>CM019830.1:82045784-82683476 GCA_009763385.1 Coix lacryma-jobi var. lacryma-jobi
TAATTCTAGTATGTGCATACATAAGAACCAAACATGTTTCAGTTGCACCTTATTTGATCCAACCTAATCAACTCAACATGTTCAGTTCTTTAATCTTTGTTCTTAGCTTTACTCTCTCGAATCTCACTATCTAACCAATGAGCTAAAATGTTATGCATCTAACTTTTGGAAGATGATATATCACAATCATGAAAATATCGACACATTATGCATAGATTATCCTTCTTTAGGTTAAACAATCTGATCTGTTAAATAAGTTAAGATGTTACTTTCATGCTCATCTTTTGATCCTATCACTCATGTTAAGATTGAATAGAACACATAAACAACAAGTTTGTCTTGCTTGATGTGCCTAAGGTTAGAGAGGAATGAAATAAAACTTTTGGTTCTGTTAGTGTTTTTCCACCAACAAAACCCATGCACTTGATCTCTACCTTGTCTTTATGAGCAGGACACACTCTTGAGCAAAACAAGGAAGAGTTTCTCAACACAGATTCTCAATTATTCTACAGAGTGAAGGTCTTGAATCTACAAGAAATGTGTGCACTAAGCAAGATACTGCCAGCTTTCACAACTAATGCTTCACTTCAAATTGCTGGGCCAACGAAGAACATGGGTGACACCATATCAAGAGGTGTAGTTATCAAGGTCTACCTATCGAGATCAAATGATGCACCTCAGGAATGAACAAGGTGAGAAGTCCTGTTCAAAGGACTTAAAACATTGAACCCTCGCCGAAAGGTAAAATCGGTAATTATCTATATTTATCTTTTCTGCATTAATTTCTCTTTTTGCATGTTTACTTTCCATCATTTGCATAATCATCTCTCCATAGCATATTTACTTTTCTGCATTAGCTTTGCATAAAAAAGAAAATAAAAATAGTTTACTTTTTGCACTGCAAAACCTAAAAGCCCTATGTGAATAATTCTATGGTGTGTAAAAACCCACAGGGATTTTCACCGTGGTGGCATAAAAATAAAAATGCATTCATTTTGTTACACTATCATTGCATCATAAAAATAAAAAATCAAAAATATTGAGAAAGAGATCTTACTGAAACTCTGGACAACTAAGGCTTGAGTGGCCAACCACTAATGCTTAATCTGTTCCACAAGTTTTGTTGTCTATTTGAGTTTCACAGGATTGAAAGACCAAGAAAAGCTGATGAGCAAGTGGATGTTCTATCCACTGTTGGAGCACTGTTTCCACAACCATCAACATCAATCAAAGCTCCGATAGAGGAAGTACATTTCCACTGCCAGTTCGCAACATGGCAAGAATGAACGACAACAAACATTCAGCTTGGGGGAAAGCACCCCCGTGTATCCAGGTAAGTATCCTTATCCTTTTAAGTTTTCTTTCTATACATAAATAAAATAAAATGAAACAAAAAAATATGGGCACATGAAGGCTCACCATTAATTAAAAAGAAAAAAAATATGGGCACATGAAGGCTTAATGCTATTAAGGGAACTGGCTTGAGGGAGACGCACCCCCGTTATTGTGACAGAACCGACCAATTTATACCAGATTAAGCACCGAATCCCCGCTTTTACAGAGATTACAGGTACTTAAGCTCGTACAAACCCGGTAGTCCGGAAATCTCGAAGGATTTCAAATCATTCAACTTTAGCTAAGATCATAATAGATTAGCGTACATGTCCACGAGGTACAATCAGTTCGCACATAATTCAAATACATCGGAGTTCAACAGTTATTACAAACCATAGTTCGAAATTTCGAAAGGCGGAAGCAACATAGTTTTAAACATAAGTTCTCAGTTCACAATATGGTGTCAATGCCTGATCAGTCCACAAAAGCATCAGGGAAGGATAAGAGTTGACCATACCCATGGTCTAGTCACCACCCTCGACGGGGTATAGACAGTCTCGCAATAGCCGAAGAAGCATTGCCCATCTGCAACAACAAGGGATAAACCCTAAGTACGAGAAGGTACTCAGCTAGACTTACCCGTCATAAACTAGAAATAAACGACACCAAGGAGTATGCAAGGCTGTATCTGGGGTTGGCTGTACTTACCTTTTTGCATAAAAGCATTTTATTAATACATAATCATCATTAGAGTATTAGCAGTCAATTTTATGTAATCAACCTGATTAACTAGATTTGCACCTGATCTAGAGCAAGCACTTGACTACTTAATCAAGCAAGAGCGACTATTTCATCAATAGCCTTTCAGATTCAGTACCATAACCATCTTTAGTTCCATAAGTTACTACGGTAACACATGCCCAGTCAAGTTACTCACTAACCAGGAGCAATGGCGATTATAATCGATTCCTACCAGCTGGGGATAAAAATGTCGCACACTTGCCCGATCACACCTTGCCAGGCGGCCGTCGGCGACCAATTCAGGAGGTTCGAGAACACAACACGCGGGACGGTCATGGGCCCTTCTACACCGGGGGTTATCTCAATGCCAGGTCGCGCAAGCTATAACTGCCCACGGTCATGTCAGCTCAATCAGGCCCCGCCCGTCCACGGACCATGCCAGGATGCTCAGAATAGTTGCCCACGGTTTATATAAGGCCCTGGGTGTTAGGCGTCAACATCTCCATCACCAGCTCAAAAAACCTTACTCGGCTTCACGGGAGGTACCCACACCTGCTCCGTTAAGTGATTGACGCGTTCAAAATGACTGAGGTGTGCCTTCGTCGGTTCCTAATCGACACAGACGGGAGACTACTAGCACACAGAACCCATATCCTGCTGCTCCTACATCCCGCCCGGTCTCAGTTTAATTAATCACATGATTATCTCCATAATAGCACAAGGCTAAACATGATCAGTATCCACCTATATGCGGGAGACAGGAAATCACTCGACTTTTACCGGTCTAAGCAGGCTAAGCAGAAACGAGCCTAGACTTAACAGGGATACCAAGATATAATTGCAGGTGGATAAGGATAAGTAGTAATGCATCAACGGTATCACTCAACTCCTATAATCTAATGCAACAAACATATCAGGTTAATTTGTAATTGCATTTGCAAACCGTAGGAGTGGGATGCTCCGGGGCTTGCCTCGCTCAAAGTCGGAGGGTCGGTGATCGCGGCACTCCGGCAGGTCCTCGTCGTCCTTCCGGGGTCCTCTCGTCCGGTGTCTCCTCCGGATACGGCTCCACTGGTGGCGGTTCCTGGACCTCGGCTACCGATCCTGCATGATGCACGACACGCATAAATAACATGAATGCACATGGAATGCACTGATGATGCAACATAGAACGAGACAATTCAGGAGATAAGCACATGTCATCTCCAAGATAACTCAGGAGATAAGCACATGTCATCTACTGCGTTCTCTTCAACAAGGTAGTCAACATCACCCAGTGATCACAAAAGACCTTAACTAATCAATCAACCAACTAGCTCTCCTAATTCACTGTTTAGGATTCTAATTACCACAACAAGCACTCACTTTAATAAATTACCTTCCTTTAATTACTTGCTGAAATAAAACCAATTAATCAAGCTTATAACAGCAACACATCCTAGATAGCTTCAGAAAAATCTACAAAAAATACTGGAAGTTAACAACACATAACCTAGTCCTCTATCCCAATTTCAACCCATTTGGACTTAAGCCCTATCCTCTATGAAAAAGACAATTTCTACCATGAAAAGGTGCTTTGAACTACACACCCATTCAAAAAGTGTCAAACAACAGATTCTCATTTTTCTACTGAACTTCTTAGCACAAGAGCAGTGTATAAAAATTCTCAGGTCCAAACTCCTCATATTTTAATTACTACAAAATAAACAAGAAAACAACATTTATTCATTTTAATTGCTACTGCTAAAATATTCCACAGAACAACATCATATTACATTTTCCCCAGAAGCTATTCATCAATACAAACCTAACAAAACAAGAATCACATTTTTCTGAGCAATACACAGATTACTATGCATTAAACAAGATTTCAGCCAAAACAAGAATTAAATATAGCTACACATAACTTTATCACAAACTTGACATATCACATTTTTCATGCACAAAACTCATCACTACAAACTTAACAAAACTTGTTTCACCTTTTTAGCATTTACAGAATGCAAGATATGAATTAAACAAGCAATTCAAACATTTCTGAAAACTATTTAAACAAAACCCTGAAAACCCCTTTTAACCTAAACTGCTACACGCACCCAGGCTATTGCACCCAGGCCACTGACAACCGGGACCGAGCCACTGACCCGCGGGGCCCTTGGTCAAACCGACCCCACCGGTCAGTCACACCGAAGCAGGGGAAAGGTTGACCGCGGCGAAGCTCACCGGCGGCGACCTCTCCGTCGAAACGGACACCACCACCTTGCTCCCCTCCTTCTTCCGCACCCGGCGGTACCACTATCTAGCCCGGCGCATGCTCGAATCGAGCTCGCCGGTGACCATGGCGGACACGGCGGCGCGGGCATGCTACGCCGGCCGGCTCCGGTCATCCCAAGCCAAACCAATGCGCGATTTTTACTCCGGCGACCTTCACAACCCTAACCCGAGGCTCAGAAGCCAGGGCTCCTGCTCCGAGCACTCGCGACCACGGCCATGCCGACTCCGGCGACCATGGCGAGCGGCGGACGATGGCGTACTGGCACTACCAAACCCTAATCGACTAAACCAACACCACCAACGCCTTCTACGGTCCAAGGCGACTCGCGAACGCTAGCTAGGACCAACGGACGGGCACGGGAAGGGGGTTGGCCACGGCGGACCGAGCTCGCCGGCCATGGCGGACATGGCGGGCGCGGCGTACCGCGGTCTTCAAACCCTAATCGGCCAATCCGTCACCTTCTACATCTTCTACGAACCTCCCTAACCCTTGAACGTGAGCTAGGGCGACACGAAACCTTGGGAAGGAGGCCGGCCACGACGAACCGAGCTCGGCGGTCATGGCGGCCATGGCGGCGGCTCATCCCGAGGCTTGCCTAGGGTCTCTTATGGGGCACTAAGGGTAGCAAGAGGTGCGGGGGCTCACGGCGAAGCCTTGTGGGTGGTTGGGCTTGCGGCGAGGCGGCGGACGGCGGCGAACGACGGCGAACGGCGGCGCGCGCTCTGCTTTCCCCTCTCTTCCGCTTGGGCGACGGCGAGAGAGCAAGAGGGACAGAATGGAGGGAGTGCGGCTTCGGGCAGGGGCGAGGCGGCTTGTGCACGCCACGCCGCGCGCGGACGCTGCGTCCCCGGCCGGCGCGCGCCACGCGGCGGGCGAGTCCTGCGCGCGGTCGGCACGGCACGGCCCGATTCAAACTGAATCGGCCGATTCAGTTGCCGATGGCGGACTGACGGCCAAACTTTGGATGCGATTAACTCCTAATCCACTTGATGAAACGCTAAACCATTTGTTCCATTGAGTAGAGCTACATGCCGACTACAACTTTGGTTACAAGATCAAGCTTTGGTTCGGCCTAGATTGCTCCCAGAAAAGCTCCAAAGATCGCTCAGCGAAACTGTTTCGCCAGTTAGGGACTTAGGAAATTTTTCTAAGTCTAACCTCCCCCATTTCTGCCTTGTTGGTCCTAAAACACCTTGTTAAACTCATTTTCATGAGTTGGGCCTTAAACAACTTTTGTTCTACACTAAATTCTACACACTTTTGGATAAGGTCCCACAGCCAAACAGAGCTTCTATCAAGGAGGTCTTAGTTAGTCAAACAAAAGGACTCCTAGGGCTTTAAGGCAACTAGGGTTAGTGACTTGGTTAGCCAAATGACCAACACAAACCTAGCTTCTTTTGACTCCTCAACAAGGTTCAACTACTAAGGAGACTCCAACACTCCAAAAACAAGTCAAACAAGCATCACTTCAAGCATAACATTACAAGCCAAGACATGAAATGACACTTAACAAACAAAATGCAACATGGGATGATGATGCTTCATGCTTATGAGATGTCAAGTTATGCATTTAGGGTTGCTTAACACCAGGGGTGTTACAGCCCTCCCCTCCTTAAAAGAATCTCGTCCCGAGATTTAAGTTACTAACCAGTTCTTATAAAAATGTGGGTACACCTCCTTTAGATAGTCTTCCGTTTCCCAAGTGGCATCTCGGTCGTCTTGCTCACTCCAAGACACTTTATATTGCTTCAATATTCTTCCGCGAGTTATTCTTTCCTTTTCATCAAGTACCCGATAAGGCATCACTGAATAGGTGAGATCGGATTGTAACTTGATGAAGGACCGAGAAGCTATCCGAAAGCGACCAGAGGGGGGGTGAATGGGAGCTTCAAAATTTCCTTACGGAAAACTAGATGCCACTGTCCCAAACCCAACCCAAAAGCGAAACCTAGAGCTTGCTAATGTCCACGACCCTAGATGTAGGGTGGATGTTTCCTAGAAGCACAGCGGGACACTAGACAACCCTAGAAAGCCAACGCAAAAGACGGAAATCAAATCCGTCAACGAACGAACGAGCCGCGAACGAAAACGCGCGAAACTGGATCGACCGGACTCTGGCCAGCGTCGGTCAGCAGGGACCGGACGCGTCCGGTCAACAAAAATCGGCTCTGGAACCTTACTGTTCGCGACCGGACTCACGAGTACGGAGCGTCGGGTCGAGACCAGTGCGTCCGGTCAGAAGCAAACAAGAACACACGAGACTGCGCAGAAAAGCACTGACCGGACTCTGCCTGCGTCCGGTCGGTGAGCACCGGACGCGTCCGGTCGAGCGAAAACGATTTTGGAGCTCTGGAACTGACCGGACTCTGTGAGATAGAGCGTCCGGTCGGTTCACCTGCGTCCGGTCAGAATCAAACACGCGCAGTGAACAGTAACTGAGGCGAGTCTGGTCACCCAAAGTGCAGAGCGTCCGGTCGCGTGCGTCCGGTCAAGCACAGAGACTTTGCACGAAAAGTTCAACCACCGGACGCTCGACTGGTGCGTCCGGTCAACCCGAGGCAGCGTCCGGTCACCCCGCGAATTCACTGTTCGTCCACCGATTCGACTAGAACTCACCCAAAACAAATCCTCTAGGGATCAAACTTGGTGAGTGAAGTCACAAGGAGGTTAGTGAGCTATCTCTAAGAGATCATGGCTCGAACCTAACTCCAAATCGGTGAATCGAAGAATTTCGTGGGAGGGAGGGAGGAAAAGTGACCCGAAACGAAAAATCGATCGATCTCCTAGACCGTGAGGTTAGAGGATGATTCCTTCGGTGGAAAGAAGTGCCTCACGATCTGGAACAACTTGGTTCAAACGGAATTGCAAAAGATGAACCGAGCAAAGAGATCAAGCGACGGGAAAAACGTGGAGCAAAAGGATTCCGCGAAGAACACAAGCAAAACGGAAATCACAGCCACGAACTCGAATCAAGGACGCAAATCAAGCCATCGATCAGTGCTCCAAGGTGAGGATACGGCCTCACTTCCTCAAATCAACAGTACACAGAGTGGAGTCTCTCTGCGGATCTCAACTAGCTAAAGCAGGGGATGGGAGAGTGGAAACCCTAGGTGCTAGGAAGCAAAAGACTGCGCTAACTGAGATGGGAGGAGGGTGTCTCCCTCAGACTACTTATACTAACCTAGCCTAAGCTATTTCCTACTCTACCCCTCACTACTGTATTTACAGAGCGGACCAGCCTAACCCTAAGGCTATTCTAGTCCACCCGCTGGTGGTAGGTAGATCCGACGGCCACGCCCGCACGGTCTTCCGCGTCGCCTCCACGCAACCTTCAGATCGCCGCCGCGTGCCGCCACCACTCTGCTCCCCCGGTTTTGTGGCCCAAACCGGGAAACCAGCCTCCAGCCCGAGTTTTGTGGCCAAACTCGGAAACCGTCCGCGCCCGAGTTTTGAGGCCCAAACTCGGAAACCGGCCCACGCCCAGGTTTTGAGGCTCAACCTGGAAACCGTCACGCCCAGGTTTTGTGGCTCAACCTGGAAACCCAGCACCCAGGTTTTGAGGCCCAAACCTGGAAACCGTCCACCGTTGGTTTTTCCCGGGCTCTACCAACAAACGGCGTCGTAGAGGGGATGCACCGCCTGTGCACCCCTTCCACCGACATGATCGCACTTCTCCGCTTGTCGCTGTCGCAGGCTGCCAGCCACCACAGCTGATCCTCCGGCCTCCAGTCCATCAGTCCAAGTCCACGTCCGCCCTTCACCGTCCGATACATCGGCATGGCACGTCCGCCGCACGGCACGCCCATCCTTCATCGCGCCCGGTCCGTCGGCACGGCACGTCGCAACTTGACCTTCACCCGCCATCGATCACTGTCTCCGAGCTCGACACCTGCACAACACAAGCCAAAGAACATGCGCATCATCTCCGTTGACAATCACTCATCACACAGAGACTCGGCATACACCCATGTATCCGCAATCTCCCCCTTGATGAGTGCATTGTCAACTCCACAACAAATCATGAATAAGAAGAAGGAGGAGGTAGGAAGGAGTGGGAGGAGAAAACCAACCAAATGACCCAAAAGCCTAACAAAAGCCAAAGAAGGTCAAGTGGATGAAGCGAAAACTTGGTCCCCAAAGACATGGGCAACGGCTCGACGCAACCAAGCAAAGCAAAGCTAGCCCTCAAGAAGAGGTAGAACAGGCTCAACACCGCTAGCAAATACCAATTGAAGATCGGAGGACAACAGAAGCAAAATGCTAGTCCCTCAAGATAGAGGCACAGAGGCTCAACACAACTAGCAAGAAAATCACTCCGAACCAATTGGAAATCAACCCAAACCAAATGGGAAAGCACACCAGACGATACCAATTGAAAGCCAAAAGAAAAAGCTTATGAAAGCTCATGAAAAGCTAGGAACGTTTGCTAGTCCCTCAAGACAGAGGCAACGGCTCAACACAACTAGCAAACTCCCCCTCGACAAATGCAAGCAACTAGGACAAATGATTCTCCCCTTAGTTGATCAACACAGGAGCATATGATTTGCATAAATTTCTCCCCCTAGTTGAAAATGCACTTATCAAGGCCAAAAGGTATCGGAGAAGCAACTCCCTCACATAAACTCCCCCTGAACACAAGATCTCCTTCCAAATGCATATGAAGTCAAAATGCAAGTTAGGAGCTTCAAGTATATAGTCAAAAGAGTGCAAAGATGCTCTAATCAGTATAGCTCCAACATCTCAATTAAGCACTCAAATAGCAAAGGCTCAAACTGATCACTTATACGAAATATGAAGCATAGGAGCATGTGAGCAGTTTTAAGCCAAAAAGGATAGTCACCATCAAAATAACACTAGACATGTATAGAAGGAATCCAAACAAGTGCTAAACATATATACAAGGTGAACTACCCCTAGCAAAGTTCAATCATCATGCATAGGAATGAAGCATATACTTGTGATTCCAAATTCATATCGGAGTTGCAGCGGTAAAGGAGTTCACAAGTTCATTTTTAGCATGTGATTGCGAGAGGTTGAAAGCTTGTCATGCCTAACTTTTCAACCGTGCGAAGCCTATGCCGAAGCAATCAGAAGCTTAAAGCAACGGTTTCGGTCATACACTACATGGCTCAAGTTTAACTCAAGTGCAATGAGAAACAGTCTCAATACCATGAGGTGTTGACAAGCAATCCCATCTCGATCTTTTCAATTCAACAATACTTGGTTCAGATTTTAAGCAAGTTATGAACAACCAAGCAAGTGAATGACTCAGAACTAGAGACATAGCAACCTAGCATATATGAAAAGCAGGAATGGACTCAACACACCCTACACATGCTAGTTGCATATCTCAATGGTGAACATTTTCAGATTTATATACATTAGGCATAATTCACCATTCCAAAAATAGCTCGCTCATAACATGTAACAGTGATCAGAAGGAGCATAAGCTACAAGCATCATCATAAGTATCGGAGCAATACTAACAAGAGCATAATTACATTCTAGTGAATATAGACATGAAGCTCAGAATGTAAATGCGTATGCCCGACACAAAACTGAAAGAAAGAAGATACCAATTGAAAGACTCAAGAAACTCAAAAGAAAAGAGCCTCAAAATAAAAGAGTCAGTCTGTACATCTCAAAATGCTTCCCCCATCTAAAGGGGAAACACACACCAAGCTCACCCCTCAACCTATTAAAGGTTGATTCGTCTAAAGGCTTGGTGAAAATATCAGCCAATTGGTGATGAGTATCGACATGGCGAAGGTCGATATCACCCTTCTCCTGGTGGTCTCGCAAGAAATGAAAGCGCACATCAATGTGTTTGGTTTTCGAGTGAAGCACGGGGTTCTTAGCAACGCTAATGGCACTCGTGCTGTCACAAAGCAAAGGAACTCGAGTAAAGCTCAAACCAAAATCACGCAAAGTGGCCATCATCCAGAGTAACTGGGAACAGCAGCTAGCCGCAGCAACATATTCAGCCTCCGTGGTAGACTGAGCGACACTAGACTGCTTGCGAGAAGACCGCGATACAAGAGAAGACCCAATAAACTGGCAAGTCCCAGAAGTGGACTTGCGCTCAATGCGACAACCAGCAAAATCAGCATCAGAAAAAGCCACAAAGCGAGAGGGTGGAGAAGAAGCAGAATACCAAATCCCGAACTCAGGCGTGAAACGAAGGTACCTGAAGATGCGCTTCACCGCCTGACGGTGAGAAGTGCGTGGCGAAGCCTGAAAGCGCGCGCGCACAGCACACGGCACTGAATGTCCGGCCGTGTCGCCGTCAGGTAGAGCAGCGATCCAATCATGCTGCGGTACTCCTTCTGGTCCACTGCTTCTCCATCCGTGTCGGCATCCAGGGCAGTCGTCGTCGACATGGGCGTCGGAAGAGGCTTGGCCTCACCATGTCGAACCGCTTCAGCAAGTCCCTCGTGTACTTGCCCTGGTGCACAAACGTCCCCTCTCGGGATTGCTTAATTTGCAACCCGAGAGAAAGAAGGTCAGCTCGCCCATCATGCTCATCTCGAACTCCCTGCTCATAGTATCTGCAAACTTGGCAACCAAAGCGTGAGAAGAACCACCGAAAATGATATCATCCACGTAAATTTGGACCAAGAGAGTATCTTTGCCTTGCTTGAGGAGAAAGAGCGTTTTATCAACACATCCCATTTAAAACCCTTAGCTAGCAAAAAGGTTTTAATCTCTCATACCAGGCTCTAGGGGCTTGTTTCAAACCATACAAAGCTTTGTGGAGTTTAAAGACATGGTTTGGAAACTTGGGATTTTCAAAACGGGGGGGTTGCTGGACATAGACCTCCTCCTCAATGTAGCCGTTTAAGAAGGCACTCTTGACATCCATTTGAAAAAGTTTGAAACCATGGATGCAGCATAAGCCAAGAGTATCCTAATAGCCTCCAAACGAGCTACAGGAGCGAAGGTCTCCTCATAATCTATCCCCTCCTTCTGACTATAACCCTTCGCTACAAGCCGGGCCTTGTTTCTCACAATGTGGCCCTCCTCTCCTTGCTTGTTTTTAAATACCCTTTTGTCCCAATAGGTTTACAGTCAGGAGGTGGTGGCACTAGAACCCAAACCCGATTTCGCTCAAAGTCTCTAGCTCCTCATGCATGGCATTGACCCAATCCGGATCCGTCAATGCGTGTCCAACATCTCGGGGTTCAAAAGACGCAACAAAAAGCAGAATGAGCAAAGTGCGAGATGTGCTATGACCTGGAGCGAGTAACTCGCTCGTCGATGTCGCCGATCATCTGTTCAGGGGGGTGCTGGCGCTGGTATGTCGTGGCGCCTCCCGGGAAGAAGTGACCTCCCCCTCAACAGCAGCTGGTTCCACCCCGGGTACAAAAGGTACCGCGCGAGGTGGAGGATCCCACGGCCCCCAGGAAGAAGAAGTGTCGGGGCCGTGAGTCGTCGTCGAGGCCGCCCTTTGCGGCACGGCAGGTGGAGGGGGTGCTGGATCATCTATACCTTCAGCACCCTCGTCCTCATCATCAAAAAGAGGCTCTCCAACCTCATGATCACCTGCACGCTCAAAACGAGAAGAGGGACAAACAAGAGTCTCGTCGAAGGTGACATCTGATGTCTCCATGACTCGGTTAGTGTCAAGGTTAGTACACGATAAGCTCGAGTGTGAGTGCCATAACCCAAAAACACACCGTCAGAAGAACGAGACTCAAACTTGTCCAGGTTGCCTTTCTTCAATATAAAACAGTGGCAACCAAAGACTCTAAAATAACTCACCTTGGGCTGGCGACCAAAACGCAACTCATAAGAGGTCTTCTTCAAAAACGCTCTCAGAAAAATGCGATTCGAAATGTAGCATGCAGTGTTCATAGCTTCGGCCAAAAACGCCTAGGAGTCCTATGCTCATCAAGCATCGTCCTGGCCATCTCAACAAGGGTCCGATTCTTCCTCTCTACAACACCATTTTGAGGTGGTGTGTATAGGGGGAAGAAAACTGATGCTCCAAACCAAGGCGGTTACAAAACTTCTCAAAATCCGAATTTTTAAACTCGGAACCATTATCACTCCGAATAGCTCGCATCGAGTTCAAAGGGAACTCGTTCTGAAGACGCAAAATCAGATTGCGAGCAAATGAGAAAGTCTCGGTCTTCTCAGCTAAAAAGAAGACCCACGAATATCTCGAAAAGTCGTCAACAACAACCAAAACATACCACTTGCCACCAACCGAGCTCACCCGAGCCGGACCAACAAGGTCCATGTGTAAAGCTCTCCGGGGTGCGAGGTCATGACCTTAGTCACCGGATGGTGGGGAGCAGCAACCATCTTCCCATGTCTGCAAGAATGGCAAACTAGATCTTCTCCATCGAAAGCTTGGGCAATCCTCGGATTAGGCCAAGTGAGCTAAGTCTTGCAAGCAAGTCGAAGCTTAAATGACCGAGCCTCCTATGCCACTTCCAAAGATCGGAGGAAGAAGGACTAGCCAAAAGACAGCGAGAAGAACCAAACGATTCCGAGAAATTCGCAAAAAGACTTTCCCAAAGGCGAAATCAGACATACAAGATCGCCCTGAGGATCTAAGATGCGACTAAGTTCGGTTTAAAACGAATCTCATAGTCATCATCAAAAAGTTGCGAAACAGAAAGAAGTTAAAATGCAGGTTAGAAACAAGAGCAACATCGCGCAACACAAAGTGCTCATTAACCCGCACCGTCCACGAGGACAATACCTTACCTTTACTATTGTCGCCGAAGGTTATGTACTCCTTTCCGGCGACCGGGCTAAGGCTGGAGAACCACTTGGTGTTTCCGGTCATGTGCCTCGAACAACCGGAATCCACCAACCAAACGTCCTCCACCGTCTTACCTACATCAATAGAAAGACATAGGGTGAGCATACGGTCCAACACTGGGGTTAGTGAATAGTGAAATAAGGGTAATACCAGTGTTGGGCCGGCTGCTCAAAAGAACGGTTAGCAGAAAAACCATTCCTAGCACGTCTACGAGGGAAGCGATCACACTGCTGAGGAAAACGTGGTCCGCTGGGAAGAAAAGAGCGCTCACCGCGATACTCAAACTGCGGTGGGGGAAAGCGCTCAACTAAACCTCCGCCACGGGGTCCATTACCTGCAAAAGCAGGACCCGTCGGGTACGCTCTCTACGAGGTTTACGCCTAGGAGCCTGGGGCTCAACTGCTCTAGCGTCTCTCCTCGGAGCTCTCTCCTGCCTAGGCCTGGGACCCTGACGTCCGGAACTAGCTGCTCTCCCCTGGGCCTTCGGTACATGTCCACCATGAGCTGGATGGTACATGTCCGGGTTCTCCATCTCCCGAGCCCTGCGCGCCTCTCTCCTGCGCCTAAAGCAGAACTCGCTCAAGTGGCCATCTCTCCCACAAAATCACATTGGTACCTCACCGCACGCAAAGGGGGTTGTTGGTGACCAGAGCTGTGGGTGTGGCTCACTTTGCCTTTGCCCTTCTGTGGCAACTCCTCACGAATGGGTGGCATAGCATCAAGCTTGTTTCTGAGGTGGTTTGGCTGGGTGCCCAAACTGGGTTCTTGGGAGGGCTCTCAGGGGTTCCTCAACCACACCATCTTTGGTGATAGGCTTGGCTGGCTCTTTGAGTGGAAGCTTGGCAAGTTTGGGAGTAGTGGTGGAGTTGGGCTTCTCACATGGGTTCAGACCACTAGACTCTCCAATCTTCCCAAAAACTGAGAGATCAACACTCTGAGCAAAACCTACACCAGGGGCACCAACAGCTCGCTTGAATTGGGAGATCATCATCCCGAGCTGCGGCTCATACTGGAGACCCATGACAAGATGGACCGAAGGTATGTGTTTTCTTCCTCGGTTTGCATCTTGCCATGCTTCACATTGGCAATCTCCATCTCCAGGCCCTCACACAAAGCACACTCAAGACACAAGGCTATCTGAGCTGGCCTTGACTAAAGACTCAATCTTGGCATCTTCTCTGCCAACTCAGATTGCAAGACAGGACAAGTCTTGCACGCACCCACAAGCTGCGGCCTAGCACGGAGCTCATCCACCTCTCCAACCAACGCGCATACTTACCTCTCAGAGTGAGAAGGTCAGTCATGTGCGCGGTGCACGACTCGCACTCCGCCTCCTCCGACACAACCACGGTGGACCGAGCGAACTCAAGCTCCTTCACCGTGTCCTCCACTTCTGCCTGAACTCCTTGCGTTCTCTAGCGGCACGCCTAAGCAACTTATCTTGGCTAAGGAGGGCATCAGTCAACTTCTCAACCTCAGAGGAAAGCTCGTCGTAGGTGAGAGATACCTGGGAGGGTGTCGTCGTCGTCGTCGTTCCGAGGGGTACGCTCCGGCTTGCGTCGACCTCATCGCCCAGCGCCATGGTGCAGAAGCCGTCGTCGTCGGCGAAGAAGCAGAGAGGCCGTTCAGTGTCCTCGATCTCTTCTCTTCTCGGACGGTCATAGCTCGAGCGGCGGAAAGTCGTCATCCGAGCCGCGACGTCGCTGAGCGTGGGAAGAAAGCGCGCTGCTCAGCTTGCTGCTTCTCCAAGTACTTCTTCTTGATGTACTCTTTGTCGAAGCCGCCCCGCTTCTTGTGCCTTGGGGTGGGAACGTGCTTCTCCTTGTACTTGGAGTCGCGCCTGTGGCCGTGATCGCCCTTCCCCAGATGCTTGTTCTTCTTCTTGGGCAGTCGGCGATGAAGTGGTCGGGGTCGCCGCACTCGTAGCATCCCGTGCGTCCTCCTCCTCGACGACGGTTCATGCGGTTGTTGTGGAACCGCGAGAACCGGTTGGCAAGCAAAGCCAACTCGTCGTCTCCCAAAGACTCCAGCTGGTCCTCTGTCACAGAAAAGAGAGAAGAAAGCGCAAAACCAGCTGAGGGGTTAGAGGAAGAGCCGGAAACCAAAGCCATGGACGGGCGAGAAGGATTTTCAAAAGAAGCCCTCGCCATAGCATCAATCTCACTGGACTTGAGCTTACTGAAGAGCTCGTCGCAGGTGAGGGTCTCATAGTTAGGCGATTCGATGATCGCCTGAACCTTGGAGTCCCACACCGAACGGT
This sequence comes from Coix lacryma-jobi var. lacryma-jobi, assembly GCA_009763385.1. Classification (NCBI taxonomy): domain Eukaryota; kingdom Viridiplantae; phylum Streptophyta; class Magnoliopsida; order Poales; family Poaceae; genus Coix; species Coix lacryma-jobi. The sequence continues at coordinate 82,061,169 of CM019830.1, forward strand.
CAAGAGTGTGCAAAAGCTTCAAAGCACGCTCATGATCGTCAAAAGGCAACTGCTCCTTGTTAGCCCTCATCCTGTTGACAATCACCTGAAAGCGAGCGAATAAACTTTCTATGCTCTCGCCAGGTTGATGTCTAAAGTTCTCATACTCTCGCTTGAACGACTCGTAGAGTCGGGTTTTGACTTGAGAGGTGCCCTCATGAAAACGCATGAGAGTGTCCCAGATCTCCGAGCCGTAGCGAGGTGAGAAACACGATCAAACTCACCCATGCTCAAACAAGAGAAAAGAGCATTACGGGCTCGGCTATTGGCATCGTGCTCATCGATCTGCTGTTGAGTCACACGAGCAGCCAAGACCACGTAATCAGGGGAGTTGCAAATATCCCAGATCGAAGCGCCCAAGCTCTGCAAATAGGCCGACATACGTATCTTCCAATACGCATAGTTCGTCCCATCGAAAAACGGCGGTTTGCCCACGCCGCGATCCATGTCGCCTTCGGTGGATCTGGAACCGGCTAAGGTGGAAGATCCTTAACCTGCTCCGATACCAATTGAAGGACCGAGAAGCTATCCGAAAGCGACCAGAGGGGGGGTGAATGGGAGCTTCAAAATTTCCTTACGGAAACTAGATGCCACTGTCCCAAACCAACCCCAAAAGCGAAACCTAGAGCTTGCTAATGTCCACGACCCTAGATGTAGGGTGGATGCTTCCTAGAAGCACAGCGGGACACTAGACAACCCTAGAAAGCCAACGCAAAAGACGGAAATCAAATCCGTCAACGAACGAACGAGCGCGAACGAAAACGGCGCGAAACTGGATCGACCGGACTCTGGCCAGCGTCCGGTCAGCAGGGACCGGACGCGTCCGGTCAACAAAAATGGCTCTGGGAACCTTACTGTTCGCGACCGGACTCACGAGTAAGGAGCGTGGTCGAGACCAGTGCGTCCGGTCAGAAGCAAAACAAGAACACACGAGACTGCGCAGAAAGAGCACTGACCGGACTCTGCCTGCGTCCGGTCGGTGAGCACCGGACGCGTCCGGTCGAGCGAAAACGATTTTTGGAGCTCTCTGGAACTGACCGGACTCTGTGAGATAGAGCGTCCGGTCGGTTCACCTGCGTCTGGTCAGAATCAAACACGCGCAGTGAACAGTAACTGAGGCGAGTCTGGTCACCCAAAGTGCAGAGCGTCCGGTCGCGTGCGTCCGGTCAAGCACAGAGACTTTGCACGAAAAGTTCAACCACCGGACGCTCGACTGGTGCGTCCGTCAACCGAGGCAGCAGCGTCCGGTCACCCCGCGAATTCACTGTTCGTCCACCGATTCGACTAGAACTCACCCAAAACAAATCCTCTAGGATCAAACTTGGTGAGTGAAGTCACAAGGAGGTTAGTGAGCTATCTCTAAGAGATCATGGCTCGAACCTAACTCCAAATCGGTGAATCGAAGAATTTCGTGGGAAGGAGGAAAAGTGACCCGAAACGAAAAATCGATCGATCTCCTAGACCGTGAGGTTAGAGGATGATTCCTTCGGTGGAAAGAAGTGCCTCACGATCTGGAACAACTTGGTTCAAACGGAATTGCAAAAGATGAACCGAGCAAAGAATCAAGCGACGGAAAAACGTGGAGCAAAGGATTCCGCGAAGAACACAAGCAAAACGGAAATCACAGCCACGAACTCGAATCAAGGACGCAAATCAAGCCATCGATCAGTGCTCCAAGGTGAGGATACGGCCTCACTTCCTCAAATCAACAGTACACAGAGTGGAGTCTCTCTGCGGATCTCAACTAGCTAAAGCAGGGGATGGGAGAGTGGAAACCCTAGGTGCTAGGAAGCAAAAGACTGCGCTAACTGAGATGGGGAGGAGGTGTCTCCCTCAGACTACTTATACTAACCTAGCCTAAGCCTATTTCCTACTCTACCTACCCCTCACTACTGTATTTACAGAGCGGACCAGCCTAACCCTAAGGCTATTCTAGTCCACCCGCTGGTGGTAGGTAGATCCGACGGCCACGCCCGCACGGTCTTCCGCGTCGCCTCCACGCAACCTTCAGATCGCCGCCGCGTGCCGCCACCACCACTCTGCTCCCCCGTTTTTGTGGCCCAAACCGGGAAACCAGCCTCCAGCCCGAGTTTTGTGGCCAAACTCGGAAACCGTCCGCGCCCGAGTTTTGAGGCCCAAACTCGGAAACCGGCCCACGCCCAGGTTTTGAGGCTCAACCTGGAAACCGTCACGCCCAGGTTTTGTGGCTCAACCTGGAAACCCAGCACCCAGGTTTTGAGGCCCAAACCTGGAAACCGTCCACCGTTGGTTTTTTCCCGGGCTCTACCAACAAACCGGCGTCGTAGAGGGGATGCACCGCCTGTGCACCCCTTCCACCGACATGATCGCACTTCTCCGCTTGTCGCTTCTCGCAGGCTGCCAGCCACCACACAGCTGATCCTCCGGCCTCCAGTCCATCAGTCCAAGTCCACGTCCGCCCTCACCGTCCGATACATCGGCATGGCACGTCCGCCGCACGGCACGCCCATCCTTCATCGCGCCCGGTCCGTCGGCACGACACGTCGCAACTTGACCTTCACCCGCCATCGATCACTGTCTCCGAGCTCGACACCTGCACAACACAAGCCAAAGAACATGCGCATCATCTCCGTTGACAATCACTCATCACACAGAGACTCGGCATACACCCATGTATCCGCACTTGATATTGGTCGGTTGTCTCTCTTCTTCCGGAACTCGAAGACATTTCTTTAATTGTGACACATGGAATACAGGGAATATAGCCTTCAAATGTTCAGGTAGCTGTAGCTGATAAGCTACTTCTCCCCTCCTTTCCACGATCCTGTAAGGTCCCACAAATCTTGGCGCTAACTTCCTTTTCATGCCGAAGCGTCTGACACCTTTCATGGGCGACACTTTCAGATATACATAATCGCCTTCGCTAAATTCAAGCGGTTTTCTTCTCTTGTCTGCATAGCTCTTTGTCGAGACTGCGCAGCTGCCATATGTTGTTGGATTATTCTAATTGTTCTTCTGTTCTTCTGCTTCGTTAACAAAATCAATTCCATAGTATCGGCGTTCTCCCGGTTCAACCCAGTTCACCGGTGTCCTGCACCTTCTACCATAAAGAGCTTCAAAAGATGTCATCTGCATGCTTTCTTGATAGCCATTGTTGTAAGCAAATTCTGCTAAAGGTAACCATTTCTCCCAAGATCCCTTCGCTGAAATCACACAGGCTCTCAACATGTCCTCCAAGACTTGATTCACTCTTTCGGTTTGTCCTGAGTTTTGGGGATGATAGGCAGAGCTACGGATTAGCTTCGTGCCTAATTCCTTTTGCAGTTTCTCCCAAAACGGTGCATAAACTATGTTCCACGATCTGAAACTATAACCTTGGTATACCATGCAGTCGAACGATTTGATGGATATAAATCTCGCATAGTCTGGTGCTCGATAATAGGTTTTGACTGGAATAAAATGAGCGGTCTTGGTAAGGCGATCGATTATCACCCAAATTGAGTCATTTCCTTTCTGGGTGGTTGGCAAACCGTGATGAAATCCATACCTATTTTCTTCCCATTTCCACTCGGGTATTGGTAACGGTTGAAGTGTTCCGGCTGGCTTCAGGTGAATAGCTTTTACTCGACAACACGTGTCGCATCTGGCTACGTACGCGGCAATCTCTTTCTTCATCTTGGTCCACCAGAATCTTGGACGCAAATTTTGATACATCTTAGTACTTCCAGGATGAATGGATAACTTAGATAAATGGGCTTCATCCATGATCTGGTTTTTGAGTTCCCTATTCTTAGGCACCACTAGGCACTGGTCAAACCATAACACTCCCTTATCATCAATCCAAAAATGTTTTATTGGTTCAGTTGCGGTCTTCAGCCTTTCCTTGATATGATAAATTCTCTTGTCTGTTTTCTGCCCTTCAAGAATCTGATCAACTAAGGTGCCTTGCAGCTTGATATTGTGCAGAATCATAGGGTGTACGAGACTAAACTCGTCTTCTGGTTGTAACCTCAAATTATTGCAGTGTGATTTCTGACTCAAAGCGTCGGCAACCACATTTGCTTTTCCTGGATGATAATGTATCTATAGATTGTAATCTTTGATTAGTTCAAGCCCTTCTTAATCTTCTTTGCCTCTATTCATTCAGGTTTGAGTGAAGATATACTTGAGACTTTTGTGATCGGGGGTGTACATATTATAGACGTTACCAAGCAGATAATGTCTCCAGATCTTCAGTGCATGCACCACAGCGGCTAACTCTAAATCATGTGTAGGAAGGTAATCTCATGTTCCTCCAATTGTCGGGATGCATAAGCAATCACCCTGCCTTCTTGCATAAGAACGCAACCTAATCCAACCTTCGATGCATCACAAAAGACATCAAAAGGTTTCACGATATCTGGTTGAGCTAAGACAGGAGCAGTGGTCAATAGTTTCCGCAAGGTACGGAAAGCTAGTTCACACCCTTCTGTCCATTCAAACTTATGATCTTTCTGGAGCAAGCTGGTCATTGGTTTGGCAATCTTAGAGAAGTCAGGAATGAAACGACGATAGTACCCTGCTAATCCAAGAAAACTCCGAATTTCACCAACTGAAGTAGGAGCTTCCCACTCCATCACTTCTTGTACCTTACTGGGGTCCACAGAAATTCCTTCTTCGGACAGGATGTGACCAATAAATTGTACTTGCTTCAACCAAAACTCGCATTTGCTAAACTTAGCATAAAGTTTATGTTCTCGGAGCCTCGTCAAAACAATCCTCAAATGTTCTACATGATCATCCGGGTTTTCAGAGTATACTAGAATGTCATCAATGAACACCACTACAAACTTATCTAGTTCTGGCATAAACACCGAATTCATCAAACTCATGAAATATGCTGGAGCATTTGTCAATCCGAAAGACATGACCAGATACTCATACAACCCATATCTGGTTGAAAAAAGCAGTCTTTGGAATATCCTGTGGCCAAATCCTGATCTGGTGGTAACCTGATCTCAAATCAATCTTGGAAAACACCTTGGCTCTGGATAACTAGTCAAACAGAATATCTATCCTTGGCAACGGATACTTGTTGTTGACGGTCATGGCAACGAGCGGCCGATAATCCACATACATCCGTAGTGACTTATCCTTCTTCTTAACAAACAATGCTGGGCAACCCCACTTGGATATACTAGGTTGAATGAATCCTTTGTCCAGAAGCTCCATAATCTGAGTCTTGAGTTCAGCTAACTCATTGGGCGGCATACGGTAGGGTCTTCTAGAGATTGGTGCAGTTCCAGGTAACAACTCAGTTGCAAATTCCACTGCCCGCTTGGGCGGTAACCCTGGTAATTCATCCGGGAAAACATCTGGAAAGTCTCGGACGACTGGGATTTTGGACAGGTCTTCTATAGATAAAGTGCAAGATAAATCAACGAAATCCGCACCCCGAGGAAGAGATATGCGTAACTTTATATTTCCTCCCATCAGATAAGGTAAGAATCCTATTTGCAGTGTCTAACACCGCATTCCACATACTCATCCAACTCATACCTAGGACTACATCCATACTGAGTCCTGGTAGAACTACGAGATTTGCTCCAAATTTGTGCCCTCCGATGTCGATGGTTGCATTACTAACCATCTGCCTAGACAACACGCTACTCCCCACGGAGCTTACGCGAAACCCATAATCCATTTCAGACACCTCTTGATTATGTTTTTGTGCAAATGCTTTGCTCATGAATGAATGTGATGATCCAGTATCAAATAAAACAACTGCAGGATGATGGTTAACAAGACACATACCGGCAGTCCCGGGCTCTCCAGAACGAGCTTCTTTAGCGGTCATGTTGTGCAGACGTGCGGGGTAGTTAGCTTGCTGTTTCTTTGGGTGAGAGCAATATCTTGCGAAGTGCCCCTCTTGGTTGCAGTTGTAACATGGCCCACGAACTGGAGGTTTCCCTCCGGTCGAGCTGCCCTGACCTCCACGAGCTTGGTTAGCAGCTATCTTGTATGACCTTTGATTGCGCAGAGCTTGCGGCTGATTCTTCTTCTGCGGCGGCCTGAAATGTGCCCCCGCCGCTGGTGGTCGATACTGGGTTCGTTGAGCTGGTGGTCCCCTAGGTTGAGAAGGTCTGGAATCAAAGGTCCTCTCCCGGGCCTTACTTGCAGCATGCTTGTTATTGTGATTCTCTTGAATCAGGCAATCACTGATAAAGTCATTGAAGACTGTACGAGAAGATGTCCGCACTGATTTTCCCATTTTGGTGTTCATACCTCTCTTGAAACTAGCAATCTTTTTAGCAGCCGTGTTCACGAAGTCTGGAGCATAACGTGACAGAGAGTTAAACAAGTGATGGTACTCGGTAACAGATCGAGTCCCTTGTGTCTGGCTCATGAATTCTGCCACTTTCATCTGAGTCAGGCCTGGCAGAATGTAGTGCCCTCGTACAGCTTCGGTGAATACCCTCCAAGTGACAGGAACGTTGGCAGGATAGGTGGTGCGGTGATGCCCCCACCAAATCCCGGCTGGCCCCTGCAGCTGATGCACGGCGTACTCTGCTTTGAGTTCCTCCGTGAGCCTGAGCAAACAAAACTTCTGTTCCATGGTATGTAGCCATTCTTCTGCTTCCAACGGTTCAGTAGCTTCTTTGAAAATGGGTGGCCTAGTATCCAAGAAATCCCTGAATGAAAATACTGATTTGGCTCAGGATGCTGCTGACCGTGCGCCAAATTCTCTCGCAGCAAAGTTTCAATGTTGCGCTGGCTTCCCAGGAACTGAGCGAAAAGCTGCTCGGGAGTGGCTGGTGGAGGAGGTGGTGGATTATGGTTATCCCTGGGATCCTCATTTCCACCACTACCGCCCGCTCCACTACGAGTTGTCGTCATCTGCATGTATTCCAACTGAATTTATTCGGAAAATGAATTCGCCAAATAATCATAGAGGCATAATAAATTTCAATCCACATCGCAGCATCACATAATAAGATCACTTAATACATAACATGCAAAAAACCAACATAAAACATCCATAGTTTTCCCATACATATGGGACTTTCCAAGGTCTCACACCACGTGCACATAAGAGTTCACTACTCATGCTTACATCCAGCCCATACAAAAGCAAAAGATCGGGCTTGCCAACACACACAAAGATCACTAGGCTCTAAGCATACGATCTAAACTACTCTCTAGCGATGTCACCAACTACGTCGCCATCCTCACTAGACATATCTGAAGAACTGCTAGAAGAGCTACTCGGATCTGGGTCCTCCTATGGAAAGATGGGGTTCCTCTCATTCTCCCTGCGGTGGATCTCCTCGTGCAGACGGTCATTGTAGTCCTGCAGGTGGTGAAGCTGCAGCTCTAAGTCTCCTACTCGCAACCTCAACAGCCTGTTCTCCTCTGAAGCACGTATGCCCTCAATACACACACCGCGAAGCGACTCCTCGGTCTCCCTCATGATCAAGGCTAGGAAGGTAGCCGCGTCCTGCTGAACACTGAGCTGATGAGCGGTCTCCTGCTCTCTCTGAAGCGCCTAGTCCCTCTCCACAGTCAGGTGAGCTAGCTGTGTGGTGAGGAGGTCTATCTCTGTAGCATGCTCCTCCTGCCTGCGACGCTGTGCAGCCATCTCCTCACTAAGAATATGGTTCAGGTGGTCATAGCTACGCGATAGGCATCCGTAAGTAGCCATGAGAGCGACCATAACACTCCCTGCTGGTCCTGCACAATGCTCCCTCTCAAGAGAGCTAGCCTCAAGTACTGTAGCTCCTGGCTGACGCCACACTGCCTGATAAGGATCTGCCGTCGGGAAGATGCTGGCTGTAGCCTGGGCAACCACCTCCGGATGGTCCTCCATAATGTCCCGGAGAACGGTGTAAGCAATTCTGTTGGCTCCATCCCATGGGGTTCTCCCCTGCAACGCGAACACACGGCGGCACCAAACGTGATCCTGGTCATCACGGCTAGGCACGTCTACCTCCACCGTGTACATGTGGCGATCCTCCGAGAACTGCACACGGTGCCAGTCGTACTGTGGCTCCTGGCCCTCCTGATATCCCACCAGGTGCAATACCCTCCAAAGGATGGTAGGCATGCCGAACTCATCTAAGAAGTCCTCCGATCCTTCCGCGGTCCATAGCCCCAACATGTAATTAGGCCTCTTGCCTTCGGTTGACTTACGAGCTGTGCGCTTGGTACGGGCCATCTGTAAGAAGTTTACCCACACATATGTTTTCATTAGTTGAGAACAACTCTTATTAGAAAAACAGGACGGATAATCATAAGGAAGGAAGTAAGATTAATGCAAGATTATATGATTATGATGCATGCACGCCACATACGTCCTCACTGTCTATCCATCTAACAACTAGATGGTGGCATACACGTTCACTCGTAGCATTAACTAGATGTACTATACATTCGCAAGTTAGCATACCTGCAGAAAATCACTTCAGCCCTGCCCACAGTATGAATATCATGCATTGCTGAAATTAAATCTAATACAAACTCAGGTGCACACCCACTATACACGTAAGCAGTATATGCACCCATCAGAATAGTATTACTCCCACAATCAATACTTTCACATATACTTGTGTGTAACAGGTATACATGTCGGTACCATTCAAGCACTCCTCTAGATTGGCGGTTGTCCAATCAGGCTCTCACAACTCACTTGTTACCTTGGCATAGAGGCAATTGATCCATACATTACTATTCCGAAGAATAGTACCCATACAATTTCACCCTTGCCGTATGGACGACAGAAATAACAGAATTTAAATATGAAGCACAACCCCCAAGTTAGTACTTAAATAGCCACCTAGAAACCTACTGGGCATAAGGACTTGATCATTGGCACACCTTAATCTTCATTTATAAGATTTTTCAAACCCTATTATAGCTTTTAAGTTTTCGCAAAGAAAATTTTGATTTGGAAATACAAATTTTAAATACACTCATAAACAGTAACGCCAACTATGCTCCGATGCCAGCTGTGACAGAACCGACCAATTTATACCAGATTAAGCACCGAATCCCCGCTTTTATAGAGATTACAGGTACTTAAGCTCGTACAAACCCGGTAGTCCGGAAATCTAGAAGGATTTCAAATCATTCAACTTTAGCCAAGATTGTAATAGATTAGCATACATGTCCATGAGGTACAATCAGTTCGCACATAATTCAAATACATCGGAGTTCAACAGTTATTACAAACCATAGTTCGAAATTTCGAAAGGCGGAAGCAACATAGTTTTAAACATAAGTTCTCAGTTCACAATACGGTGCCAATGCCTGATCAGTCCACAAAAGCATCAGGGAAGGATAAGAGTTGACCATGCCCATGGTCTAGTCACCACCCTCGACGGGGTACAGACAGTTCTCGCAATAGCCGAGCATCTGCCCTTGCATAGCATGCCCATCTGCAACAACAAGGGATAAACCCTGAGTACGAGAAGGTACTCAGCTAGACTTACCCGTCATAAACCAGAAATAAACGACACCAAGGAGTATGCAAGGCTGTATCTGGGGTTGGCTGTACTTACCTTTTTGCATAAAAGCATTTTATTAATACATAATTATCATTAGAGTATTAGCAGTCAATTTTATGTAATCAAGCTAATAACTAGATTTGCACCTGATCTAGAGCAAGCACTTGACTACTTAATCAAGCAAGAGTGACTATTTCATCAATAGCCTTTCAGATTCAGTACCATAACCATATTTAGTTCCATAAGTTACTACAGTAACACATGCCCAGTCAAGTTACTCACTAACCAGGAGCGATGGCGATTATAATCGATTCCTACCAGCTGGGGATAAAAATGTCGCACACTCGCCCAATCACACCTTGCCAGGCGGCCGTCGGTGACCAATTCAGGAGGTTCGAGAACACAACACGCGGGACGGTCATGGGCCCTTCTACACCGGGGGTTATCTCAATGCCAGGTCGCTCAAGCTATAACTGCCCACGGTCATGCCAGGTCAATCTGGCCCCGCCCGCCCACGGACCATGCCAGGATGCTTAGAATAGTTGCCCACGGTTCATATAAGGCCCTGGGTGTTAGGCGTCAACATCTCCATCACCGGCTCGAAAAACCTTACTCGGCTTCACGGGAGGTACCCACACCTGCTCCGTTAAGTGATTGACGCATTCAAAAGGACTGAGGTGTGCCTTCGTCGGTTCCTAATCGACACAGACGGGAGACTACTAGCACACAGAACCCATATCCTGCTGCTCCTACATCCCGCCCGGTCTCAGTTTAATAATCACATGATTATCTCCATGATAGCACAAGGCTAAACATGATCAGTATCCACCTATATGCGGGAGACAGGAAATCACCCGACTTTTAACGGTCTAAGCAGGCTAAGCAAAAACGAGCCTAGACTTAACAGGGATAATAAGATATAATTGCAGGTGGACAAGGATAAGTAGTAATGCATCAACGGTATCACTCAACTCCTATAACCTAATGCAACAAACATATCAGGTTAATTTGTAATTGCATTTGCAAACCGTAGGAGTGGGATGCTCCGGGGCTTGCCTCGCTCAAAGTCGGAGGGTCGGTGATCGCGGCACTCCGGCAGGTCCTCGTCGTCTCCTTCCGGGGTCCTCTCGTCCGGTGTCTCCGCCGGATACGACTCCACTGGTGGCGGTTCCTGGACCTCGGCTACCGATCCTGCATGATGCACGACACGCATAAATAACATGAATGCACATGGAATGCACTGATGATGCAACATAGAACAAGATAATTCAGGAGATAAGCTCATGTCATCTACCAAGATAACTCAGGAGATAAGCACATGTCATCTACTGCGTTCTCTTCAACAAGGTAGTCAACATCACCCAGTGATCACAAAAGACCTTAACTAATCAATCAACCAACTAGCTCTCCTAATTCACTGTTTAGGATTCTAATTACCACAGCAAGCACTCACTTTAATAAATTACCTTCCTTTAATTACTTGCTGAAATAAAACCAATTAATCAAGCTTATAACAGCAACACATCCTAGACAGCTTCAGAAAAATCTACAAAAAATACTGGAAGTTAACAACACATAACCTAGTCCTCTGTCCCAATTTCAACCCATTTGGACTTAAGCCCTATCCTCTATGAAAAAGACAATTTCTACCATGAAAAGATGCTTTGAACTACACACCCATTCAAAAAGTGTCAAACAACAGATTTCTCATTTTTCTACTAAACTTCTTAGCACAAGAGCAGTGTATAAAAATTATCAGGTTCAAACTCTTCATATTTTAATTACTACAAAATAAACAAGAAAATAGCATTTATTCATTTTAATTTCTACTGCTCAAATATTCCACAGAACAACATCATATTACATTTTTCCCAGAAGTTATTCATCAATACAAACCTAACAAAACAAGAATCACATTTTTCTGAGCAATACACAGATTACTATGCATTTAACAAGATTTCAGCCAAAACAAGAATTAAATATAGCTACACATAACTTTATCACAAACTAGACATATCACATTTTTCATGCACAGAACTCATCACAACAAACTTAACAAAATTTGTTTCACCTTTTTAGCATTTACAGAATGCAAGATATGAATTAAACAAGCAATTCAAACATTTCTGAAAACTATTTAAACAAAACCCTGAAAAACCCTTTTAACCTAAACTGCTACACGCACCCAGGCTATTGCACCCAGGCCACTGACAACCGGGACCGAGCCACTAACCCGCAGGGCCCTTGGTCAAACCGACCCACCGGTTAGTCACACCGAAGCAGGGGAAAGGTTGACCGCGGCGAAGCTCACCGGCGGCGACCACTCCGGCGAAACGGACACCACCACCTTGCTCCCCTCCTTCTTCCGCACCCGGCGGTACCACTATCTAGCTCGGCGCATTATCGAATCGAGCTCACCGGCGACCATGGCGGACACGGCGGCGCGGGCATGCTACGCCGACCGGCTCCGGTCATCCCGAGCCAAACCAACGCGCGATTTCTACTCCGGCGACCTTCACAACACTAACCTGAGGCTCAGGAGCCAGGGCTCCTGCTCCGAGCACTCGCGACCACGGCCATGCCGACTCCGGTGACCATGGCGAGTGGTGGACGGTGGCGTACTGGCACTACCAAACCCTAATCGACTAAACCAACACCACCAACGCCTTCTACGGTCCAAGGCAACTCGCGAACGCTAGCTAGGACCAACGGACGGGCACGGGAAGGGGGTTGGCCATGGCGTACCGAGCTCGCCGGCCATGGCGGACATGGCGGGCGTGGCGTACCGCGGTCTTCAAACCCTAACCGGCCAAACCGTCACCTTCTACATCTTCTACGAACCTCCCTAACCCTTGAACGTGAGCTAGGGCGACACGAAACCATGGGAAGGAGGCCGGCCACGGCGAACCGAGCTCGGCGGTCATGGTGGCCATGGTGGCGGCTCATCCCGAGGCTTTCCTAGGGTCTCCTATGGGGCGCTAAGGGTAGCAAGAGGTGCGGGGGCTCACGGCGAAGCCTTGTGGGTGGTTGGGCTTGCGGCGAGGCGGCCGGACGGCGGCGAACGACGGCGAACGGCGGCGGCGCTCTGCTTTCCCCCCCTCTTCTTGGCGAGGGCGAGGAGCGAGAGAGAGCGAGAGGGACAGAATGGAGGGAGTGCGGCTTCGGGCAGGGGCGAGGCGGCCTTGTGCACGCCACGCCGCGCGCGGAGGACGCTGCGTCCCCGGCCGGCGTGCGCCACGCGGCGGGCGAGTCCTGCGCGCGGTCGGCACGGCACGGCCCGATTCAAACTGAATCGGCCGATTCAGTTGCCGATGGCCGACTGACGGGCAAACTTTGGATGCGAGATTAACTCCTAATCCACTTGATGATGAAACGCTAAACCATTTGTTCCATTGAGTAGAGCTACATGCCGACTACAACTTTGGTTACAAGATCAAGCTTTGGTTCGGCCTAGATTGCTCCCAGAAAAGCTCCAAAGATCGCTCAGCGAAACTGTTTCGCCAGTTAGGGACTTAGGAAATTTTTCTAAGTCTAACCTCCCCCATTTCTGCCTTGTGGGTCCTAAAACACCTTGTTAAACTCATTTTCATGAGTTGGGCCTTAAACAACTTTTGTTCTACACTAAATTCTACACACTTTTGGTTAAGGTCCCATAGCCAAACAAAGCTTCTATCAAGGAGGTCTTAGTTAGTCAAACAAAAGGACTCCTAGGGCTCTATTAAGGCAACTAGGGTTAGTGACTTGGTTAGCCAAAATGACCAACACAAACCTAGCTTCTTTTTGACTCCTCAACAAGGTTCAACTACTAAGGAGACTCCAACACTCCAAAAACAAGTCAAACAAGCATCACTTCAAGCATAACATTACAAGCCAAGACATGAAATGACACTTAACAAACAAAATGCAACATGGGATGATGATGCTTCATGCTTATGAGATGTCAAGTTATGCATTTAGGGTTGCTTAACACCAGGGGTGTTACAGTTATCTTCGTAATCCAGGTATGTCTTATTCGCCATCTTAGTTATTTATAATATAGTTATTTATGATAAGGTGTGTTAGGTTAAATAAATAGTGTGTTAAGTTTGTTTTATGAAGTTAATAATAAAAGAAGAACTCTCTCTCTATAATCTTTTACATGAAAATGATGAATAATTGCTCTATCTAACTTCTTTCAAGTACCTAGCCTTCAAAGCATGAGTTCTCCTGATTAATAATGATGCTTAAAAATGAAATTAAATGCATGGGTATCAAATGCTTGATCTAGAGTCTAGGTAATTGACAGATATGACATGTGATGACCTGAGCTACTAATATCTTGTTCTAAAAACACTAGAGTTCCGGAGAGTTTCCAATATTAATATGACAAATAATTGCATTGAGTTAAATTAAGCTCTGTTGACCCTGTGAGAAGCTATCATACTATTGAATTGAGATCACTTACACATTTCATCCATCTTCCGCATAAATGCTCTTGATTATCTGTTCCTATCCTCTCAAAAGTTTATTGGAAGCATATGGCTATTGAAAAAAAGAAGAAAAAAAGAAAAAAAATCCGAGGAAATAAAAGGGACAAGTGTCCGAAACCTCAAAAAGATAGATCCCGAGGAAATAAAAAGGGACAGTGTCTGGAACCTCGAAAAAAATGATGAATATCAGAAAAAATGGGCATGTGCCTGCTAGTAGATTTAGCCTGATAGCCATGTGTCTCTGATAAGCAGAAGAGAGTGATATATTCAAAAGAGCACCCGCCTCCATTTTCCATACACATGCACTTCTCGACTCAATAGTGTGGTTGACTTTCTCTTTGGATCCTTTGTTTAATTTGGCAACATATGCTCTTAAACTTTTGAAAATTCATAAAAACTCCAGAATAATGGTGAAGTGAAAGAGCTAGAGACATGGTGCTTGATTTGATCGTTCTATCTTTCAATTACTCAAGATTCAAGGTAAAGTACTAAGTCCCATGATGAATAATATGATACTTTTTCCTATTCCATATGAGAACTTCTGTTTGAATACATGTGTACTTGTTGGAAGTGAAGATATTGCAGCAACTCCTGATCAATTGTTGAGTTTGACTTTGCTAAGGGACTAGCAAAGGGTAAGCTTGGGGGAACTTGTTGACGGTCCTTAATGTCAATATTATACCATCAACTAATGCATATAATGATTTGAAATGAACAACAAAGCATAGTTGTAGGGTTTGAAACTAACAAGTTCCACGAGTTTTGGTGCTCTCACTTGTTTTGTAGGACATCCATGTTTTACCATATAAAAGTATCTTAAGTGATGAATTGGAGTGCACCATTGTGAAGGGATCGTCGAGACGATCGAAACAGACATATCATTTGCTATATTCGGAGTCCCGGATGAAAAGATATTAATTTCGCAACGAAATCTGCAAAAGAAGGATCTAGAAGACACCAGAAGACACCACGAGGTGGCCTGCCACGTGGGCCCACTGGGCCAGACCGACCGGTCCCACTTCATGACCGACCGGTCGGCCACGGAGGTCGTTTTGCCTCTGCCTTCTGGAACCTTCTGCCACCGCCTCCTAGGATGCATCTCCACCGTCCCTGAAGTCGGTTTGATCCAACGATGGGCGATAAACGTGACGCGGATCGATGACATGACGATTCCTTGCCCCCTACTCCATCCAGGACTATATAAGAGACCCTAGGGGCGCCCCCAAGAGCCATCTCCATCTTCATTATTCATGTCCACATCAGAAACTAGGGTTTCAAATAGAAGTAGAGGTCCCTCTAGATGAATGTCTTCTAGTTCGTCTAGATCTAGTTCTTCTAGTTCTACTTCTAGTTGTCTAGTTCATCTAGTTGTAATTAGAGATCGGATTAGAGAGAGAAGGAGAGAGCTGAGGAGGAGCCGGATCTGTTGGATCTTCCTCGACATTGTATTGGTGCAGCATCTGGTTCGTCTTCAAGTTATCTCCAGGTTCTTCATTTATCACTTCTAAGGATTATATTTAATTTCAGTTCTTGCTTTATTTTATTTACTGGATCTCCGCTCGTATTGAGTGCTCTAATTATGATATCTGATTAGAGTAGTAAGCGTTAGTGTAGACACGGTGTCTAGACTACGGTTTACCTGAGTTTGCGCCCAATCCTCCGGAATAGTTGTGGTAGCCCTAGAGGTGACAGCTCTGTCATGTCTTTGTAATCCACCACGTTAGGGTTGGTGTTCTTGTAGAGCTTTTGGCAGCCTCCCCCCAACTACCTTCTTCCTAGTCTTTCTCGAGAGTTGGAAAGGACCTGCTGCTCCGAAGTAAGTAGAGTATAGTAAGCCTTTAATTTGATAGACCAGCTTAGAAAAGCTTATATCCCTCTCTAACCACATTATCATTCTTTTCTTGGACGTTCTTAATTCTTCTAGTACACTTCACGTTCCCCGTGGAAATCGATACCCTGGAATACTCTCGGGTGAGAGCTACATCGGTATCTGTGCGCTTGTGGATTTTTCTGTGTGCGTTTAAAATACCCAACAAGCTTTCTAGGTTGACAAAGTAGCTTACACATAAAGGATGCTCAGTATCGGCTGTTCTGAGGTTTACATGCTCACAACAGAGGAAATAGCCGATACAAGCCTCTCATCGGCTATTTTTGCCAGCCTTGGTTGTTTGTAAAACCATGATCTGATTTAAGAGGAGATAGATTTGATCTAGCATGTATATTACGGCTATATTTCCGAACCCCACTGATATATATGGTAGATTAAGTCTGTTTATCTTAGTTTAAATCATGCTTTTGTCGGGTAGATCTTGTTCGTGCCTCATGGACCCTGTATCGGCTGAAATAGCCGATCCAGTTATGCTTTTTTCATAATATGTTCTTTTAAGTGGCTTGGAATCAATAGACCTACTTTATGCATGAGACGTGATCTAGCTTGACCATCATCAAGGCTGCATGGAGACACCCCAGTGTTGGTGTTCAAGTTATTTTATCGATCTATTTGTTATTATAGCTGCATAGAGACACCCCACTGTTAATGAATAGAACTGCCTGCGCATTTAGTCGATACGTTGGTTTCATGTCACTTAAACGTACATATAGATCTTTATCTGTTAATATCTTTTAAAGCTTATCGGCTGTCTGTTTGTCATAAGCGTTCATCTTACATATGTCATAGCCGTCATGCTTCATATCTTTTTTTTCTTTATTTTTCATGCAATCTCGTGGGAGTTGACTTTGTAGTCAATGTCCTAAAGAGAAATGGCTATATCAGAGCCGCATAATTTGGAACTGTCTGGCACCAAACCGACAGGTTCCACGATTTGATGATCTTTTTCTTCTCCTTGTCAATTATAGGTCAAATTGACTGGCACGCCCGAAGTCGATTTTGCTGAGAATCGGCACCACCGCTTGCTGAAGGTCCAGGAGGTCAGGATTCGCTCCGTACCCCTTTGATGACCGTACGCCCGAGTGTGTTGGCGCTCCCTGACCGAGATGTTGCGTCAACACATTCTTTTGGCATGCCCAATGGGACCCAATCGTTTGAGTCACGATGTTTAACAATGAGGAAGTGCTACATGTGAAAATGGAGGACCTCCCAGAGGAAAGTCAACCCTTAATAGAAGAAACTGTTGATCAATATCGACACTTATGCTTATTGAGTTTTAGCAAGACCAGAGATAAGAAGGTCGTTCAGAAAACCCATCTTCCGAGAGTGGTCTTTGATGGTCATGTTGATCCAATGGTCCAAGTCCAGCACAATGCTATGCAAGAAGTGATCAGCAAGGCGATGACGTCCACTTTAATGAACCACAATGAGGCTTTTGTCAACAGCCTCACAAATGCCATGAAAGAGGTTTTTAACATGGGTGGTGATAGAAGAGGTCCAGCATATAATATTGGAAACAATCAAGGAGCTGGGACTTCTATTGGACCTCAGACCAATGGCCCAAATGGCAATGGAAACTAGATGATGATTAATCCTAGGGGCATGACACCGCAGCCAGTGCAACAGCCGATTATGAGTAATAATATGTACTCATCGGCTGCAAAAATAGCTCCTCAGGCAAGGCGCATCACAAGAGACTTCAATACACCGCCATATCAAGGGAATGTAGCATCTGGTGATATCCCTCAGGGATATCATTATGTCTCTGATTTCTATACTTTGGATACTCAAGAGAACCCAGGATACAACGGCAACACCATCGGGGGGCAGAACATCGGCTATCAGCAACCGGTAAATCAGATTGACCAGTTGATGAGTCGGGTAACCGACCTGGTTCAGAAGCAATTTGGTTTGACTCCAAAATCCACTGTGACTGGTTACAAAAAGCCGTATCCAGAGTGGTTTGATCAGGTTGTTCTTCCTCCAAGATATAGAATTCCTGATTTTACCAAGTTCACAGGAACTGGTTTAGTGTCAACCATGGAGCATATAACCCAGTTCCTAGTCCAGATTGGAGAGATCGGTGATGAGCAAGCACTCAAAGTCAGAATGTTCCCTCTTTCTCTATCTGGCCCGACTTTCTCGTGGTTTTCATCTCTACCATCCAATTCCATTCAGAGCTAGGATGACTTGGAAGATAAGTTCCATAAATATTTCGGCTTTGGGGTATTGGAAAAAGGCTTAGTGGATTTAATCGATACAAGGCAAACTAATAATGAGTCTGGATGCCAGTACCTCCAAAGATTCAGAGAGATGAAGAATCAATGCTATTCCTTGACATTGCCAGATTCAGAGGTGGTTAGCATTGCAATCCGAGGATTGATACCTGCTATTAGAGAGAAAATCGTCTTTGATTTCAACAACATGGCCGATCTAGCTAAAAAGGTGGCAAGTATCGATGCCCAAAATCGGTACAATCAAGTCTTTAAACCTAAGAAAGCCTATAATGCAGAAAGCCATTCTTCCTGGAGAATGAAAGCAATAATTCAGAAGATGAAAGTGATGAAGAAGTGGCTGCGGTAGACTGGGTTTGGAGAAACAACGAATACATGCCTTGGGCAAAGGGTAAGAGCACCGAGAAAGATGTGAAATATAGCTTCGATATCACCAAGGCCGACAAGATATTTGACTACTTACTGGAAAAGGGTCAGATCAAGTTGACTGGGAATCATACTATCCCATCGGCCGAGGATCTTAAAAATAAAAGGTACTACAAATTTTAGAATTCTGGCACCCATACTACTAATGATTGCCGAGTTTTCAGAGACATGATACAAAGGGCGATCGTTAAAGGAAGGATAGTTCTGGAAAAAGCCAAAGGCATGGGCATCAATGGCCATCCTTTCCCACAGAACATGGTAGCCTCAGCACCTCGGAGTGAGATCAAGGTGTTGACTTCTGATAAAGCCAAGGCAGATGGAACAGTTGATCCAAAGAAGCAGTTAACAGCGAAAGAGTATCAGGAGATGAAAGGAAAGAAAAGCAATGATCAACCTGAGACTTCAAAGGCTGGAGAAGCAAGAAGGTGCCCAACTGTCAGGATCTTACTGAACAAATGGCAACGTCAGAAGGAAAGGAGCCAAATGTGAAGGGAAAGAGATGAACAAGAATATCAAGAGTGGCTTGAAGAGGAAGAGTACAGGAAGTCCCGGGAAGAAGAAAGACGCATCAGAGATGAAGAGAAGAATCATTGGGACTGTCCCTTCTTCAGGCATTGTTGGAACGAAGGCTTAAAACTCCCTACTCTTCGTAATTGCCCGGAATGCAATGATCAATATCGAGAGTATAGGCAGTCGAGAGACAACCGCCGATCTGTACATGAAAGATTGAGGTTTGGAAATACAGATCGACGCATAAAAAATGAAAATGTTCATAATCAGCTTGGAGCAAGATTTTCCGATCATGATCATCCTTGGCAAGAGGGGCAATGGTGTCCTGGTGGTTTAACCAAAAGCCAGAAGCGACGGGTTCAAAGGTTGAGAAACGAGGAAACCTAGAAGAAGAAATCCAAAGTCTAGCAAGTGAAGCAAATAGCCGATAAAGGTGAGTCATCGACTAACATTGCTGCTCTATTCATGTTACCTGCTGAATTTAGATCCTCTGATCATGAAGAAGAATCTGATAATGAAGAAACAGTTGCTTAGTGGATCTATCAAGCAGAAGAGGCCACATTTCAAAAACCTGAGAAACATTCTCATCTAAAGGCTTTATACTTGAAAGGATTTGTTGATGGAAGACCTCTAAAGAGGATGCTAGTTGATGGAGGGGCAGTGGTTAATCTAATGCCATATGCTACTTTTACAAAACTTGGTAAGACTGCAGAAGATTTGACTAAGACCGATATGAGGTTGACTGATTTTGCTGGCAATGTATCGGTCACTAAAGGTGCCATATGTGTTGAGTTAACAATTGGCAGCAAGAGTATGCCGACTACTTTCTTTGTAGTCGATGCAAAGGGATCCTACAGTGTGCTTCTTGGAAGAGATTGGATACACGCCAATTGTTGCATTCCATCTACCATGCATCAGAACGTGATTCAGTGGATCAGTGATACCGTGGAAGTGGTGCAGGCTGATTCAACTGTTAATATTGCTTATTCGGATCTTGATGCTTGTAATTTTGACAACATAGAGTGCTTTTCCGGAAGGATTCTAGAACAAGACTTTCTCAAGACAACTAACGAAGGTCAACAGCCGATCTGAGCAATCAGCTTCGAAAAAACATTTTGATGGATTAATTTGCTGCAATGATTCTCATCAATGCCAGTGAACTAAGGCCGATGTTGTGTCAGTCAAGATTAATACTTTTAGAATTAGAGCGAGGAGTCAACTTGTTGGATTTTATAGCCGATACCATTGTATCGCCTTTAGAACAAAAATAGCCGATATGTATGTATCGTCTTTGATTTTAATTGATAGCCGATACTAAGGAAGTATCGCCTTTAGATGATTTATCAAAAGGAAAAGTTTTGGAAAACTCAATGCAATGCAAAGAAATATCAGGCGAACAATATTTACAAAAATTATTGAGCCTGACGATGCAGGGGCAGACTTGTTGTTCAGATTTGTTCGGCCACCAGGCCGGATACACAAAAGGAACATTAAAAACAAACTAATCTAGATGGAGCCAGTTCAGGAGGTCCTCCAGGTGTGACACCTCCGTCATGGCGAGCCCCAAGGGCTAGAACTCCTCCACCAGCTCCCGGAAGTCCTCCCTCGTCCTGGCACCGACGAAAGAAGGAGAAACTTCCCCGGAGATCTCAGCGGCGCTGAGTTCGGCTCCGGCGAGGGCGAAGGTGGCGCCGTGGCAGATGGCGTGAAGGGCCAGCTCTCTGATGCGCGTCCCGACGTCATCCAGGCATGTCCGCAGATTGTCTACCCGTGCGTTCACAAAGTCGGCAATTGTTGTGGCTCGCCCGGGGAGCCAATCGAGTGGCTGTTGGTGTTCTATAATTGGATAAAAGAGACTAAAATTCAGAAAAATAGCCGATTCAATAGAATCAAATAGCAAATCGGCTAAATATTTAAGCAAGCAGTTGCCAACAAAGTCACTATTGCTGTTATACAAGAGGTAATCAGAGTGACGAGTTGGGAGATTTGGAGAAATGTACCAGCAACTCTGGCGTCAGACGCCTCTAGGTGCTCAAGAGCACTGTTGAGGCGAGCGCGGAGGGTCTCCCGTTCCTCCACCAGGCGGGCGGTTCGACGGCGCTCCTCCTTCTGGAGGCGCTGGGTGTCGGCGACACCCCGGATGAAGGCCCACGCATCGTCATCCAGAGCCAACCCATGCCCCGATGGGGGTTGGCTGGGACCTTGGTCATCCACCAGAGGGGAAGGACTGCGGAAAAGTCAGGGTTTTTCCCGGGGTAAATGGAAAACTTCAGAGCACAAGAAGGTGTTAGGGAAAGATACCGTTACCCGAGCACACGGCGACAGAGGCACACGGACCGACGGATCAGGACCAAAACCGTTTTCCATGGGATTTTCCGATGCAGGGCATTTTCCATGTTGTCCGCATTGCTTCGGCTGCCGTGTGAGGAAGAAGAGCAGTTGGTGAATGGGAAGAGCAAAGGCCGAAGAGTGAGGCAATGAATGCGCGATGTGTTTGAGAAGTCGGCGCCTGGTATTTATGAGTAAGATTCGAGAAGGTGAAGAGACGTCGGCTCGGGGGCACCCTCAGATCTGGATCCTAAGGTGAATCGACTAAATAAGCCGGTATTTGATACTAATCGGCTAAAGGATAGACCGTCCTGGTACTAATTGGCTAAAAATAGGTTGTCTGAATAATATCGGCTGAATAGCTGATAAAGTTATAGAGTATCGAATAAATATTAGAGTATTATGACGACGGCCAACCAAAGAAGAATGTTTATGGAAGAAGGATTGCAAGTCAAAGAATTGCAGATAAGCAGAGTTACATGTTTAGCACAGACTTTAGTGCACTCAAAGCATTCAAGCGGATAGCATCTATTTCATCGATCTCTCTCTGATCTTCTTCAATGGAGCCTGGGATCGGTTTCTTCTCAGCTTTGATATCCTGAAGCTCACCATGAAGAACTGCTATCTTTTTCTTATGCTCACGAAGAGCAACAGGGATGTTCTCCAGGATATCCTTCTTCAACTTGATCTGTTCATCGATAGCCTGAAGCCTGCTCAATAGTTCATTTCTCTCAATTTCTAGAGATGACAGATTGCCGATAAGAACAGTAGAGTCTGAATTTAGTTGATCTATGGCGTTCTTTTCGGCTACCATATCAGAAATACAGCGCTGTTCGCATGCTGGCAGGTGTACTTGAGCCTCTCATGCCCCGAATTTGGCTTTGACCTTGGAGAACCTTGGCTCAAGGAATCCTATGTGGGCAACTAAAGACAAAGTTTCTTTCAGGTCTCTTGGTATGCTATCTTTGATCAGATCGAAGATGTCCCTGACTCCCTTTGCATCCTGCATCAAGTCGGCTGTGTCGACTTCCAAAAGGGGGATTAATGTTTGAAGCCGAGTCTTGATTTCTTCAGGTAGATCTCCTGAGGATCTAGCTGCAGAAGCTTCCTCTTCCTCCATGTAATCTTTCAAATTGAAGGGGATAACAGGGAAGAAGGCTCTCCTTGTTCCTACACAAACAGGTGTATGAGTAGTCACATATAAGGAGATATTCAAAGGAGAAGTAATGATTGTTTAGAGTACCTGATCAAGTGGGTTGATCTGAAGCTCAGGGAGGATAGGAGAAGGCTCAGGAAGTACATCTGAAAGGAGATTTTCACCAGTTTTTCAAGAACGTTCACTGAAGAAGATGGAGCTATCAGCTAAAAGATATACCTGGTTGGGGAAGTTCTTGATCGATATCAGGAAGAGGAGGTACTTCAGGTTCTACATTTTGAGCATCCGCCTGCTCCTGAGGCAACTCAACATTATGAGTGCCAGCCTGTTCTCAGAGATTAGAAGAAAAAGATTATGGGGATAGGGAAAAGCAGATTTTACCTCTGTATCGGCATTCTTGATCAAGGATTGGCTGCTGCTGGAGGTATCTTTCTTCTTCTTTTTAGATACAACCTTGGCAGTTGGCTTGGTGGTCTTTTGCTTCTTAGAAGAGCCAGCTTCCCTTATAAAGGTGCTAAGGGTTTGATCATCTGAAGCATCAGGAGCTTTCCTCTTCATCAAAGTCTTGATGGTGGGAGCGTCACAGCCAATCCTTGGATTTGGGCATCATATGTTATAATTTATTTCTGGAGGATTTAAAGTGACCAAATCCTGCAAAAATTTGGCATATATCAGAAGTGAGCAGGTGGTAAAGATATGGAGTTTGAAGACGAAATGAGTTATACCTCATCAGATGCCTGAAAGTCTGAGTCCAATTTCAGACAGTAAGTGGCCACAGCCTCACTGAAAAGATGGGTGCTCCATTGCTGCCACCAATTTTGAAAAGAAACTGAAGAGAAAGGTCTACAGTTCCATTCCTTGACCATCTTCAGGGAAACAAATTTTTCCAGGTGGAATATTCTGTCATACTCTAAGGCAGAGTCGACTGCTTCCCTTGGCCTAAGTTTATCAGCAAAATAAAGACATGGAAGCACTTGGCCAAAATCAATTTGTTTGGCTTTCATGACAGGATGATAGAATTCGTAGGACATGAGAGGTTTTTCTCTACCATGCCTAATCTTAGTTGGTAGGAGACAGGGTTTCATGATCTGACACAAAATCTTCAGACTCTCATCATCACATTCCCTGTGGAACCTGAAGGTGTATGGGTTCTCAAAATCTGTAATATCTGGGTATTGGAACCAGTTGAAGATATTAGTAGGGAATCCTTTGTTGAAGATCTTGAAGAAGAAGCTAGCTGGTTCATCGACAGATATTATAGCAGCAGCTTCTCCAAATGAAGTACACCTTCTCACTTTGGCACTATCAGCCAATGATCCTTCTTGGCTATCTAGATATAATTCTGGGAAAGATATGTTTTTCAAATCTAGGGTTACCAGTCTATGGAGATGAAGGTTAAGCCAGAGTTGGAGTAACCACCAAGGGCCTTTTATTGATGGAATGTCTTCATTTTCCATCAAACTCTGGGCTACTTTGTTCAACATGCTGTACAGAGCCCCCAGAAGGTACTTTCCCATAGGTATATTTGAGGTTACATAAACTTCTTGCCAAGCCAAGAAATTGGAAGTTGGACCGCAACTCTGGCCATAGAACATGTACTTCTCCAGCCACATATTCCGAAAGATGATATGCTCTTGTTCCGAGACACTGGATTGAGGAGTATTGTAGGTGGCAATATAATTGGCCCAGCCACCAGATTTTCCGAGTTTGATGGAGGGCTTGGTCTGGAGACTGTAAGGGTTAGTCGATCCAACGATATTCAGGCCGGTCAGCATGTGCACATCGACCAAGGTTGGGGTCATGGGGCCCTTCTTGAACATAAAGGTGTTGAAGGTACCAGACCAGAAATAGCAGGCAGCCTTCAGCATCTGCTCATTCTTCTTCATATCAGCCAGGGATAGGGTGAAGCACTGATCCAGATTACGAAGAACCCAATCTGACTTCTTCTTGGCTCCTACCTTAATCAGCCAGTCTGTCCAAACTAGAACAATCGATGGCCAGTTCCTGAAAGGAGTTTTCCCCAGTGCTTTGAAGCAAAATCTGAATTCTTGAAGGGAATTCTCTGGGTTTCGGCAGTGATAACTTCTGTAGGATCAAGATTGCCTACTGGACCGAGAAGAAAATTATCCGGGTTATCCTGAACCGGGATGAGGATCTGGTCATGGAACACCTAAAAATTCAAAATTTGGGGAGAATGTAAAAATGGAGATTTATTGGAGAAGAGGTATGATAAGGAGCCCGAAATTTACCTCAGGGATGGAATCTTAAGTTGCCATTTGATCTGCGGAAGCACCAAACTTGAGCTCTCAAAAGGATTTTTTGCTTAGAATCAAGTGGCGGCGGATTTCTTTGAAAGTTAGGGTTTGAAGGTAGCCTTGGAAAGAAGCAATAACGGTTGTGAAGAGGACTCGGCTAATCGGCTAAGAAATAGAGCTAGTCGATCGGACCATAAAGAAAGGAAAATAACATTTTTGGAATAAAATAAAATTGATCCCAAAATTGCGGGGGGGGGGGGGCATGTGTTTACACCAGATTTTGGACCGAGAAATTTGATATTTTGTAAACATAAATGGCTGGTTTACTGAGGAAAAGAATCGGCCTGAAAATATAAAAAGCTCGTGTAAGTCGAAGGTGACCCGAAAACGTCACACGAACCAGCACAACGGGCTTCGAAGACGTGTCGGACTCAACCAAGGAGTTCAAGTTCGGGTCGTCTTTTATTTTTTCCTTTTTTGTAATCTACTCGTATTAGGGCACGAGTCAACCGGGTTATAAATAGCTAAGAACCCAGATTTTGTAAAGGATCCCCAATCAATCAAACACAACCGACCCTCGGCCAAAACCCTAGGAGTAGGAGTAACATAGATCTCAGCGAGACCTTCAATCAGGCAGGGCTGCATCGGCACCGACCGACCTCCGGTTTGCTTGTAAGTTTCACCAATGGCTTGTGTCATCGTGTAATAAGGCTGCATTGGCATCGACCAAACTCTTGTTAAGCTATGGCACGGCTAGTTATCGGTCTAAGCTCATCTTTTGTAAGACTGTCTTGACTCTGATCAATCTCTTACTTTAGTCGATCTTGGCTAGTTATCGGCTCTATGGGTTTGGCAAGCTAATAGATTCATTAAGTTATCGATGTTGTTTTATGTTTTAATTTGTTTATTTATGTTTTAAACAACATCTTGCCCAATCAAGGTTGACAAAATATCTTACACCTAAAGGATGCTCAGTATCGGCTGTTCTGAGGTTTACACGCTCACAACAGAGGAAATAGCCGATACAAGCCTCGTATCGGCTATTTTTGCCAGCCCTGGTTGTTACATGTTGTGCGTTCGAGATACCCGGTAGAACCATGATCTGATTTAAGAGCAGATAGATTTGATCTAGCATTTCTATTACGGCTGTATTTCTGAACCCCACTGATATATATGGTAGATTAAGTCTATTTATCTTAGTTTAAATCATGTTTTTGTCGGGTAGATCTTGTCCGTGCCTCATGGACCCTGTATCGGCTGAAATAGCCGATCCAGTTATGCTTTCATCATAATATGTTCTTTTAAGTGGTTTGGAATCAACGGACCTACTTTATGCACGAGACGTGATCTAGCTTGACCATCATCAAGGCTATATGGAGACCCCCCGTTGTTGGTGTTCAAGTTATTTTATCGATCTATTTGAAGGACCGAGAATCAACCAGAAAGCGACCAGAGGGGGGGGGGGGTGAATGGGGCTTCAAAAAATTCCTTTCGGAAACTAGTAGCCACTGTCCCGAGAGTCACCCAAAAGGATAAACCCTAGAGCTTGCAATGTCCACGACCCTAGATGTAGGGTGGATGCTTCCAAGAGCACACAGCGGGACACTACACAACTCTAGAAAGCCAACACAAAAGACGGAAATCAATTCCAAAGCGAACGAACAAACCGCGAACGAAACAGCACAAAACAGTCACGACCGGACTCTGGTCAGCGTCCGGTCAGCAGGGACGGACGCGTCCGGTCACACAAAAACCGATCGGGAACCTTACTGTTCCTGACCGGACTCACGAGCAGGGAGCGTCCGGTCAACAACAGTGCGTCCGGTCAAAAGACGACAAGCTCAATGAACAGTAGAACCTATGCGTCCCGGTCAGTATTCAAACCGAGCGTCCGGTCAAGTCACGAGATCAACACACCGAGCGTTCAACGACCGGACTCTCTGCCCGTGCGTCGGTCATCTCGACCAAGCGTCCGGTACCCCGATACAGTGCTTGTTCGTCCACCGATTCAACTCGATCTCACCCAAAACAAATCCTCTAGGGATCAAACTGGTGGTGAGAGGAGTCAAAAGAGTATAGTGAGCTATCCCTAAGAGATCATGGCTCGAACCTATCTCCAAATGGATGAATCGAAGAATTCGGGGAAGGGAGAAAACTTGATCCGAAACGAAAATCGATCGATCTCCTAGACCGTGAGGTTAGAGTTTAATTCCTTCGGTGGAAAGAAGTGCCTCACGATCTAGAACAATTTGGTTCAAACGGATTTGCAAAAGATGAACCGAGCAAAGAGATCAAGCGACATGAAAGTCATGGAGAAAAAGGATTCCGCGAAGAACACGAACAAAATGCGATCACAACCACGAACTGCACAACAGTGAGATTACGGTCTCACTTCCTCACAATCAACAGTACACAGAGGCAAGTCTCTCTGTGCGGATCTCAGCTAGCTACAGCAGGGGATGGGAGAGCAGGAAACCTAAGTGCGAAAGAGCAAATGACTGAGATCAGAAGGAGGAGGGTGTCTCCCTCTATTTATCCATTCTAACCTAAGTCTAATTCCTACTCTACCCTCACTATTTCTAATTACAGAGCGAACCAGCTAAACCCTAGGGTTATTCTGGACCAACTCGGTAGGTGTATCCGACGACCACAGCACGCACAATACGAAGCGTTGCCTCGACCCAACCTCCAGATTGCCGCCACGTGCCGCCACCGCTCTGCACCCCCGGTTTTGTGGCCCAAACCGGGAAACCAGCCTTTCCAGCCATCCCCCGGTTTTGAGGCCCAAACCGGGAACCAGCCCACCAGCTTTTGAGTTTTGAGGCTAAACTCAGCAAACCCCTCAGCGCCAGGTTTGAGGCCCAAACCTGGAAACCGTCCTCAGCCGAGTTTTGTGGCCAAACTCAGAAACCATCCGCACCCAGGTTTTGAGGCCCAAACCTGGAAACCGTCCACCCGATGGTTTTTCCCTGGCTCTACCACCAAACCGACGTCGTAGAGGGGATGCACCGCCTGTGCACCCCGTCCACCGACACGTGTCCCCATGTCTACGACTTAGGCAACACATGACCGCAAGTCTTCGCTCGTCGCTGTCCCAGGCTGCCAGCCACCACAAGCTGATCCTCGGCCTCTGGTCCCTCAGTCCAATCTCACATCCGCCTTTCGCCACTCTTGGTCCATCGGCACGGCACGTCTCTACTTGACCTTCACCTCGCCTTTGATCACTGCATCCGTGCTCGACACCTGCACAAACAAGCCAAAGAACATGCGCATCATCCCAGTTGACAATCACTCATCACTCAGAGACCGGCATACACCCATGTATCCGCAATCTCCCCCTTGATGAGTGCATTGTCAACTACCAACATAAATCATAGTAGAAAGAGAAGAAGAAGAACGAGAAGAGAGAACTCGACCAAATGACCCAAAAGCATAGCAAAGCCGAAGAAGGTCAAGTGAAAGAGCAAGACAACTTGGTCCCAAAGACATGGGAACGGCTCGACGCAACCAAGCAAAGCAAAGCTAGCCCTCAAGAAGAGGTAGAACAGGCTCAAACACCGCTAGCAAAACCCAGTCGAAAATATCGAAGCAAAATGCTAGTCCCTCAAGATAGAGGCACAGAGGCTCAACTCAACTAGCAAAGAAGCTTGATACCGATGCCTTTCGGCCAACAAGAGACAGCAAAGCTCAATCCCCCTTAGTTGATCATCCAGAGACATGCAAACTCTCCCCCTGGAAACTCCCCTTCAAATGAACACTCGGGAAGCACAAATGATTTGCAAATTCTCCCCCTTAGTTGAAAATGCACTAATCAAGTAAAAGACTCTCCCCACAGAAAGGCACCAACAAAAGTGCTAACTAGGGAGGTTCTCCCCCTTCCATCATGCATATGAGTCAAATGCAAGTTAGCAGCTTCAGGAATATATTCAGGAGAATGCAAAGATGCTCTAACAATATAACTCTAATGACTCATCAACAGCATACAAGCTCAGCAAAGGCTCAACTGATCACCAGATATGAAGTATGAACATATGAGCAAAAAGGAGCAGTTTTGAGTCAAAAGGTATTCACCATCAAAATAGCACTAGCAATGTATAAACAGGAGTCTGAACAAGTGCTAAACATGTATACAAGGTGAACTACCCCTATCAAAGTTCAATCATCATGCTTAAGAATGTAACATACACTTGTGAATTCAAATTCAGATCGGAGTTGCAGCAGTGAAATTTCACAAGTTCAATTATTAGCATGTGATTGGCGAGAGGTTGAAAGCTTGTCATTGCCTAACTTTGCAACCGAGCGAAGCCTATGCCGAAGCAATCAGAAGCTTAAAGCTACGGTTTCAGTCATACACTACACGGCTCAAGTTTAACTCAAAGTGCAATGAGAAACCGTCTCGATACCGTGATGTGTTGACAAGCAATCCCATCTCGATCTTTTTAATTCACTAAAACTTGGTACCAATTTTAAACATGATATGAACAGACCAAGCAAGTGAATGACTCAGAACTAGAGACATAGCAACCTAGCATATATGAAAACACGAGTAAACTCAACACATCCTACACATGCTAGTTGCATATCTCAATGTGTGAACATTTTCAGATTTGAAATTATTAAGCAAATTCACCATTTCAAAAATAGCTCAGCTCACAACATGTACTAGTGGTCAGAAAGAGCAAAACTACAAGCATCAACATAAGCATCGGAGCATACTACATGGAGCATAGTTACATTCTAGTGATTATAGACATGAAGCTCAGAATGTAAATGTGTATGCTAAAATGCAAAAGAAAAGAAAGACAAAAGAGTCAGTCAAATATACAAGATCAAATGTTTCCCTCAACTAAAAGGGGAAACACACACCAAGCTCACCTCTCAACCGATTAAAGGTGGATTCGTCTAAAGGCTTGGTGAAAATATCAGCCAGTTGATGATGAGTATCGACATGGCGAAGGTCGATATCACCCTTCTCCTGGTTGTCTCGCAAGAAATGAAAGCGCACATCAATGTGTTTGGTCTTCGAGTGAAGCACAGGGTTCTTAGCAACGCTAATGGCACTCGTGCTGTCACAAAGCAAAGGCACGCGAGAAAAGCTCAGACCAAAATCACGCAAAGTGGCCATCATCCAGAGCAACTGAGAACAGCAGCTAGCCGTAGCAACATATTCAGCCTCTGTGGTGGACTGAGCGACACTAGACTGCTTGCGAGAAGACCACGAAACAAGAGAAGAACAATAAACTGGCAAGTCCCAGAAGTGGACTTGCGCTCAATACGGTAACCAGCAAAATCGGCATCCGAATAACCCCAAAGGGAGAGGGTGGAGGAAGCAGAATACCAAATCCCGAACTCAGGTGTGAAACGAAGGTACCTGAATATGCGTTTCACTGCCTGACGGTGAGAAGTGCGCGGCGACGCCTGAAAGCGCGCGCACAGACACACCGCGAACTGGATGTCTGGGCGTGTCGCTGTCAGGTAGAGCAGCGACCCGATCATGCTTCGGTACTCCTTCTGGTCCACTGCTTCTCCATCCACATCCGCATCCAGGGCAGTCGTCGTCGACATGGGTGTTGGAAGAGGCTTGGCCTCACCCATATCGAACCGCTTCAGCAAGTCCTTGTGTACTTGCCCTGGTGCACAAACGTCCCCTCTCGGGATTGCTTGATTTGCAACCGAGAAAGAAAGTCAGCTCGCCCATCATGCTCATCTCGAACTCCCTGCTCATAATATCTGCAAACTTGGCAACCAAAGCATGAGAAGAACCACCGAAAATGATATCATCCACGTAAATCTGGACAAGAGAGTGTCTTTGCCTTGCTTGAGGAGAAAGAGCGTTTTATCTACACATCCCATTTTAAAACCCTTAGCAAGCAAAAAGTTTTCAGTCTATCATACCAGGCTCTAGGGGCTTGTTTCAAACCATATAGATTGTGAAGTTTAAAAACTTGGTTTGGAAACTTGGGATTTTCAAAACCGGGGGGTTGCTCAACATACACTTCCTCTTCTATGTAGCCGTTTAAGAAGGCACTCTTGACATCCATTTGAAAGAGTTTAAAACCTTTGGATGTAGCAAGAGCCAAGAGTATCCTCATAGCCTCCAAACGAGCTACAGGAGCAAAAGTCTCCTCAAAGTCTATCCCCTCCTTCTGACTATAACCCTTGGCCACAAGACGTGCTTTGTTCCTCACAATGTGGCCATCCTCTCCTTGTTTGTTTTTGAAAACCCATTTTGTCCCAATAGGATTACAGTTAGGAGGGGGAGGAACTAGAACCCAAACCCGATTTCTCTCAAAATTTTCTAACTCCTCATGCATGGCATTGACCCAATCCGGATCCGTTAAAGCGTGTCCAACATCTCGGGGCTCAAAATTAGCAACAAAAGCAGAATGAGCGAAGTGAGAGATGTGCTGTGACCTGACCGAGTACCCCGAGTCGTCGCTCGCTGCCGATCGAGAGCTCTGCGGGTGGGTGCTGGCGCTGGATGTGTCGTGGCGCCTCCCGAGCTGAAGTAGCTCCCCCTCAACAGCAGCTGGTGCCTCCCCGGGTACAAAAGGTACCGCTCGGGTGGCGGATCCCACGGCCCCTAGGAAGAAGAGGTGTCGGGGCCGTGAGTCGTCGTAGAAGCCGCTCTTTGCGGCACTGCAGGGGGAGGTGGTGCTGGGTCATCTATGCCTTCAGCATCCTCGTCCTCATCATCGAAAAGAGGCTTACCAACCTCATGATCACCACGCTCAAAACAAGAAGAAGGACAAACCATGGTCTCGTCGAAGGTGACATCTGATGTCTCCATGACTCGGTTAGTGTCAAGGTTAAGTACACGATAAGCTCGAGTGTGAGTGCCATAACCCAAAAACACACCGTCAGAAGAACGAGACTCAAACTTGTCCAAGTTGCCCTTTTTGAGTATAAAACAATGACAACCAAAAACTCGAAAATAACTCACCTTGGGCAGTTTTCCAAAACGCAACTCATAAGAGGTTTCTTCAAGAAAGCTCTCAGAAAAATGCGATTTGAAATGTAGCATGCAATGTTCATAGCTTCGGCCCAATATCGCCTAGGAGTCCTATGCTCATCGAGCATCGTCCTGGCCATCTCTACAAGGGTCCGATTCTTCCTCTCTACAACACCATTCTGGGGCAGTGTGTAGGGGGAAGAAAACTGATGCTCCAAACCCAAGCGGTCACAAAACTTCTCAAAATCCGAATTCTTGAATTCGGAACCATTATCACCGAATTGCTTGCATCGAGTTCAAAGGGAACTCGTTCTGAAGACGCAAAATCAGATTGCAAGCAAAGGAGAAAGTCTCGGTCTTCTCAGCTAAAAAGAAGACCCACGAATATCTCGAAAAGTCATCAACAAC
The DNA here is from genome assembly GCA_009763385.1 of Coix lacryma-jobi var. lacryma-jobi. Lineage (NCBI taxonomy): Eukaryota > Viridiplantae > Streptophyta > Magnoliopsida > Poales > Poaceae > Coix > Coix lacryma-jobi. The sequence goes on from CM019830.1 coordinate 82,093,295, forward strand.
AACAAGCACATACCACTTCCCCCCACCGAGCTCACCCGAGCCGGACCAACAAGGTCCATGTGCAAAAGCTCTCCAGGGCACTTGGTCATGACCTGAGTTACTGGATGGTGGGGAGCGGCAACCATCTTCCCGTGTCTACAAGAGTGACAAACAAGATCCTTCTCCATATGCAACTTGGGCAATCCTCGGATTAGGCCAAGTGAACTAAGCCTTGCAAGCAAGTCAAAGCTCAAATGTCCAAGTCTCCTATGCCACTTCCAAAGATCAGAGGAGGAAGGTCCAGCCACAAGACAACGAGAAGTGCCAAAAGACTCCGAGAAATTCGCACGAAAGACTTTTCCAAAGGGCGAAATCAAACACACAAGATTGCCCTGAGGATCCAAAATACGACTGAGATTCGGTTTAAAATGAATCTCATAGTCGTCGTCAAAGAGTTGCGAAACAGAAAGAAGGTTAAAATGCAAGTTAGAAACAAGAGCAACATCGCGCAACACAAAGTGCTCATTAACTCGCACCGACCCGCGAGACAATACCTTACCTTTGCTATTGTCGCCGAAGGTTATGTACTCCTTTTCGGCAACAGGGCTAAGGCTGGAGAACCACTTGGCGTTTCCGGTCATGTGCCTCGAGCAACCGGAATCCACCAACCAAATGTCCTCCAACCGTTTTACCTACATCATAAAAAAAACATAGGGTGAGCATACGGTCCAACACTGGGGTTAGTGAAGTAAGGAGAATACCAGTGTTGGGCCGGCTGCTCAAAAGAACGGTTAGCAGAAAACCATTCCTAGCACGTCTACGAGAGGAGCGATCACCACATAGAGGAAAACGTGGTCCGCTAAGGGAGGAGCGTCCATCACGATACTCAAAACGCGGTGGGGGAAAACGCTCAACAAAGCCTCCGCCACGGGGTCTGTATCCTGCAAAGTCAGGACCCCGTCGGGCACGCTCTCTATGAGGCCTAGGCCTAGAGCTACTTGAGGCACTGCGCCTCTAGGCCTAGCATCTCTCCTCGGAGCTCTCTGCTGCCTAGGCCTGGGAACTTGAGGTTCTGGACCTCTGGGCCTAGCTGCTCTCCTCGGAGCACTCCTCTGAACATTCGGCACATGTACATCATGGAAAGGATGGTACATGTCCGTGTTGTTCATCTCCCTAGCACGGCGCACCTCTCTCTTGCGCCTAAAGCAGAACTCCCTCAAGTGTCCATCTCTCCCACAGAAGTCACAATGATACCTCACTGCACGCAAAGGGGGTTGTTGGTACTCATGGCTGTGGGTGTGGATCACTTTGCCCTTTTGTGGCAACTCCTCCTGGAGGTGGCATTGTATCCAGCTTCTTCTTAAGGTGGTTGGGTTTGGGATGCCACACTTGGTTCTGGGTGGAGCTCTCGGAGGTCCTCAAATACCCCATCCTTGGTGTTAGGTTTGAGAGGCTCTTTGGGTGGAAGCTTGGTAAGTTGGGAGTAGTGGTGGAGTTGGGCTTCTCACTCGGGTTCAAACCACTCGACTCTCCAATCTTCCCAAAAGCAGAAAGATCAACACCCTGAGCAAAACCTACACCGGGACCTCCAGCAGCTCGCTTGAATTGAGAGATCATCATCCCGAGCTGTGGCTCACCACAAGATACCCATGACAAGATGGTCCGAAGGTATGTGTTTTCTTCCTCGGTTTGCATATTGTCATGCTTCACATTGGCTATCTCCATCTCCAAGCCCTCACACAAAGCACACTTAGCCACACAAGTGCTACCTTGGTTGGCCTCCTCAAGAGACACAATATTGGCATTCTTCTCTGCCATCTCAGATTGCAAGACAGGACAAGTCTTGCACGTACCCAACAGAGAAGGTCTAGCCTTCAGCTCATCCACCTCTCCTACCAACGCAGCATACTTACCTCTCAAAGTGAGAAGGTTTGTCATGTGCGTGGTGCACATCTCACACTCAACCTCCTCCGACACGACCACGGTGGACTTGGCAAACTCAAGCTCTCTCACCGTGTCCTCCCACTTCTGCCTAAACTCCTTGCGCTCTCTAGCGGCACGCCTAAGCAGCTTATCCTGAGTAAGCAAGGCGGCAGTAAGCTTCTCATTCTCTGCAAAGAGCTCATCGTGGGTCATGGATACCTGGGAGGTGTCGTCGTCGTCGTCGTTCCGAGGGGAGTTCACCAGCTCGCCGTCGACCTCCTTGCCGAGGGCCATGGTGCAGAGGCCGTCGTCGTTGGCGAAGAAGCAGAGACCGTTCAGCTTGTCCTCGATCCTCTTCTTCTTCTCGGACTCGTCGTCGCTTGAGCAAGCGGAGTCGTCATCCGAGCCGTCAACGTCACTAAGCGTGGCGAAGAACGCACGCTGCTCAGCCTGGGCCTTCTCCAAGTACTTCTTCTTGATGTACTCCTTGTCGAAGCCGCCCCTCTGCTTGTGCCTTGCGGGGACGTACTTCTCCTTGCGCTTGCCGGAGTCGTACTTGTGCCCATGATCGCCCTTCCCAGATGAATGCTTCTTCTTGGGGCAGTTGGCGATGAAGTGGTCGGGGTCGCCGCACTCAAAGCATCCTGAGCGTCCTCCACCGCGGCGATGGTTCATGCGGTTGTTGTGGAACCGCGTGAACCGGTTGGCGAGCATTGCCAACTCGTCATCCCCCAACGACTCAAGCTGGTCCTCTGTGACAGAAAAGAGAGACGAAAGAGCAAAACCTCCAGAGGGGTTAGAAGAGCCAGAAACCAAAGCCATAGTCGGGCCAGAAGGATTCTCATAGGAAGCCCTCGACATGGCGTCAATCTCACTAGACTTGAGCTTACTAAAGAGCTCGTGGCAAGTGAGGGTCTCATAGTTAGACGATTCGATGATCGCCTGGACCTTTGAGTCCCATACGACCGATCAAGAGTGTGCAAAGCTTCAAGGCCCTCTCATGATCGTCAAAAGGCAACAGCTCCTTTTCGCTCTCATCTTGTTGACAATGACCTGAAAGCGAGCGAATAAACTCTCTATGCTCTCGCCAGGCATATGTCGAAAGTTCTCATACTCCCGCTTGTGTGACTCATAGAGGCGGGATTTGACCTGAGTGGTCCCTCATGGAAGCGCATGAGGGTCGCCCAAATCTCGCGAGCCGTGGGGAGGTGAGAAACACGATCAAACTCAGACATGCTCAAACAGGAGAACAAGGCGTTACGTGCCCGGCTATTTGCCTCATGCTCATCGATCTGGAGCTGAGTGATACGAGCAGCCAAGACAACGTAATCGGCCTTGTTGCAAATCTCCCAAACAGAAGAGCCCATGCTCTGGAGATAGGCCGACATGCGTATCTTCCAATACGCATAGTTCGTCCCATCAAAGAACGGCGGTTTGCCCATGCCGCGATCCATGTCGCCTTCTGTGGATCTGGAACCTGCTAAGGTGGAAGATCCTTAACCTACTCCGATACCAATTGAAGGACCGAGAATCAACCAGAAAACGACCAGAGGGGGGGGGGGTGAATGGGAGCTTCAAAATTTCCTTTCAGAAACTAGTAGCCACTGTCCCGAGAGTCACCCAAAAGGACAAACCCTAGAGCTTGCTAATGTCCACGACCCTAGATGTAGGGTGGATGCTTCCAAGAAGCACAGCGGGACACTACACAACTCTAGAAAGCCAACACAAAAGACGGAAATCAATTCCGACAGCGGACGAACAAACCGCGAACGAAACAGCGCAAAACAGTCACGACCGGACTCTGGTCAGCGTCCGGTCAGTAGGACCGACGCGTCGGTCACACAAAAACCGATCTGGAACCTTACTGTTCCTGACCGGACTCACGAGCAGGGAGCGTCCGGTCAACAACAGTGCGTCCGGTCAAAAGACGACAAGCTCAATGAACAGTAGAACCTATGCGTCCGGTCAGTGTTCAAACGAGCGTCCGGTCAAGTCACGAGATCACACAGAGCGTTCAACGACCGGACTCTCTGCCCGTGTGTCCGGTCATCTCGACCAAGCGTCCGTCACCCCGATACAGTGCTGTTCGTCCACCGATTCAACTCGATCTCACCCAAAACATCCTCTAGGGATCAAACTTGGTGAGAGGAGTCAAAAAGAGTATAGTGAGCTATCCCTAAGAGATCATGGCTCGAACCTATCTCCAAATGGATGAATCGAAGAATTTCGGGGGAAGGGAGAAAACTTGATCCGAAACGAAAATCGATCGATCTCCTAGACCGTGAGGTTAGAGTTTAATTCCTTCGGTGGAAGAAGTGCCTCACGATCTAGAACAATTGGTTCAAATGGATTTGCAAAAGATGAACCGAGCAAAGAGATCAAGCGACATGAAAGTCGTGGAGAAAAGGATTCCGCGAAGAACACGAACAAAATGCGAATCACAACCACGAACTGCACAACAGTGAGATTACGGTCTCACTTCCTCACAATCAACAGTACACAGAGGCAAGTCTCTCTGCGGATCTCAGCTAGCTACAGCAGGGGATGGGAGAGCAGGAAACCCTAAGTGCGAAAGAGCAAATGACTGAGATCAGAAGGGAGGAGGGTGTCTCCCTCTATTATCCTAATTCTAACCTAAGTCTAATTCCTACTCTACCCCTCACTATTCTAATTACAGAGTGAACCAGCTAAACCCTAGGGTTATTCTGGACCAACTCGGTGGTAGGTGTATCCGACGGCCACGCCCGCACAATATGAAGCGTTGCCTCGACGCAACCTCCAGATTGCCGCCACGTGCCGCCACGCTCTGCACCCCCGGTTTGTGGCCCAAACCGGGAAACCAGCCTTTTCCAGCCACCCCGGTTTTGAGGCCCAAACCGGAAACCAGCCCACCAGCTCTGAGTTTTGAGGCCAAACTTAGCAAACCCTCAGCGCCCAGGTTTTGAGGCCCAAACCTGGAAACCGTCCTCAGCCTGAGTTTTGTGGCCAAACTCGGAAACCATCTGCACCCAGGTTTTGAGGCCCAAACTTGGAAACCGTCCACCCGATGGTTTTTCCCTGGCTCTACCACCAAACCGACGTCGTAGAGGGGATGCACCGCCCGTGCACCCCATCCACCGACACGTGTCCCCAAGTCTACGACTTAGGCAACACATGACCGCAAGTCTTCGCTCGTCGCTGTCCCAGGCTGCCAGCCACCAAAGCTGATCCTCGGCCTCTGGTCCCTCAGTCCAAGTCTCACGTCCGCCTTCGCCACTCTTGGTCCATCGGCACGGCACGTCTCTACTTGACCTTCACCTCGCCTTTGATCACTGCATCCGTGCTCGACACCTGCACAACACAAGCCAAAGAACATGCGCATCATCCCAGTTGACAATCACTCATCACTCAGAGACCCGGCATACACCCATGTATCCGCACTATTTGTTATTATGGCTGCATGGAGACACCCCATTGTTAATGAATAGAACTGCCTGCGCATTTAGTCGATACGTTGGTTTCATGTCACTTAAACGTACAATAGATTTTTATTTGTTAATATCTTTTAAAGCTTATCGGCCGTCTGTTTGTCATAAGGGGTCATCTTACATATGTCATAGCCGTCATGCTTCATATCTTTTTTCGTCATTTTTCATGCTTCATATCTCGTGGGAGTTGACTTTGTAGTCAATGTCCTAAAGACAAATGGCTATATCAGAGCCACATAATTTGGAACTGTCTGGCACCAAACCGGCAGGTTCGACGATTTGATGATCTTTTTCTTCTCCTTGTCAATTACAGGTCAATTGACTGGCACGCCCGAAGTCGATTTTGCTGAGAATCGACACCACCGCTTGCTGAAGGTCCAGGAGGTCAGGATTCGCTCCGTACCCCTCTGATTACCGTACGCCCGAGTGTGTTGGTGCTCCCTGACCGAGATTTTGCGTCAACAAGTTGGAGGGAGAGACGATTGACGCTATGTTCGCTCATTTCCAAACGATTGTGAACAAGATGCATGCAAATGGGCCAACCTACCCTATGACGATCATGAGGGGCTCTCAAGTTATAATGCCCTAGATCGGAGGGTATGGGAGGTGTGAAGTGTCGACCATCATAGAGTCTCCATCCTATGACACCCTTACCATGGACGAGCTATTCAGCAAGCTCAAGTCCACCGAGATTGATCATTTGACTCAGGCCAAGCTAAAGAACCCATCTTCTCATTCCATGGCTTTGGTCTCAAGCAAGGGTTGATCGACTCTTTCCGCTGATGCATCACCACCTCTCTTTGCTTGTCTTCTTGCTTTCAGTGACAGAGGAGAAGGTGGAGGCGTTGGACGATGACGAGCTCGCCCTCATCATCACCCGGTTCTCGCGGTTTCACAACCACCTGAATCGCCAGCGTGGTGGCGCACGTGAGGGCTGCTACGGGTGTGGAGATCCCGATCACTTTGTCGCGAGCTGTCCCAAGAGTGACAAGAGCTTCTCCGGCAAGAACCGCAACTCCAGGCGAAAGCCCAAGCCGGAGAACAAGGCTGGGAAGAAGAAGAAGGGCAGCTACCGCCGAGAGGACATGGAGAAGGCTTTCGACACCGGTCGGCGTGCCTTCCTCGCCACCATCAGCGACGGCAAGAAGACCTCCAATGGCGACTCCAGCAACGACGGGTCCGAGCACAAGACTGAAGAACGCTTCAACGGACTCTGCTTCTTCGGCCACTCCTCCAAGGGCTTCTGCACCATGGCCTTTGAAGGACCGAATTAGCGACCAGAGGGGGGGTGAATGGGCGCCTCAAATTCAACTCGTGAATAGTATGACCCTTGTCCCAGAAAGTCACCCCAAAAGCGAAGACTCGAAACGACCGGAGAGTTCTCGACCTACGAGTAGGTGGATACCCTAGGAGATGTCCTAGTGGTACAGCGGAACCTCCGGAGAAACTCCAAAACCAACTGCCAAAGCCACGGAGCAAAACAGCACAAACAGCAGATTAGCGGACTGTCCGCGGTCAGAGTCCCGGACTGTCCGCTGTTGAGAGCCGGACTGTCCGCGACTTGGAGCCGGACTGTCCGCCGGCAAAAATGCAGAAACCAAACAGTGCTGCAAGTCTGCTGGACTGGTCCCGGACTGTCCGCGGGTTTGTACCGCGGACTGTACGCCGTTCACTCAACAGTGAACAGTCAGGGGTCTGCGCCTAACTGACTCGGCCAACTCCCGATCCCCGGACTGTTCGCCGCTGGGGGCGCGGACTGTCCGCGGATGAACAGAAAGCACAATTCTGCTCGGGATGAAAAGTTAAATCGATCGGAACTTCACCAAATCAAAAGGGCTTCGATCAAACTTCTCCCAGGTGATCCTCTATGTATGGGGGTGTAATCCTAAGAAATCATCGGACCAAACCAAGTTAATCAAGAGAGATTCGTGGATCACCGAAAAAGGGAAGAACAAAGAACGAACACGAAATCAACCCGATCTATGGATTCGTGAGGTTAGGAGAGAATTCTTCGGTTGAAAGAAGGGGCTCACGACCAAAGAACAAATTGATTCAAGTGGAATCGAAAATCATCTCGCGGAGAGGGAGAACGAGTCAAATCTCCGGGAGATGCAAAACCAAAACGTGAAGAAACAAAACACACAAGACACGATTGATTAGCCGAAATCCTCCACACGAGGAGGACAACGAGAATACGGTTCGTCGTTTCCTCAAAAGATCCAAATACACAGAGGTATGATTCCCGTCTCTGCGGATCGCTTGCAGAGAGGTATGATTAGAACCTAAGCGAGGGCTAGAGAGAGAGAGTGCTCAGGAACAAATGACTGCAAGGATAGAAGGAGAGGAGGGGTGCCTCTCTTATTTATAGCCTAAAACAATAATCCCCGTTCTACCCGTAGATACACGAGCGAAGTGGCCAACCCTAGGGGTATCCCGATCCAACTCTGCTGATAGCTGATCTGACGGCCACGCGCCTTCCTCATCCTTAGCTTCGCCTCGATGCAAGCCTCAGGATGCCGCCACGTGCCGCCCAGTCGACCGCCGCGCCTACCTCGTGGATAGCCTCGCCTCCGCGCCAGCCTCTCCACGCCGCCACGCGTCGACAGTGCTTTTTGCGGACCTCCCCTCGGTTTTGAGGCCGAAACCGGGAAACCTGGGCCTTCCCCCAGTTTTGAGGCCGAAACCGGGAAACCTGTCCTCAGGCTGAGTTTTGTGGCCCAAACTCAGAAACCCGCGCACCCAGGTTTTGTGGCCCAAACCTGGAAACCGTCCACGCCGAGTTTTGAGGCCCAAACTCGGAAACCGGCCACCCCGAGTTTTGAGGCCCAAACTCGGAAACCGTCGAGGGTAGCTTTTAGAGGCTCAGCTACCGAACCCGTGCCGTAGACGGGATGTGGTTCGCAAACCCGAGTTCCAGCACCGATGCCGGAGCATGTCCAGCCTCCACGCCGGGCACAGTGCATTCGCCATCCTCCTCGGCCTCCCGCCAAGTGTCACGACGCCATCACCTTCCTCCTGACTCGGCCGATGCACCGCACATCCCCATGTGCTCTTGCTTGTCGACACCACGTGCCAGCTACCACAGCTGGTCCTCAGGTCTCTTGGTCCATCTGTCCAAGCTCCACGTCCGCCCTTCACCGCTCCCGGTCCGTCGGCACGGCACGTCCCTACTTGACCTTCTCCTCACCTTCAACCACTGCCCGAGGTCCACACCTGCACATCAACACAGCCAAGAGACATGTTGCCCGTTGATCGATCACTCATCACTCAGGAAGGGAACCACAAGGGCACATATCAACCTTGTGTTCTCAATCTCCCCCTTGATGAGTGCATCGTCAACTCATAGTAACCGTAACCAAAGTAAAAGAAAGCAGAATTAGAAAGAAGGAGAAAAACTCACTCGAGATGTCCAAAAGCCAAATAAAAGGCCGAAGAAGAACAACTCAAGATAAGCAAAGCTTGGTCCCCAAAGACATGGGCAACGGTTCGACACAACCAAGCAGAAGATCAGAGCAACAACTCGTCAGAGAGCAAAACTCGATCAAATTTAGAGCATAAGACTTGGTTCCCAAAGACATGGGCAACGGCTCGACGCAACCAAGTCAGAAACAAGCTAGTCCTCAAGAAGAGGCAGAAGGGGCTCAACACCACTAGCTGAAAGCTCGAAACCAAATGAAGACTGCATAAGAAGCAGCTACTGCTAGTCCCTCAAGATAGAGGCACAGAGGCTCAACACAACCAGCAGTAAGCCCGATACCAATCAAGAACCATCAAAATATGATGAAGACAGCTAGTCCCTCAAGACAGAGGCACAGAGGCTCGACGCAACTAGCTAAAAGATCGATATCAAATAAGACCGACTCGGAACATGTAGAAAAACTCCCCCTCACTCAAAGAACTCCCCCTCAGCAAGTGAAGCATAAATTGCAAATTGTCACCACATCAAGACAAAAGATCTCATCCTTGGAAACATTCTCCCCCTTGGGGGCAATTTGCAATCAAAAGAAAGAGGAAAAGAGCTCAAGTAAGTCGAACGGAGCTAGGTCATGCCTATCGGAGTCAAGCAAATGCACATGAGTCAAAAAATGCATGTTAGCAGCTTCAGGTATATACTCGAAAGAGTGAAAGAATGCTCTAATGAGTGCTGATCCGACTACAAAGCAACATGCAAAAGTGCTAGCAAAGGCTCAAACTGATCACCGAATACGAAATATGAACGCATAAGCCAAGTGAGCAGTTTTAAGCCATTCAGAAAGGAGGTTCACCACCAATCAAAAGCAGCACTGAACATGTATATACAGGAAGTCAAACAAGTGCTAAACATGTATACAAGGTGAACTACCCCTAGCACAGTTCAATCATCATGCTATAGAATGAAACATAGACTTGTGTTTTCAGATTTTATCGGAGAATTTGCAGCGGTAATTAACACAAGTTTAAATTCAGCATGTGATTGCAAGAGGTTGAAAGCTTGTCATAGCCTAACTTTTCAACCGTGCTAAGCCTATGCATATGCAATCAGAAGCTTAAAGCATCGGTTTTGGTCTTACACTACACGGCTCAAGTTTAACTCAAGGTGCTATGAGAAACAGTGTCAATACCGTGTTGTGTTGACAAAGCCATCTCATCTCGATCTTTTCAATTCACTAATACTTGGTTCATTTTAAACAGAATATGAACAATCCAAGCAAGTGAAAGACTCAGAACTAGAGACATAGCAACCTAGCATATATGAAATAGCTCAAGTGACCTCAACACATCCTATACATGCTAGTTGCCAAACTCAATGGTGAACATGTATCAAATTTTAAGTTCATTAAGCATGTTCATCGTTCTGAAAAATTAGCTTAGCTCACAAAATGTAGCAGTGATCAAGGAGAGCCTAAGCTACAAGCATCATCATGTATTATCGAAGCATACACTACTCAGAGCATAAATTCATTCTAAGGAATATAGACATGAAGCTTGAAAGTGTAAGATGAATGCATGATGAAGTCAGAATCGGAGCCAAAACAAAAACAAAAAAGACTCAAGACCCAAAACAAAAAGGATCAGAAAGTCAGTCTATTGTACAACAGGCAAAATGCTTCCCCCATCTAAAAGGGGAAACACACACCAAGCTCACCTCTCAACCTAGCAAAGGTTGAGAGATCCAAAGGCTTGGTGAAAATATCCGCAACCTGGTTATGGGTGTATACATGCCTAAGATCAATGTCGCCTTTCTCATAGTGATCACGAAGAAAGTGAAAGCGAACATCGATGTGTTTGGTCTTGGAGTGAAGAACAGGGTTCTTTGCTACACTAATGGCAGAAGTGCTGTCGCAAAGCAAAGGGACCCGACTGAAATCTAGACCAAAAACGCAATGTAGCAACCATCCATAAAAGCTGCGAAGCACAAGAAGCAGCGGCAAATACTCGGCTTCAGTAGTAGACTGGGCTACGTTCGACTGTTTGCGAGAGACCACGAACCAAAGAAGAGCAAGAAACTGACAGTCCCAGAAGTAGACTTGCGCTCAAGCCGACAGCCAGCAAAATCCGCATCGGAAAACCACAAAGCGAAAGAGTCGAAGAAGAAGAGTACCAAAGTCCGAACTCAGGAGTGTATCGGAGGTACCTCATGATGCGCTTGACCACTTGCTTGTGGGAGACCCGAGCATCAGAAACTGCCCACTAACTGTAGCTCGCCTAATCCCACCCCATCATAAACACGAATACAGAGTACTCAAGTACTCAGGCCGTTCAGCTCATGAGAACGTCACTTATCGCTGTACCTCTGCGTCTGTGAGTCCGAGGGGACGCCTGAAAACGAGCGCACAGACCACAGAGAACTGTATATCCGGCCTCGTCGCCGTCAGGTACAGAAGCGAACCAATCATGCTTCGTACTCCTTCTGGTCAACCGGCTCTCCGTCTGGTCCGCGTCCATCGCCGCAGTCGTCGGCATGGGCGTCGTAAGAGGCTTGGCCTCGCCCATGTCGAATTTCTTCAGGATATCCTTCGTGTATTTTCCTTGATGCACAAACGTCCCATCTCGGGTTTGCTTAATTGCAACCCGAGAAGAAAGTCAACTCACCCATCATACTCATCTCGAACTCCCTGCTCATAGTATCTGCAAACTTGGCAACAAGCGCATGAGAAGAGCCACCAAAGATGATGTCATCCACGTAAATCTGGACTAACAGGGTATCGTTGCCTTGCTTGAGGAGAAACAAAGTTCTATCGACCCGTCCCATTTTAAAACCCTTGGAGAGTAAAAAGTTTTTCAAACGATCATACCACGCTCTCGGGGCTTGTTTCAAACCATACAAAGCTTTTGAAAGTTTATAAACATGGTTTGGAAACTTGGGATCCTCGAAACCAGGGGGTTGCCTAACATAAACCTCTTCCTCTATATACCCATTCAAGAAGGCACTCTTGACATCCATCTGGTAAAGCTTAAAACCCTTCGAAGCAGCAAAGGCTAGAAGGATTCTAATGGCTTCTAAACGGGCTATAGGGGCAAAGGTTTCCTCATAGTGTATTCCCTCTTTTTGGCAAAAACCCTGGGCTACTAGTCTAGCCTTGTTCCTCACTACCATCCCTTCCTCACCCTCTTTGTTCTTGAAAACCCACTTGGTACCTATAGGGTCGCATTGTGGTGGAGGTGGAACTAGAGTCCAAACTTGGTTTTGCTCAAAGTTTTCTAACTCCTCATGCATGGCATTGACCCAGTTAGAATCAGAAAGTGCGTGTCAAACATCTTTGGGCTCAAAAGAAGCAACGAATGCGGAATGAGCAAAGTGAGAGATTTCATACGCTCGCGACCGCGTGACTCGCTGGTCGATGCCGTCGATCATCTGCCGCGGGGGGTGAACTTGCTGAACGCTTCGGGGCGCTTGCCTCTCTGAAGTCGCCTCCCCCTCGCCAGATGCAGTCGCTCCTTCAGGTGCAGCAGGTGGTCGCTGGAGAGGTGGCTCTAGAGGACCCTAAGAAGAAGACGTTGTGGGATCAGGTCCTCGAGCTGAAGTAGACGTCGCAGGGTCGACAGGGGCAGCCAGTGGTGGCTCGGCATCACCCCAATCGGCATTCTCCTGCTCCTCCTCCACAAAGATAGTCTCTCCTAGCTCCTGTTCTCGTGCAACATCAAAAGCAGAAGAAACACAAGGCATAGTCTCGTCAAATGTGACCTCGCAGGTCTCCACTATCCGGTTAGTCTCCAGGTTAAGAACTCGATAAGCACGTGAATAAGAAGCATAACCAAGAAACACTCCATCAGTAGAGCGAGATTCAAATTTATCCAAATTGCCTTGCTTCAGGATAAAACACTTGCACCCAAAAAACTCGAAAATGAGACACCTTGGGAACTCGTCCAAAACGCAATTCATAAGAAGTCTTTTTCATGAAAGCTCGAAGGAAGATGCGATTTGAAACATGGCAAGCGGTGTGTTGATCGCCTCGGCCCAAAAATGCCTAGGAGTCCTATGCTCATCGAGCATCGTCCTGGCCATCTCAACAAGGGTTCGGTTCCTACGCTCAACAACACCGTTCTACTGAGGGACATAAGGAGAAGTAAACTGATGCTCGATTCCATTAGAAGAACAGAAAGAGGCAAACTGAGAGTTATCAAACTCAGTACCATTATCACTACGAATAGATCTAATGGTATCAGGAGGAAACTCAGTTTTCAACCTCAAAATCAAATCACGAGCAAAAGAAAGGCTTCATCCTTTCCCTCCATGAAAAACACCCAAGAGTACCTCGAAAAATCGTCAACGATCACTAGAACGTACCACTTCCCACCCGCTGAGCAAACCCGAGCTGGACCAATTGTGTCCATATGAAAGAGCTCGCGGGTCGCTTGGTCATCACCTGGTTAACAGGTGGGTGAGAAGCAGCAACCATCTTCCCATGATGACAAGGATGACAAACAAGGTCCTTCTGAAACTTAAGCTTGGGCAATCCTTGGATTAGGCCAAGTGAGCTAAGTCTTGCAAGCAAGTCAAAACTCAAGTGACCGAGCCTCCTATGCCACTTCCACAAATCAGAAGAAGGACTAGCCATCAAACATCTAGCAGAGCCAAAAGAACGAGAAAAAATCGGCTCTGAAAACACGGCCAAAAGGGACAATCCAACAAATAAGATCTCCCCGAGGGTCTAAAACACGACTCAGACCCTTTTTAAAGCGCACTTCACAATCATCTTCAAGAAGTTGCGAAACAGAAAGCAGATTGTAATGCAAGTTTGAAACCAAAGCAACATCCTTAAGAACAAAGTTCTCATTGAGCCGAATAGCTCCATGAGAAACAACCTTACCTCTACTATTATCCCCAAAAGTGATGTACTCCTTGTGCATCACGGGGCTAAGGCTGGAGAACCATTCCTTCTTTCCGGTCATGTGGCGCGAACACCCGGAATCCATGAGCCACATGTTCTCCAACCGAAGTTCCTGCATCAATAGAAAGGCAGGAAGTGAGCGTATGGCACAACACTGGGGTTAGTATACTGAGAAGGATACCAGTGTTGTGTCATAGGCTCAGAAAAAGTGTTAGCAGCAACACCAAGCTGTCCTCGTCCCATGGGTGGATAGCGATCACCACTGACCTGAAAGGGTGGTCCGCTATGGAACGGAAAACCTCCAAACTGACCTACTTGTCCCATTTGAGCAAAGCGATCACCACCATACTGAAAAGATGGTCCACTATGGGACTGAGCAGCAAAGCCTCTTACACCCGGCTCACAGTCGCACTGAGGACGACCGGAACCGCGACGGGCACGACCACCACCCCATGGTCTAGCTGCCTGGGGCCTAGCAACCTGAGGAGGAGCACCTCCAGGTCTAGCGCCTTGCCTCTGAACTCCCCGACCTCGCACACCATGGAGAGGGTGGTGCCTGGCCTGGTTGTTCAGCTCCAACTCCTTCCTAGCGTCTCTCTTCCTCTGAAAGAAAAACTCAGCTAGGTGACCCTCACGATGACAGTACTCGCACTCAAACCTCACCACTCTCTTGGGTTGTTGGTTCCTAAAGTTGCGAGGGTTGTTCACACTGGCTGGCTGCTTGCCTCTCGGAAGGGGATCACTAGAGACATCAGGAAGGGTGTCAAGTGTGTTCCTAAGATGGTTAGGTTTGGGAATCCACACTTGCTTGCGAGATGGAGCCTTGGGAGGTTCATCAAGGATACCATTGTAAGGAAAATGGACCTCGGACCAATTAACTTCGGATTTTGGTGTTTGATGACCAACACAACCAAATTGGACTAATGCATTGCAAGTGTTTGTTTTGTAGTCCAATAGGGTGCAAATGTGACTTGGACAAAGGCTACGTGGTGATCCGATGATCAACACCTCAAGCAAGACATTAGAAGCTCAGTAGAAGACCCCCAAGATCAAGCAAAGTCCAATGCACAAGAATGGAACCAAGACGGCACAAGAAATCGCGAAGAAACGAGAAAGAAAGGGACATCGGACGCTGCATCGGACGCTGCCCACGCAGGCGTCGAACACTGCGTTGGTAAACCCTAGCTCGTGTTAGCGCCAGCAGAAGCATCGGACGCTGAAGACCAAAGCATCGGGCGCGACTGTGACACTGTGCAAACCTGCACAGCGAACATCGGACGCTCCGTTGTTAACATCGGACGCTACAGGACCCTACGTCCGATGACCATGCAGAGAGGTTCCAGAGAGGCTCTGTGAGCATCGGACGCGTCCGTTTTCAAGCATCGGACGCTAACTAGCCATTGCGACGCGCAGTGCCAGGCTGGCATCTAGCCGTTAAAGGAGCATCGGACGCGTCCGATGGTCCGCTGTGAAGTCCATGACTTTCTCCAAACGGCTCTATTTGCTTGGGGCTCTATATATACCCCCATGGTCGGCAAAAAACAAAAGGTTAGAGCTCAAGGAAGTATACCAAGTGCATAGACACATATTTAGTTGCTCTAGCCACCAAAGTGCTCAAGTGATATACTCGATGATTAGTGTATGTGCTTTGCGAAGTGCTTAAGCTAGTTATACCACCACTTTGCGCTTGCTCTAGGTGTTAGGCCTAGTGTTTAGTGAGGTTAAAAACCTCTTATCTACCGGTGCTTGTGCGCACCGTTGTTGTACATCAGCGGGGCTTGTAGTCTTGCGAGATCACACCAACCGCGTTTGTGGTGTGGCCGCCTCCGTGTACCAAAGGGAACAAGGCCCGCGGCGCTTCGGCCGGAAACTTGATAGTGAAGACGGGGGAGAGCATCCGGGAGAGGCTTTGCCACGAGTGGCTTAACCGGAGACCCACTTGCGCGTGGGGAAGACCGGAGCTATCCACGGAGTTACCTGACCGGGTGCTTGGCCCTTGCGAGGGATTCCTTGCGAGGGGCTCCAACGAGGACTAGGGGGAAGCTTGCGCGCTTCTCGATACCTCGGTAAAAATACCGGAGTCGTCGACGGGAGTTTGCATCTTTATCACACTCTTTAAGCTTCTGCATTTACATTGCTACCTTGTTCATGTGCTTTATCTAGGTAGCATAACTCCTTTTGCGGTAGAGATAGCAAACACACTTAGCAAAACCTTAGTTGCACATTAGATAGTTTACTTTCTTGCATAGGTTTTGCTTAGGTGGAAACTAGAGGCTTTAGTTTAGAATAGAAGTTTTAAGTTGCCTAATTCACCCCCCCTCTTAGGCGTCACGGTCCTTTCAATTGGTATCAGAGCCAGGTTGGCTCTCTTGTGGACTCTTGGCTTAATCGCCTTCAAGCCGACGCCCCTAAGAGAGGATGGGATGGATATCTCTAGGCCTCCACACTTTGACGGCACTAACTTCTCTTACTATAGTCCTAGGATGGCTTGCTTTTTAGAAGCCGTTGATCTAGGTGTTTGGAGAGTCACCCGCGGCGGGATGAAACCCATTAAGAATCCGAGAAGCCTACTGCGGGTGATGAAAAAGAAATTCATCTTAATGCTAGAGCTAAAAATTGCTTGTTTGAGTCTATTAGCATGGATGTCTTTAACCAAGTTTTTACTTTGCAAACATCTCATGAAATTGGTTAAAGCTACATGAGCTCCATGATGGTACAAGTAATGTACGTGAGCAAAAACATCACCTAACAAAAACAAGTTATGATTCCTTTAAATGAATGAATGATAATGAGCTTGTTCGTGATATGTATTCTTGTTTGAATCTAATTATCAATGAGCTCCATTCTATAGGAATTACAAAGCTAGGTGATGCGGATATTGTGAGGAAGATCATCTCCGTTCTTCCAAAGAACAAATATGCAACCATCATCACCATCCTCCACAACATGGAGGACTTGAGCACCATGACCCCGCCATTGTCATTGGCAAATTAGTGGCATTTGAGATGTCACGCAAGATGGGTCAAGAAGAAGCCACTTCATCAAGCAAAGACATTGCTCTCTCATGTGAGCACAAAAAGATGAACAGCAAGAAAGCAAGTTGAGTCAAGTTCAAGCTCCTCAAGTGAAGAAGAGGATGATGAAGATGAAGAATCAAGTGATGATGATCAAGCCTCCACCTCATCCGACTCCTCCTTAGATGAAGAAGAAACAATTAAGCTCATGAAAGGAGTGAAGAGGATGATCCGCAAGCTCAATGCCAAGGGTGTGCCCATCACCATAGAAGATTGCCTCTTCACTAATCAAAGAAGAGAGCAAAGAAAAAGGGGATGCTATGGATGCGGCAAGAAAGGGCATTTGTGGAAGATTGTCCAAAACAAAAGCCTACACCCAATGACAAGAAAAAGAAGGGATGCAAGGCCAAAGCTCTCACCACTATCAAGACATGGGATGATTCATCAAGCGATGATGAAGTCCAACACAAGAGGCATGGCCGCAAGCACTCATCATCAAGCTCCTCACGTATGTGCCTTATGGCACGAGGTAACACAAGCCCTATCTCTAGTGATAGTGTTAGAGATAGTGATAGTGATGATGAGCTACCTTCTACAATCAACTTGTGCAAGATAATCTTAAATATGCTAAGCTTGTACTAGCCAACCAAAAGAAAATTAACATCTTAAAAGAAAAATTAGTTAGTTCTCAACAAGCATACAATGCTATGCTTGATCAATATGAAACTTCTCAAACTTTAAATGTTGAGCTATCTAATAAAATTGAGAAACTTGAGGCTAGTATAAGCACATATGATAGCACAAGTAATGATGACCAACTTGCTAAGAAAAATGAAAAACTAAAAGCAAAGTTAGCTAGCACACAAGATGCTTACAAAAGCTTGCTTGCCAAAATGGAAATTATGTGCAAGCATTGTGATGAGCTAACTAACAAAGATGCTAATCTTGAAACCATCAGAGCAAACCCCACCGAGGCACCTAAAATTGAAAAATCAATCTTTAACATGCCTAAAAAGGATGCCTCTACTTCTTGCATTGATTTACTTGATTTAGACTCACCCATGTGCAAACAAGCTTGTGTTGAGAATGTCATTGTAGAAACATGTACACAAGAAGTTGCAATGGAGAACGAGCTACTAAAGCAAGAAGTGGCTCGCCTCACCAAGGACTTGACCCAAGCAAAAGGCAAGGGGAAGCAAACCCGAACTCATCAAGATAACCAACAAGGGAGTCAAGAAGCTTGATGAGGAGCAAACCGTGGTTTGTTACCTTTGCCACAAGGAAGGTCACAAGTCCTATGAGTGCAAGGTGAAGCATGGGGGAGAAAAGAAGAAGAGAAAAACAAAAAGCAAACAAGCAAGCTCTCCAACACCTACACCAACAAGGTGAACAAGAAGGCCTCCACACCTTATCTTTTGAAGAAGAAGAAGAATGACAAGGTGGTGGCCATCAAGGTGAACAAGCAAGCCAACAATGGGGCCAACGCATTTGGGTGCCTAAGGACATCATCTTAACCATGAAGAGCACCAAAAAGGTTTGGGTCCCGAAAGGAAGTAAGTAGCCAAATTGGCTTTGGGGAATTTGGAGACTTGGCAAAGTTTTGGGTGCATATCATGGGGTGCATCACATTGGATCATGTCATTGCCAAGTATGTTAGTAGGTACTATGGACCCAAGTTCCCCCTCCCATGTTAGGTAACTAGATTTAAATTCTTGCAATTACTTTCATTAGGTATAATTTCTTGCAATTACTTTTAGCATCTAGTTCCTTCATTGCCTATGTTTGCATTGGTATATTCATATCTTTTGTCATGCAAATTCGGCTTATCATATGGTAGTTTTGCTCGGTATCACTCATATTCTTAGAGCAATTCTACATGGTTTTAATTGGTTAGAAGCACGGCACATAGCTTCTTTTACTTTGTATTTATCTTATATGTGCCAAAGTCCAGATTATAGATAAAACTACCCCAATTACCATCTTCAATTGATGTCACAATTCTTGTAATATCAATATGGAAAATGGTAGTTTGACCTTACAAGTCAATGTGCATGTCTCCTACAAGTACTTCAAACTTGTATGCACACTTTTAGGGGGAGTTTACTCTACAATTTGGAAGCTTTGAGACTAACACTACTTTCAAGATTATCATGTGTGTAGTAGTCTCATTGCAAGGAAAATGGAGTTCTCGGAGACAAGCATCATGTGTGGTGATAGTCCAATTGGCATCTACATATGGTATTCCTAACCGATATCATTATGTTGATCTCAATTTGATATTCTTATATGCTTTCTCCATACATTATATAGATTAAACTCCTTTGAGCTTTAATTTGTCGATTATGCATATGCTTTTGCCTTACATCATATGTATGCATATACTTAGGGGGAGTTTTTAGCTTATATAATGTGTCCTCTCTTGAGCTTTAATGTCTTCCTTTTCGGTGTTTGATTCCAAAGGGGGGGAATGTGTAGGGACCAAAATCAAGCCCAAACTAAAACAAACAAAATAACCAAAATCAATTTTTCAAAAATTCTATGGTTATTTTTTGGGAATGGTTCAACAAAGGGAGGAAGTGGATTATGGAGTTAGAGGGAGATCTAATCCATCAAGCCACTAAAAGGAACTCTATGGCAAGGGCAAGATATGTTAGATTAAATATGTTTCAAATTGGTATCTTTTTAAACATCATATGATCTTGCCTTTGCATTGCATCCTAGCAAGTAGATTGCATTTTAATTATGTATCTTTTATTTGCTTGTTTTGGTCGTGTTGTCATCAATCACCGAAAAGGGGGAGATTGTAAGGAAAATGGACCTCAGACCATTTAACTTCGGATTTTGGTGTTTGATGACGACACACAACCAAATTGGACTAATGCGTTTGCAAGTGTTTGTTTTGTAGTCCAATAGGGTGCAAATGTGACTTGGACAAAGGCTATGTGGTGATCGGATGATCAACACCTCAAGCAAGACATTAGAAGCTCAGTAGAAGACCCCAAGATCAAGCAAAGTCCAAGGCACGAGAATGGAACCAAGACGGCGCAAGAAATCGCAAAGAAACGAGAAAAGAAAGGGACATCGGACGCTGCATCGGACGCTGCCCACGCAGGCATCAGACGCCGTTGGTAAACCCTAGCTCGTGTCAGCGCCAGCAGAACGCATCGGACGCTGAAGACTAAAGCATCGGACGCGACTGTGACACTGTGCAAACCTGCACAGCAAACATCGGACGCTACAGGACCCTGCGTCCGATGACCATGCAGAGAGGTTCCAGAGAGGCTCTGTGAGCATCGGACGCGTCCGTTGTCAAGCATCGGACGCTAACTAGCCGTTGCGACGCAGTGCCAGGCTGGCATCTAGCCGTTAAGGAGCATCGGACGCGCCCGATGGTCATGACTCCAGCGTCCGATGGTCCGCTGTGAAGTCCATGACTTTCTCCAAACAGCTCTATTTGCTTGGGGCTCGATATATACCCCCATGGCCGGCCAAAAACAAAAAGGTTGGAGCTCAAGGAAGTATACCAAGTGCATAGACACATATTTAGTGGCTCTAGCCACCAAAGTGCTCAAGTGATATACTCGGTGATTAGTGTATGTGCTTTGCGAAGTGCTTAAGCTAGTTAGACCACCGCTTTGCGCTTGCTCTAGGTGTTAGGCCTAGTGTTTAGTGAGGTTAAAAACCTCTTATCTACCGGTGCTTGTGCGCACCGTTGTTGTACATCGGCGGGGCTTGTAGTCTTGCGAGATCACACCAACCGCGTTTGTGGTGTGGCCGCCTCCGTGTACCAAAGGGAACAAGGCCCGCGGCGCTTCGGCCGGAAACTTGATAGTGAAACGGCGGAGAGCATCCGGGAGAGGCTTTGCCACGAGTGGCTTAACCGGAGACCCACTTGCGCGTGGGGAAGACCGGAGCTATCCACAGAGTTACCTGACCGGTGCTTGGCCCTTGCGAGGGATTCCTTGCGAGGGGCTCCAACGAGGACTAGGGGAAGCTTGCGCGCTTCTCGATACCTCGGTAAAAATACCGGAGTCGTCGACGGGAGTTTGCATCTTATCACACTCTTTAAGCTTCTGCATTTACATTGCTACCTTGTTCATGTGCTTTATCTTAGTAGCATAACTCCTTTTGCGGTAGAGATAGCAAACACACTTAGCAAAACCTTAGTTGCACATTAGATAGTTTACTTTCTTGCATAGGTTTTGCTTAGGTGGAAACTAGAGGCTTTAGTTTAGAATAGAAGTTTTAAGTTGCCTAATTCACCCCCCTCTTAGGCGTCACGGTCCTTTCAATTGGTATCAGAGCCAGGTTGGCTCTCTGGTGGACTCTTGGCTTAATCGCCTTCAAGCCGACGCCCCTAAGAGAGGATGGGATGGATATCTCTAGGCCTCCACACTTTGACGGCACTAACTTCTCTTACTATAGTCCTAGGATGGCTTGCTTTTTAGAAGCCGTTGATCTAGGTGTTTGGAGAGTCACCCGCGACGGGATGAACCCATTAAGAATCCGAGAAGCCTACTGCGGGTGATGAAAAAGAAATTCATCTTAATGCTAGAGCTAAAAGTTGCTTGTTTGAGTCTATTAGCATGGATGTCTTAAACCAAGTTTTTACTTTGCAAACATCTCATGAAATTTGGTTAAAGCTACATGAGCTCCATGATGGTACAATATGTACGTGAGCAAAAACATCACCTAACAAAAACAAGTTATGATTCCTTTAAAATGAATATTAATGAGCTTGTTCGTGATATGTATTCTCGTTTGAATCTAATTATCAATGAGCTCCATTCTATAGAATTACAAAGCTAGGTGATGCGGATATTGTGAGGAAGATCATCTCCGTTCTTCCAAAGAACAAATATGCAACCATCATCACCATCCTCCACAACATGGAGGACTTGAGCACCATGACCCCGGCCATTGTCATTGGCAAATTAGTGGCATTTGAGATGTCACGCAAGATGGGTCAAGAAGAAGCCACTTCATCAAGCAAAGACATTGCTCTCTCATGTGAGCACAAAAAGATGAACGGCAAGAAGCAAGTTGAGTCAAGTTCAAGCTCCTCAAGTGAAGAAGAGATGATGAAGATGAAGAATCAAGTGATGATGATCAAGCCTCCACCTCATCCGACTCCTCCTTAGATGAAGAAGAAACAATTAAGCTCATGAAAGGAGTGAAGAGGATGATCCGCAAGCTCAATGTCAAGGGTGTGCCCATCACCATAGAAGATTGCCTCTTCACTAATCAAAGAAGAGAGCAAAGAAAAAGGGGATGCTATGGATGCGGCAAGAAAGGGCATTTTGTGGAAGATTGTCCAAAACAAAAGCCTACACCCAATGACAAGAAAAAGAAGGGATGCAAGGCCAAAGCTCTCACCACTATCAAGACATGGGATGATTCATCAAGCGATGATGAAGTCCAACACAAGAGGCATGGCCGCAAGCACTCATCATCAAGCTCCTCACGTATGTGCCTTATGGCACGAGGTAACACAAGCCCTATCTCTAGTGATAGTGATAGAGATAGTGATAGTGATGATGAGCTACCTTCTTACAATCAACTGTGCAAGATAATCTTAATATGCTAAAGCTTGTACTAGCCAACAAAAGAAATTAACATCTTAAAAGAAAAATTAGATAGTTCTCAACAAGCCTACAATGCTATGCTTGATCAATATGAAACTTTCTCAAACTTAAATGTTGAGCTATCTAATAAATTGAGAAACTTGAGGCTAGTATAAGCACATATGATAGCACAAGTAATGATGACCAACTTGCTAAGAAAAATGAAAAACTAAAAGCAAAGTTAGCTAGCACACAAGATGCTTACAAAAGCTTGCTTGCAAAATGGAAATTATGTGCAAGCATTGTGATGAGCTAACTAACAAAGATGCTAATCTTGAAACCATCAGAGCAAACCCCACCGAGGCACCTAAAATTGAAAAATCAATCTTTAACATGCCTAAAAAGGATGCCTCTACTTCTTGCATTGATTTACTTGATTTAGACTCACCCATGTGCAAACAAGCTTGTGTTGAGAATGTCATTGTAGAAACATGTACACAAGAAGTTGCAATGGAGAACGAGCTACTAAAGCAAGAAGTGGCTCGCCTCACCAAGGACTTGACCCAAGCAAAAGGCAAGGGGAAGCAAACCCGAACTCATCAAGATAACACCAACAAGGGAGTCAAGAAGCTTGATGAGGAGCAAACCGTGGTTTGTTACCTTTGCCACAAGGAAGGTCACAAGTCCTATGAGTGCAAGGTGAAGCATGGGGGAGAAAAGAAGAAAGAGAAAAACAAAAAGCAAACAAGCAAGCTCTCCAACACCTACACCAACAAGGTGAACAAGAAGGCCTCCACACCTTATCTTTTGAAGAAGAAGAAGAATGACAAGGTGGTGGCCATCAAGGTGAACAAGCAAGCCAACAATGGGGCCAAACGCATTTGGGTGCCTAAGGACATCATCTTAACCATGAAGAGCACCAAAAAGGTTTGGGTCCCGAAGGGAAGTAAGTAGCCAAATTGGCTTGGGGAATTTGGAGACTTGGCAAAGTTTTGGGTGCATATCATGGGGTGCATCACATTGGATCATGTCATTGCCAAGTATGTTAGTAGGTACTATGGACCCAAGTTCCCCCTCCCATGTTAGGTAACTAGATTTAAATTCTTGCATTACTTTCATTAGTATAATTTCTTGCAATTACTTTTAGCATCTAGTTCCTTCATTGCCTATGTTTGCATTGGTATATTCATATCTTTGTCATGCAAATTCGGCTTATCATATGGTAGTTTTGCTCGGTATCACTCATATCTTAGAGCAATTCTACATGGTTTTTATTGGTTAGAAGCACGGCACATAGCTTCTTTTACTTTGTATTTATCTTATATGTGCCAAAGTCCAGATTATAGATAAACTACCCCAATTAACCATCTTCAATTGATGTCACAATTCTTGTAATATCATATGGAAAATGGTAGTTTGACCTTACAAGTCATGTGCATGTCTCCTACAAGTATTCAAACTTGTATGCACACTTTTAGGGGGAGTTTACTCTACAATTTGGAAGCTTTGAGACTAACACTACTTTCAAGATTATCATGTGTGTAGTAGTCTCATTGCAAGGAAAATGGAGTTCTCGGAGACAAGCATCATGTTGGTGATAGTCCAATTGGCATCTCATATGGTATTCCTAACCGATATCATTATGTTGATCTCATTTGATATTCTTATATGCTTTCTCCATACATTATATAGATTAACTCCTTTGAGCTTTAATTTGTCGATTATGCATATGCTTTTGCCTTACATCATATGTATGCATATACTTAGGGGGAGTTTTAGCTTATATAATGTGTCCTCTCTTGAGCTTTATGTCTTCCTTTTCGGTGTTTGATTCCAAAGGGGGAGAATGTGTAGGGACCAAAATCAAGCCCAAACTAAAACAAACAAAATAACCAAAATCATTTTTCAAAAATTCTATGGTTATTTTTTGGGAATGGTTTCACAAAGGGAGGAAGTGGATTATGGAGTTAGAGGGAGATCTAATCCATAAAAAGCCACTAAGAAGGAACTCTATGGCAAGGGCAAGATATGTTAGATTAAATATTTTTCAATTTGGTATCTTTTAAACTCATATGATCTGTGCCTTTGCATTGCACCGATCCTAGCAGTAGATGCATTTTTAATTTTTAAATTATGTATCTTTTATTTGCTTGTTTTGGTCGTGTTGTCATCAATCACCGAAAAGGGGGAGATTGTAAGGAAATGGACCTCAGACTTTAACTTCGGATTTTGTGTTTGATGACGAACACAACCAAATTGGACTAATGCGTTGCAAGTGTTTGTTTTGTAGTCCAATAGGGTGCAAATGTGACTTGGACAAAGGCTATGTGGTGATCGGATGATCAACACCTCAAGCAAGACATTAGAAGCTCAGTAGAAGACCCCCAAGATCAAGCAAAGTCCAAGGCACGAGAATGGAACCAAGACGGCGCAAGAAATCGCAAAGAAACGAGAGAAAGGGACATCGGACGCTGCATCGGACGCTGCCCACGCAGGCATCAGACGCTCCGTTGGTAAACCCTAGCTCGTGTCAGCGCCAGCAGAAGCATCGGACGCTGAAGACTAAAGCATCGGACGCGACTGTGACACTGTGCAAACCTGCACAGCAAACATCGGACGCTACAGGACCCTGCGTCCGATGACCATGCAGAGAGGTCCAGAGAGGCTCTGTGAGCATCGGACGCGTCCGTTGTTCAAGCATCGGACGCTAACTAGCCGTTGTGACGCAGTGCCAGGCTGGCATCTAGCCGTTAAAGGAGCATCGGACGCGCCCGATGGTCATGACTCCAGCGTCCGATGGTTCGCTGTGAAGTCATGACTTTCTCCAAACAGCTCTATTTGCTTGGGGCTCGTATATATACCCCCATGGCCGGCCAAAAACAAAAAGGTTGGAGCTCAAGGAAGTATACCAAGTGCATAGACACATATTTTGGCTCTAGCCACCAAAGTGCTCAAGTGATATACTCGGTGATTAGTGTATTGTGCTTTGCGAAGTGCTTAAGCTAGTTAGACCACCGCTTTGCGCTTGCTCTAGGTGTTAGGCCTAGTGTTTAGTGAGGTTAAAAACCTCTTATCTACCGGTGCTTGTGCGCACCGTTGTTGTACATCGGCGGGGCTTGTAGTCTTGCGAGATCACACCAACCGCGTTTGTGGTGTGGCCGCCTCCGTGTACCAAGGGAACAAGGCCCGCGGCGCTTCGGCGGAAACTTGATTGAAGACGGCGGAGAGCATCCGGGAGAGGCTTTGCCACGAGTGGCTTAACCGAGACCCACTTGCGCGTGGGGAAGACCGGAGCTATCCACAGAGTTACCTGACCGGTGCTTGGCCCTTGCGAGGATTCCTTGCGAGGGCTCCAACGAGGACTAGGGGGAAGCTTGCGCGCTTCTCGATACCTCGGCGGTAAAATACCGGAGTCGTCGACGGGAGTTTGCATCTTTATCACACTCTTTAAGCTTCTGCATTTACATTGCTACCTTGTTCAGTGCTTTATCTTAGGTAGCATAACTCCTTTTGCGGTAGAGATAGCAACACACTTAGCAAACCTTAGTTGCACATTAGATAGTTTACTTTTTGCATAGGTTTTGCTTAGGTGGAAACTAGAGGCTTTAGTTTAGAATAGAAGTTTTAAGTTGCCTAATTCACCCCCCCTCTTAGGCGTCACGGTCCTTTTCAATTGGTATCAGAGCCAGGTTGGCTCTCTGGTGGACTCTTGGCTTAATCCGCCTTCAAGCCGACGCCCCTAAGAGAGGATGGAATGGATATCTCTAGGCCTCCCACTTTGACGGCACTAACTTTCTTACTAGTCCTAGGATGGCTTGCTTTTTAGAAGCCGTTGATCTAGGTGTTTGGAGATCACCCGCGACGGATGAAACCCATTAAGATCCCGAGAAGCCTACTGCGGGTGATGAAAAAGAAATTCATCTTAATGCTAGAGCTAAAAATTGCTTGTTTGAGTCTATTAGCATGGATGTCTTTAACCAATTTTTACTTTGCAAACATCTCATGAAATTTGGTTAAAGCTACATGAGCTCCATGATGGTACAAGTAAGTACGTGAGCAAAAACATCCCTAACAAAACAAGTTATGATTCCTTTAAATGAATGATAATGAGCTTGTTCGTGATAGTATTCTCGTTTGAATCTAATTATCAATGAGCTCCATCTATAGGAATTACAAAGCTAGTGATGCGGATATTGTGAGGAAGATCATCTCCGTTCTTCCAAAGAACAATATGCAACCATCATCACCATCCTCCACAACATGGAGGACTTGAGCACCATGACCCCGGCCATTGTCATTGGCAAATTAGTGGCATTTGAGATGTCACGCAAGATGGGTCAAGAAGAAGCCACTTCATCAAGCAAAGACATTGCTCTCTCATGTGAGCACAAGATGAACGGCAAGAAGCAAGTTGAGTCAAGTTCAAGCTCCTCAAGTGAAGAAGAGGATGATGAAGATGAAGAATCAAGTGATGATGATCAAGCCTCCACCTCATCCGACTCCTCCTTAGATGAAGAAGAAACAATTAAGCTCATGAAAGGAGTGAAGAGGATGATCCGCAAGCTCAATGTCAAGGGTGTGCCCATCACCATAGAAGATTGCCTCTTCACTAATCAAAGAAGAGAGCAAAGAAAAAGGGGATGCTATGGATGCGGCAAGAAAGGCATTTTGTGGAATTGTCCAAAACAAAAGCCTACACCCAGACAAGAAAAAGAAGGGATGCAAGGCCAAAGCTCCTCACCACTATCAAGACATGGGATGATTCATCAAGCGATGATGAAGTCCAACAAAGAGGCATGGCCGCAAGCACTCCATCAAGCTCCTCACGTATGTGCCTTATGGCACGAGGTACACAAGCCCTATCTCTAGTGATAGTGATAGAGATAGTGATAGTGATGATGAGCTACCTTCTTACAATCAACTTGTGCAAGATAATCTTAAATATGCTAAAGCTTGTACTAGCCAACAAAAGAAAATTAACATCTTAAAAGAAATTAGATAGTTCTCAACAAGCCTACAATGCTATGCTTGATCATATGAAACTTGACTCTTTCTCAAACTTAAATGTTGAGCTATCTAATAAATTGAGAAACTTGAGGCAGTATAAGCACATATGATAGCACAAGTAATGATGACCAACTTGCTAAGAAAAATGAAAACTAAAAGCAAAGTTAGCTAGCACACAAGAGATGCTTACAAAACTTTGCTTGCAAAATGGAAATTATGTGCAAGCATTGTGATGAGCTAACTAACAAAGATGCTAATCTTGAAACCATCAGAGCAAACCCCACCGAGGCACCTAAATTGAAAATCAATCTTAACATGCCTAAAAAGGATGCCTCTACTTCTTGCATTGATTTACTTGATTTAGAGACTCACCCATGTGCAAACAAGCTTGTGTTGAGAATGTCTTGTAGAAACATGTACACAGAAGTTGCAATGGAGAACGAGCTACTAAGCAAGAAGTGGCTCGCCTCACCAAGGAGGACTTGACCCAAGCAAAAGGCAAGGGGAAGCAAACCCGAACTCATCAAGATAACACCAACAAGGGAGTCAAGAAGCTTGATGAGGAGCAAACCGTGGTTTGTTACCTTTGCCACAAGGAAGGTCACAAGTCCTATGAGTGCAAGGTGAAGCATGGGGAGAAAAGAAGAAAGAGAAAAACAAAAAGCAAACAAGCAAGCTCTCCAACACCTACACCAACAAGGTGAACAAGAAGGCCTCCACACCTTATCTTTTGAAGAAGAAGAAGAATGACAAGGTGGTGGCCATCAAGGTGAACAAGCAAGCCAACAATGGGGCCAAACGCATTTGGGTGCCTAAGGACATCATCTTAACCATGAAGAGCACCAAAAAGGTTTGGGTCCCGAAAGGGAAGTAAGTAGCCAAATTGGCTTTGGGGAATTTGGAGACTTGGCAAAGTTTTGGGTGCATATCATGGGGTGCATCACATTGGATCATGTCATTGCCAAGTATGTTAGTAGGTACTATGGACCCAAGTTCCCCCTCCCATGTTAGGTAACTAGATTTAAATTCTTGCAATTACTTTCATTAGGTATAATTTCTTGCAATTACTTTTAGCATCTAGTTCCTTCATTGCCTATGTTTGCATTGGTATATTCATATCTTTTGTCATGCAAATTCGGCTTATCATATGGTAGTTTTGCTCGGTATCACTCATATTCTTAGAGCAATTCTACATGGTTTTAATTGGTTAGAAGCACGGCACATAGCTTCTTTTACTTTGTATTTATCTTATATGTGCCAAAGTCCAGATTATAGATAAACTACCCCAATTACCATCTTCAATTGATGTCACAATTCTTGTAATATCAATATGGAAAATGGTAGTTTGACCTTACAAGTCAATGTGCATGTCTCCTACAAGTACTTCAAACTTGTATGCACACTTTTAGGGGGAGTTTACTCTACAATTTGGAAGCTTTGAGACTAACACTACTTTCAAGATTATCATGTGTGTAGTAGTCTCATTGCAAGGAAAATGGAGTTCTCGGAGACAAGCATCATGTGTGGTGATAGTCCAATTGGCATCTACATATGGTATTCCTAACCGATATCATTATGTTGATCTCAATTTGATATTCTTATATGCTTTCTCCATACATTATATAGATTAAACTCCTTTGAGCTTTAATTTGTCGATTATGCATATGCTTTTGCCTTACATCATATGTATGCATATACTTAGGGGGAGTTTTAGCTTATATAATGTGTCCTCTCTTGAGCTTTAATGTCTTCCTTTTCGGTGTTTGATTCCAAAGGGGGAGAATGTGTAGGGACCAAAATCAAGCCCAAACTAAAACAAACAAAATAACCAAAATCAATTTTCAAAAATTCTATGGTTATTTTTTGGGAATGGTTCAACAAAGGGAGGAAGTGGATTATGGAGTTAGAGGGAGATCTAATCCATCAAGCCACTAAAAGGAACTCTATGGCAAGGGCAAGATATGTTAGATTAAATATGTTTCAAATTGGTATCTTTTAAACATCATATGATCTTGCCTTTGCATTGCATCCTAGCAAGTAGATTGCATTTTAAATTATGTATCTTTATTTGCTTGTTTTGGTCGTGTTGTCATCAATCACCGAAAAGGGGGAGATTGTAAGGAAAATGGACCTCAGACCATTTAACTTCGGATTTTGGTGTTTGATGACGAACACAACCAAATTGGACTAATGCGTTTGCAAGTGTTTGTTTTGTAGTCCAATAGGGTGCAAATGTGACTTGGACAAAGGCTATGTGGTGATCGGATGATCAACACCTCAAGCAAGACATTAGAAGCTCAGTAGAAGACCCCCAAGATCAAGCAAAGTCCAAGGCACGAGAATGGAACCAAGACGGCGCAAGAAATCGCAAAGAAACGAGAAGAAAGGGACATCGGACGCTGCATCGGACGCTGCCCACGCAGGCATCAGATGCTCCGTTGGTAAACCCTAGCTCGTGTCAGCGCCAGCAGAAGCATCGGACGCTGAAGACTAAAGCATCGGACGCGACTGTGACACTGTGCAAACCTGCACAGCAAACATCGGACGCTACAGGACCCTGCGTCCGATGACCATGCAGAGAGGTTCCAGAGAGGCTCTGTGAGCATCGGACGCGTCCGTTGTTCAAGCATCGGACGCTAACTAGCCGTTGCGACGCAGTGCCAGGCTGGCATCTAGCCGTTAAAGGAGCATCGGACGCGCCCGATGGTCATGACTCCAGCGTCCGATGGTTCGCTGTGAAGTCCATGACTTTCTCCAAACAGCTCTATTTGCTTGGGGCTCGATATATACCCCCATGGCCGGCCAAAAACAAAAAGTTGGAGCTCAAGGAAGTATACCAAGTGCATAGACACATATTTAGTGGCTCTAGCCACCAAAGTGCTCAAGTGATATACTCGGTGATTAGTGTATGTGCTTTGCGAAGTGCTTAAGCTAGTTAGACCACCGCTTTGCGCTTGCTCTAGGTGTTAGGCCTAGTGTTTAGTGAGGTTAAAAACCTCTTATCTACGGTGCTTGTGCGCACCGTTGTTGTACATCGGCGGGGCTTGTAGTCTTGCGAGATCACACCAACCGCGTTTGTGGTGTGGCCGCCTCCGTGTACCAAAGGGAACAAGGCCCGCGGCGCTTCGGCCGGAAACTTGATAGTGAAGACGGCGGAGAGCATCCGGGAGAGGCTTTGCCACGAGTGGCTTAACCGGAGACCCACTTGCTTGTTTGAGTCTATTAGCATGGATGTCTTTAAACAAGTTTTTACTTTGCAAACATCTCATGAAATTTGGTTAAAGCTACATGAGCTCCATGATGGTACAAGTAATGTACGTGAGCAAAAACATCACCTAACAAAAACAAGTTATGATTCCTTTAAAATGAATGATATGAGCTTGTTCGTGATATGTATTCTCGTTTGAATCTAATTATCAATGAGCTCCATTCTATAGGAATTACAAAGCTAGGTGATGCGGATATTGTGAGGAAGATCATCTCCGTTCTTCCAAAGAACAAATATGCAACCATCATCACCATCCTCCACAACATGGAGGACTTGAGCACCATGACCCCGGCCATTGTCATTGGCAAATTAGTGGCATTTGAGATGTCACGCAAGATGGGTCAAGAAGAAGCCACTTCATCAAGCAAAGACATTGCTCTCTCATGTGAGCACAAAAAGATGAACGACAAGAAGCAAGTTGAGTCAAGTTCAAGCTCCTCAAGTGAAGAAGAGGATGATGAAGATGAAGAATCAAGTGATGATGATCAAGCCTCCACCTCATCCGACTCCTCCTTAGATGAAGAAGAAACAATTAAGCTCATGAAAGGAGTGAAGAGGATGATCCGCAAGCTCAATGTCAAGGGTGTGCCCATCACCATAGAAGATTGCCTCTTCACTAATCAAAAGAAGAGAGCAAAGAAAAAGGGGATGCTATGGATGCGGCAAGAAAGGGCATTTTGTGGAAGATTGTCCAAAACAAAAGCCTACACCCAATGACAAGAAAAAGAAGGGATGCAAGACCAAAGCTCTCACCACTATCAAGACATGGGATGATTCATCAAGCGATGATGAAGTCCAACACAAGAGGCATGGCCGCAAGCACTCATCATCAAGCTCCTCACGTATGTGCCTTATGGCACGAGGTAACACAAGCCCTATCTCTAGTGATAGTGATAGAGATAGTGATAGTGATGATGAGCTACCTTCTTACAATCAACTTGTGCAAGATAATCTTAAATATGCTAAAGCTTGTACTAGCCAACAAAAGAAAATTAACATCTTAAAAGAAAAATTAGATAGTTCTCAACAAGCCTACAATGCTATGCTTGATCAATATGAAACTTTCTCAAACTTAAATGTTGAGCTATCTAATAAAATTGAGAAACTTGAGGCTAGTATAAGCACATATGATAGCACAAGTAATGATGACCAACTTGCTAAGAAAAATGAAAAACTAAAAGCAAAGTTAGCTAGCACACAAGATGCTTACAAAAGCTTGCTTGCCAAAATGGAAATTATGTGCAAGCATTGTGATGAGCTAACTAACAAAGATGCTAATCTTGAAACCATCAGGGCAAACCCCACCGAGGCACTAAAATTGAAAAATCAATCTTTAACATGCCTAAAAAGGATGCCTCTACTTCTTGCATTGATTTACTTGATTTAGACTCACCCATGTGCAAACAAGCTTGTGTTGAGAATGTCATTGTAGAAACATATACACAAGAAGTTGCAATGGAGAACGAGCTACTAAAGCAAGAAGTGGCTCGCCTCACCAAGGACTTGACCCAAGCAAAAGGCAAGTGGAAGCAAAAACCTCCATGGCCGGCCAAAAACAAAAAGGTTGGAGCTCAAGGAAGTATACCAAGTGCATAGACACATATTTAGTTGCTCTAGCCACCAAAGTGCTCAAGTGATATACTCGGTGATTAGTGTATTTGCTTTGCGAAGTGCTTAAGCTAGTTAGACCACCGCTTTGCGCTTGCTCTAGGTGTTAGGCCTAGTGTTTAGTGATGTTAAAAACCTCTTATCTACCGGTGCTTGTGCGCACCGTTGTTGTACATCGGCGGGGCTTGTAGTATTGCGAGATCACACCAACCGCGTTTGTGGTGTGGCCGCCTCCGTGTACCAAAGGGAACAAGGCCCGCGGCGCTTCGGCCAGAAACTGGATAGTGAAGACGGCGGAGAGCATCCGGGAGAGGCTTTGCCACGAGTGGCCTAACCGGAGACCCACTTGCGCGTGGGGAAGACCGGAGCTATCCACGGAGTTACCTGACCGGGTGCTTGGCCCTTGCGAGGGATTCCTTGCGAGGGGCTCCAACGAGGACTAGGGGGAAGCTTGTGCGCTTCTCGATACCTCGGTAAAAATACCAGAGTCGTCGACGGGAGTTTGCATCTCTATCACACTCTTTAAGCTTCCGCATTACATTGCTACCTTGTTCATGTGCTTTATCTTAGGTAGCATAACTCCTTTTGCGGTAGAGATAGCAAACACACTTAGCAAAACCTTAGTTGCACATTAGATAGTTTACTTTCATGCATAGGTTTTGCTTAGGTGGAAACTAGAGGCTTTAGTTTAGAATAGAAGTTTTAAGTTGCCTAATTCAGCCCCCCTCTTAAGCGTCACAGTCCTTTCAACCATCCTTGGTGATAGGCTTGGGAGGCTCAGGTGGGGTGATCTTGGTAAGCTTAGGCTTAGAGGATGGCTTCTCACTTGGGTTCACTCCGCTAAACTCACCGATCTTGCCAAAGATACTAGCGCCCTTCCCACCTGAACCAAAGCCTACTCCCGAGCAATCTGTTCCCCTCTTGAACTGACTGATCATCATGCCCAACTGCGGCTCACTGCATGACACCCAACTCAGGATGGACCGAAGGTATGTGTTTTCCTCCTCGGTTTGCATCCTGTCATGCCGACAATTGGCAATCTCAAGCTCCATCCCCACGCATCGCTCACATGGAGCGGTCAAGTTGCTAACTGAGCTGGCCTTCATGGCTTCAGCAAGCTTGGCACTAATTTCTGCCAACTCAGTTCGCAAGCCCGGACAGGACTTACACGCACCCAGCAAAGAAGGCCTTGCCTTCACTTCCTCCAGCTCCTTCTTCACGGAGGGACATTCTTTGCAATCACCCACCAAGTCTAGTCTACTCTTCAGCTCATCATACACCTCAATCAAAGAGGCATACTTGGTTTGTAGGGTGGCAAAGTTAGTCATATGCATCGTGCACTCCTCACACTCCTCCACTCGGTCACCTCGGTCACTCGGACCTAGCAAACTCAAGCGCCTCATTCATCTTAGCCTTAAACTCATTGCGCTCTCGGATAGCTCGCTTGAGTTGCTTGTCCTGACCGAGGACTATGTCGATAAGAGAATCACGCTCACCGGTAAGACGATCGACAAGTGAAGAGTTTGATACCTCAGAAGTATCGTCGTCGTCGTCGGTGTCGGCGTCCTTTGCCTGACACTTGGAGTCCTCTTCGTCCAGGGCCATGGTGCACAAGCCCTTGGAGGAGTGGCCGAAGAAGCAGAGTCCATTGAAGCGTTCTTCTGTCTTGTGCTCGGACCCATCGTCGCTGGAGTCGCCGTCGGAGGTGAAGGACCGGGAAGCTAGCCGAAAGCGACCAGAGGGGGGGTGAATGGGAGCTTCAAAATTTCCTTTCGGAAACTAGATGCCACTGTCCCAAAATCAACCCCAAGAGCAAACCCTAGAGCTTGCTAATGTCCACGACCCTAGATGTAGGGGTGGATACTTCCTAGAAGCACAGCGGGACACTAGACAACCCTGGAAAGCCAACGCAAAAGACGGAACTCGAATCCGATCAAGAACGAACGAACCGCGAACGAAAATGCGTGAAACTGGATCGACCGGACTCTGGCCAGCGTCCGGTCAGCTGGGATCGGACGCGTCCGGTCAACAAAAATCGGCTCAGGAACCTTACTGTTCGCGACCGGACTCACGGGTACGGAGCGTCCGGTCGAGAGCAGTGCGTCCGGTCAGAAGCGAACAAACACGATGAACAGTGGAAGCGATGCGTCCGGTCAAACGTGAACTGAGCGTGTCCGGTAAAGTAATCCGGTCAAAGTGAAGAACATGACAACGTGCTGTTCATCGACCGGACTCACGGACCGAGCGTCCGGTCACCCCGACTGAGCGTCCGGTCGACTCGCAGCAGCCCTGTTCGTCCACCGATTTGCCTCTATCTCACCCAAAACAATTCCTCTAGGGATCAACCTTGGTGAGATGAGTCACAAGAAGTATAGTGAGCTATCTCTAAGAGATCATGGCTCGAACCTATCTCCAAATCGATGAATCGAAGTGTTTCGGGGGAAGAGAGAAAACTTGACCCAAAACGAAAAATCGATTGATCTCCTAGACGGTGAGGTTAGAGAATGATTCCTTCGGTGGAAAGAAGTGCCTCACGATCTAGAACAACTTGGTTCAAACGGATTTGCAAAAGATGAACCGAGCAAAAAGATCAAGCGACGGGAAAATCGTGGAGAAAAGGATTCCGCGGAAAACACGAACACAACGGAAATCACAGCCACGAGTTCGAATCAAGGACGCAAATCAAGCCAACGATCTGTGCTCCAAGGTGAGGATACGACCTCACTTCCTCAACTCAACAGTACACAGAGTGGAGTCTCTCTGCGGATCTCAACTAGCTAAAGCAAGGATGGGAGAGCAGGGAACCCTAGCAAATGAAAGCACTTACTGAGATCGGGAGGAGGGTGTCTCCCCTGGACTACTTATACTAACCTAGACTAAGCCTATTTCCTACTCTACCCCTCTCTAACTAATTACAGAGCGAACCAGCTAAACCCTAAGGCTATTCTGGTCCAACCCGCGTTGGTAGGTAGATCCGGCGGCCACGCCCGCTCCAACCGAAGCGTTGCCTCGACGCAACCTCTGGATCGCCGCCACGTGCCGCCCTCGCTCTGCACCCCCGGTTTTGTGGCCCAAACCGGGAAACCAGCCTTTTCCAGCAACCCCCGGTTTGAGGCCCAAACCGGGAAACCAGCCTCCAGCCTGAGTTTTGTGGCCCAAACTCAGAAACCCGCAGCGCCCGAGTTTTGAGGCCCAAACTCGGAAACCGGCCCATCACCCGAGTTTTGTGGCCAAACTCGGAAACCATCTGCGCCCAGGTTTTGTGGCTCAACCTGGAAACCGAGCACCCGAGTTTTGAGGCCCAAACTCGGAAACCGTCCACCCGTTGGTTTTTCTCTGGCTCAACCAACAAACCGGAGCTGTAGAGGGGATGCACTGCCCGTGCACCCCGTCCACCGACACGTGTCCCCAGGTCCATGACCCGAGCAACACCATGCCCCGCAAGTCTCCGCTCGTCGCTGTCCCAGGCTGCCAGCCACCACAGCTGATCCTCAGGCACTCCGGTCCCTCAGTCCAAGCCTCACGTCCGCCCTTCACTGCTCGATACATCGGCATGGCACGTTCGCCGCACGGCACGCCCATCCTTCATCGCACCCAGTCCGTCGGCACGGCACGTCTCAACTTGACCTTCACCTTGCCCTCGATCACTGTCTCCGTGCTCGACACCTGCACAACACAAGCCAAAGAACATGTGCATCAAACCCGTTGACAATCACTCATCACTCAGAGACTCGGCATACACCCATGTATCCGCAATCTCCCCCTTGATGAGTGCATTGTCAACTATACACACCAATCATAGTGAAAGAAGAAGAAGGAAGAAGGAGAAGAAGAGATGTCGACCAAATGACCCAAAAGCATAGCAAAGCCGAAGAAGGTCAAGTGGAAGAAGTGAAAACTTGGTCCCCAAAGACATGGGCAACGGCTCGACGCAACCAAGCAAAGCAAAGCTAGCCCTCAAGAAGAGGTAAAACAGGCTCAACACCGCTAGCAGAAAACAATTGAAAATCGGAGCTAAGAGATGGCAAAGTGCTAGTCCCTCAAGATAGAGGCACAGAGGCTCAAAACAACTAGCACGAAAATCACTCCGAACAATTGAAAAACAAACGAGAGGTCTCCGAACCAATCAAAATCCATCTCGACGACAACTGAGGAAAATGTTTGCTAGTCCCTCAAGACAGAGGCAACGGCTCAACACAACTAGCACACTTCCCTCGACAAGTGCAAGCAACCAGGGACTCCCCCTTAGGTCCAACAAGAGAAGAGCATAAAGGTCTGAAAATCTCCCCTTAGCAAAAGCTCCCCCTTAATTGAACGCCGGGAGACCTATGATTTGCGAAAACTCTCCCCCTTAGTTGAAAATGCACTTATCAAGCACAAACTCTTCCCTTGAGCCAACAAAACTCCCCCTTCTAAAATGCATATGAAGTCAGAAATGCAAGTTAGCAGCTTCAGGCATATAATCAAAAGAGTGCAAAAATGCTCTAATCGGTATAGCTCCAATGGCACAACTAAGCACTCACATAGCGAAGGCTCAAACTGATCACACATACGAAATATGAAGCATATGAGCAAGTGAGCAGTTTTTAGCCAAAAAGGTATTCACCATCAAAATAGCACTACACATGTATAGATAGGAATCCAGACAAGTGCTAAACATGTATACAAGGTGAACTACCCCTAGCAAAGTTCAATCATCATGCATATGAATGAAGCATATACTTGTGATTTCAGTTTTATATCGGAGTTGCAGCGGTAAAGAATTCTCAAGTTCAATTATTTAGCATGTGATTGCGAGAGGTTGAAAGCTTGTCTTTGCCTAACTTTTCAACCGAGCGAAGCCTATGCCGAAGCAATCAGAAGCTTAAAGCTACGGTTTCGGTCATACACTACACGGCTCAAGTTTAACTCAAAGTGCAATGAGAAACAGTCTCGATAACGTGAGGTGTTGACAAGCAATCCCATCTCGATCTTTTCAATTCACTAACACTTGATTCAAATTTTATACATGATACGAACAGACCAAGCAAGTGAATGACTCATAACTAGAGACATAGCAACCTAGCATATATGAAAAGCACGAGTGAACTCAACATATCCTACACATGCTAGTTGCATATCTCAATGGTGAACATTTCCAGGTTGTAAGTTATTAAGTAAATTCACCATTCCAAAATAACTCAGCTCATAACATGTACTAGTGATCAGGAGGAGCATAAGCTACAAGCATCCATATAAGCATCGGAGCATACTAAATAGAGCATAGTTACATTCTAGTGATTATAAACATGAAGCTCAGAATGTAAATGCGTATGCTAAAATGCAAAGAAAAGAAATAAAAGAGTCAGTCTATACAAGATCCAAGAGGTTTCCCCATCTAAAAGGGGAAACACACACCAAGCTCACCCCTCAACCGATTAAAGGTTGATTCGTCTAAAGGCTTGGTGAAAATATCAGCCAGTTGGTGATGAGTATCGACATGGCGAAGGTCGATATCACCCTTCTCCTGGTGGTCGCGCAAGAAATGAAAGCGCACATCAATGTGTTGGTCTTCGAGTGAAGCACGGGGTTCTTAGCAACGCTAATGGCACTCGTGCTGTCACAAAGCAAAGGCACGCGAGAAAAGCTCAGACCAAAATCACGCAAAGTGCCATCATCCAAAGCAACTGGGAACAGCAGCTAGCCGCAGCAACATATTCAGCCTCCGTAGTGGACTGAGCGACGCTAGACTGCTTGCGAGAAGACCACGAAACAAGAGAAGAACCAATAAACTGGCAAGTCCCAGAAGTGGACTTGCGCTCAATACGACAACCAGCAAAATCGGCATCCGAATAACCGCAAAGGGAGAGGGTGGAGGAAGCAGAATACCAAATCCCGAACTCAGGCGTGAAACGAAGGTACCTGAAAATCCGCTTCACCGCCTGACGGTGAGAGGTGCGCGGCGACGCCTGAAAGCGCGCACACAGACACACCGCGAACTGGATGTCCGGGCGTGTCGCCGTCAGGTAGAGGAGCGACCCGATCATGCTGCGGTACTCCTTCTGGTCCACTGCTTCTCCATCCACATCTGCATCCAGGGCAGTCGTCGTCGACATGGGTGTTGGAAGAGGCTGGGCCTCACCCATATCGAACCGCTTCAGCAAGTCCTTGGTGTACTTGCCATGGTGCACAAATGTCCCCTCTCGGGATTGCTTGATTTGCAACCCGAGAAAGAATGTCAGCTCGCCCATCATGCTCATCTCGAACTCCCTGCTCATAGTATCTGCAAACTTGGCAACCAGAGCATGAGAAGAACCACCGAAAATGATATCATCCACGTAAAATCTGGACCAAGAGCGTGTCTTTGCCTTGCAGGAGGAGAAAGAGCGTTTTTATCTACACATCCCATTTTAAAACCCTTAGCAAGCAAAAGTAAGGTTTTCAACCTATCATACCAGGCTCTAGGGGCTTGTTTCAAACCATATAAAGCTTTATGAAGTTTAAAGACATGGTTGGAAACATGGGATTTTCAAAACCGGGGGTTGCTCAACATAAACCTCCTCCTCTATGTAGCCGTTTAAGAAGGCACTCTTGACATCCATTTGAAAAAGTTTGAAGCCTTTGGATTTGCAGCAAAAGCCAAGAGTATCCTAATAGCCTCCAAACGAGCTACAGGAGCAAACGTCCTCATAATCTATCCCCTCCTTCTGACTATAGCCTTTCGCTACAAGTCGGGCCTTGTTTCTAACAACGTGGCCATCCTCTCCTTGCTTGTTTTTGAAAACCCATTTTTGTCCCAATAGGCTTACAGTCAGGTGGAGGTGGAACTAGAACCCAAACCCGATTTCGCTCAAAATTTTTCTAACTCCTCATGCATGGCATTAAACCAATCCGGATCCGTCAAAGCGTGTCCAACATCTCGGGGCTCAAAAATTAGCAAAAAAAGCAGAATGAGCGAAGTGCGAGATTTGCTGTGTGACCTGGACGAGTGACCGTTCGTCGATGTTGCCGATCATCTGCTGAGGCGGGTGGGGTGCTGGCGCTGGATATGTCGTGGCGCCTCCCGAGCTGAGTAGTAGCCTCCCCCTCAACAGCAGCTGGGCCTCCCGGGTACAAATGGTACCGCTCGGGGTGGCGGATCCCACGGCCCCAGGAAGAAGAGGTGTCGGGGCCGTGAGTCGTCGTCGAGGCCGCTCTTTGCGGCGCGGCAGGTGGAGGGGGTGCTGGATCATCCATTACCTTCAGCACCCTCGTCCTCGTCATCAAAAAGGGCTCACCAACCTCATGATCACCTGCACGCTCAAAACGAGAAGAAGGACAAACCATGGTCTGTCGAAGGTGACATCGGATGTCTCCATGACTCGGTTAGTGTCAAGGTTAAGTACGATAAGCTCGAGTGTGAGTGCCATAACCCAAAAACACACCGTCAGAAGAACGAGATTCAAATTGTCCAAGTTGCCCTTTTGAGTATAAAACAATGGCAACCAAAAACTCGAAAATAACTCACCTTGGGCAGTTTGCCAAAACGCAACTCATAAGAAGTCTTTTTCAAGAAAGCTCTCAGAAAAATGCGATTGGCAATATAGCATGCAGTGTTCATAGCTTCGGCCCAATAGCGCCTAGGAGTCCTATGCTCATCAAGCATCGTCCTGGCCATCTCAACAAGGGTCCGATTCTTCCTCTCTACAACACCATTTTGGTGCGGTGTGTGTAGGGGGAAGAAAACTGATGCTCCAAGCCAAGGCGGTTACAAAACTTCTCAAAATCCGAATTTTTGAATTCGGAACCATTATCACTTCTAATAGCTCGCATTGAGTTCAAAGGGAACTCGTTCTGAAGACGCAAAATCAGATTGCGAGCGAAGGAGAAGGTCTCAGTCTTCTCAGTCAAAAGAAAGACCCACGAATATCCGAAAAGTCGTCACAAACAACCAAAACATACCACTTGCCACCAACCGAGCTCACCCGAGCCGGACCAACAAGGTCCATGTGTAAAAGCTCTCCGGGGTGCAAGGTCATGACCTTAGTCACTGAATGGTGGGGAGCGGCAACCATCTTCCCATGTCTGCAAGAATGGCAAACTAGATCCTTCTCCATCGAAAGCTTGGGCAATCCTCGGATTAGGCCAAGTGAGAGCTAAGTCTTGCAAGCAAGTCGAAGCTTAAAATGACCGAGCCTCCTATGCCACTTCCAAA
The DNA here is from genome assembly GCA_009763385.1 of Coix lacryma-jobi var. lacryma-jobi. NCBI lineage: Eukaryota > Viridiplantae > Streptophyta > Magnoliopsida > Poales > Poaceae > Coix > Coix lacryma-jobi. The sequence goes on from CM019830.1 coordinate 82,133,610, forward strand.
GATCGGGGGGAAGAAGGACTAGCCAAAGACAGCGAGAAGAACCAAATGACTCCGAGAAAATTCGCGCGAAAGACTTTCCCAAAGGGCGAAATCAGACATACAAGATCGCCCCGAGGATCTAAGATGCGACTAAGGTTCGGTTTAAAACGAATCTCATAGTCATCATCAAAAAGTTGTGAAACAGAAAGAAGGTTAAAATGCAGGTTAGAAAAAAGAGCAACATCGCGCAACACAAAGTGCTCATTAACCCGCACCGTCCCACGAGACAATACCTTACCTTTACTATTGTCGCCGAAGGTTATGTACTCCTTTCCGGCGACCGGGCTAGGCTGGAGAACCACTTCGCGTTTCCGGTCATGTGCCTCGAGCAACCAGAATCCACCAACCAAATGTCTCCAACCGTCTCACCTACATCAATAAAAAGACATAGGGTGAGCATACGGTCCAACACGGGGGTTAGTAGTAAAGGAGAATACCAGTGTTGGGCCGGCTGCTCAAAAGAACGATCAGTGTAAAAACTATTCCTAGCCTGTCTACGGGGATAGCGATCACCAGCACAGGAAAACGTGGTCCGCTGGGGAAGAAGCGCTCACCGCGGTACTCAAACTACGGTGGGTGTGAAAGCGCTCAACTAAGCCTCCGTCACGGGGTCCATTACCTGCAAAAGCAGGACCCCGTCGGGCACGCTCTCTACGAGGTCTACGCCTAGGAGCCTGGGGCTCAACTGCTCTAGCGTCTCTCCTCGGAGCTCTCTCCTGCCTAGGCCTAACAAACTGAGGTGCTGGACCTCTAGGCCTAGTCTCCCTCTTAGGGGCTCTCATCTCCTGCCTAGGCCGGGGACCTTGGCGTCCGGACCTAGCAGCTCTCCCCTGAGCCTTCGGCACATGTCCACCATGAGCTGGATGGTACATGTCCGGGTTCTCCATCTCCCGAGCACGGCGCGCCTCTCGCTTGCGCGGACGGGAACAGAACTCGATCAAGTGACCATCCCTCCCACAGAAATCACACTGGTACCTCAACGCACGCAAAGGGGGTTGTTGGTGACCAGGGCTGTGGGTGTGGTTCACTTGCCCTTCTGAGGCAAACACTCCTCTCTAATGGGTGGCATAGCATCAAGCTTGTTCTTGAGGTGATTGGCTTGGGTGCCCACACTGGGTTTGGGAGGAGCTCTCGGGGGTTCCTCAACCACACCATCTTGGTGATAGGCTTGGCTGGCTCTTTGAGTGGAAGCTTGGCAAGTTTTGGGAGTAGTGGTGGAATTTGGCTTCTCACATGGGGTTCAGACCACTAGACTCTCCAATCTTCCAAAAGCTGAGAGATCAACACTCTGAGCAAAACCTACACCAGGGGCCACCAACAGCTCGCTTGAACTGGGAGATCATCATCCCGAGCTGCGGCTCACTACTGGAGACCCATGACAAGATGGACCGAAGGTATGTGTTTTCTCCTCGGTTTGCATCTTGCCATGCTTCACATTGGCAATCTCCATCTCCAGGCCCTCACACAAAGCACACCTCGAGACGCAAGTGCTATCTGAGCTGGCCTTCTCTAAAGAATCAAGCTTGGCATTTTTCTCTGCCAACTCAGATTGCAAGACAGGACAAGTCTTGCACGCACCCAAACAGCTGCGGCCTCGCACGGAGCTCATCCACCTCTCCAACCAACGCAGCATACTTACCTCTCAGAGTGAGAAGGTCAGTCATGTGCGCGGTGCACGACTTGCACTCCGCCTCCTCCGACACTACCACGGTGGACCGAGCGAACTCAAGCTCCTTCACCGTGTCCTCCCACTTCTGCCTAAACTCCTTGCGCTCTCTAGCGGCACGCCTAAGCAACTTATCTTGGCTAAGGAGGGCAGTAGTCAACTTCTCAACCTCGGAGGAAAGCTCGTCGTAGGTGAGAGATACCTGGGAGGTGTCGTCGTCATCGTCGTTCCTAGGGGTACGCTCCGGCTCGCCGTCGACCTCATCTCCGAGCGCCATGGTGCACAGGCCTCCGTCGCCGGCGAAGAAGCACAAACCGTTGAACTTGTCTTCCAGCTTCTTCTTCACGGACTCGTCATCGCTGGAGCCAGCGGAGTCGTCATCCGATCCGTCGACGTCGCTGAGCGTGGCGAAGAACGCACGCTGCTCAGCTTGTTGCTTCTCCAAGTACTTCTTCTTGATGTACCTTTGTCGAAGCCGCCCCGTTTCTTGTGTCTGGGGGGACGTGCTTCTCCTGTACATGGAGTCGTGCTTGCGCCCATGTTCGCCCTTGCCCGAGTGCTGTTGTTCTTCTTGGGGCAGGCAGTCGGCGATGAAGTGTGTCGGGGTCGCCGCACTCGTAGCATCCGTGCGTCCTCCTCCTCAACGACGTTCATGCGTTGTTGTGGACCAAGCGAGAACCGGTTGGCAAGCAAAGCCAACTCGTCGTCTCCCAAAGACTCCAGCTGGTCCTCTGTCACAGAAAAGAGAGAAGAAAGCGCAAAGCCAGCTGAGGGGTTAGAGGGAAGAGCCGGAAACCAAAGCCATGGACGGGCGAGAAGGATTTTCAAAAGAAGCCCTCGCCATAGCATCTCAATCTCACTGGACTTGAGCTTACTGAAGAGCTCGTCGCAGGGGAGGGTCTCATAGTTCGGTGATTCGATGATGCCTGAACCTTGGAGTCCCACACCGAACGGTCAAGAGTGTGCAAAAGCTTCAAAGCACGCTCATGATCGTCAAATGGCAACTGCTCTCTGTTAGCCCTCATCCTGTTGACAATCACCTGAAAGCGAAGCGAATAAACTTTCTATGCTCTCGCCAGGTTGATGTCTAAAGTTCTCATACTCACGCTTGAACGACTCGTAGTAGTGGGTTTGACTTGAGAGGTGCCCTCATGGAAACGCATGAGGGTGTCCCAGATCTCCCGAGCCGTAGCGAGGTGAGAAACACGATCAAACTCACCCATGCTCAAACAAGAAAAGAGAGCATTACGGCTCGGCTATTGGCATCGTGCTCATCGATCTGTTGCTGAGAAACGAGCAGCCAAGACCACGTAATCAGCAGAGTTGCAATATCCCAAATAAAAGCACCCAACCTCTGCCAGATAGGCCGACATGCGTATCTTCCAATACGCATAGTTCGTCCATTGAAAACGGCGGTTTGATGCCGCGATCCATGTCGCCTTCGGTGGATCTGGAACCGGCTAAGGTGGAAGATCCTTAACCTGCTCCGATACCAATTGAAGGACCGGGAAGCTAGCCGAAAGCGACCAGAGCGGGGGGTGAATGGGAGCTTCAAATTTCCTTCGGAACTAGATGCCACTGTCCCAAAATCAAACCCAAGAGCGAACCCTAGAGCTTGCTAATGTTCACGACCCTAGATGTAGGGTGGATACTTCCTAGAAGCACAGCGGGACACTAGACAACCCTGCTGAAAGCCAACGCAAAAGACGGAACTCGAATCCGATCAAGAACGAATGAACCGCGAACGAAAATGCGCGAAACTGGATCGACCGGACTCTGGCCAGCGTCCGGTCAGCAGGGACCGACGCGTCCGGTCAACAAAAATCGGCTCTGGAACCTTACTGTTCGCGACCGGACTCACGGGTACGAAGCGTCCGGTCGAGAGCAGTGCGTCCGGTCAGAAGCGAACACAAACGCGATGAACAGTGGAAGCGATGCGTCCGGTCAAAACGTGAACTGAGCGTCCGGTCAAAGTGAAGAACATGACAACGTGTTGTTATCGACCGGACTCACGGACCCGAGCGTCCGGTCACCCCGACTGAGCGTCCGGTCGACTCGCAGCAGCCCTGTTCGTCCACCGATTTGCCTCTATCTCACCCAAAAACAATTCCTCTAGGGATCAACCTTGGTGAGATGAGTCACAAGAAGTATAGTGAGCTATCTCTAAGAGATCATGGCTCGAACCTATCTCCAAATCGATGAATCGAAGTGTTTCGGGGGAAGAGAGAAAACTTGACCGAAACGAAAAATCGATTGATCTCCTAGACCGCGAGGTTAGAGAATGATTACTTCGGTGGAAAGAAGTGCCTCACGATCTAGAACAACTTGGTTCAAACGGATTTGCAAAGATGAACCGAGCAAAAAGATCAAGCGACGGGAAAATCGTGGAGAAAAGGATTGCATGGAAAACACGAAACACAACGGAAATCACAGCCACGAGTTCGAATCAAGGACGCAAATCAAGCCAACGATCTGTGCTCCAAGGTGAGGATACGGCCTCACTTCCTCAACTCAACAGTACACAGAGTGGAGTCTCTCTGCGGATCTCAACTAGCTATAGCAAGGATGGGAGAGCAGGAACCCTAGCAAATGAAAGCACTACTGAGATCGGGAGGAGGTTGTCTCCCCTGGACTACTTATACTAACCTAGACTAATCCTATTTCCTACTCTACCCCTCTCTAAACTAATTACAGAGCGAACCAGCTAAAACCTAAGGCTATTCTGGTCCAACCCGCGTTGGTAGGTAGATCCGACGGCCACGCCCGCTCGAACCGAAGCGTTGCCTCGACGCAACCTCTGGATCGCCGCACGTGCCGCCCTCGCTCTGCACCCCCAGTTTTGTGGCCCAAACCGGGAAAACCAGCCTTTTCCAGCAACCCCCGGTTTGAGGCCCAAACCGGGAAACCAGCCTCCAGCTGAGTTTTGTGGCCCAAACTCAGAAACCCGCAGCGCCCGAGTTTGAGGCCCAAACTCGGAAACCGGCCCATCATCCGAGTTTTGTGGCCAAACTCGGGAAACCATCTGCGCCCAGGTTTTGTGGCTCAACCTGGAAAACGAGCACCCGAGTTTTGAGGCCCAAACTCGGAAACCGTCCACCCGTTGGTTTTTCTCTGGCTCAACCAACAAACCGGAGCTGTAGAGGGGATGCACCGCCCGTGCACCCCGTCCACCGACACGTGTCCCCAGGTCCTTGACCCGAGCAACACACCATGCCCCGCAAGTCTCCGCTCGTCGCTGTCCCAGGCTGCCAGCCACCACAGCTGATCCTCAGGCACTCCGGTCCCTCAGTCCAAGCTCACGTCCGCCCTTCAATGCTCGATACATCGGCATGGCACGTCCGCCGCACGGCACGCCCATCCTTCATCGCACCCAGTCCGTCGGCATGGCACGTCTCAACTTGACCTTCACCTTGCCCTCGATCACTGTCTCCGTGCTCGACACCTGCACAACACAAGCCAAAGAACATGCGCATCAAACCGTTGACAATCACTCATCACTCAGAGACTCGGCATACACCCATGTATCCGCAGGAGGTCTTCTCGCCGTCGCTGATGGTGGCGAGGAAAGCACACCGACCAGCGTCGAAAGCCTTCTCCATGTCTTCCCGATGATAGCTGCCCTTCTTCTTCTTCTCGGCCTTGTTCTCTGGCCTGCCCTTGCGCCTGGAGTTGCGGTTCTTGCCGGGGAAGCTCATGTCATTCTTGGGGCAGTTCGCCATGAAGTGGTCTAGATCACCACACTTGTAGGAGCCCTCGCGTGCGCCACCACGTCGGCGATTAAGGCGGTTGTTGTGAAATAGCGAGAACCGGGTGATGACGAGGGCGAGCTCGTCGTCTCCAACCGCCTCCAACTGCTCCTCCGAGACTGTAAGCAAAGAAGACAAAGAAAACAGAGGAGGTGAAGTGTCAGCAGAGAAGATCGATCCACCTGTGCCTGAGACCAAAGCCATGGTATGTGAAGATGGGTTCTTCAGCTTGGCCTGAGTCAGGTGATCGATCTCGGTGGACTTGAGCTTGCTGAAAGCGATCGTCCATGGTGAGGATGTCATAGGATGGAGACTCTATGATGGTTGACACCTTCACCTCCCATACCCTCCGATCCAGGGCGTATAGCAACTTGAGAGCCCTCTCATGATCGTCATAGGGTAGGTTAGCCCGATTGGCACGTATCTTGTTCACAATCGTTTGGAAACGAGCGAACATGGCGTCAATCTTCTCTCCCTCCAGCTGAACAAAGTTCTTGTACTCTCGCTTGTAGGTCTCGAAGAGTCTGGTCTTGACCTGAGCGGTCCCCTCATGATAGCTTTGAAGCTTCACCCAGATCTCTCATGCTGTCTCAAGCTCAGAGACACGTTCGAACTCAGGAAGGGAGATGCTGGCCAGAAGAGCATTACGAGCCTTGGAGTTGGCCTCGTGTTGGTCAATCTGGATCTGACCCACATGAGCCGCAAGGACTACGTACTCAGCATTCTCACATATCTCCTAAACAGAAGATCCGATGCTGTTGAGATAAGCACGCATCCGAATCTTCCAATAGGGATAGTTCGTCCCATCGAAATAGGGAGCCTTGTCATTCCCTCGATCCATGTCGCCCTTAGGATCCGAAACCGATTAAGGTAGAGAAGAACCTTAATCGGCTCTGATACCAATTGAAGGACCGGATTAGCGACCAGGGGGGTGAATGGGAGCCTCAAATTCAACTCGTGAATAGTATGGCCCTTGTCCCAGAAAGTCACCCAAAAAGCGAAGACTCGAAACGACCGAAGAGTTCTCGACCTACGAGTAGGTGGATACCCTAGGAGATGTCCTAGTGGTACAACGGAACCTCCAGAGAAACTCCAAAACCAACTGCCAAAGCCACGGAGCAAAACAGCACAAACAACAGATTCGCGGACTGTCCGTGGTCAGAGTCCCGGACTGTCCACCGTTGAGTGCCGGACTGTCCGCGACTTGGAGCCGGATTGTCCGCCGGCAAAAAGGCAGAAACCAAACAGCGCTGCAAGTCTGCTGGACAGGTCCCGGACTGTCCGCGGGTTTGTACCGCGGACTGTCCGCCGTTCACTCAACAGTGAACAGTCAGGGGTGTGCGCCTGACTGACTCGGCCAAATCCCGATCCCTGGACTGTCCGCCGCTGGGGGCGCGGACTGTCCGCGAATGAACAGAAAGCACAATTCTGCTCGGAATGAAAAGGCAAATCGATCGGAACTTCACCAAATCAAAAGGGGCTTCGATCAAACTTCTCCCAGGTGATCCTCTATGTATTGGGGTGCTAATCCTAAGAAATCATCGCACCAAACCAAGTTAATCAAGAGAGATTCGTGGATCACCGAAAAAAGGGGGAAGAACGACGAAAGAACGAACACGAAATCCAACCCGATCTATGGATTCGTGAGGTTAGGAGAGAATTCCTTCGGTTGAAAGAAGGGGCTCACGACCAAGAACAAATTGATTCAAGTGGAATCGAAAATCATCTCGCGGAGAGGGGAGAACGAGGGCAAATCTCCGGGAGATGCAAAACCAAAACGTGAAGAACAAAACACACAAGACACGATTTGATTTCAGCCAAAATTCCTCCACACGAGGAGACAACGAGAATACGGTCTCGTTTTCAAAAGATCCAAATACAAGAGGTATGATTCCCGTCTCTGCGGATCGCTTGCAGGAGGTATGATTAGAACCTAAGCGAGGGCTAGAGAGAGAGTGCTCAGGAACAAATGACTGCAAGGATAGAAGGAGAGGAGGGTGCCTCTCTTATTTATAGCCTAAAACAATAATCCCCGTTCTACCCCTAGATACACAAGCGAAGCGGCCAACCCTAGGGGTATCCCGATCCAACTCTGCTGATAGCTGATCTGACGGCCACGCGCTGCCTAGTCGACCGCCGCGCTTACCTCGTGGATAGCCTCGCCTCCGCGCCACCATGCGTCGATAGTCCTTTTGGCAGACCCCCCTGGTTTTGAGGCCGAAACGGGGAAACCTGGGCCTTCCCCCGTTTTTGAGGCCAAAACCGGGAAACCTGTCCTCAGGCTGAGTTTGTGGCCCAAACTCAGAAACCCGCGCACCCAGGTTTGGTGGCCCAAACCTGGAAACCGTCCACGCCGAGTTTTGAGGCCCAAACTCGGAAACCGGCCACCCCGAGTTTTGAGGCCCAATCTCGAAAACCATCGAGGGTAGCTTTTAGAGCTCAACTACCGAACCCGTGCCGTAGACGGGATGTGGTTCGCACACCCCGAGTTCCAGCACCGATGCCGGAGCATGTCCAGCCTCCACGCCGGGCACAGTGCATTCGCCATCCTCCTCGGCCTCCCGCCCAGTGTCACAACGCCATCACCTTCCTCCCGAACTCGGCCGATGCACCGCACATCCCCCATGTGCTCTTGCTTGTCGACGCCACGTGCTAGCTACCACAGCTGGTCCTCATGTTCCCTGGTCCATCGGTCCAAGCTCCACGTCCGCCCTTCACCGCTCCCAGTCCGTCGGCACGGCACGTCCCTACTTGACCTTCTCCTCACCTTCGACCACTGCCCGAGCTCCACACCTGCACATCAACACAGCCAAGAGACATGTTGCCCGTTGATCGATCACTCATCACTCAGGAAGGGAACCACAAGGGCACATATCAACCTTGTGTTCTCAGCCTTGGACGAAGAGGTCCACAAGTGCCAGGCAAAGGACGCCGCCGCCGCCGCCGCCACCGATGACGCTTCCGAGGTATCAACCTCTTCTCTTGTCGATCGTCTTACGGTGAGCGTGATTCTCTTGTCAACATAGTTCTCGATCAGGACAAGCAACTCAAGCGAGCTATCCGAGAGCGCAACGAGTTTAAGGCTAAGATGAATGAGGCGCTTAAGGAGCTTGAGTTCGCTAGGTCCGAGGTGAAGGTGACCGATGAGGAGGAGTGTGAGGAGTGCACGATGGATATGACAAACTTTGCCACCCTGCAAACCATGTATGCCTCTTTGATTGAAGTGTATGATGAGCTGAAGAGTAGGCTAGACTTGGTGGGTGATTACAAAGAGTGTCCCTCCATGAAGAAGGAGCTGGAGGAAGTGAAGGCGAGCCTTCTTTCTTGGGTGCGTGCAAGCTTTATCCTAGCTTGCGAACTTAGTTGGCAGGAGTTAATGCCAAGCTTGCTGAAGCCTTGAAGGCCAGCTCAGTTAGCACCTTGTCCGCTCCATGTGAGCGATGCGTGGGGATGGAGATTGAGATTGCCAACTGTCGGCATGATAGGATGCAAACCGAGGAGGAAAACACATACCTTCGGTCCATCTTGAGTTGGGTGTCATGCAGTGAGCCGCAATTGGGCATGATGATCAGTCAGTTCAATACGGGAACTGATTGCTCGGGAGTAGGCTTTGCTTCTGGTGGGAAGGGCGCTAGTATCTTTGGCAAGATCGGTGAGTTTAGCGGAGTGAACCCGAGTGAGAAGCCATCTGCTGTCCCTAAGCTCACCAAGATCACCCCACCTGAACCTCCCAAGCCTATCACCAAGGACGGAATCCTTGATGAACCTCCCAAGGCTCCACCTCGCAAGCAAGTGTGGGTTCCCAAACCTAACCATCTTAGGAACACACTTGACACCCTTCCTGACGTCTCTAGTGATCGCCTTCCGAGAGGCAACCAGACGGCTAGAGTGCACAACCCTCTCAACCATAGGAACCAACAACCCAAGAAAATGGTGAGGTTCGAGTGTACTGTCATCGTGAGGGTCACCTAGCTGAGTTTTGCTTTCAGAGGAAGAGAGATGCTAGGAAGGAGTTGGAGCTGAACAACCAGGCCAGGCACCACCCTCTCCATGGTGTGCAAGGTCAGGGAGTTCAGAGGCAGGGCGCTAGACCTAGAGGTACACCCCCTCAGGTGGCTAGGCCCAAGGCAGCTAGACCACGGGGTGGTGGTCGTGCTCGTCGCGGTTCCGGTCGTCCTCAATACGATCGTGAGCAGGGTGTAAGAGGCTTTGCTGCTCAGTCCCATAGCGGACCACTTTTTCAGCCTAGTGGTGATCGCTTTGCTCAAATGGGACATGTAGGTCGGTTTGGAGGTTTTCCGTTCCATAGTGGACCACCCTTTCAGGTTGGTGGTGATCGCTATTCACCCATGGGACAAGGACAGTTTGGTGTTGCTTCTAACACTTTTACTGGGCCTATGACACAACACTGGTATCCTTCTCAGTATACTAACCCCAGTGTTGTGCCATATGCTCATTTCCTGCCTTTCTATTGATGCAGGAACTTCGGTTGGAGAACATGTGGCTCATGAATTCTGGGTGTTCGTGCCACATGACCAGAAAGAAGGAATGGTTCTCCAGCCTAGACCCCATGGTGCACAAGGAGTTCATCACGTTCAAGGATAATAGTAGAGGTAAGGTTGTTTCTCATGGAGCTATTCGGCCCAATGAGAACTTCATTCTTAAGGATGTTGCTTTGGTTTCTAAATTGCATTTTAATTTGCTTTCTTTTTCGCAACTCCTTGAGGATGATTTTGAAGTGCACTTTAAGAAGGGTTTGAGTCGCGTCTTAGACCCTCGGGGAGATCTTGTTTGTTGGATCGTTCCTTTTGGTCGTGTTTTCAGAGCTGATTTTTCTCGCTCTTTCGGCTCTGCTACATGTTTGATGGATGGTCCTTCTTCTGATTTGTGGAAGTGGCATAGGAGACTTGGTCATTTGAGCTTTGACTTGCTTGCAAGACTAAGCTCACTTGGCCTAATCCAAGGATTGCCAAAGCTTAAGTTTCAGAAGGACCTTGTTTGCCATCCCTGTCGTCACGGGAAGATGGTTGCTTCTTCTCATCCACCTGTTAATCAGGTGATGACAAAGCGACCCGACAAGATTTTACACATGGACACTGTTGGTCCAGCTCGGGTTTGCTGAGCGGGTGGGAAGTGGTACGTTCTAGTGATCGTGGACGATTTTTCGAGGTACTCTTGGGTGTTATTCATGGAGACTAAGATGAAGCTTTTTCTTTTGCTCGAGATTTGATTTTGAGGTTGAAAACTGAGTTTCCCCCTGATACCATTAGAGCTATTCATAGCGACAATGGTACTGAGTTTGTTAACTCCCAGTTTACCTTTTTCTGTTCTTCTCATGGAATCTAGCATCAGTTGTCTTCTCCTTATGTCCCCCAGCAGAACGGTGTTGTTGAGCACAAGAACCGAACCCCTTGTTGAGATGGCCAGGACGATGCTCGATGAGCATAGGACTCCTAGGCGTTTTTGGGCCGAAGCGATCAACACCGCTTGCCATGTTTCAAATCGCATCTTTCTTCGAGCACTGGGTGTTTGGGTGCAAGTGCTTTATCCTGAAGCAAGACAATTTGGACAAATTTGAATCTCGCTCTGCTGATGGCGTGTTTCTTGGTTATGCTTCACATTTGTGTGCTTATCGAGTTCTTAACCTTGAGACTAACCGGATAGTGGAGACCTGCGAGGTCACATTCGACGAGACTATGCCTTGTGTTTCTTCTGCTTTTGATGTTGCAGGAGAACAGGAGCTGGGAGAGACCATCTTTGTGGAGGCGCAGGAAGATGCCGATTGGGGTGATCCCGAGCCAACTCCACTGGCTGCCCCTGTCGACCCTGCGAGGACTACTTCAACTCGAGGACCCGATCCCATGACTTCTTCTTCCTGGGGTCCTCTAGAGCCACCTCTTCAGCGAGCACCCACTGCACCTGAGGGAGCGACAACATCTGGCGAGGGGGAGGCTACTTCGGCGAGGCAAGCACCCCGAAGCGTTCAGCAAGCACACCCACCGTAGCAGATGATCGGCAGCATCGACCAACGAGTCACGCAGTCGCGAGCGTATGAAATCTCACACTTTGCTCATTCTGCATTTGTTGCTTCTTTTGAGCCCAAAGATGTTGGGCACGCTCTTTCTGATACTAACTGGGTTAATGCCATGCATGAGGAGTTAGAGAACTTTGAGCGAAACCAAGTTTGGACCCTAGTTCCACCTCCACCAGAATGCCACCCTATCGGTACCAAATGGGTTTTCAAAAATAAACAGGGTGAGGATGGGATGGTAGTGAGGAACAACGCTAGGCTAGTAGCCCAGGGTTTTTGCCAGAAAGAGGGGATAGACTATGAGGAGACCTTTGCCCCTGTAGCCCGTTTAGAAGCCATTAGGATCCTTCTAGCCTTTGTTGCTTCGAAGGGATTTAAGCTTTACCAGATGGATGTCAAGAGTGCTTTCTTGAATGGGTATATAGAGGAAGAGGTTTATGTTAGGCAACCCCAGGTTTCGAGGATCCCATGTTTCCAAACCATGTCTTTAAACTATCAAAAGCTTTGTATGGTTTGAAACAAGCCCCAAGAGCGTGGTATGAACATTTGAAAACCTTTTTGCTCTCCAAGGGTTTTAAAATGGGAAGGGTAGATAAAACTCTGTTTCTCCTCAAGCAAGGCAATGACACCCTGTTAGTCTAGATTTACGTGGATGATATCATCTTTGGTGGTTCTTCTCATGCACTTGTTGCCAAGTTTGCAGATACTATGAGCAGGGAGTTTGAGATGAGTATGATGGGTGAGTTGACCTTCTTCCTCGGGTTGCAAATCAAGCAAACCCGAGACAGGACATTCGTGCATCAAGGCAAGTACACGAAGGACATCCTGAAGAAGTTCGACATGGGCAAGGCCAAGCCTCTTACGACGCCCATGGCGATGACTGCTGCGATGGACGCGGACCAGGACAGAGAGCCAGTTGACGAGAAGGAGTATAGGAGCATGATCGGCTCACTCCTATATCTGACGGCGACGAGGCCGGATATACAGTTTTCTGTGTGTCTGTGCGCTCATTTTCAGGCGTCCCCTCGGACTTCCCACAAGCAAGCGGTCAAGCGCATCATGAGGTACCTCTGATACACTCCTGAGTTTAGACTTTGGTGCTCTTCCTCTTCGACCCTCTCTCTTTGTGGTTATTCCGATGCGGATTTCACCGGCTGTCGGCTTGAGCGCAAGTCTACTTCTGGGACTTGTCAGTTTCTTGGCTCTTCTTTGGTTTCGTGGTTTTCTCGCAAACAGTCGAACGTAGCCTAGTCTACTACAGAAGCCGAGTATGTTGCCGCTGCCTCTTGCGCTTCGTAGCTTTTATGGATGGTTGCTACATTGCATGATTATGGTCTAGATTTCAGTCATGTCTGTTGACGCTGGTTATCTCTCAAAATTAAAGGATAAATAAATATGAAAAGGGCATGAATTCAATCATCAACAAAGGTTTAGGGTTTTAATTGACAATATTCCACGAGGTTTGGTGAATTGTGATTCTGCAGGGACTAAACCAGGAAACCAGCGCTGATTGCTTCCCCTAGAAGGAAACCGACGGGAGATAACGCAACCGCCACGTCAGGAAGTTTCTAGAAGACTCCAGAGGACACCAAAAGACACTAGGAGGTCGACCACCACGAGAGGATGACAGGTGGGACCGACCGGTCCCACCATGAGACCGGTCGGTCTCCCCCCGGGCCCGCTGGCCTCCATCTTCTGGAAGCTTCCTCCACCGACCTCTAGGATGCATCTTAGCCGTACCTTAAGTCGGTTTGATCCAACGGCCGCGGTTGATCCCTCAGGGCTATATAAGCAGCCCCAGACCCCCTCTCCAGGCATCTCCATCTTCATTATTCATCTCCACATCAGAAACTAGGGTTTCAATTAGAAGTAGAGGTCCCTCTAGATGAATCCCTTCTAGTTCATCTAGAATTAGATCTAGTTCATCTAGTTGTAATCAAGAGCCAGCTATCAAGTAGAAGACTAGATACCCCTCTAGTAGGATTAGAACCTAGTCTTATTCTAGAACTAGAAGAGAGAAAGAGAGGAAGAGATCAAGAAGGAGCTCCGGCCTGTCGGATCAACTTCTTCATCTTGTACCTATGGATTCAAGTTCTTCGTCAACTTGCTTCAACGATTATTTCGGTAATCAACATCTATATTTAAGTTTGAGCTATTGTTCTTATTATTCTTAAGGTTTAATGACTCTCTTTTGAGTACTTTAATTCTAGTCGCTCTAGAGTTAGAGTAGTTGGATAGTGTAAGCGTGGTGCTTAGACTTGATAGCTCATATTTGCCTCCTATAACGCCGGTAGTAGTGGTTGTTCGCAAGGGTGACTCTTATAGCCTTGTTGATTCTTTTATAGTCCACTTACCCGTGTGTAGGCTCGGTAGGATTATACATTTGCATAAAAGAATCATACTCTATTTGTGACCTTTTATGGCAACTTCCCCACTATGAATAATATAAACATATCACTCTTGAATTGGATTTAGACAACCTTAGTGATCCCCTTTATACTTCTAGATTCTCCGTCCTTGTTAGCTACTCAGGGGTTAGACTTTAAGACTTATCACTATCCGTTCCTTTGGGTTCGATATTAAAACTGGGTTACTCCGGTGAAGTGCTACATCGGTAGATCTTATCTGTGCGCTTGCAGATAAAGTAGAGTGTGCGTTAATTTATACCAACAACGTCCCTTTGCTTTGCGACAACACTTCTGCCATTAGTGTAGCAAAGAACCCCGTTCTTCACTCCAAAGACCAAACACATCGATGTTCGCTTTCACTTTCTTCGTGATCACTATGAGAAAGGCGACATTGACCTTAGGCATGTAGACACCCATAACCAGGTTGCAGATATTTTCACCAAGCCTTTGGATCTCTCAACTTTTGCTAGGTTGAGAGGTGAGCTTGGTGTGTGTTTCCCCTTTTAGATGGGGGACGCATTTTGTCTGATGTACCATAGACTGACTATTTATTTTGGGTCTTGAGTCTGTTTAGTTTTGTTTTACTCCGATACTACTTTCTGCATGGATTTCATCATGTATACATCTTGCATTTTGAGCTTCATGTCTATATTCCTTAGAATGTATTTATGCTCTGTTTAGTGTATGCTTCGATGATATATGACGATGCTTGTAGCTTAGGCTCTCTTTGATCACTGATACATGTTGTGAGCTAAGCTATCCTTCAGATTGATGAACATGCTAAATGAACTTAAAACTTGATACATGTTCACCATTGAGATTTGCAACTAGCATGTGTAGAATGTGTTGAGGTTACTTATGCTATACATATATGCTATGCGGATACATGGGTGTATGTCGGATCTTGAGTGATGAGTGATTGTCAACTGGTTTGATGCGCATGTTCTTTGGCTTGTGTTGTGCAAGTGTTGAGCACAGAGACAGTGATCGAAGGCAAGGTGAAGGTCAAGTAGAGACGTGCCGTGCCGATGGATCCGGAGCGGTGAAGGGCGGACGTGAGGCTTGGACTGAGGGACCGGTGGCCTGAGGATAAGCTGTGGTGGCTGACAGCTTGGGATAGCGACGAGCGAAGACTTGCGGGACACGGTGTGGCTCGGGTCATGGACCTAGGGACACGTGTCGATGGACGGGGTGCACGGGCGGTGCATCCCTTCTACGGCGTCGGTTTGGTGGTTGAGCCACAGAAAAACCACCAGGTGGACGGTTTCCAGGTTTGGGCCACAAAACCTGGGTGCGGCCGGTTTCCGAGTTTGGGCCACAAAACTCGGGTTGAGGACGGTTTCTAGGTTTGGGCCTCAAAACCTGGGCGCTGGCGGGTTTCTGAGTTTGGGCCACAAAACTCAGGCGATGGACGACAGGTTTCTCAGTTTCGGCCTCAAAACCGGGGGGAGGACTTGAAGTCTGGTTTCTCGGTTTTGGCCTCAAAACCGGGGGGAGGTCCAGGAAATGGACGAGCGGCGCGTTGGTGGCACGTGGCGGCATCAGGTGAGGTCACGTCCGGGCGTGGCTGTTGGATCGACTACACTCCGAGTTGGTCAGGAATACCCTTAGGGTTAGCCTGCCCGCTCATTAGTTGTAGGGGTAGAAGGGGAATAATTGTATTAGGCTATAATAGGAGAGGCCACCCCTCCCTCCAAACTATCTCAGTCATTGCTATTTTCATTCTAGGGTTTCCTACTCTCCCAATCCCTGCTGTAGCTACTGAGATCCGCAGAGACAAAATAATACCTCTGTGTTCTTGAGTTTTTGAGGAAGTGAGACCGTAATCTCACTGTAGTCTCGTGGGTTCGACACATGACTGACAATTGAGATTGTGATTCGCGTTCTTGAGTTGTTCTTTGCGTTTTGCTTTTTGTCTCAATTTTCCCGTAGCTCGATCTCCCTCCTCGCTGCGTCTTTTTTGAATCCATTTGAACCAACTTGTTCTTTGATGTGAGGAGAACATTTCCACCGAAGGAATTCATCTCAATCCTCATGAACAAGTAGATTGGGTCGATTTAGTTTTAGTTCGGTTTTTCCCTCTCCTTCCCCCGAACTTCTTCGATTCATCGATTTGGAGTTAGGTTTGAGCCATGATCTCTTAGGAGTAGCTCACTAACCCCCTTGTGACTACTCCATCGAGTTTGAGCCTTAGTGGTTTCGATTTGAGGGAGTTCATGTCAAATTGGTGAACGAATTGTGCAGTATCGGGGTGATCGGACGCTGGCTCCAGCCTGACCGGACGCTGACTCCGTGCGTCCGGTCGTTGAAGGCCAAGCGAGATACTCTGCGCGAGCTTGACCGGACTCACTGTGATTGCCTGACCGGACGCATAGCAGTTACTGTTCATCAGGTTTTGTGCACTGTGACCGGACGCATGTTTGATCTGACCGGACGCTCCCTATGCTGAGTCCGGTCACAAACAGAGAAGGTCCAGAGAGGAGTTTGACTTACCGGACGCGTCTGTCCCTACTGATCGGACGCTGGTCAAAGTCCGGTCAGTGCAGTGATCGCACGTTTTCGTACGTATCATTTGCGTTCGAGCTCTGAGTTGAGATCGCCTTTTTGCGTTGGATTTCCGACTTCGTGCTCTATAGGAATCGGGCTTCCTGCTTTCCAAAATAGCCAGAATCCCCCTCGCGTTGCTCGGGGGAGGTTGAGGTTACCCAAAGTTCATCCTGCCACTAGTTGACTTGCGTGAACTTGAGCGAGCGAGCTTTTGTGGTGTCTAAAG
This sequence comes from Coix lacryma-jobi var. lacryma-jobi, assembly GCA_009763385.1. Lineage (NCBI taxonomy): Eukaryota > Viridiplantae > Streptophyta > Magnoliopsida > Poales > Poaceae > Coix > Coix lacryma-jobi. Next base: position 82,150,273 of record CM019830.1, read on the forward strand.
GACCGAGAATGCAAAAGCAAGGCGACCAGAGGGGGGGGGTGAATGGGAGCCTAAAAATTTCTTTTGAAACTTCGGCCTATGTCCCAAAAATCAAACCCCAAAAGCTTTGACCGAAACGTGATGCCCATGACCCTTGGAAGAGGGTGGATGATCCCTAGGATCACAGCGAGGCACCACCAAACAAAAGCAAGCCAAACGCCAAAAGCTCCAGCTTGAGTTCAAACCCAAAAACTGACTCCCGAAGGTAGATGGAAGGCTACGTCGGGAAATCCCCAAATACCTATGCTAACAAGTAGCAAAGATACCTAGAGAGGTTCCTTGGTTAACTATAGGAGCAAACGAAAAATCCGGAAACGAAGCGCGAAAGACGGGAGAGCAAATGCACTAAAACTCAACCTACAGCCGATTCCCGGACTGTCCGCGCCAGGGGCGGACTGTCCGCGAATCCCTGGCGGACTGTCCGCCGGTCAAGAGGCAAAATCAGCAAACCTGCTGAACCCTCCCTGCGCAACTCGTGGACTGTCCACGGTTCCTTCCTGGACTGTCCGCAGTTCAAAAGCTCAAAACAGCAGAGCTGCTGATCCTTCCCTGCGCGAGTCCCAGACTGTCCGCGCCTTATACCGCGGACTATCCGCCGGTCAAGATGACCGAGAACAGTGCACGCTGCACTGGTCTGGTCTGGCCGAGCCCGATGGCCGGACAGTCCGCCACCAAGGGGCGGACAGTCCGCTACTATCCAGAATGCCCAAAATCCTCACGGGACAAAACCAAAATCGATTGGATCTTCACCAAATCGAATGGGGCTGCAACCAAACTTCTCCCAAGTGTTCTTCTACGTGTTGGGAAGCTAATCCTAAAATATCATCGCTTCAAACCAACTAATCCATGAGAAATCGGAAGAACACTAGAAAAAGAGGAAGAACGAAGAACGAACGTGATTTTGACCCGATCTATGTGCTTGTGAGGTTAGAGTAGAAATCCTTCAGTGGAAAGAAGGAGCTCACGACATAGAACAAATTGATTCAAACGGAATGGCAAAAGACGCAGCGTAGAGGGAGATCGAGTGACGGGAAAATCGTGGAGAAACGAAGAACGCGAAGAACAAATTCAAAACGCGAATTCAAACCACGAAATTGATCCTTGGATTCAGCGAAATGGATGATTTATTAAGCACTCAGTGTCGGGCTACAAGCCACTCCTAGCAACACAAAGCTTGGATGGCAAAAAGCTCAAGAACAAGAGACAACTCTCCTCTAACCCTAGCCTTCTCTCACAAGCACAAAATGAGAGAGACAACGTTCAAGGATCGGCTGCCCTAACTAGCCCCCTTCATATATATAGGCGCACGTCCGAAGACCAAAACGCCCTCACATGAAGCACTCAACTCAAATACCCCCAGGGGTAAAACTGTCCAACCCTAGCAGTTTTCATCCGACGGCCAGGCGCCTTCTCATCCTTCGCTTCGCCTCGACGCAAGCTCCAGGATGCCGCCACATGTCGTCACGTCGACCACCGCGCCTTCCTCGTGGATAGCTTCGCCGCCGCGCCAGCCTCTCCACACCGCCACGCGTCGACCATCGTTTTGGACCCCCCGGTTTTGAGGCCCAAACCGGGAAACCCGCCAGCCTAGGTTTTGAGGCCCAAACCATGCAAACCGTCCACCCTGAGTTTTGAGGCCCAAACTCGGAAACCCGCCACCCCAGGTTTTGAGGCCCAAACCTGGAAACCATCGATGGTAGCTTTTTGAGGCTCAGCTACCGAACCCGCACCATAGACGGGATGTGGTTCGCACACCCCGACCACCGGCACCGATGCCGATGCATGTCCAGCCTCCACGCCGGGCACAACGCCTTCGCCGTCCTTCTTGACTTGGCCGACGGCACTTGCGTCGCACGCAAGCCCGTGTCCAACCTCCCGCCAAGTGCCACGACGCCATCGTCTTCCTCCCGACTCGGCCGATGCATCGCACATCCCCATGTGGTCTTGCTTGCCGATGCCACGTGCCAGCTACCACAGCTGGTCCTCTAGCCCTCCGGTCCGTTGGTCCAAGCCTCACGCCCGCCCATCACCGCTCTGGGTCCATCGGCATGACACGTACGCCGCACGGCACGCCCATCCTTCACTGCTCCCGGTCCGTCGGCACGACACGTCTCTACTTGACCTTCACCTCGCCATCGACCACTGTATCCGAGCTCCACACCTGCACATCAACACAACCAAGAGACACATGTTGCACACACACGCCAACACAGTAAACACACACAACTCAACACCACCGGTTAGTCATAAACATTAAGCGCATAGCAAATAATGACTCAACCGGGAAAAGCCTCAAACCTTCCTCATCAAAGTCAATCATTCATCATATATGTTCTCAATCTCCCCCTTGATGAATGCATTGACTAAAAAATACAACCACAAAGGAAGGGTTTGAAGGCAAGCCTTACTCAAGTGCCCAAAAGCCAAGTAAAAGCAAACACAAGGCCACTTGAGATGAGGAAGGATCATGAAAACTCCAAATAAAAGGTCTCGGTCCCGAAAGAAATGGGAAAAGCGGGCAAAGCCTCCACACAACTGAAGAGTCAAGAGAAACAAGAGTTCCATGAATCGCAAAAGGCACTCAAAAAACCAATCTCAAATAAATTGTCAAACAATCATCACAAAAGAAACCAAGGCTCTTATCAACTTGGAAGGATCTTATCCACTTGGGTTTCAAAATTTCTCCCCCTTGATGATTGAATTGACAAAAACTAGGCACAAGAGATGGTTTGAGATACCAAAACCGAAAACTTGGTCCCCAAAGACATGGGCAATGGCTCAATGCAACCAAGCAAAGAATTAGAGCAACAACTCAACAAAGAGCAAAACTCGATCACACAGAGCGAAAGACATGGTTCCCAAAGACATGGGCAACGGCTCGACGCAACCAAGTTGAAAATGAGCTAGCCCTCAAGAAGAGGCAGAAAAGGGCTCAACCCCACTAGCTCCAAGCTCGATACCAATCGAGGCTGAATCAACGCATAAGAATGCAAAACTGCTAGTCCCTCAAGATAGAGACACAGAGGCTCAACACAACTAGTAGTAAACTCGATACCAGTCACAAACAGCCACAAATTAGTGAAAATAGCTAGTTCCTCAAGACAGAGGCACTGAGGCTCGACACAACTAGCTGAAGGCTCCATACTAATCAAGAATACCAAGCAAAAACTGCTAGTCCCTCAAGACAGAGGCAAAACGGCTCAACACGACTAGCAGGCTCGATACCAACTAAGAAAACACAAAAAGAAGCTCAGAATCAAATAGAGCACAAACACTCGGAGCACGCAGAGAAGCTGCAAAACAAAACAACTCCCCCTGAAAGCAAGCCAATACACAAATGCTATGCAACAAAGCTCACTATGAAGGATACCAATTGAAGAAGGACATAAAAGAGCTAAACTCCCCCTAGCTCAAAGCTCTCCCCAAAATGCATGACTCTCCCCTTTGTGCCAACACACAAACTCCCCCTTGCAAACAGCTTCTCCCCCTTGACAAAAGGGAACATGCTGAGGGGTTTTGACATTTTTCCACAAAGTTGACACAAACACAAGACAAGTCATTAACCAAAAGCATATGGGGTAGTGAAAAGCATTGAAAATGACCATAAAGAGTGCGGAGCTGGGGGATATGTACACTAAGTTCAAAATGCATGATATGCACAATGCTACAGCTTAAAGTGTATAGCAATTAGAATGAAAAGATGCTCAAAAAGGGTGCTGCCCTGAAAGTGTAGCAATCAATACAAATGCTAGCAAAGGCTCAAACTGATCAAATGAATACGAAATATGAACAAGTGAGCATATGAGCAGTTTAAGCCATTTGAAAAGGAGTTCACCACTAAATAGCACTGAGCATGAATAAACAGGAAATCAACCAAGTGCTAACTCAAGTATAAAGGTTAACTTTCCCTAGCAAAGTTCAATCATCATGCCATGGAATGAAGCATTGACTTGTGTTATTTTCAAATTTTATCGAAATTTGCAGCGGTATTAACACAAGTTCAAGTTAAAAGCATGTGATTGCGAGAGGTTGAAAGCATGGTCATTGCCTAACTTTTCAACCGGGCTAAGCCTATGCAAGAAAGCAATCGGAAGCTTAAAGCACCGGTTTTGGTCTTACACTACATGGCTCAAGTTTAACAAATGTGCAATGAGAAACAGTCTCGATACCGTGAGGTGTTGACACATGCAATCCCATCTCGATCTTTTCATTTCACTTATACTTGGATCAAATTTTAAGCACAAGGTAAATATAAACAATCCAAGCAAGTGAATGACTCAGTGCAAGAGACATAGCAACCTAGCATACAAAAGATAGCACAAGTGATCTCAACACATCCTACCCATGCTAGTTGCCAATCTCAATGGTGAACAAATTATAGGTTTCATAGTTAATTAATCAAGTTCACCATTTGCAAAAATAGCTTAGCTCATAACATGTATCAAGTGATCAAAAAGAGCCTAAGCTACAAGCATCATCATGAATAAACAGGGCATACAAAAAGAGCATAGTCTCATTTCATTACTATATACATGAAGCTCTAAAATGCAAGACGTACATGATGAAATGCATGCAAAAGCTAATCTATCAAAGACAAAGCAAAAATAGCCTAAGAAGGAAAACCCATAACAAAAGGATATCGGAGAAATCCAAGTAAGATACAACAAGCAAAATGCTTCCCCAACTAAAAGGGAAATACGCACCAAAACTACAAGAAAAGAGCCAAGAAATGCTCAAGTGAACAGCCAGCAAAATCCACATCGGAAAGACCACACAACAGAAAGAGGTCGAAGAAGAAGAGTACCAAAAACCGAACTCAGAAGTGTGTCGGAGGTACCTCATGAAGCGCTTGACCGTCTGCTGGTGTGATACCCGAGGGGACGCCTGAATCTACTGAATTCTCCGGGGCGCCTGCCTTGCCGAAGTCGTCTCCCCTCACCTGATGTTGTCGCTCCCACAGGTGCAGCTAGTGCTCACTGGAGAGCTGCTCGAACGGAACCCCAAGTCATGGAAGAAGCGGGATCGGGTCCGTGAGCGCGAAATGCTCTCTCCAGCTCCTGTTCTCCTGCACACTCAAAAGCAGAAGAAAACACAAGGCATTGTCTCATCTAGTGTGACCTCAAGGTCTCCACGAAAACGGTTAGTCACATAATAAGCATACGGTGAACTATCAACAAAAAGAGATCTACATATAACTATACGCAAGGAGATCTGAACTCAAACTAGTCAAGACTACCATGCAATAGGATAAAGCACTGTATAGCAAAATGCAACCTAAAGACATGAGCAACCCAAACACAGCCTAAACCTCAACACATGCTACAATGCAAGATAATGATAGCAATAGATCCAAAAGCATGTAACATGATAAAATTGTGGAAAGGCTAGTGCTCAAACTAATCATATCAACAGGATACATGTAGCTAATCAAAACTAGTACCTGGAAAAATGACACCTAATGAACACCATACCACTACAAATCAAGCTCATGGAGAAATAAGGTAAAACATGGCACAATGTTCATGAGGATCACAAACTAGCATGAAAAGTGGAAGAGCCACCAAAAACTGTACAGAAAGCTAGCATGACATTATATACAAGATAGCACAAGCTAGACTAAAACAAAACATGATACAAAAGAAAATGTACATGCAAGAACTATACAAGTGACCACATGACAGTCCATCTCATGCCACAAGAAATAGAGCATGAATGTACAAGGTATGAGTGTATAAGAATGCTCACCGAGTAGCAAAAACCTCTTTGGAGGCAAATCTAAGCGGGATGCACAGAACCATCAAAAACTTGATCACATCTAAAAGACCAAGTTCCATTCGCGCATGTTCCCCACCCCGCGTCCTCATATCTACACACAAGATGACAAAGTAACCTGAGTCTTGGATCCCGAAGGGTTAGCAAGCATGTACTTGGGAACCCAAGACTTGGTCACAAAACTCAACTTATCTTGTGAGTTAGCATGATGCAAATGTTGGTTCAAATGTAATATTGAAACACCCTTGGAAGCATTCCTCAAAAGGACAACTCGAGGAGAAGAACGAGTCGTACCACGGGAAAAGAGGAAAACATCTGCCAAGGTTTTTGTAGAAGAACCAATAGAAGCACCATGAAAAGCATGACGTGGACCAAGAGAAGAAGCACTAGAAGCATGTCCACAACCATGACCTAACCCACTAGAAAAGGAGTCATAGAACCCATCAACAAAGAGGGGCTTCTTACTAGGAGCACAAGCGTTCAAGCCATGAGAAGGGCTATGAACCACCAACTTCCTAGAAGAGCGAGCTTGGCGCAAGCGTTTGGCACGCCGATAGCAAAAGCTTTCTTGATGCCCATCTTTCTCACAAAAAGAGCAATGGTACAAAGGCCTATTGGAAGGCACACCATTCCCCGACGAGTGAGAAGTCCCTTGGGTCTTAGAACAAGAAACATCAACATTCAACTTGGTGCCAACACTAGGAGCACACGTGCCATGGGAAAGGCTACGCGGCTTCCTAAAAGCCTTAGCTTGAATACGTCGCTCGTGTTTGACACAGCGGAAACAAAAATCGAATGAGTGTCCATCCTTCTTGCAAAAGGTGCAATGGAAAACCGGATTGGGAGCATGAGTCCCAAAAATACGAGAAGCACCCTTGTCAAGAGAAGTCCCTTGGACATCACTCGAAGAAACAACAAGGTTAGGAGTAGCTATGAAAGAGCTATCCGAAACCTTGACACTAGTGCTATCGTCAAAAGACTCACGCGCAACACAAGAACTCAACTTCGGTTTCAAAGAATGAAGCTTAGAAACACCAACATCGGAGTTGCAAGAATTGCGTGAATCAAACGATTTAGCACAAAGACTCTTGCATCTTTTGGCTAAAACCTCATTCTCAAATATGAGGCGATCACAAGTACCTCACGGAGCATTTTTTAAGATTTTCCATCTCCTCTCTAATGCACTTGGCATATGTGGTACACAAGAGTTCAACTTCTTTCTCAAGGTTGGCACTCATATCATTGTGCTCAACCAACTTAGCGCTCATATCATCGCGCAAAATCTTCAAAGCCAAAACTTCTTTTTCTAAATCAATGCATGATGTGCACATGAGATCGGTGGAAGAAACGTCACCATTCACATCAAGCAATGAATCGTGGTTAGCACAAGAAGTAAGGCAAGCATTTTTATTCAAAGAGCACAAGCTACAGGGCCTAGAATTTATCTCATCAAAATCAGCCCTAGCATGCTCAAGTTCATCTACACATGTGGTGTGAGTCAATTTTAATTTATTGATTTCAACAAGCAAAGACTCACAAGAACCACATGGTTCAGCAGCTTTTGACCTAAGCAAGGCTATTTCAGATTTTGCACGAACAAGATCCTTAGGCAAGTCAAAGCAAACAAGACATGGTATGGAAGCATTTGATTTTAGCATTTCATTTTCAGACTTTAAGCTAGCAAGAGGAAAGCATAGCTCATCATTCTTCCTAACCATGTGACTACAAGAGGTGCAAGGTAAAGATGCACTAGACTTCCAATGAAAAAGGCCACATTTCAACCTAGTGATAGAGCATTTCAATTTCTTGACCTTTCTTTGCAAGGTATCACAAAGCTCATCATATCTCATGTTATCGTCACAGCAAGCTTCAAATTGTTGGGATAAAATCCCAAGACAAGCAGCAAGAATACCTTTCTTGGCCTTGCCAAGTTCGCATATACGATCCTCCGTTGAATACTCATCATCTCCTAGGAAGCCCAGCAAAGCATCCACCTCGCGTTCCGCCTCAAGAGCCGTACTCCTCCTTCTTGCCAAAATGTCATCCTCGGTCGCATGTCCAAGACTCAAACCTAAGGACAAAGACACACTGGAAGAAGAACATAGCGCCATCTCCAAAAGAACCGTTAGTGTTAGCCAAAACACAAGCCCAACACCTCGACAAGCAAAGTCGGAAACACAACCGCTCTCAAAAAGGTCGCCTTTGCAGATCCGAAACTGGTTAAGGTAGAGAGATCCTTAACTGGCTCCGATACCAATTGAAGGACCGAGAATGCAAAAGCAAGGCGACCAGAGCGGGGTGAATGGGAGCCTAAAAATTTCTTTCGAAACTTCGTCTTATGTCCCAAAAATCAAACCCCAAAAGCTTCGACCGAGACATGATACCCACGACCCGTGGAAGAGGGTGGATGATCCCTAGGATCACAGCGAGGCACCACCAAACAAAAGCAAGCCAAACGCCAAAAGCTCCGGATTGAGTTCAAACCCAAAAACCGACTCCCGAACGTAGATGGAAGGCTACGTCGGGAAATCCCCAAATACCTATACTAACAAGTAGCAAAGATACCTAGAGAGGTTCCTTGGTTAACTCTAGGAGCAAACGAAAAGTCCGGAAACGAAGCCGAAAAGCCGGGAGAGCAAATGCACTAAAACTCAACCTACAGCCGATTCCCGGACTGTCCGGACTCCTGGTCCTGAACTGTCCGCGCCAGGGGCGGACTGTCCGCGAATCTCTAGCGAACTGTCCACCGGTCAAGAGGCAAAATCAGCAAACCTGTTGAACCCTCCCTGCGTGACTCGCGGACTGTCCGTGGTTCCTTCCCGGACTGTCCGCAGGTCAAAAGCTCAAAACAGCAGAGCTGCTGATACTTCCCTGCGCGAGTCCCGGACTGTCCGCGCCTTATACCGCGGACTGTCCGCCGGTCAAGATGACCGAGAACAGTGCACGCTGCGCTGGTCTGGTCTGGCCGAGCCCGATGGCTGAACAGTCTGCCACTGTCCAGAATGCCCAAAATCCTCACGGGACAAAACCAAAATCGATTGGATCTTCACCAAATCGAATGGGGCTGCAACCAAACTTCTCCCAAGTGTTCTTTTACGTGTTGGGAAGCTAATCCTAGGATATCATCGCTTCAAACCAACTAATCCATGAGAAATCGGAAGAACACTAGAAAAAGAGGAAGAACAAAGAAAGAACGTGATTTCGACCCGATCTATGTACTCGTGAGGTTAGAGTAGAAATCCTTCGGTGGAAAGAAGGATCTCACGACATAAAACAAATTGATTCAAATGGAATCGCAAAAGACGCAGCGTAAAGGGAGATCGAGTGACGGGAAAATCATGGAGAAACGAAGAACGCGAAGAACAAATTCAAAACGCGAATTCAAACCACGAAATTGATCCTTGGATTCAGCGAAATGGATGATTGATTAAGCACTCGCTGTCGGGCTACAAGCCACTCCTAGCAACACAAAGCTTGGATGGCAAAAAGCTCAAGAACTAGAACCAACTCTCCTCTAACCCTAGCCTTCTCTCACAAGCACAAAATGAGAGAGACACCGTTCAAGGATCGACAAACCCTAACCAGCCCCCTTCATATATATAGGCGCACATCCAAAGACCAAAACGCCCTCACATGAAGCACTCAACCCAAATAACCACAGGGGTAAAACTGACCAACCCTAGCAGTTTTCATCCGACGGCCACGCGCCTTCTCATCCTTTGCTTCGCCTCGACGCAAGCTCCAGGATGCCGCCACGTGCCGTCATGTCGACCACCGCGCCTTCCTCGTGGATAGCTTCGCCGCCGCGCCAGCCTCTCCACGTCGCCACGCGTCGACCGTCCTTTTGGACCTCCCCCGGTTTTGAGGCCCAAACCGGGAAACCCGCCAGCCCAGGTTTTGAGGCCCAAACCTGGCAAACCGTCCACCCCGAGTTTTGAGGCCCAAACTCGGAAACCCGCCACCCCAGGTTTTGAGGCCCAAACCTGGAAACCGTCGATGGTAGCTTTTTGAGGCTCAGCTATCGAACCCGCACCGTAGACGGGATGTGGTTCACACACCCCGACCACCGGCACCGATGCCGATGCATGTCCAGCCTCCACGTCGGGCGCAATGCCTTCGCCTTCCTTCTTGACTCGGCTGATGGCACTTGCGCCACACACAAGCCCGTGTCCGACCTCCCGCCAAGTGCCACGACGCCATCGTCTTCCTCCCGACTCGGTCGATGCATCGCACATCCCCATGTGCTCTTGCTCGCCGATGCCACGTGCCAGCTACCACAGCTGGTCCTCTGGCCCTCCGGTCTGTCGGTCCAAGCCTCACGTCCGCCCTTCACCGCTCTGGGTCCATCGGCATGGCACGTCCGCCGCATGGCACGCCCATCCTTCACCGCTCCCGGTCCGTCGGCACGGCACGTCTCTACTTGACCTTCACCTCGCCATCGACCACTATATCCGAGCTCCACACCTGCACATCAACATAGCCAAGAGACACATGTTGCACACACATGCCAACACAGTAAACACACACAACTCAACACCACTGGTTAGTCATAAACATTAAGCGCATAGCAAATAATGACTCAACCAGGAAAAGCCTCAAACCTTCCTCATCAAAGTCAATCATTCATCATATATGTTCTTAGTGTCCCGCTGTGTTCCTTGGGAACATCCACCCAATATCTTGGGTCGTGGACATCACGTTTGTCGTTTTGCTATTGAGGTTGATTTTTTGGGACAGAGGCCTAACATTACGAAAGAAATTTTAGGCTCCCATTCACCCCCCTCTGGTCGCCTTTGGTAGCATTCTTGGTCCTTCATGTTAGGTTGCTATGTCTCTAGTTCTGAGTCTTTCACTTGCTTGGACTGTTCATATTCTGCTTAAAATGAACCGAGTATTAGTGAATTGAAAAGATCGAGATGGGATTGCTTTGTCAGCACATCACGGTATCGAGACTGTTTCTCATAGCACTTTGAGTTAAACTTGAGCCACGTAGTGTAAGACCGAAACCGATGCTTTAAGCTTCTGATTGCATATGCATAGACTTAGCTCGGTTGAAAAGTTAGGCAATGACAAGCTTTCAACCTCTCGCAGTCACATGCTGAATTTGAACTTGTGTAATAACCGCTGCAATTTTCTCTGATAAAATCTGAAAACACAAGTCTATGTTTCATTCTATGTCATGATGATTGAACTTTGCTAGTGGTAGTTCACCTTGTATACATGTTTAGCACTTGTTTGAGTTCCTATCTATACATGTTCAGTGCTATTTTGATGGTGAAAACCTTTTTCTGAATGGCTTAAAACTGCTCACTAGGCTTATGCATTCATATTTCATATTCGGTGATCAGTTTGAGCCTTTGCTAGCACTTTTGCTTGTTGCTTTGTAGTTAGATCAGCACTCTTTAGAGCATTCTTTTACTCTATCGATTATATACCTGAAGCTGTTAACATGCATTTTTTGACTCATGTGCATTTGCTTGACTCCGATAGGCATGGCCTAGTGCGAATACATGGGTGTATGCCGGATCTTGAGTGATGAGTGATTGTCAACTGGTTTGATGCGCATGTTCTTTGGCTTGTGTTGTGCAGGTGTCGAGGATGGAGATAGTGATCGAAGGCAAGGTGAAGGTCAAGTAGAGACGTGCTGTGCCGATGGACCGGGAGCAGTGAAGGATGGCGTGCTGTGCGGCGGACGTGCCATGCCGATGAACCCAGAGCGGTGAAGGGCGGACGTGAGGCTTGGACTAATGGACTGGTGGCCCGAGGATCAGCTGTGGTGGCTGACAGCCTGGGATAGCGACGAGCAGAGACTTGCGAGGCACGGTGTTGCTCAAGTAGAGGACCTAGAGACACGTGTCAGTGGACGGGGTGCACGGGCGGTGCATCCCCTCTACGGTGTCGGTTTGGTGGTTGAGCCACAGAAAGACCACCGGGTGGACGGTTTCCTGGTTTGGGCGACAAAACCTGGGCGCTGGCGGGTTTCTGAGTTTGGGCCGCAAAACTCAGGCGATGGACGACAGGTTTCCCGGTTTTGGCCTCAAAACCGGGGGTTGGTCGTGAAGACAGGTTTCCCGGTTTCGGCCTCAAAACCGGGGGGAGGTCCAGGAAACGGACGAGCGGCGTGAGGTGGCACGTGGCGGCATCGGGTGAGGTCGCGTCGAGGCGAAGCTACTAGATGTGCGGGCGTGGCCGTCGGATCGACTACACTCCGAGTTGGTCAGGAATACCCTTAGGGTTAGCCTGCCCGCTCATTAGTTGTAGGGGTAGAAGGGGAATAATTGTATTAGGCTATATTAGGAGAGGCCACCCCTCCCTCCAAACTATCTCAGTCATTGCTATTTTCATTCTAGGGTTTCCTGCTCTCCCACATCCCTATTGTAGCTACTGAGATCCGCAGAGACGGCTAATCATAGCTCTGTGTTCCCGAGATTTTGAGGAAGTGAGACCGTAATCTCACTGTAGTCTCGTGTGTTCGAGACACGGTTGAAATTGTGGTGTTGATTCGCGTTTGTTCTTCTCGTTCTTGTTTTCTCCATGATTTTCCCGTGACTCAATCTCCCACCTCGCTGCGTCTTTCTCGAATCCGTTTGAATCAACTTGTTCTTTGTTGTGAGGGATCATTTTCACCGAAGGAATTCAACTCAAACCCCACGAACAAGTAGATCGATCAATTTTTCGTTTTGGGTCAGTTTTTGTCTCCCTTGCCCCGAATTCTTCTGATTCACCAATTTAGAGTTAGGTTCGAGCCATGATCTCTTAGGGGTACCTCACTAACCTCCTTGGAACTCCTCATACCAAGTCTAAGCTCATCCCCCTCGCGTTACTCGGGGGAGGTTGAGGTTAACCAAAGCTCATCCTGTCACTAGTTGACTCGCGTGAACTTGGGCGAGTGAGTTTTTGTGGTGTCCCGCTGTGTTCCTTGGGAACATCAACCCAATACCTTGGGTCGTGGACATCACGCTTGTCGGTTTGCTTTTGGGGTTGATTTTTTGGGACAGAAGCCTAAAATTACGAAAGAAATTTTAGGCTCCCATTCACCCCCCCCCTCTGGTCGCCTTTGGTTGCATTCTCGGTCCTTCACCTAGCTCCGTTTCGCTTAATTGTGCTCTTTTCCCTTCTCTTTTAATTACAAATTGCCCCCAAGGGGGAGAATTTTTCTAAGGAGGAGTGTGCCTTGATGTGGTGACAATTTGTAATTTATGCTTCACTTGTTGAGGGGGGGGGGGTTATTTGAGTGAGGGGGGACTTTTCTGCTTTGCTCCGAGTCGGTGTTCTTTTGGTATCGATCTTTCAGCTGGTTGTGTCGAGCCTCTGTGCCTCTATCTTGAGGGACTAGCTGCTTTCACCATTGTTTGGTGCTTCTTGATTGGTATCGAGCTTACTCCTAGTTGTTTTGAGCCACTGTGCCTCTATCTTGAGGGACTAGCAGTAGTTGCCTTTTATGCAGTCTTCATTTGGTATCAAGCTTTCAGCTAGTGGTGTTGATCCCTTTCTGCCTCTTCTTGAGGACTAGCTTGATCTTGACTTGGTTGCGTTGAGCCATTGCCCATGTCTTTGGGAACCCAGTTTTTTGCTCTGTTGTGATCAAGTTTTGCTTTTTGATGAGTTGTTGCTCTGATCTTTTGCTTGGTTGTGTCGAACCGTTGCCCATGTCTTTAGGGACCAAGCTCTGTTTATCTCGATTTGTTCTTCTTCAGCCTGTATTTCGGCTTTTGGACATTTCGAGTAAGTTTTCTCCTTCTATCTACTTCTGTTTTCTTTTTATTTTGATTACGGTTACTATGAGTTGACGATGCACTCATCAAGGGGGAGATTGCGAACACAAGGTTGATATGTGCCCTTGTGGTTCCCTTCCTGAGTGATGAGTGATCGGTCAACGGGCAACATGTCTCTTGGCTGTGTTGGTGTGCAGGTGCGGAGCTCGGAGACAGTGGTCGAAGGTGAGGTGAAGGTCAAGTAGAGACGTGTCGTGCCGACGAACCGGGAGCGGTGAAGGGCAAACATGAGGCTTGGATCGATGGACCGGGAGACCTGAGGACCAGCTGTGGTAGCTGGCACGTGGCATCTGCAAGCAAGAGCACATGGGGATGTGCGGTGCATTGGCCGAGTCGGGAGGAAGGTGATGGCATCGTGACACTTGGCGGGAGGCCGAGAAGGAAGGCGAATGCACTGTGCCCGGCGTGGAGGCTAGACATGCTCCCGCATCGGTGCTGGAATTCGGGGTGTGCGAACCACATCCCGTCTACGGCGCGGGTTTGGTAGTTGAGCCTAAAAAAACTACCCTCGACGGTTTCCGAGTTTGGGCCTGAAAACTTGGGGTGGCGGGTTTCCGAGTTTGGTTCTCAAAACTCGGCATGGACGGTTTCTAGGTTTGGGCCTTAAAACCTGGGCGCGTGGGTTTCTGAGTTTGGGCCACAAAACTTAGCCGGAGGACAGGTTTCCCGGTTTCGGCCTGAAAACTGGCGGGAGGTCTAGGTATCCCGGTTTCGGCCTCAAAACCGGGGGAGGTACGCAAAAAGGATGGTCGACGCGTGGCGGTGTGGAGAGGCTGGCACGGCGGCGAAGCTATCCATGAGGAAGGCGCGGCGGTTGACAAGACGACACGTGGCGGCATCGTGAGGCTTGTGTCAAGGCAAAGCTAAGGATGAGGAAGGCGCGTGGCCGTCGGATCAACTACTAGCAGAGTTGGACCGGGATACCCCTAGGGTTGGCCGCTTTGCTCTTGTATCTATTGTACTTAGGCTATAAATAAGAGAGGCGCCCCTCCTCTCACTTCATCCTTGCAGCATTTGTTTCCTGAGCTTTCTTTCTCTAGCCTTCGCTTAGGTTTCAATCATACCTCGCTGTCTGTGATCCGCAGAGTGGACAATTCTTCTATGTACTGGAGTTTATGAGGAAGTGAGACCGTAATCTCACCTCTTGTCTTGTGCGTTCGAGACACGGTTGAAATCTCAGATCCATTTGTGTCTTTGCGCTGAGTTCTTCGCATTTTCTTTTTGTGCCCCTCACGGTGATTTGCTTCGTTCTTCCTCAATGTGAGTTGGTTTTCGATTTCACTTGAACTAAGTTGCTCTAGATTTTGAGGCGCATCTCCGCACCCAAGGAATTCATCTCTGATCTCACGAGCTAGTAGATCGATCGGTTTTTGGATTAGGATCGTGTTCTTTCCCTTTTGACCCGAAATTCTTTGATTCACCGATTTGGAGTTAGCCTCGAGCCAAGATCTCCTAGGAGTAGCTCACTAACATCCTTGTGACCTCTCAGATCGAGTCTTAGCCCTAGAGCTATTGATTCGGAGGAGATCGGGTTGAATCACCGAAGAATTGTGCTATTTTCGAGGGCATCGGACGCTGGTCACGGGAGCATCGGACGCTGCTGTTCATAGCATCGGACGCTCCGGTGACATGTGTCAGTTCTGGTGTTTTTAAGTGGACATCGGACGCAGGGCATCGGACATGTCCGTTGATCATCGGACGCGCCGGAGCCTGAGCATCGGACAGTGAGCTATTACTGTAGCAGCGTCCGATGGTCATGTAGTAAGGTTCCAGAAAGAACCTGTTTGCATCGGACGCGTCCGTTGGGTTGGCATCGGACGCTGCCAGCGTCCGATGCAGTGACAGATTCACTATTTCGTCCACGGTTCGTTCGTCCGACTTCAGATTTGGTTTCCGGCTTTTGCGTTGGACTTCTAGGGTTGTGTAGTATCTCGCTGTGCTTCTCTGAAGCATCCATCCTACATCTAGGGTCGTGGATACTAGCAAGCCCGAGTTTTGCTTTTGGGGTGACATTCTGGGACAAGGGCTATCTATTTCACGAGTTGAAATTTGAGGCTCTCATTCACCCCCCTCTGGTCGCCAATTCGATCCTTCAAACTATCATTATTCACCGTCAACAATACTTGAATAAATGTCAAAAAGAATTACCAACTTAGAAATAGGAGGTTTAAACTGTCAAATTCCATGAGTTTTGGTGATTCTATATTTTCTAGGGATTAAACAGGAAAACAGAACTAAATTGCTTCCCCAGGAAGGAATCCGATGTAGATTACTCCGCCGCTAAGTCAAGAACTCTCCAGAAGACTCCAGAGGACACCTGAGGACTCCACGAGGCGGGGCACCCCGATACCCCGCCAGGTGGGACCGACCGGTCTGGTGGGCCCACCGGTCGGTCGGGTTCGGAGCCCCCACGCCTCCTCCTTCTGGAACCTTCATCCACCGACCCTAAGGACTCATCTCCACCGTACCTGAAGTCGGTTTGATCCAACGGTCGTGGTTCCACGCCCAGGGCTATATAACCAGACCCCTGACCCCTCCTCTAGGCAGAGAGAGAGAGAGAAGATAAGAGAAGTTCAGATCTTCCGACAAGAGTAGAACTAGGGTTTCTAGAGAGAGAGAGTTAGAGCTCTACTTCAAGTTTAGGGTTTAGTCTAGCTAGGTTTAAGTAGAGGCAGACGACTTCGTCGGCATCTTCGGCTTGAAGCTTCGTTTGAGTCTCCGGATCACTGTCGAAGATTTGGTAATTTGTATCTTTATTCGACTTTGTGCTACATTAATATATTTCAGTTTATTCGGTTTTAGAGTTTATTCTAGTTATATATTTAATATAGATCTAATCATGATAGAGTTTATGATCATGTTCGTAAAGTACTTAACTTTATTCCAGATAGAGTTAAGTGGTCAAACTGGTGTAGACATGGTGTTTAGGCCAAGTTTACCTGTGAATACATCCTATGCTCCCATTCACCCCCCCTCTGGTCGCCTTTGGTAGCATTCTCGGTCCTTCAATTGGTATCGGAGCGGGTTAAGGATCTTCCACCTTAGCCAGTTCCAGATCCACAAAAGGAGACATGTATCGCGGCGTGGGCAAACCGCCATTTTTCGATGGGACGAACTATGCGTATTGGAAGATACGTATGTCGGCCTATCTTCAGAGTATGGGTGCTTCTGTCTGGGAGATTTGCAACAAGGCAGATTACATGGTCTTGGCTGCTCGTGTGACTCAGCAGCAGATCGATGAGCACGATGCCAATAGCCGAGCCCGTAATGCTCTTTTCTCATGTTTGAGCATGTCTGAGTTTGATCGCGTTTCTCACCTCTCCACGGCTCGGGTGATTTGGGCGACCCTCATGCGCTTCCATGAGGGAACCACTCAAGTCAAATCCCGTCTCTACGAATCGCACAAGAGGGAGTATGAGAACATTCGACACATGCCTGGCGAGAGCATAGAAAGTTTATTCGCTCGCTTTCAGGTGATTGTCAATAGGATGAGGGCTAACAAGGAGTTGTTGCCTTTCGACGATCATGAGAGGGCTCTCAACCTTTTACACACTCTCGATCGGTCGATCTGGGACTCTAAGGTTCAGGCGATCATCGAATCACCTAACTATGATACCCTCACGTGTGACGAGCTCTTTAGTAAGCTCAAGTCCAGTGAGATTGACGCCATGACGAGGGCTTCTTATGAAAATCCTTCTGGCCCATCGATGGCTTTGCTTTCTGGCTCTTCGGCTAACACCTCTGGAGGCTTTGCACTTTCTTCTCTTCTTTCTATTACAGAGGAGCAGCTGGAGTTCATGGGAGATGATGAGTTGGCTTTGCTAGTCAACCGGTTCTCGCGGTTCCACCACAACCGCATGAACCGTCGTCGTGGAGGAGGACGCGCTAGATGCTATGATTGCGGCGACCCTGATCACTTCATCGCCAACTGCCCAAAGAAGAACAAGCAACTCTTTGGCAAGGGTGATCACAGGCACAAGTATGACTCTGGTAGGCACAAGGAGAAATACACCCCTCCCAAACACAAGCGGAAGGGTGGCTTCAACAAGGAGTACATCAAGAAGAAGTACTTGGAGAAAGCCCAAGCCGAGCGGCGTGCTTTCTTCGCCACGCTCAGTGACGTCGACGACTCGGATGACGACTCCGCTGCATCAAGCGACGACGAGTCCGAGAAGAAGAAGAAGATCGAGGACAAGCTGAATGGCCTCTGCTTCTTCGCCGACAACGAGGGCTCTTGCACCATGGCCCTCGGCAAGGAGGTTGACAGCCAGCTGGAGGAGATCCCTTGGAACGACGATGACGACGACACCTCCTAGGTATCTCAAACCCCTAAAGAACTTTCTGCTGAGGTCGATAAGCTTACTGCCGCCCTTCTTAGTCAAGATAAGCTGCTTAGGCGTGCTGCTAGAGAGAGGAAGGAGTTTAGGCAGAAGTGGGAGGATACAGTGAAGGAGCTTGAGTTTGCAATGTCCACCGTTGTTGTCTCTGAGGAGGCTAAGTGTGAGATGTGCACCAAGCACATGACTGACCTTCTCACTTTGAGAGGTAAGTATGCTGCTTTGGTTGGAGAGGTGGATGAGCTTCGGGCTCACTACAAGAATTCCTGGATTGTGTGACGAACGGAAACTGTCATATAAAGAACAAAAATTGTCATAAAAAGTACTTTATGAAGAAAATAGGGTCGTCATGCGGGTCGTCACAAAAGGACCATCATAAAAAGTATTATGACGAACTTACAAACCACCGTCATAAAATATTTATGACGGTCACTTGACAATCATCACAGAATGTTACTTTTAGTGACGAACCTAATCATCACATAACCTCGGTCAACGCGTCACGTAATGTCATGAGCCATCACAAAATGGCGGTAGAAGGTGCTGGTTAGTAGCCTTTTTGTGACGACCGTGAATGTCATATATTAATTTGTGACATTTGACTTTCATCTTGTTTTGGATGTCGCCGGAGACATGTTGTGACGACAAGTGGTGTCATACTATATTACATGACAGTTAAACTATGTCATGTTTTGTATGGTGCATGAGACATGTTGAGACGACTGTACCTCGTCACAAAAATGTCGTTGCATTCAATGACGAATGCACATAGATCACTGATCTGTCACCAAAGATCATACAATCACATGAATATATATATATATATACCAAAATCAGATTCTATCATCCAACAATATATATCAGTTGTCATCATACACCACACTGCCTTCACAGCTCATAAGTCATTCACAACTGAGCCAAGCCATCATACACATAATATGCATACATTCCAAATGATAACAAGTTTAACAAGTTCTTCCAACTTCAAACTCCACACAGTTCAACCACACAATACAGGTTGAAGCATATCAACATAGTTCTGACTTGACACCACACCACATAGGTTCAGACTCCACAAAGTTCCAACAGAGAAGAGTTTGTTGTTCCAACAGAGACAAGCTAAGGCATAGGCATTACCTTCATCAATCTCTCTAAAGTTTCAGCATAGCTTGCAGTAGTGCATTGTTCTCTTCAAACTTGATATTCATCCCCTTCATATCTTCTTGGGTCTGGCGCAACAAAGATTGGTTTTCGTCAAGAGAGGCCAGCTGAGCTCGAAGCTGTGCTTGCAACTCTTCCTGCTTCCTAGCAGCTTCCTCTCTTTCCGCTTGGAGTGTTGCCTCAAATTGAGCTTGCAGCGGGCTTCTACTGCAGCTGTTGTGGATCGGGCAGCCTTCTGCGCTTTGGTGACACCAATGTTTGGAAAGATGGTCGAGGAACGGCTGATCTGGCTGATACTATCAGCAACAATCTTGGATGGAGACTTTGCTGGTTCTCCTTCTTCTGGTTCTCTTGCCTTCTCTGCAAGCATTTGTGCCTACATAAAATGATTACACTTCAAAATAATGCCATACAACAGGGTTCAACATGCTTGAATTTGAATAGTCCATTTATGCAATAATTTTGAACTTACATATAATTCATCTGCAAGCGGAGTACGACCATTTTGTGGATTGTTCATACATTCTCCAATGAAATCAACAGGATCCGGCTCCATGTTATTGTACTTTCCCCTCTGCAGCATGTAAACAAACAATGATTTCTAAGAAGGTAAAGTGAGAGGTGGACAAACATGGCATTATTTGTACATGTGAACAGCAGGATTCCACACTATGTATGCACTACATCACCACAAAGCCATCATTTACTATAACACATGCATGTAATAATTTTCACAAAAATAGCAGGACCATCCTACAAATGCAAGCAGCAAGCAGCAACAGGATCATCTGAACAAAGCATAGGGCACAACTCAGTCTGTGCTTGAAAAGCAGAGGACAACACAGAAATAATTGGAGCATGTGGTAACTTCACATTTCAGAAGCACTTGGTAACTACTATGCTACAAATGTCCCATTTTTGAAGTTAATTGTACAAGAGATATAGTTTACGTACCAGACTATATCGATGGGCAATGTAGGACCAAGATCCAGTCCTTTGGTGAAGCTGCACTAGCCCCCGGTTAACTATATTCTTTTCACATTTCTCTTGCACCACAAATGCAATACAATGTTTTCATTTACAATGACATAGTTTAAAGTGCATATTAACAAACACAGATAATGCATGGCATTGACCTGATTCTTTGGGTCACACCAGTACTCTACTAGCTTGGTCCACTCCGCTTTCTTCATCTTAGGTGGAAGGGGTTTGGCCAACATCTGTTATAATGTCAGTGATGGGTCGAAGTACTTCCTTTTAAGGTTGCACCTCTGTTGTCGTACTCCCCTCTTAACTATATCTGTGCATGCAGATTTGCTTGGTCCCTCTTCGTCAACTTCCACATCCAACCTTGTCTACAGCCACACAAATGAGTTATTAGACACAATTTTATGCATGGGAGTAGAGTAATGGAAGAAAGTACTCAGATTCAAATAGCTTTCTCACCGCCACTTTGTCAAGCACTTTCTGTACATGTGAAGGCCCCTCATCTTTTTCATAAAGCTTCCAAGAGGTGTAGATAG
Organism: Coix lacryma-jobi var. lacryma-jobi; assembly: GCA_009763385.1. NCBI lineage: Eukaryota > Viridiplantae > Streptophyta > Magnoliopsida > Poales > Poaceae > Coix > Coix lacryma-jobi. The sequence continues at coordinate 82,170,880 of CM019830.1, forward strand.
GTAGTTGGTCCCTAAGGGCAACACCAGTTTCTGATGCAAGCTTTGCAGCCTGAAGTGGGATATCAGGTCTCCTCTTCCCTTCAGCCACTCGGATAGGTAGCTTGTTCCCTTTCTTCATAAGCCTCTCTAAGCCAGAACCAATGGTTTTCTTTCGGACTTCCTTGTGGCGCACTGCATTGGCAAACAATAATAAAAGTGTGTTCATATAGCAGTAACAAGTGTAGATATGTAATGGAGGAAATAATGCTTAGACAATATGTTTACCTAGAACCAAGCCATCATCTTCTTCTTGTCCTTCAATTAGATGGCCCTCTAAGTTTGCAGGATCAAGAAGGTCAGCGGACTCATTTATGTCATTGCTTTGCCTAGAGCTTAGTCCACCTGGCGAGGTGTCACTAGGTGTTGGTTGGGTGACACTAGTTGTGGGAGTAGGTTCCCGAGTAGATGTAGGAGTAGTATGCTCATTGGCTGCATCAGGCGGTGATGTGGCTGAAATGATACGGTTGGTTCTAGGACTGTTGAGCATAGGGTTTCCACGCGGCACAGACCAGGCTGCAGAAGCCTTGGTGAGTTTAGTAGGACTATGCACTGTGCTTGTAATAGGGGCAGACATGGCTGGACTAGTTGTAATTGGTGCAGACATGGTGTGGTTGGTTCTGCTGTTTTGTGGATTACTAGGCACTGTGGTAGTAGTTTGAGTGGTATGAGTCTGGCTGACACTTGTACTGAGTTGGGCTTGCAGTTCGGTGGCACTGCGAACGCCAGGACTACGTTTAGGGATGGCCTTTGAAGGATTCTTAGGAGGCAAGGGGTGTCCCTCTCTAGGTGGTGGACGACCTATTGGGGAAGGCATGGCTGCTTGGGCTCTAGTTATTCTTGATGGCGTTAGCGGTGGTGGCTGGGTGGCAGCCATTGCCCCCGCCTTTTTCTTCTTCTGAGGGCGAGTTCCTGGAACCATCTCTGCTATCTGCCAAGACAACAAATGAATCTTATATGTTATATAAGACAGAACTGTGAGATAGAATAGATGAGTACAATGAAGTACATGTTTGAAGTAAGCAGGTTAGAAACTTGTTAATTGGTCAACTAATGCATCTCACCTCATTGGTGACCCCATCATTATTGAGGTCATCAGAATCATCGTCACTATCAAAGAGCTTATCTATGTCAGAATCTGGATCATAATCGATGTCAGAATCTGGTTTGTCAGATACTAGTCTCTTCTGTGAGACCTTTTCCTTTTTCGTGAAAACATCGCTAACCTCCAGAGCTAACATAGGAATACCAAGAGAGAGAAAATGTTCCTGAATATTCTTTACTCTCTCATCCCTCTCCTGCTCATACTTTGTTTTTGTCATTCTTCTATTACTTAGTATGAGCAAACACAGGAAGAGCAGAAACTGGTTTCAGTTTCTATAAATAAGTAGAAGGAAAAACTAACATATTAGTATTGTTTTACATGGTACAAGGTATGGAAAATAACAAACAAATGGTCTAAAAAGGAACAATATATGACCATAAATAGATGATGTAGCAAATCATACATTACTACTATCAAATTATGGAAGAGATGAATCACACAATCATGCATTACTAGTAAACATAAATGCAAGGCCCTACACAATTTCTTGTAGCAAATGAAGTCCACCATGCACTCAAATACATAAGGCTACCTCTTATCTAGTGATGTAACTAGAACTAGATACTCAACTGCTCTAGATCAACACCAAACTAGGCAAGAGAGATTCTCGCACTAACTAGCTGCTGTAGCTAGGCCCAATCGCAACGAGCATGTCTAGGTTAGTACTGCCAGAGGGTTGAGGAGTTCGACGAGGAAACAAAGTACCTTTGGAGTTGGTGGAAGCAGAGCTGAGGGAGAATGGCGTCGGGGCGCTGCTGAGGAGGGACCCCGGGATGCCTGCGTCTTGCGTTATGGCTCCGGCGGGGAGCAGCTGAGTGAGACCAAGATGTCGGTGTCCTGAGCTACGGCTCTGGCCTCCGTGTTGGTGGTGGCGCCGGCCTTCGTATTGGTGGTGGCGCCTCCCTCTGGCTTGGTGGTGGCAGCTCCATCCGGCTTGGTGGTGGCGCCTCCCTCCAGCTAAGTTCCAGGGAGGCAGGAGGATCCCATTCTCGGCGGGATTGGTGGATCCGGCGGTGTGGAGGTGCAGCGGCGGGTTGGTGGATGCGACAGTGCGGAGGGGCGGCGGCGGGGTGGGTGGATGCGGCGGCAGATGCGGCTAGGTCTTGGGTTTCAAGAGGGAGGGAACTGCAGGTGTGGTTTCAAGAGGGCGGATGCGGCTGGCGCAGGAGAAGAGGATAAGGTAGGGCGTGTTGGTAGTTCTTAGCTTCACTAAAGATAGAGCTAGTTAACTATCCCCAGTAACGGCCCAGAAATGCCCGTCGACACTTGCTAACGTCGTTACTAGGAGTAGACTATGGAGTCTATCCCTGGCAACGACGCCAGAAATGCTTGAAGCAAGTCGAGTCACTATACCTAAAGGAGTGAAGCTAAAGCAGCTATCTACTAATGTCAAATGGGGTTGTCAATCCCGACACTTGTAGGAGCTGACTAGCGAGAATGCAATCTACCAGGAGGAGATTCTGCAAGCGCACAGAACTATCGTAGTAGCACATCGCCTGGGAGTACCAGGTGTCGATTTATTTGATCCCAAGGGAAGGCTAGGGTGGTGTATGAGTCGAGTCAAGGAGGGGATGAGAGTCGAAGAATAAGAGAGGGGGAAAAGGAGAGAAGAGAAGAGAGGGGATGAAAGGTTAGAAAGAATATATGGATGGATAGGTAAGGATGAAATGTATGGTTAAGGTAAGGTGGATGGATAGAGAGATAGGGGATAACTAATGATAACTAATATAACTAACTAATAACTACTAACTACTCCTAGATAACTATGAACCAAGATAACTACGAAGCAAGATAACTATGAAGCAAGATAGCTACGAAGTAAGACAGGCAAATGTCAATAAAGCAACCAAGTTAAGTATAGTTTTATTCCTATCTTGTCAAGTACCGAGGCGTACTAGCCTTTACCACTGACTTAGGTTGAACGCTAGCACAACGAGCCTTACTGTTAAACTGGGCCAACTACGTGGTGGAATTCAAGGCGCACAGGGTTGTCACCACCTGCTTGCTACCACAGCTATCCGGGGGTCCAGTCGTATCTGAAGGTAAGTCTATAACTAAGCACCACGCTTAATTATATTCTAACTATCTCTACCCTAGCTTTGAATAGAGACACCTTTGCGGACATCAGAGCAAATACTTGACTTAATAAGATAAACACTAAACTAACTAAGCAACCTATTGGCAAAGATCAATCACTAAGCACACTAGAGATTAACTACTATGACTAAGTGAATTGAACTGTAGGATAGCTATGTCATACTCAAGGCACTTGATAAAGTAATACTGAAAGTAATACTGAAGTAATACTGGAATAATGATAAGAGTACCTGAGATACAAGAGAGCAAACCAGACCAGAGACACCGGGAAATCAACTGACCTCCGATGCCAGTCACTCGCACCCGCTTCTCTCCTAGCAAGCTCTACGCTACTATACCACTGGTCTGGGCTGAGCTGTGCTAAACTAAGAGTCGCGTTGTAGCGAGGGCACTAGAGCTATACTCTCTCTACTAGCTAACCTACTTGCCTAAGCTCTCTAAGCTCTCACTTGTTTTTCTTGCTTGCTTGCTTGCTTTGCCCCTTGTTTCTTGCTTGAAATGAAGTAGCGCCACCAGGGGGGTATTTATAGCCTTGTGGAGTGAGGGGGTACTTATAGGGGGCAGCCAATCGACCTAGGGCAAACCCTAGTGGCGGGCACCAGCCCTAGGTGGCGGCCGCCACCCCCCTGGTCGTTGGATGCACCGTCATTGATCCAACGGTCTCTAGGGACTCCTCCAAGGCGGTGGTTAGGTCAGTGGATCAAACCCTAACCGCCTCTTGTCCAATCTAGGGCACGATCCGCGTCACCCGCCTCCCGAGCCGTCTGATTCAATCGACCTAGTGACCAAGGGCCAGGAATTGGCCTTGGGGAGGTCACATGGATCGGTGACGTGGCAGGGACTGGCTTTGGGCCAACTCAAGTGGCAGGCGCCACCTAGGGGTGGCGGGCGCCACCCCCCTGAGGCCCAATTGGGCCATGCTGAGTGGGCTTGGCCTTTGGTGGTTGAAATATCCAAATTTGGTTCAAATCCTGCATTCAAATAGAAATCTATGGACATGTGGACTTCGGTTAGTTTGAAACCTATTTGACTACATTTCATGCCTTTTTTGATGAATTTTAGGGTAAAATGTTGATGGTAAAACAGGTGTTTAAGGACCATCAACAAGCTCCCCCAAGCTAACCTGTTGCTCGTCCTCGAGCAACAATGCGGTTTAAGCATTGAGCATGAAATAGGTAGCAAAATTCAAGAAGCATACAAAGGCATATTGCAGAGTAAGAAATAACTTAGTTTTTATCATCAATCATAGCAATGTGGGGCTTATAGCTTTTCACTTTAAACATGCAAGAGTGAAAATAAAGAAGTATATAGGAAACTTTTATCTTGCTCAGGTTTTACTAGGATTCTATCTGGAGGTTTTAAAATTTTCAAAGATAAAACTTGCTTAAAGTTCTCCAAGATTCACTCAATCACTCAATGGTGTTTAAATCCTCACTTAGGCCAAAATGTAGCCTCTCCTATTTCTAAAGAATGATATGTGGAGTTATAGGTAGGCTAAAAATCATGAGCAAATTGCCTAATGTTTATTGCTGAGCTAGACACTCAGATCATAAGGAGTAGCAAATCATAAAAATTGATCAAGATGTGCATGTGTGGTTATGTGGAAGTGTATAGAGAGATATTTCATAATCCTTCCTAGTTAATTTCTGGGGCCTAGAGCTAATGATAACTTCTCTTTCTCTTTTTTTTGGATACATTGTGAGTAGACAAAAATGTGTCCTCACATTTTCTAGGACATAGTCCTCTTTTGAGCTACTTTGCTCAATAACTTTCTCTCTCTTTTTTTTAGCTCTAGATTTCCCCAGATTATCTATAGGAAAGGATTTTTGAAATGAATAGGGAAAGGGAGAGAAATGTGCTTATTCCTAGTGTAGGAATAGCATAAGTCTAGCAATGGGATGTTTGGTAAGGTATTGCATATCTCCGGTGTAGAGAATAAGCAATTATTTGTGGTTGCAAACTTCCAAAGTGGATAGTAAGCAATATGGTGGGTGTGTGTATCTTGATCAAAAGATATGATAAGCTTCTCTACTAAGATCGATGAGGTCTAACAAAGCTCAACACAGACAATGCTCTTTGTGGTATTGACTAACAAATATTTGGCTAGTGGTGGGATGAGATAAAATCAAGGAGAAACTTTTAGCAAGGTTTTCATGTTTTAAAAGAAATCCTCTAGATTTTGTCCTAAGTTCACCTTGGCAAGTTTAAAGAATTACTCCATTTCTTACTAACTTTATTCACTAAGCATGATTTCAGTTAAAGCATGTGCAACCCACAAAAGATACAACTTAGATAAGACCAGTTATTCAAACCATAACAATAGCATTTGCATGACATATTTCAAATCTTATTCAGGTTTTAACTTGTTTAAGCAGATTTCATCAATTTTATTCATGGAATGGTTACTTAGGCAAGCATGTAACATTCAAAACTTCAAAAGATATAGAAATTAAAAACTGAATATAAAGTGTAGGCTTGAGACATACCTTATTGGAGCGGGAGTCTCCCCCAAGCTGGCTTCTTGCTTGGTGAAGGGTCTTCATCTTTCGCAGTCGGAGCTCTTGTTCTCATTTTATTAAAAATGAAACTATCTAATGTTGTCAAAAGGGAAACTATCCTATTATGATATTTTATTATTCTAGCTAAGTTAACATATACTTATGCATATAACTAATGATAACTGATTTTTTTTAGTTACATGCATGACATATGTTATTTATTTGAAAAAGGGAAATTTGAAGGGAAATAAAAATTAAAAGTAATCCATACCTTAGATCCATGGAATTTCATCCTTATTGGGTAGATCTTCTTCCTTGGGTGCTTCTTCTTTAAGTACTTCATCGGGTTCTTCTTCTTTTGGCACCTCTCCTTTGTTATGTGAATTACACAACTCAGGAGGAGGTGGTTCTTTCTTTCTGTTCCACCTTGTTCTTGGGCGCCTCTTCTTGGTACGAACGGGTTTTGCTTCCTGCATGTTAGCGGCATATGCGGGACCACGGGAAAAGGAGAATATTTCTTTCCTCCCTCCTAATGTTATTTGCATTTTACCACTCCCCACATATATGCAAGCATTAACAGTGTTTAAGAAAGGTCTACCTAAGATTAGAGGCACATCTCTCCTATTTCCCATATCTAAAATCATGAAATCAGCAGGAACATAGGAGCCTCTAATATGAACAGGTAAATCAGTTACTATAACTTCTATATAGCAAGTTGATAGATCAGCTAGCACGACATAGGCAGATGTGGATGACATGGGTGGAAAGAACGAGTTTTCATAGAAATATTTAGATAGAATGTTCACACTCGATCCTAAATCACACATGGCATTTTTAAAAACTTCACCAAAGATTGAGCATCTAATTATGGGACTACCAGGATCACCCTTTTTAACAGTCATGGTTTGATCTTCATAATAGTTAAAATATTTTATTTCAACCATATTTGTAGTTTCCATGTTAGGTTTAGCAGGAATTTTGCCAGGTTCAAAAGATGGTATACTTGCAGCAAGTTGAGCTAATTGGGTTTCTAACATCTTATTAAAGCTAAGTTGATTTTTCAGAGCAGATGAGAAATCTTCCAATTTAGCATTTATATTCTCAAGGGTTTTATCATTTGACATTAATCTCTTATTCAAAAATTCAGTAGTTCTACCTTGAGAGTAGACTAGATTCTTTAAGAATGAGAAATTATCAAAATTCTGAAAATTAGAGCGGGGGAATGAATTGTTACCTTGAGAGTTGGAGTGCTGATTCCATCCTTGATTTTGTTGGCGGAAACCGTTGTTGTTGCTGTTGTTGATGAAGTTCAAATCTTCATGTAACTCGGGGCAGTGGTTCCCAGAATGTCCGGTTTCTCCACAGACTTCACAAGTCACGTAGGATTCCAGAGATTGGACACTCTTTTGTTGGTTCATCTTCTCACAGCTGTCCAGCTTCTTTGCCAGCAGGTCCATCTTGGCCACGATCATGTCGGCCTCCTTAAGGGAATGCATACCTCGCTTACTGGGCTGCAGTCTCTCATCATTCCATCCTTGGTTCGACACCATCTTCTCTATGAGAGCCTTAGCATCTGCAACATTCAGAGAAAAGAATGCACCGCCGGCGGCGACATCCAAATGGCTTCTAGAGAGTGAGGTTAGGCCATGGTAGAAGTTCTGGATCAATAGCCAGTCCTCCATACCATAGTGTGGACAAGCAGCGACGTACTCTTGCATTCTCTCCCAAGCCTCGGGAATAGATTCCTCAGCTTGTTGCATAAAGCTGGAGATTTTGTTGCGAAGAGCATTCGTCTTGCCCATCGGAAAGAATTTAGCGAGAAAGGCATTGGAACATTTGTCCCATGTGTCTACAGCGTTGCGATCAGTATAGAACCATTGCTTCGCTTTTCCTAGAAGAGAAAAGGGAAAGAGACGAAGACGGATGGCTTCTTGGGTTATCCCCGTAATGGTGAAGGTGCCGCAAATCTCCAAAAATTGTTGGAGGTGAGCATTGGCATCCTCATGAGCTTTGCCACAGAACGGGCTAGCTTGGACCATCGTGATCAGAGCCGGTTTCAACTCAAAATTGAAGTTGGCATCGATCACATCTGGTCCTGTCGCTACATTGGCGACAGAAGGAGTAGAAAACTCACGAATGGTCTTATTGGCCATTGTGAAGATAGAACGAGATAAGAAAGAAAGAAGTTGAAGAAGATGAAGGAAAAAGATAAGAAGGACTAAGGAAAGAAAGAATGGGGAAAGATGGGATTCGATAAGAGGGAGCTTAAGCGAAGATACATTCGACACGGACTCAACCGATACACCGATTGCCTTCCCCAGCAACGGCGTCAGAAATGCTTGTTGGTAGTTCTTAGCTTCACTAAAGATAGAGCTAGGCAACTATCCCCGGTAACAGCCCAGAAATGCCTGTCGACACTTGCTAACGTCGTTACTAGGAGTAGACTTTGGAGTCTATCCCTGGCAACGGCGCCAGAAATGCTTGAAGCAAGTCTAGTCACTATACCTAAAGGAGTGAAGCTAAAGCAGCTATCTACTAATGTCAAATGGGGTTGTCAATCCCGACACTAGTAGGAGCTGACTAGCGAGAATGCAATCTACCAGGAGGAGATTCTACAAGCGCATAGAACTATCGTAGTAGCACTTCACCTAGGAGTACCAGGTGTCGATTTATTTGATCCCAAGGGAAGACTAGGGTGGTGTTTGAGTTGAGTCAAGGAGGGGATGAGAGTCGAAGAATAAGAGAGGGGGAAAAGGAGAGAAGAGAAGAGATGGGATGAAAGGTTAGAAAGAATATATGTATGGATAGGTAAGGATGAAATGTATGGTTAAGGTAAGGTGGATGGATAGAGAGATAGGGGATAACTAAGGATAACTAATATAACTAACTAATAACTACTAACTACTCCTAGATAACTATGAAGCAAGATAACTATGAAGCAAGATAACTATGAGGCAAGATAGCTACGAAGTAAGACAGGAAAATGTCAATAAAGCAACCAAGTTAAGTATAGTTTTATTCCTATCTTGTCAAGTACCGAGGCGTACTAGCCTTTACCACTGACTTAGGTTGAACGCTAGCACAACGAGCCTTACTGTTAAACTGGGCCAACTACGTGGTGGAATTCAAGGCGCACAGGGATGTCACCACCTGCTTGCTACCACAGCTATCCGGGGGTCCAGCCGTATCTGAAGGTAAGTCTATAACTAAGCACCACGCTTAATTATATTCTAACTATCTCTACCCTAGCTTTGAATAGAGACACCCTTGCGGACGTCAGAGCAAATACTTGACTTAATAAGATAAACACTAAACTAACTAAGCAACCTATTGGCAAAGATCAATCACTAAGCACACTAGAGATTAACAACTATGGCTAAGTGAATTGAACTGTAGGATAGCTAGGTCACACTCAAGGCACTTGATAAAGTAATACTGAAAGTAATACTAAAGTAATACTCGAATAATGATAAGAGTACCTGAGATACAAGAGAGCAAACCAGACCAGAGACGCCAGGAAATCAACCGACCTCCGATGCCAGTCACTCACACCCGCTTCTCTCCTAGCAAGCTGTACGCTACTATACCACTGGTCAGGGCTGAGCTGTGCTAAACTATGAGTCGCGCTATAGCGAGGGCACTAGAGCTATACTCTCTCTACTAGCTAACCTACTTGCCTAAGCTCTCTGAGCTCTCACTTGCTTTTCTTGCTTGCTTGCTTGCTTTGCCCCTTGCTTCTTGCTTGAAATGAAGTAGCGCCACCAGGGGGTATTTATAGCTTTGTGGAGTGAGCGGGGTACTTATAGGGGGCAACCAACCGACCTAGGGCAAACCCTAGTGGCGGGCGCCAGCCCTAGGTGGCGGCCGCCACCCCCCTGGCCGTTGGATGCACCGTCATTGATCCAACGGTCTCTAGGGACTCCTCCAAGGTGATGGTTAGGTCGGTGGATCAAACCCTAACTGCCTCTTGTCCAATCCAGGGCACGATCCATGTCACCCGCCTCCCGAGCCGTCCGATTCGACCGACCTAGTGACCAAGGGCCAGGAATTGGCCTTGGGGAGGTCACACGGATCGGTGACGTGGCAGGAAGTGGCTTTGGGCCAACTCAAGTGGCGGGCGCCACCTAGGAGTGGCGGGCGCCACCCCCCTGAGGCCCAATTGGGCCATGCTGAGTGGGCTTGGCCTTTGGTGGTTCAAATATCCAAATTTGGTTCAAATCCTGCATTCAAATAGAAATCTATGGACATGTGGAATTCGGTTAGTTTGAAACCTATTTGACTACATTTCATGCCTTTTTTGATGAATTTTAGGGTAAAATGTTGATGGTAAAACAGGTGTTTAAGGACCATCAACAGGGCTGGGGTAGTGTTGGGCCCTTTTGTCGGTGGCAGTGGCCTTGGCGGGAGAGGGGCTGGTTTTGGTACTGAAATTTTGTTCTGGTGCGTGGGCCCCTGATGTCAGTGATACAATTAGTAGTATTAAGATTTGTTAACACATTTATGGGGGTAGCAGATGATTTCAAATTGAAATTTGGTAATAAACAAAGTTGTTGCACACATCGAGATCTACCTTCTTTATATTTGTCATTTTTTCATTTGACAATGTTTGGAGAGTTCAAATTTTGAATTTCATAATTTTTAAACTACAACTAAAAAATTAAGGTACTAAATAATTTGAAATGACAAAGTGATGAATACAAAGATTGATCTACTCATTCATATCTACATTTGATATTTAGGGCTTTTGTGCATACGAGAAAGTGATGATAACTTTGTTCTCAAATTGTACTCATCCTTCTTATAATCTCCTCAACTATGAGATGAATGAGTAAACTATAAGAACAAAGTTACCATCACTTTCTCGAATGCACAAAAGCCCTAAATATCAAATGTAGATATGAATGAGTAGAACAACCTTGATATTCATGAGTTTTTTGTTTGAAATCATTTTGGGTCCCAAAATGTGGTCCAAAATTGGTACTTTTTGAAATAAAAAATAGATTCGTTCAAAATTTCTATGAATGGAAAAAAATCCAAAACCAATACAATATATTGATAGATCATAATTTTAGAAAATTTTAAGAAAAAAATCATCCCATTCCGACTAAGTATGTGTGAGATAAACTAGTTACAATATTTTGCTTAGATTTAAAAGAAAAAATGTTGATTAGAACATGAACTCGCTGATAGTAGCCAAACTAGCTGCTAGGCCCATCTGTCATTGAAAAACCCCTCACTCACATCCTCACTCGTGGCCAGCACCTAGCATATCTGGACAGCACTTAGCACTCTCGCAGGGCCCCGTGGCCAGCTCCTCACTCGTCGGCCACATGAGCTACTCCCTCACCGGAGAGCCCTACATCCTCGCCGACCGGCCACCACAGCCATCGCTCCATCACCGGAGAGCCCTACATCCTCGCTCCCTCGACCTCAACTGCTCCATCGACAGCCACCCTTATCCCACCTGCTCCTTTGCGTCGAGGCCACACACGCCGGCTGGCCACCGCACAGCTGTTGCCTCGCCAGCGAGCCCAGGTGGTTGCTCGTCCCACCGAGCTCCCTCGCACCACCGCCACCAGTAGGTTCACGTGGCCATCCCACCTTCATCCTAATAGATCTAGCAGAGGTGGCCAGGGCTCGATGTTAGCGGCCGGTAGGCCACCCCATCACCAACAAGCTCGCGTGGCCACCCCATCAAGCAGGTGTCCATCAGTATGCTCCATCGATGTCCATCAGTGACTTCCTAAAAAGGTTTTTTCTGGACCAATATCTCTACCTGCTAGCTACTCTACTCTGAATGGAACTATAGCTCACAGTATCGTCCTCTCAATCTGTGTTTCAGAAGCTAGATAGAAGTTTATTGCAGAAGGCTAACATGGATAGGAGCTGGATTTATAGTAGTGAACCGTTTTTGTCGGAGTTTATGGATGGTGTTGAGAGATTCATGGAACATGTCAGAGATAGATATAATGCAGATGAGAAGATCAAGTGCCCATGCTGAAAATGCTTGAATCAGAAAGAGAAAAGTCAAGATGATGTACACGAGGATATCGAAATCAATGGAATGTCTAAGTGCTATACTAGGTCGGTTTACCATGGAGAGGAATATAATGTTCGTGGGCAAGATGCAGAAGATGGAGAGGAATATAATGTCGTTCCTGGACAAGATGAACAAGATGGAGAGGAATATAATAATGTTGCTGGACAAGATGGAGAACTTTATGATGTACCAGAGGATATGTACCAGGTACCACTTCATGAGGAAGGACAAGCTGAAGATGATGTCTTAGATGACGGTGCAAGGGGAGTTCAGGGGTTGATTCAAGATTTGTGTGATGCAGCAAGCCATGGCTTTGGTGGTGACTTATAAAAACAAATCATGGAAGAGGCAAAGCGTGAACTTTATCTAGGTTGCACTGAGGAGTCTAGGCTATCTTTTATTATCAAGCTGCTGCATATCAAAGTGTACAATTGGATAACAACATCTGGATTCGATGTTATGCTTGAGTTGCTTTCTGGATCTTTGAAGAATGTGCCCAGTCTTCCTAAGTCCTATAAAGAAATGAAAGCTCTACTTCGGAAGCTTGGCTTTGGTTATGTTTGTATTGATGTGTGCAAGTATGATTGTGCCTTATTTTGGAAGGACCATGAAGGCGATGATCATTGCCCTGTTTGTGGCTACACAAGATGGAAAGTGAACAAGGAGGGCAGAAAGAAAGTTCCTCACAAGGTCCAGCGTTACTTTCCAATAATTCCACGCTTTCAAAGGATTTTCATGTCAAAGCAGCGGGCACAATTTGCAAGATGGCACAAGGAAAAGAGGGTTCCCGTGGAGAATGAAATGAGACATCCTGCTGATGGGGAAGCTTGGAAAGATTTTGATGAGACTTTCAAGTCTTTTGCAGATGACCCCCGTAGTTTGAGGTTAGGCATTGCTACCGATGGATTTAACCCATTTGGTCAGATGAGCAATTCATATAGCATATGGCCAGTGATAGTGGTGCCATACAATTTTCCACCATGGATGTGTATGGACCAATCCAATTATATGCTTGCTTTACTAATTCTAGGCAAAAAAACACCAGGCAAATATTTCCATGTGTTCATGCAACCTTTGATAGCAGACTTGATGGAGCTTTGGAAGGGTGTCAAAACTTATGATGTCGTTGAAGGAAAAGATTTCAGCCTACGTGCAGCGATTCTGTGGGGAATCCATGACTACCCTGCATTAGGCACCATGTCAGGCAGAACCACAAAAGGTTACTTCGTATGTGTGCACTGTGATGAGAATCCATGCTCCTGCAGTCTTAGAAACAAAATTGGTTTCATAGACCATAGATGTTTCCTCCCTAACAACCATAAATGGAGGACAAACAAATCTTTCAATGGCAAGCATGAAAAAAGAGAGAAGCCAAGGAAATTTACTGCAGATGAGGTTATGGCAAGGTTGAATGAAGTTTGCTATGTTCCAGGCAAGAATCCAGATATGCAAAAACAAGAAAACGATGTCGCAATGAAGATGAACCAGTATGGCATCTGAAGGTTAGCTTGTATGATTTGGAATATTGGCCAAAACTTAAACTACATCACAACCTTGATGTTATGCACATAGAGAAAAACATATGTGAAAACATTCTGTCAACTCTACTGAATATTCCAAACAAGACAAAGGACACCATCAATGCTAGACTAGATTTGGAGGACAGAGGTATTAGAAAAGAGCTTCATTTGCTAGATGACAGTGGTAGTTCATCATCAAAGCTAAGAGCTTGTTACGTTCTAAAACCAGAAGATAGGAAGAAGTTTTTGCAATTTGTGAGCAATGTTAAGTTTCCAGATGGCTATGCCTCCAATATATCAAGATGTGTCAATATGGAGGGAGGAGGATCTATGAATGGGCTCAAAACACATGACTGTCATATAATGCTGCAACATATCTTACCAGCTGGCCTTCGTGGTTTGATGCGCCAAGATGTATATGAAGTAATTGCTAAATTGGGTAGGTTTTTCAGACAACTTTGTTCCAAAACTCTAAAGGTTGATGCACTACACCAGATGAAGGAGGATATTGTGCTTATCCATTGCAAGCTAGAGAAAAATTTATCCTCCAGCATTCTTTGATGTCATGGTTCACCTAGCAGTACACTTACCTGATGAGGCACTACTTAGGGGACCAGTGCATTATGGATGGATGTATCCCATTGAGAGAAGGTTGGGCACCTTTAAGCGTTTTGTCTGCAATCAAGCAAGACCTGAAGGATCTATTGCAGAGGCATACACTGCCTATGAGTGTATGACCCAGTGCTCAACATATTTCAATGACATCATTAGTAGGTTCACTAGGCCTGAAAGAAACTTAGATGGAGAAGAGAACATCTCTCCCAATGGTTACTCTATTGTTGGTCATGGTATTAACCTGTTGGGTGCTTCAAAATTTCATTACAAAGACAGAGACTATGACTCCATGGTTTGGTTTGTTCTAAATAACTGCGAAGAGGTGGATGAATACAAAGAGTGAGTGATTCCAGTCATTTCATTTCACACATCTTTATTCAACACTAGTGTCACAAAATAACTAATTAGCTTCTTCCTTTGCAGCATCTATAGGGCAGAACTACAACAATAGGGGGTCAACGATGTTGAAAAAATGATGTCAACAGAATTCGCTGCATGGTTTGAGAATCATGTGTGTGCAACTTCTACAACTTGACTAATTGATTTATGATACAATAAAGTTTGAAAGTCACTTATTCTGTTTGTATTCAACCTGCAGATTACCAGAACGAAATACCAAGGCACAACACATGTTGACGAAGACCTGTACTCACTAGCATGTCGGCCGGATCTGCGAGTGCGTTCGTACACAACCTGTATAATCAATGGGGTACGGTACCACACTTTGGCTCATGACGAACACATGAAGACACAGAACTCCACCATCAAAAGTCCAGATACTCACGGTGATGACACAATTGACTTCTATGGGACAATCATAGACATTATTGAGCTGAGCTACAATAGGAATAGGAAAGGCCGTAGGACTGTTCTCTTATTACGGTGTGAGTGGTACAATCTAGATGGAAGGACATATGAAATGAAAAATGATGGTTACTTCAAGAGCATAAACATCCAAGGCCGATGGTATAAGGATGATCCTTTCATTATAGCCACAGATGCTTCACAAATATTTCTTTTGGAAGATACAAAGTTAGGCCCAAGTTGGCGAGTGCTACAAGAATTTGGCCACCGACATATATTTGATGTTGAAGAGTCTGCCACAAACCAACCAATTCAAGAACAGGTACAAATGAGATGTCAGGAGGCATACCAAGAGGAGCATATTTCAGCTGGAGATGGTCCAGTGGGAGACATTCATCCTGATTTGGATTTCTTGCTCATGGATAATGAACTAGGGAGCCCTATTAGTGGAGACCTCATCGAGAGCCTCCGGCGACAGAAACATACACCTCAAGGTGATGAAGCAGTTGACCGAGATGAAGATGAAGATGAAGATGAAACCTATCTTGAGTACCATAGTACAAAAGAAGAAGGCAATGCTTCAGGAGAAGACAGTGATGATGACTGAACTTTGATTTATGCATATTTGTGAACCTTGTACTATTATGTTAGTGATTTTGTTGTATTTGAACTATGCTACTAAATTTGTTTCTGAGTTCTGAGACCTTATATGCAGTGACTCTTATTTCAATGCATAATTCTTGTATGTATGTATGATGCAAGTTACATTGTCCAGATTTCAATCACATGATGCAAGTTTGGCTGCCTAGATTTCTGTGATGTTATGACACATGATAATGTCATATAATGCTTAGAACTGTCATGAAATGTACAAAATTCATCACAAAATGTATTGGCTACAAGTCATATATATAGATGCTGCCTAAATTTCATCCAACAACAGTTAATCATCATAAGCAAAAGGGATCTTTATTTCCAACATATAGCAGCAATGCATAGCTTACACAAGAGATGTCCAAGAGCACAAAGGCCCACATTTCATACCAAATGCACAAACTTACACCACAACAGGTTCAGTACACACATGTCCCAGCCTACTTGATCAAAAAATCCAAAAGCATTGCCTACTTGAACACTAAAGCTACAACCAACAAGATGGCCAAGACCAGGAATATTATTACATTCAAGCATCCGCAAATAAGACAAATGTAGCTTCCCATGCCTTCCCTGTTCTTGCCAACCATTTCCTTCACCTTGTTCAAATTTTGCTCCAAGTTATCAATTTTTCCCACCAGCTCAGGAACTTCACTGGTCAAAGATGCTGCAATGGTTGAGGAAGGTGGAAGTACATAACCATGATCTTCAAGGTAGACCACATATTCTTCCTAGAACCAATAACTGGAACATGTCCCCTACATCCAAATGACAAACACATGCATTTTAACACCAATAGTGCGCGCACTGAATGCTAATAGCTACCAATACCATTCTCAGGGAAGCATATTAAAAAAAGATTGAAATTTGAGGAATAGAACCACCACACTGACTTTTCTATAGTTCTTCCGAGGGCACTTGAAAAACCTCCTTCCAACGTTATACTGAGACTTTGTGGTAGTTGCAGCAAACAACCTCACATCCTTGCAATCAGGGCACATGATCAATGGCAACCCAGTCACATCGTCAAGTGGAGCCTGCACATCGATAGCAGTGGGGGTAGGCGTTGCAGCAACAATAGCAAGGGCTTCAGGTTGCTGGCCAACCCTAGATGCACTTGACCGCCGAGTCAGAGCGGCTGAGGACGATGCCTGCGACATGAGAACTGAGAGAGGGAAGGTGAGCAACAGTCAAAGGCAACAGATTGAGTGGGGGAGGGGCACAACCGAGGAGCACCTGGGGAGAAGGGCAGAGCCTGCCGCGTCATTAGTTGTCGAGAGGGGAAGCTGCCGCCGCCGCCGGTCGCCCAGTCGCCGCCGCGCTCCACCGGTCGCCCCTCGCCAACTGTTCAGTTGGGGGAAAATGAAAGAGTTAGGGATTGGGTTCACCGGCAACAGGCATATGGCCGTTGGGGACAAACGTTTTTGTGACATGGCTAAGTTGTCACAAAAAAGTATGCAGAAAAAATAATCAAAAAATGCAAAAAAAAATTGGCCACAAAGGGCTCGAACCGGAGACCTCAGGCTCTACATGCTCGTTCCTTCACCAATGCGCTAGACTAGTAAGTTCGGTAGGGTGCTGACCTTGAATTCTAAAATAGATAGATCGTCACGACCGAGTGGGCCTACTCGCTCTTTGGGGCCCACTGTCAGTGGCCGGCCCTTCACCTAGCCCTCATTCACCCTGACCCTTCATTTACCTCGCCAGATCCGGTTTTCACCTACCCTCATTCACCACCCAAGATCCAGTTTTCACCACCGCGCCACGCCACCGCCACCGTGCCACCGCGCCCGCAATCGCCCACTGCCAAGGAGCCACCCCTTCCTCGTCAATGGCAAGAGAGCCAAGGAGGTCACCAAGGAGCCGCCAAGGAGCCACCCCTTCCTCGTCGGCCCCGCCTACGGAGAAGAAGGTGGCGGTGAAGAAGCTTTACCCGGCGGCGGCTACGAAGAAGGCAGAAGCCGAGGCAAGGGCTTGGTTGGCCGCGTCTAATAGGAAGGTGGCGCTGACGTCGGCGCGGAAGATGAAGGCGGCGCCGACATTGAAGAAGAATGTATCGTGGGCTGCGCCTTCTTCCTCGTCCACGCCGACTGCGAAGAAGAACCATGCCGCCGGCAAGAAGCCCATAAAGGACATCACGCCAGAGTCTTCCTCGGCCTCGGGGGAGAGTGATAGCTTGGAGGTCATCTGCAAGCAGTGCTACCAAGGTGGCTCCTGTGCCCGCGTCGACTCCTTCCCGGTTGTCCCCACCTCCTCCGCCGACGCCGACTCTTCCAGGGATGGACTGTCCAACGGCAGCGGCTCCACCTCCAGTGACTCTGTAAGTATCCCCTTTTCAATTTTGTAGTTGATGCACTAGCTAGGATGATTGAATCCCTAGGGCTTTTGTATCATTTGCTGAAATTATTATGTTAGATGAGACCAATCCCTAGGGTGATGCCATGTATCTTAAACTAATTTGCATCTATTTTCATCCATGCCCTTGTACCTTGAACTTATTTGTCTCTGTTTTCAACCCTGCTGTAATGACTTATCATTTAATTATGTGCACTGCGTACTCTACTGCTTTCTGCATGTACTATTTCATAATTATCATAGCTATGGATGTTGTGGATGATTTTGATATCTTTGGGGGAAGAGGACACAGTGGGTGGTGCCCAAGCTGTCCCAGATGTTGAGGTTGCACCACCATCCCAACCCAATAGTATTGCACCTAGGCTGACATAGATGATTTCAAACAACTCCCTTTTTGATATATATATATCTATCTACTAATGAAATCAATTTGTTCTTAGTTCAGTGGGTGGTCACGGGTACAGTTAGCTGAACATTAGTATACCATGCCTGGTTATTTCAGTGTTTGAGAAATTGATGTTGATTGCTTGTTTTCATGATTCATAGATTCCAGTTGATCAAATTATCTCTAAATTATTCATTATGTAAAGTCTGATGTTGTACATTGCTCATATGCAGTACTATGTTCAGAATTTGGTTGTGAGTCGCCAAATGCTCGTGAGCGTGATCAAGGACGTGATGTTACCCCTGAAGCAAGACATCACTAATCTCGGCTGGAAGATCAACGGCCTCACTGAACTGGTCAAGGATGACGTCAACAAGAAGAAGATGAACCTCTTTGGTGAGGATCTAGAGGCTGTCAAATCTAGGCTGGACAATTTGGAAGGCCTATTCAAGAAGACCAAGTGATGATGACATGTGTAGCTAGGCTAGCTGATAGCTAAGCTAACTTTTGGAAGCCCAAGTGGGCACTGATGATGATGATGAATGCTTTTGGTGTTGTCGTGGTTATGGACACCAATGTTAGTAAGGAAGTGGACGTGTATTAGTATGTATGCTAGCTACCATATATATTTGCTAGCTTGTGGCTTGAACTGCATCTTTGCATGCCTTTATATATGAATCTCTAATGTTGCTCCTACGAGTCCCTTGTCATATGTGTAATGTTTTTATGAACATGCTGTTCAAAGTTTGACTTCCTATTTATTATGCCACAGAAGAGATTCAAAATGGCCAAGTCCCCCTCCCCTTGATCCTGTTTATTATGCCACAAAAGAGATTCGAAATGGCCAAGTCCCCCTCCCCTTGATCTGTTTATTAAGACCGAAGCTCAAATAGTGACGTAGGGGACCGTCGTGTCTACATTAACAAATGGTGACCTAGAAAAAAGGTCACAAAAACCCACTTCATGTCGTCATATAAAGATAGTCGTCGCTCGCTTACCTGCAGCTACCATTTTGTGATGATAATAGCTAACTTAATGTGACAATCCTAAAAGGATCGTCATAAATAGTTAAGAGCCTAATGATTATATGATGTCACCAATTTTATCGTCATATTATGCTACAATATATGACGATATCTGTCATCGTCACGAGGACAATTGTCATAAAAAAACAGATTTCTTGTAGTGGCTAGACCCGTGTTGCTTGGTGCGTGCAAGTCTTGTGCAGGCTTGCATTCCGAGTTGGTAGAGAAGAATGCTAAGATTGTGTCTCTTGAGAAGGCCAGCTCGGGTAGCATTTGTGTGTCAAGGTGTGCCTTGTGTGAGGGCTTGGAGATGGAGATAGCCAATGTGAAGCATGACAAGATGCAAACCGAGGAAGAAAACACATACCTTCAGACTATCTTGTCATGGGTATGTTGTGGTGAGTCGCAGCTTGGGATGATGATTGCCTGATTCAAGCGTGCTGCTGGAGGTCCTAGTGTAGGCTTTGCTCAGGGGTTGGAGAGTGCTGCATCATTTGGCAAGGTTGGAGAGTTTAGTGGTCTTAACCCGAGTGAGAAGCCCAATTCCACCACTACTCCCAAGCTAACCAAGATACCACCCAAAGAGCCTTTGAAGCCTAACACCAAAGATGGAGTGTATGAGAAACCTCCAAAAGCTCCACCCAAGAAACAAGTGTGGTCTCCTAAGCCCAACCACCTGAGGAACAAACTAGATACCATGCCACCTATCCAGGAGGAGCTCATGCCACAAAAGAGCAAAGTGATCCACACCCACTACCGTGAGTACCAACAACCCCCTATGAGAGCGGTGAGGTACCATTGTGAGCACTGTGGGAGAGATGGACACTTGAGGGAGTTTTTCTTTCGGCACAAGAGAGACGAGCGCCGTGCCAGGGAGATGAACAATGCGGACATGTACCATCCTTTCCATGATGTACATGTGCCAAATGTTCAGAGGAGAGCTGCTAGGCCTAGAGGTCCAATGCCTCAAGGTCCTAGGCCTCTTGGAGGTTTTGCCCAGCGGGATCCTAGCTTTGCAGGATATGGACCTCGTGGCGGTGGCTTTGTTGAGTGTCACCCTCCACCGCATTTTGAGTATCGCAATGGACGCTCTTCCCTTAGCGGACCACGTTTTCCTGTGCGTGGTGATCGATTTCCTTGTAGGCGTGCTAGGAATGGTTTTATCACTAACCGTTCTTTTGAGCAGCCGACCCAACACTGGTATTCTTCCCATTTTACTCACCCCAGTGTTGGACCGTATGCTCACACTATGTCTTTTTATTGATGTAGGTAAAACGATTGGAGGACATTTGGTTGGTGGATTCCGGGTGTTCAAGGCACATGATCGGAAACACCAAGTGGTTCTCCAGTCTTAGTCCTATTGCCGGAAAGGAGTTTATCACCTTCGGCGATAATAGCAAAGTGTTGACACTGGTTATCTATCATAATTATAGGATAAATAAATATGACAAGGGCAAGAATTTGATCACCAACAAAGGATTAGGGTTTTAACTGACAATATTCCATGAGTTTTGGTGAACTATGATTCTGCCGGGACTAAACCAGGAAATCAACACCGATAGCTTCCCATAGAAGGAAACCGACGGGAGATAACTCCACCGCCACGTCAGGAAGTTTCTAGAAGACTCCAGAGGACACCAGAAGACACCAGGAGGTCGACCACCGCGAGAGCATGATAGGTGGGACCGACCGTTCCTCCTCGGGGCCCGCTGGACTCTATCTTCTGGAAGGTTCCCCCACCGACCTCTAGGATGCATCTTAGTCGTACCTTAAGTCGGTTTGATCCAATGGCCACGGTTCATCGCTCAGGGCTATATAAACAGCCCCTGACCCCCCTCATCAGAGCATCATGCATTACATTCATCAGATCATCATCAGAATTACCAGAGAGGGAGATCATCCACCTAGAATAGTTAGATAGAATAGGATTAGAGGAGGCAAGCTTCGCTTGGATTCCTGATCTAGTCACGAGAAGGCTCGGTAAACCCAAGATCTTCTCTCTTGTATTAACATTATGGATCTATTTCATAATTGCTCTTCTAGTTCATCATTGTTCATCATTGTTTATGTTCTAGTTCGTCGTCTAGTTCTAGGTCATCGTCTAGTTCATCTTCTAGTTCATAATCCTGTTCTAGTTCGTACTTTAGTTCTTCTCAATGATCTAATTCACCTTATCGTTCATCTTTATGCTCTAGATAGCAATACAATTGATATGACTAAGACATCAACTATTATATTCTTAATTATATTGCTTATAGTATGCTTTGATTATATATTTGGCATAGATAGTTCATCTTTATGTTTATACTCATGTTCGTATAGCACTCATCTTAAAGTACAAAGGGTGAGTGATAGATGTTGTGTAGGCGTGGTGCCTATACATTATGTATCTGCGAATGCGTCCTATGTTCCGGATAGAGTGGTAGATCGCGGGTGTGATATTCCTGTTGAGTCCTTTGTATTCCACCTCCCGAATATAGTGTTCAGTATGGCTCAGTTAACTCGTGGTTTAGGGGTTACTCTGTTTGACACCTTTACTATGGAGTTGCCTCTTGATTATAAATGTGATGTGACCTAGCCATTGATTGCCAAATATGTTTGCACTAATCAATGTATGCTATGACTTGTCATTAGAATAACTTAGGAATGTTTCTTATTAATACATGTTCTAATCATCACTTGCTAGGTAGTATTATTCTAGGATTATCATTGATTGATTTGATCTCTGTTGTCATTTATCATTATCATTTACTTTGTAATTTGATCCCTGTTTGGAGTAATAAGTGTGTTATCAGTCTTTATTATAAGTGTGTGCCATAATGAATGTTGTTAAGTCCTCATTAGTATAATACCATCATACTTTGAATTGATTAGTCTCTAGGCTAAATATAAATAACGATACCTGAGACTAGCTTGGGTGAAATGCTTCTACAACAGGTGTATTTATCTGTGCGCTTGCGGGTAAATATTTATCTTTAAATCCAGTGCCCTGATATAATTACATTGCTAGCTTCATGTTGGGGATGACAACTTGACGTTAAGTGAAGTTAGTAGTGTCCCGTACATTCTTTAGTGCTTCACTAGATTATTGTTTATCCAGTTCATTCTTAGAGTGATTCCATTAAGGAGTGTCAACAAGCATTTCTGGCACCGTTGTCGGGGACCACATCAATTCAATTAGGGATGGTACCTAGGGTTTTTCATTAAAATCTTTATGAACACTGATAGGACATTGCATTAGCAGCATTTAAAATGGTAGCTAGAACATATCATTTTACTTACACACATGTGATAATGCACTGATTATTTATCTTTACTCAAACAGGCTTACCCTAGCTTAGTTTATCTTTTTATCTTATGCAGGGTGTAATGTATGACTGGTTTCCAACTTGCGAAAAACTATGTTGAGGATCCTGAAGCTTTACTAAAGAAAACAAGACGCAAACTCAAGAGACCCTCACTACCACTTCCAGAAGTTAGCCAGATAAGAAGAAGCTTAACACCAGTATTGGACACCATGGCTGACAAGACACTCCGTGAATTCTCTGCACCAACCACTACCAACATCAGGACTGGACCAACAGTCAATGTAGGAGACAACGGATTTGAGCTCAAGCCAGCTTTGATCAACATGGTGCAAGCTAATCAGTTTTGCGGAAAGGCACATGAAGACGCAAGCGCTCATCTCCAACACTTTCTGGAGATTTGTAGCACTTTCACCATCAAGGGAGTCGAAAGGAACGCCATTCTACTTCGCTTATTCCCATTCTCACTCTTGGGAAAGGCAAAACAATGGTTCTACTCCAACAAAGACAAAAACACCTCATGGGCGATCTGTTCAACTGCCTTCCTAGCAAAATTCTTTCCAGTCGGCAAGACGAATGCCCTTCGTGCCAAGATTTCAACTTTCCAGCAACAACACGACGAATCAATCCCAGAGGCTTGGGAACGCTTTGAAGATTACATATCAGAATGCCCTCACCATGGGATGGAGAATTGGCTACTCATGCAGACCTTCTACCATGGGCTCACTTCGAGTACCCGTGAGAATGTGGATGCTACTGCTAGAGGATCATTCTTGTCACTCACTATCAACAATGCTACTACACTCATTGAGAAGATGGCCTCTAACCAAGGATGGAACGAGGAACGCTCTCAGCCACGCAAGAGGGGAGGAATACATCAACTAAAGGAAGTAGACATGCTGTCTGCCAAACTTGATCTATTCATGAAGAAGTTCGATGAACACACTCCCCAGAAAGAAGACGTCAAGCAAATCTACAAATCTCGCATGACATGTGAAGAGTGTGGAGGCACTGGTCATTCAGGGAGCAACTGCCCTGAGATTCAAGAGGATGCAAATTACATCAACAACAACACCAACTATCGTCCTCAACAAGCTCAAGGATGGAACCAACAATCAAGGCCTAATTACTCAGGTAACTACTCAGGTAACTACCAAGGTAATACATTTAACCAACCACCTTTGAGAGAGATGATATCTAATCAAAACAAGATTATTGATAATATGTCTAAGAAGATAGCTTCCAATGATAAACTGCTTGAAAATATTAATACTAGAATGGATAGCTTTACTTCTGCCATAAAGAATCAACATAGCTTTAATAAGATAATAGAATCTCAGTTATCTCAGTTAGCAGCTTTAGTCCCTATGGCGGAAAAAGGTAAGATTCCTGGAAGTCCGAAAGAACTAGAGACTGCAAATCTTGTAGATATTTTTGATGTAGGACATCTCATACCTAGACCATCGAGGGAATGGATGGATGACTCCATTGCCCCAAAGAAAGGAGATCCAAGAAGACCTGTCATTCCGATCCACATTGGACCTAACAGTTTTGAAGAAGCAGTCTGTGACCTTGGAGCAAGCGTCAACATTATGCCAAAGGTAATATACAAACAAATTCATGGTGCACCTCTGTTATATACAAGTATGTGTTTGCAGCTTGCAGATCAGACACTGTGCTACCCATTGGGAATTCTAGAAGATGTCTATATATGAGTGGGACGCTCGTATGTGTGTAGAATTTATGATCGTCGAAACAGGTGGAGACAATAGAGCACCCATTATTCTTGGACGCCCGTTCCTAAGCTCAACCAAAGCCATCATCTACGCGGACAACGCCAAGATCTGTTTCACAATCATAGGCAATAAAGAAAGATTCAGCTTCAAGAGACGTACACTCACTACCCGAGTCCACCCTCAAATGCCCTACGAAGATGCAAACACTATATCAATAAAGAAGAAGAATAGGAACAGAAGGAGGAAGGATAAGGCTACACAACCGCATCAAGACACAGTATGGATGGTCAACTCTGTCCAAACAGAATATGACCACCTTCTTCCATCACCATACCTCGCCAAGAGAGATGACCCAGGCATACCAACCATCGATTCCAAGATCGAGGGAAGTACATTCCACAAGACGTTCTGCGACATCGGATCAAGTGTTAACATAATGTCTAAGGTAACATATGAATACTTATATAAAAATAGACCTATGTATGAAACATATGTGCAGCTGCAGCTGGCGGACCAAGCTTATCGATTTCCAGAGGGAATAGTAAAGGACGTGATGATCCAAATTGAAGACCACTATGTTCCCACCGACTTCATAGTACTAGACATGGGAAGAGAAGACGATATTGGCATCATCCTAGGAAGACCCTTCCTCAACACCACTAGCGCCATCATCTACATGAGATCTGGAGAGATCCACTTCCAGTTCCTGAGAGAAAAGGTACGCTGTTACTTCAATAGTTATGCCACTAATGCACAAGAAAAGAAGAACCACTCAAGGAGGAGGCGCCGCACATTCCAACGCAACAAGAATCGACCAATCAAGGATGGATGGGCTAACTATGAAGGAGAAGTCACCAGGAGTGAAAACATTCCATTAAAGGAAATGAAGGACGATGAAGTAAAAGAGACAAGTCCACCAGTCAGACAAGTGTGGAAAAAGAAAGAGAGTTCTACTAACGTGCACTCATCGAGGTCCTCCTCAGGA
The DNA here is from genome assembly GCA_009763385.1 of Coix lacryma-jobi var. lacryma-jobi. Taxonomy (NCBI): domain Eukaryota; kingdom Viridiplantae; phylum Streptophyta; class Magnoliopsida; order Poales; family Poaceae; genus Coix; species Coix lacryma-jobi. Next base: position 82,196,040 of record CM019830.1, read on the forward strand.
TCTGCTGATGCACCCAAGGAAGAATGAAGAGCGTACAAGGAGTCTTGTTCGATAGACTATAAACGTCGAATCCCCGCCGAAAGGTAACTCGGTAGTTATCCATAATCATTAGCATTAAATTCATCATTACATAATTAGTAGATTTAGCATGATCATTTTACTATTAGTATCTTATTTACTTCTTAGCAATTATATCTGCATTAGAAAACAAAATAAAAATACAAAAAACTCTAAGCCCCATGAGAGTAGTACACTTTCTATGGAGGCATAAAAATAAAAATGATACATTTGCATATTTACTTCTACATTGCACACATCCATAGAAATAAAAAAAAGAGATACTACGAAACACTGCTAAAACTCTGCTTAGTGGAAAGGAAGAACATAAATAATCTTAAGAGCTTTATGACAACTAGACAAATGGAGGAATATTTATCACTAACGCTTAATCAAGTTCCACTAGTTGTGTTGTCTATCATTGAATTCAGCAGGAAGAGAAGAAGAGAAGGACTCAAGAAACCATTAACGGTCTACTCGTCTTCTGGAGAAAAAGGTCACGTCAAGATCCAGCTTGGGGGAAAGCAACCTCAGTTATCACGATAAGTATCACAACTTTTTATCTATTACTATTAGTTCGGTTTAGTTAGATCAGATTAATAAATGTAGAAACCCCTAAAAAGATGAATAACTATTACAAAACCAAATAAAGATATTATATAATGAATAAATGTCTAGGTGGATATAAACTTAATTATGCTCATGATGAAAATGATGAACAATTGCTCTGCCGTAATTCCTTTTAAGTACCTAGTGTTTAAACTTAAATTTTCTTGAGTTTTAGACAAAGTTGTTCTGAATAAACTCTGAACCTGAAACCTGTGGATTGCAAATGCTTGATCTAAATTCTAGATAATTGTGAGATATGAAATAAAAAGGTTTGAGCTGTTGTTTATCTAATTCCTAGAGATACTAGAGTTCTGGAGATTTACACTTTAAAAAGATTAAAAACACATGATGAGATCCTGTATGACATAACATGAGTTCCTACCCAGAGCCATTAATATGATCTTAAGATAAGGCTACTTGCTTTGTTCTAAGTTTTTAGTTATGGTTGAGAAATTTATCATGCTCTAGAGATCAAGGATGTTTTATTAAAAGATTCACTCTTCCGAAGTAGTATTGTGTTAGAGGCATGGGACTATGCAAAAGTATAAAAGGAGGAAATAAAAGGGACAAGTGTCCGACTACCTCAAAAGAAGAAAAATAGTTATGATAAAAATATGAAAAAAATGATAGCCCATGGTCCCTCTAATTACAATATGCTAGCAAGAGATGACAAATTTCAAATGTTCTAAGATCTTGATCTATGAGTATGACATCTTTCTCCCTAACTTTGAACTTTGACTTGGTAAAATATGCTTTTCACTTCTTAAAGCTCCAGATATATATATCCATAGAAGGAAGGAAAATGCATCAGTGAGGAATCATAAAATATAAAAGAGCGATTTGAGAGTGTCATACTGTGGAATCTCTGATTTTTTTTAAAAAAATATATAAAACTCCAGAATGAAGGTTGATCAAAGAGTTAGAGATACAGTGCTTAACTTGATTGTTTTATCTTACATTTGTTTAAAGATTCAGGTGAAGGCAAAAGCTTCATAGTTAAAGGTAATATGAGAAAGTCAGAATAGTTAACTCTAATCCAAGGGAAGATTTTTGTTTGAACATATGTACCATTGAGGTGTGAAAGCATAGTAGCAATTCCTGATTCGTCATGAATATTTGCTAAGGGACTAGCAAAAGGTAAGCTTGGGGGAATTGTTGACACTGGTTATCTATCATAATTAAAGGATAAAAAAATATGAAAAGGGCAAGAATTTGATCACCAACAAAGGTTTAGGGTTTTAATTGACAATATTCCACGAGTTTTGGTGAACTATGAGTCTGCAGGGACTAAACCAGGAAATCAACACCGATAGCTTCCCATAGAAGGAAACCGACGGGAGATAACTCCACCGCCTCGTCAGGAAGTTTCTAGAAGACTCCAGAGGACACCAGAAGACACCAGGAGGTCGACCACCGCGAGAGCATGATAGGTGGGACCGACCAGTCCCACCAAGGGACCGACCGGTCCTCCCCGGGGCCCGCTAGACTCTATCTTCAGGAAGGTTCTCCCACCAACCTCTAGGATGCATCTTAGCCGTACCTTAAGTCAGTTTGATCCAACGACCACGGTTCAACGCCCAAGGCTATATAAACAGCCCCTGACCCCCTCATCAGAGCATCAGGCATTACATTCATCAGATCATCATCAGAATTACCTGAGAGGGAGATCAGTCGGAAGCCCTAGAACTACATCCATCTAGAATAGTTAGATAGAATAGGATTAGAAGAGGCAAGCTTCGCTTGGATTCCTGATCTAGTCACGAGAAGGCTCGGTAAACCCAAGATCTTCTCTCTTGTATTAACATTATGGATCTATTTCATAATTGCTCTTCTAGTTCATCATTGTTGATCATTGTTTATGTCCTAGTTCATCATCTAGTTCTTGTTCATCGTCTAGTTCATCTTCTAGTTCATAATCATGTTCTAGTTCATGTTCTAGTTCGTACATTAGTTCTTCTCAATGATCTAATTCACCTTATCGTTCATCTTTATGCTCTAGATAGCAATACAATTGATATGACTAAGACATCAACTATTATATTCTTAATAATATTGCTTATAGTATGCTTTGATTATATATTTGGCATAGATAGTTCATCTTTATGTTTATACTCATGTTCGTATAGCACTCATCTTAAAGTACAACGGGTGAGTGATAGATGCTGTGTAGGCGTGGTGCCTATACATTATTTATCTGCGAATGCGTCCTATGTTCTGGATAGAGTGGTAGATCGCGGGTGTGATATTCCTATTGAGTCCTTTGTATTCCACTTCCCGAATATAGTGTTCAGTATGACTCAGTTAACTCATGGTTTAGGTGTTACTCTGTTTGACACCTTTACTATGGAGTTGCCTCTTGATTGTAAATGTGATGTGACCTAGCCAATGATTGCCAAATATGTTTGCACTAATCAATGTATGCTATGACTTGTAATTAGAATAACTTAGGAATGTTTCTTATTAATACCTGTTCTAATCATCACTTGCTAGGTAGTATTATTCTAGGATTATCTTTGATTGATCTGATCTCTGTTATCATTTATCATTATCATTTACTCTGTAATCTGATCCCTGTTTGGAGTAATAAGTGTGTTATCAGTCTTTATTATAAGTGTGTGCCATAATGAATATTGTTAAGTCCTCATTAGTATAATACCATCATACTTTGAATTGATTAGTCTCTAGGCTAAATATAAATAACGATACCTGAGACTAGATTGGGTGAAATGCTTCTACAACGGGTGTATTTATTTGTGCGCTTGCCCGTAAATATTTATCTTTAAATCCAGTGCCCTGATATAATTACATTGCTAGCTTCATGTTGGGGATGACAACTTGACGTTAAGTGAAATTAGTAGTGTCCCGTACACTCTTTAGTGCCTTCACTATATTATTATTTATCCAGTTCATTTTTAGAGTGATTCCATTAAGGAGTGTCAACACAAAGGTAAAGTGTTGTCCTGTGGGTCTATGCGAGTTAATGAGCACTTTGTGTTGCGTGATGTTGCTCTTGTTTCTAACTTGCATTTTAACCTTCTTTCTGTTTCGCAACTCTTTGATGATGACTATGAGATTCGTTTTAAGCCGAATCTCAGTCGTATTTTGGATCCTCAGGGCAATCTTGTGTGTTTGATTTCGCCCTTTAGGAAAGTTTTTCGTGCGAATTTCTCGGAGTCTTTTGGCATTTCTCGTTGTCTTGTGGCTGGTCCTTCCTCCTCTGATCTTTGGAAGTGGCATAGGAGACTTGGTCACCTGAGCTTCGACTTGCTTGCAAGGCTTAATTCACTTGACTTAATCCGAGGATTGCCCAAGTTGCAATTGGAGAAGGATCTTGTTTGCCATTCTTGTAGACATGGGAAGATGGTTGCCGCTCCCCACCATCCAGTCAATTAGGTCATGACTAAGCGCCCTGGAGAGCTTTTACACATGGACCTTGTAGGTCCGGCTCGGGTGAGCTTAGTTGGGTGGAAGTGGTATGTGCTTGTTGTTGTCGATGACTTTTCGAGATATTTGTGGGTTTTCTTTTTAGCTAAGAAAACTGAGACTTTCTCTTTTGCTCGCAATCTGATTTTGTGTCTTCAGAACGAGTTCCCTAAGAACTCAATGCGAGCTATCCATAGTGATAATGGTACCGAGTTAAAAAACATGGATTTTGAGAAGTTTTGTGACTCTTTCGGTTTGGAGCATCAGTTTTCTTCCCCCTACACACCGCCACAAAATGGTATTGTAGAGAGGAATAATCGGACCCTTGTTGACATGGCCAGGACGATGCTCGATGAGCATAGGACTCCTAGGCGGTATTGGGCCGAGGCTATGAACACTGCATGTTATATTTCCAATCGCATTTTTCTCCGAGCTTTCTTGAAAAATACTTCTTATGAGTTGCGTTTTGGAAGACAACCCAAAGTGAGTTATTTTAGAGTTTTTGGTTGCCATTGTTTTATTCTCAAAAAGGGCAATTTGGACAAGTTTGAGTCTCGTTCTTCTGACGGTGTATTTTTGGGTTATGACACTCATACTCGTGCATATCGTGTACTTAACCTTGATACTAACCGAGTCATGGAGACATCCGATGTCACCTTCGATGAGACCATGGTTTGTCCTTCTTCTAGATTTGAGCGTGCAGGTGATCACGAGGTTGGCGAACCTCTTTTTGATGACAAGGAAGAAGGTGCTGAAGGGATGGATGACCCAGCACCACCTCCACCTGCTGTGCCGCTAGGATCGGCTTCTACTATGATGACTCACGGCCCCGACCCCTCTTCGTCGACTACTTGGGGGCCGTGGGATCCGCCACCTCGGGCTATTCCATTTGTACCCGAGGATGCACCAGGACACATTCAGCGCTGGAGGCGCCACGACACATTCAGCGCCAACACCCACCTCAACAGATGATCGGCAGCATCGACGAAAGTGTCACTCGGTCAAGGTCACAACAAATCTCTCACTTTGCTCATTCTGCATTTGTTGCTGATTTTGAACCCCGAGATGTTGGACACGCTTTATCTGATCCAGATTGGGTCATTTCCATGCATGAGAAGTTAGAAAATTTTGAGAGAAATCGGGTTTGGGTTTTGGTTCCACCTCCTCCAAACTGTAATCCTATTGGGACAAAATGAGTTTTCAAAAACAAACAAGGAGAGGATGGCGACATTGTGAGAAACAAGGCCAGACTTGTAGCCAAGGGGTATAGTCAGAAGGATGGGATAGACTATGAGGAGACTTTTGCTCCCGTAGCTCGTTTGGAGGCAATTAGGATACTCTTGGCTTTTGCTGCATCCAAAGGGTTTAAACTTTTTCAAATGGATGTCAAGAGTGTCTTCTTAAACGGCTACATAGAAGAAGAGGTGTATGTGAAACAACCCCCCGGTTTTGAAAATCTCAAGTTTTCAAACCATGTTTTCAAACTTCACAAAGCTTTGTATGGTTTGAAACAAGCCCTTGGAGCCTGATATGATAGGTTGAAAACCTTTTTTCTTGCTAAGGGTTTTAAAATGGGATGTGTGGATAAAATGCCTTTTCTCCTCAAGCAAGGCAATGACACTCTCTTGGTTCAGATTTATGTGGATGATATCATTTTCGGTGGTTCTTCTCACGCTTTGGTTGCCAAGTTTGCAGATCTTATGAGCAGGGAGTTTGAGATGAGCATGATGGGCGAGTTGACATTCTTCCTCGGGTTGCAAATTAAGCAATCCTGAGATGGGACGTTTGTGCATCAGGGAAAGTACACCAAGGACATCCTAAAGAAGTTCGATATGGGTGAGGCCAAGCCTCTTCCAACACCCATGTCGACCATGACGGCCCTGGATGCGGACAAGGATGGAGAAGCTGTGGACAAGAAGGAGTACCAGAGTATGATCGGGTCGCTGCTGTACCTGATGGCGACACGCCCGGACATTCAGTTCGCGGTGTGTCTGAAGGACCGAAAGTGCTACTAGAAAGCGACCGGAGGGGGGTGAATGGGAGCTTCAAAATTTCTTTTCAGAAACTTGTTGCCTCTGTCCCGAAAATCACCCTAAGAGCAAACCTAGAGCTTGAATAGTGTCCACGGCCCTAGATGTAGGGTGGATGCTTCCAAGAAGCACAGCGAGACACTACTCAACTCCAGAAACCCAACGCAAAAACCGGAAACCAAAACCGACAATGAACGAACGAACCACCGACGAAAACGTGCGAAGCAGCACTGACCGGACTCACTAGAGTGTCCGGTCAATGGGCACTGGACGCGTCCGGTCTGTCAAAAACTGATTTGGGAGCTCTCTGTTTGTGACCGGACTCACTGTCACTGAGCGTCCGGTCACAGCCTGAGCGTCCGGTCAGACAAAAACACAAACGATGAACAGTGCATGTTGTGCGTCCGGTCATGCAAAGTTGGTGCGTCCGGTCATCCCTTCGCAGAACTGAGCAGCGAGACTCTCAACGATCGGACGCACTGGTCAGCGTCTGGTCGTTGAACAGGCAGCGTCCGAGCACCTCGAAATCCCACTGTTCATCCACCGATTCGACCCGATCTCACCCAAAACGAATCCTCTAGGGTTCAAACTTGGAGAGATGAGTCACAAGGAGGATAGTGAGCTACTCCTAGGAGATCATGGCTCGAACCTATCTCCAAATTGATGAATCAAAGAACTTCGGGGGAAGGGAGACAAAAAACCGAACCGAAACAAAAATCAATCGATCTACTAGCTCATGAGGTTAGAGGTGAATTCCTTTGGTGGAAAGATGCGCCTCACGATCTAGCACAACTCAGTTCAAACGGAATCAAAAAAGACAAAACGAGGAGGGAGATCGATCAATGGAAAAATCGTGGAGAAAAGCAACCCGCGAAGAACAACACCAAAACATGAATCACAACCATGAATTTGCAACTGTGTGGCAACCACACGCTACAATAGTGAGATTACGGTCTCACTTCCTCAAAATCTCATGAACATAGAGGTATGGTTCTTGTGACAGAACCGACCAATTTATAAGAGCACAAGTGCGAAAACCTCTGCCGGAGCAGCTGAATTAGCACACTTGAGCCCATATAAACCCGGTAGTCCGTGAAATCCTGAGGGATTTCAAACTTTTCCAACATCTCAGCCAAGATTGCATGGTCAAGCAAATACATATCATGTTCACGGAGCTTTGCAGCGGAAATAAAATTACAAAAGTGTTCACAAATAATAATACAACTTAATTTACTTTGAAACAACGTAGCTTTGAAATGAATATGATAACATAAGTTGAAATACTTTGCTAGCTTGAGTGACATCCTCCAACAACGGCATAAAGAGAAGAAGTAGGGAACTGTCGAGCCTACCGGCACTGGCCATCACCTTTCGGCAGACCTAACCTTCACCTGCAACAAGCTGGGATAAACCCTGAGTACTCGAATGAACTCTGCTAGACTTACCCGTCGGAAACCAAAAATAAAGAGACACCAAGGAGTATGCAAGGCTGATATAAACAGTGGAGCTGGCTAGCTTTATTTGCAAAAATGAGCTTGAGGTAAAGGGTTCATCATTTAATTATATGAGCAGTCATCTTTTATCCTATTCCTTAAACTCTAGGTTTTGCACCTGTACTAGAGCATTCACTTGAATCTAACAAACAAATACATAATACCATATCAGGTTTGCTTATCAATATTTTAGTTGAACCATCAAAAGTCACATGGAGTTGTATCGTGGTGAAGCTCGCCATAGTTTCCCACTAACCGGGGGAGACGGCCACTCGAATCGAATTCCAAACCAGCTGGTGAAAGACATTTAATACCAGCCCACACTTTCCCCGTCGGGTCCATGCATTGGGCAACCGCTCGATGCTTGTTCGTGGTGATAATCGTCGCGGTTCAAGCACGGACCGCCCAATTGGAACCTGGCGATGGCCTCCCGCGGCAGATCACATTTCCATACTAGAGGGCGCGACATGGGTCGAAACCGGCCCGAACAGCTTCTAACCGGCTTTGGGGTCGATGATTACAGCATCGACATATCCCTAAGTAAAAGGGCGCGTTCAAAAATGAACGAGGGCCAACATCGATACAAACCTACACGATCCAACAGACGGGCTGCCCCAAGTTTCCAAACTTGTGCCTTGCCTTCCAGTTGACCGTATTTCATTACTACTCAGGTTCTTTTCCACGATAGCAAAATATAGCCAACCGTGATCCGGTAAATACCCACCAGGGGTATTACAGAAACATCCTTAACTATCACTTTTATTAAGCAACTAAGCAATTCTACATTATAAATAAGGAACAAGATAACAAGGCAGGTATAAACAATATTCAAGGAAGGGTAATGCAGCAGGTAGGATTCAATAAACTCTTATACCTAATGCATCACAATACAAAATACTCAAGTAAATTAATTATAAAAACTGGGAGACTTAAGGATGCTCCGGGGCTTGCCTGGGAACCAACACTAGGTTAGTGTTTGTTAGGTGATACTCGCTTGGCGAGCATCTCCGCTGTAGCACTTGCTCAACTCAGCATCTTCGGGATAATCCACCGAACACCGTCTTCGGGTTCAACCTCATCATCACGTCCTTCACGATGTATCTACCGTTACCTAAATGAGATGCGCAATGCAAGCGTATGAATGCAAGGGAAACACTTATGAAGCAAACACAAGGCGCACAAGAAAAACATTACTAATTATTTCACATAAGTATACAGGATAACTACGAAAAGTAGGCTTAACTCTAACACACAACATAGCATAAACACTCTGGCCGGTTATAATTAAAGTATGGTGTTAAACAAGATTCATCAGACATGTAGAAAGGTTAACTACAACAATCAATCAAGCCTACATTACTCATATCACACAAAGGGAGCACATGTATGCATATATAGCTTCTACTTTAGTTAAGCAAGTTAACCATCATTATTTAATATATTTATATGATACATCTGGTTAATTAATTTAATAACATGAAATGCACAATCTGAACATTACCAAGTCATGACATGGCATCAAAGATCACATAATCAACATTAAGCTATAGCAATCAAGTTCGGTTCATTTACACAGTTTGGACACCAACACACCATGTACTTTAAACAGACATAACTAGAGCTACACATATCCAAACAAGGTGATCCTAGACTTTCTGAAAAGCTAATGAAATTATCTACAACTTTGCTATTATCAATTAAGCATGATTAAGCCATTAAAAAGACCAAACATAACAGGTAACCACTTCTGTCCAAACTTTGGACAGAATATTACATTCATCTTCAAGCAGCCATAACTGGAGATCTAAAGCACCCAAGGACTTGAAATAAGACTTTTTGGAAATCTTATTAAGTTGTCTACAACTTATTTATAATCATCTCAAGATTATTAAGCAGTTAACAAGGCTAACTAACTCAAACAAGTAAATCTGTCCAGATTTGGACAGATTCTGACCTCTAATTTTAAAGACATGTAACTCAAGTTCTAGACCACCAAAAATAGTGATCCAAGACAATTTAAAAAGCTTATGAAAAACACTACAAATATTCTATTAATATGAAGACATGATTCATAACTTAAACTAGCCAAACAATTCATTCTTTCAGATCTGCACAGAAGGTATGCAAAACCTGACAGCCAACTTACAAAAATTATAACTCCTAAACCACATGGCCTAAAATTATGAAATTTTAGGACAAGCAATATAAAGAGGTTATCTACAACTTTTATATAGAACATATCTACAGAAAACATAATTTTCTTCACGCACTAATCACCATACAAAAACTGTGTATGTAGCAATTTCTGCATATTAGTAAATCATTTCATCACTTGTTTAGTTAATCATTTGAGCACACCCATATGCTATTGAAACACTTCTAACAGTTGTAATCATGATTACACATCACTTACCTCAGATTAATATACAACAAGGTCAATCATTCAAACATATACATTTTTATTTATCACCATGCTTTTATTAATTAAATAATTAACTAACATAGGCATTATTTTTAAGTGATGTTGCAAACATATAGTTTGGACCTCATATTTTTTACAGGTGATAGAAAAGGTCAAACCATGACTACTGTAAAAATATCACATGCTCATGTATTACAATTTATTTATTAAAAATATGACAAGTTTAATTCACTAAAATGCATGTGAGAGCAAAATAAATCTACAAATCACATTTTCTTTAAACTCATGGCCATGATAAAATTATCCAAGCTATAACAACATCATAGAAAGTCTGTGGAACCACCTTTTCTATTTTTATATGCAAACATTTGCCACAATTCATTTTAATCCATTTAATGGGCTGAAAGCAAGATAAATTCATAACTAAATCATACTTGCACAAGAAATCCTGAAATTTTTACCACAGCACACATGACACATGACAAGTCTACCATACAAATTACACAACAATCTAAGCTGTAAAACAATAGATATCGTTTTATCCCTATTTAATGCTATTTAACACAAATAAATCATTACCGCAGAAACTATCAACTAGCATACCACATATTATACATTCACTGGATAGATCTACTCACAAGGATTCCAAAACGTGCTCACTTGCAATTTTTGGACAAACACACAATTTATCACGTATTTCCAAAGTTTTGGCCAGATTTATTAATTAAACAAAAACGAAAAACAAAAACTGTTTTGCATTAGGAACCTCAGATCTGCACAAAACAACCAATGACTAGTTAGTAAATCTAATGAGTCATGCAACTTAACATAAAAACCCGAAAAAGAGTTTCAGCTTCGCTAGATAGGGCTTTCACCATGTATTCACGGGAGGAGCTCGGGAAGACGCAGGGGAAGGCCGGGCTGCTAGGGTTGGGCTGCAGGGCGCCGGCCTCTGCTGGAGGCCGGCGCTGCTGCTGCCTTGGTTGCCGGGGCTGCTGCCGGCCTGCTGCTGCCTGTCTGCGGCCGTCAGGGAAGGGCGCGGCCCTGGGACGAGCCCGCAGGAACGGCGCGCACAAAAAAAAACCGCGGAGTCGCTACTGCTTCTGGTGACGACGCAGGAAAAGGAAGGAGAGCAGAGGGCGCCAGGGAGAGGAGCAGCGAGCACGCTGCTGCCGGCGTCTGCTGCTCTGCGGTTTCTCTCATCGGCCATGGAAGGGAAGGAAGGCAGGAGGAAGGGTGTTGATTGCTTTCTGCCATGGAGGAGAAGGGAGAAGTGGTCATGCTGTTGGTTTCCTTCTGCTTCTCTTCTACTGCAAGGGAGAGAGTGAAAGGAGGGGAGGAGAAACAGAGAGGGACCGAGGAGAAGGGAGACTGGGTGAGAGGGAGGAGTCGAAGTCGCTGTTTTTGCGTGAGGAAGGGGAAAGGGCGACAGAGGCATGGCCTCGAGAGGCGAGCCAGCCTCGAGAGGCGAGCCGGCCTCGGGAAGATTTCCCGTGAAATTTTTCTACAATTTCTTTCCCAATCTGGCAGGTTTCCGGAAACTTTCGGCCAAGATCAAAATTCTAAATATTGATCAAACGGACTCTAATTCCGACGAAACTAATTTTGTTGTCGTCGTCTCGCCGAGTACTCCGACTTTCGTTAAAGGCACTTGGTCAGATTCCCAACGGTTTGCCCGGTAACGATCGTCGACGGCAGCTTCACGGTGACCGAATTTCCAATTTTTGCAGTATAGACTTTACTGATTTCTGGAACCTGAAAACTGCGTTATACTCTATCTTGTGAGCTCATTTTCACCCTTTTCGGCACCGATCCAGGTCTCAGCCATAAAACGAAATTTGTTCCTTTCGATCTGTACTACATCTTTTGTTTAAGACGCACTGACATGTGAACACCCGAAAATATCGTTCAACTCCGGTCAAAGCGGTCACCCTGTAGGATCCAGATTACGATCTCTCGTAGGTGGGAATATTTTTCGGTCGTCTGCTCAACACGGAACTTTCATAACTTTTGACCGTGAGTTCATATATAGTTGATCGGGCATAATCGCGGTACTTGGTTGAACTCAACGGATCTTCTTCACTTAATTCCTGATTATAGGCAAAGTTGTGACTCGTCATTTCATGTGACTTATTGATTCCAAATTTTGCCAAACTATTCTACTAGTCACTATAGATAGGAACTGAAACAGGGAACATGAAAAAGTCATGTTTAGCAATAATCTTGAATATTTTAAAATTGGACAATCATTATTAACTTACACAGTTAATTATTTCCGGAATAATCCAAACAGAGGCTCTGTTTCCGGGATTGATTCTAAATCTTCAGTCATCACTGGCAATATTAGAAATTATCTCTCGATCATCATCTGGCAGACCATGTTTGTGTTTAAACTGACTGCTCAACTGGCGTTGAACACCTGGGGTGTTACAACCCCTCCCCCTTAAAAGAATCTCGTCCCGAGATTCCGGACGAAAGACTTTTCGAGGGAAGAGAAACATATCTGTTAACACCAGATTTTCGCACGCGTAAGAATACGACAGGTGGGTCCGGCCAGCAGAGGAGACAGATTCGGCAAATGATCGGCAGCTGTTTGGTCCTCAGAGTTTCGGTAACTGTCTACGCGGTCGGCTATTTCGCGAGACCGTGTTTCCATTCGGAATACGCGTATTGTGAGTAAAGCTGGCTTGCACAGGAAGACACGTCGTGATGGAAGGCACCAAATAATGTAGGGTTTATATCTTTCCGTATTTCATTGTAAAGTCGTAATCGTCTAGGACTCATGTTTTCGTCCAGGGTATAAATATAAGCCCTCGACCATTGTAAGACTGTTCACAACCATATCAATACAACCGGCCCCGTGCCATCTTCGAGTCCTTATAGTCGTGTCGTCGAGTTCTTCGAGAGGAATCATCGATCCGTCGACCTCCGTAAGTACCGGCAACCTTGCTATCATGTCTAGTATCATGCAGTGGATTTAGATATGATGCAAGTAGTCTCGTACGTTAAGCTTAGTATCGTGCGGCGGATTTAAGTTTTTACATATGACTTGTATCATGCGGTGGATTAAGTCATGAGTAAAAATAGTTATCGGCTCTGTTAGATTTGGCAGATCTAATAGATTCATTAAGTTATCATGTGTTATATGTCTTATTTATTTAATTCGTACAACACTTTCTGCCCAATCTAGATTTATCTTCGTTCGGCCTCGTTGCATGAGTATGCTTGTGCTTTGCTAATTATAAGATCATGATGGCCGAATCGACTTTCAATCTAGGTTGTTACATGTTGCGGGTTCATACATGCCGATCATGTTTAGGCTTTGATAGAACTGGGTGTCGTGCGGCAGGTACAGGTTTTAGATTAGTTTAATCATGCTTTGCCTGTGTGTTTCTTCTTCATGGACCCCAGTTCGGCTAGTTTGCCGATTCTGGTTAAGCTTACATGAGTAATGAGTATATATAGATCTGTTCAGATGTATGTGTGCTTTAGCTTCTTATAATTAGATTGTATCATGCGGTGGATTAATCTCATTATAAGGAGTGGTGTAGATTTATAGCAAGTGGTATCATGCGGTGGATTAGCTTTGCTTGAGTTTATGCTTGACGGGTTCATGAAGGCTGGACGTGCGGCAGACTAGCTGGATTGGCCTATGCATATGTTATCTGAATAGATCTGTATTTACAAGTTACCTCTTTTATCCTTTTGTCACGTATGTATTCGGCATTCGACATGTTTACATGCTTTCTCTTTATACTTGCCGAATGACATATTAAACCTGTTTCGACAAACAGCTTCTATAGCTGTGTGCCGTCGTGATTGGCTTCCAAAGCCATACATATGGAACTGTCTGGTTTCACCCAGCATGTTCCTAGGTATTCTCATACTTTTATCCCTTGTTGGTTTTTAGGTCAAACCGACTGGCACGTCTCCGGGTTCGATACACCCCGGGCTCCCGATTGAAGCTAGCCTCGTTCGGCTTGCTGTGTGCTCTTGACGCGAGGTGCCACGTTTTGCGTCAACACACTTTTTGGCACGCCCGGTGGGACGACTTCATTTCAAGATGCCTGAGATTAACGAAGATCAAGTCTTCGAGGTGACCATGGATGATTTGTCGCTAGAATTAAAAGATCTGTTGCAGCGAGTTTGTGATGAATTCCAGCGCAAGTGCTTGGAGACCTTCTCCAAGAATAAAAGCGGCAAAGTCTATCAGAAGCAGATGTTCCCGAAAGTTGTTCCTCATCACCAACTTGAGCTACCTGACGGTAGCGAAGAAGCGGCTCTCCAGAAGATGGCAGATATGATGCATGGGATCGTATCAGGAGCAGTGACCAGTCATCAGTCGGCTTTCCTGAACACCTTTCGTGCGATCATGGTTGATACTTTCGGTCCGAACGCAGATAAGTATTTTGAAGAAGCTGCTGGTCCAGTGCGGGGACCATTGTTGTTCCAAGTACCTCAACGCCGAAGAGTTGTCGAAAATAGTGGAGCCGGCCCAAGCACGGGTGGAATGGTTTCTCAAGAAACACAACAACTTCCCCAGACCTATGGCCAGCTCACATTCGGCACAACAGGGAACGTTCCACCATCTGCTTCTAGAGTATCTCCTGTGGCAAACAGGATCCAGAAAGATATGTTTGGAGACGGATATCGGGAATTTACGGACTATAACTCGATTAACGCTCTTCCGAATCCCGGATACAGGAGTTCAGCGGGGTTACATGCTGGGGGGCAAACGCAAACAACTCCTGATTCAAATGTTGACCTCATCATGCATGAGATGGCTGATATGATGCAGAATCAGTTCGGCCTAAAACCGAAGAATCAAATATACACGTACAAGTCTCCTTACCCTGAATGGTACAATCGGGTAGCTCTTCCTCCGAGGGTCAAACCTCCTACTGACCTTACCAAGTTCTCGGGCCAAGATGATACCAGTACGAGGCAACACATCAGCCGTTACCTGATGCAGCTTGGTGAAGCATCGGCAGATGAAGCTTGGAGGATTCGATACTTCCCGTTGTCGTTGACAGGACCAGCCTTCTCTTGGTTCGCCTCACTGCCAGCGAATTCCATCAGTACGTGGGCGGAGCTGGAGCAGAAATTCCACTCATACTTCTTTACGGGAACCAGTGAGAGGAAGTTGGTCGATCTCATGAGTTTGAGGATGAGACCCGGTGAAACACCGCAAGAGTATCTGTGCCGATTCAGGGAGACCAAAAGTCTCTGCTATTCTCTGAATTTGCCGGATGACCAGTTACCGGGGATAGCCACAGCTGGCATGTTGCCGAGTATCAAAGAAAAGCTATTCGGCATGGAATTTGAAGACCTCGGGCAGTTATCACAAAGGTTAGCGATGATGAGCAATCAAGCTCAGGGATTCAAGAGGAACAGTCAGTTCCAGAAGGGTGATGTAGCGGCCGAGATGTATCAGGCTTTCCTAGAGGAAGCAGATGAATATCATGATGAAGATGAGGTGGCTGCAGCCGAAATAACTTGGTCTAAAGAGCCGACTCAAGTCAACCAACGGTGGCTGAGGCAACACAAAGGTACTTATGACTTTGATGTGTCCAAGTCAGATAAATTATTTGAATACTTGTTGAAGGAGGGACGCATCAAGTTGCCGAAAGGTCATCCTATGCTGCTTCCTGGGGGCGTCAAAGACAAGAAGTATTGTGGTTTCCACAACACTAAGTCCCATTCCATAAATGATTGTCGAGTGTTCAGAGATCGGATCTAGAAGGCTATTCAAGGCGGACATCTGAGGTTCGTTGGAAAGATGAAGATTGATGGTAGCCCTTTTGAGCAGAATACTGTGTCTTTCTCTGTTAACATGATCAATGCAGCCGATCCCAGGGGTAGGGGTAAGATGAAAGTTTTAACCTCTCATAGAGCGAGGGAAGCTGACACTATTGATCCCGATCGACAGGTTACAAAAGGAGAACTTCAGCGGAGAGTTCGGTTCCAAGATAGCCGAATTGAGACGGGTAACACCTCCAGACCCAGGGTCACGACGCGCATTCTGTTGAATAAGTGGCGTCGGAAACAGGAACGGTACCAGAAGCAGAGGCTTTATGAAGAACGGAAGTTCCTGGAGGGGCAGAAGAGATACGAGGAAGAGATGTACCGAAAAGAACGAGAAGATATGGAGGAACAGGAACAGTCTCATTGGGAATGCTCGTTCTTCCAGTATTGTTGGAACGAAGGCTTGACGTTGCCTGTTAAGAACGACTGCCCTGAATGCAGTGGTCAGTACTCCGAGTACAGGTAATCTCGAGTCAGCCATCGTTCTGTCCATGAAAGGCTTGGGGCACGAATCCCTGAGGACGATCAGCGCTTAAAAATAAATAATTTTGAGAATCGGCAGGGAGTATTTGCCGATCAAAGTTGGGCTCATACTGAAGAAGAAGAATACCGTGAATATGTCTGGCAAAAAGGGCAATGGTGCCCGCCAGGTTTAAGGAAAAACCAGAAAAGGAGAGTGCAGCGCTTGAGGAACAGAGAGTTGGAGCAAGCGGGCACCAAGATGAAACGGATTTGGTGTCCTAAAGAGAAGCCGGATGGAGGTAATCGTTCGGCTAATACATGCATGGCGTTCTTTCTCCCGTCAGAGTTTGTAGCTCCGGAGAATCAAGATGTCCAGGATGAGACATATTCAGACTTCGATGAAAGTGAATTTCAGGACTTATTGGCTCATCTCGTCTTGGCTGAAAAGGCAGTATTTGATAAAACAATCAGACACCGACACTTGAGGCCATTATATATGAGGGGGTATGTCAATGGCAAGCCATTAACCAAGATGTTCATTGATGGAGGAGCTGCCATAAATATCATGCCATATACCACTTTCAGGAAGCTTGGCATGACAAGTGAAGATCTACTGAAGACCGACATGGTATTGAGGGATTTTGCGGGAAATTCTTCTGATGCCCGAGGAGCAGTCCATGTCGAATTAATGATTGGGTCTAAAACCTTGATCACTACCTTCTTCGTCATTGAGGGCAAGGGGGCATACAGTTTGCTGTTAGGAAGAGATTGGATACATGCAAACTATTGTGTACCATCAACTATGCATCAGTTCCTCATACAGTGGATTGGAGATGATATTGAGATCGTTCATGCTGATGATTTGGTTAGTGTTGCTAATACAGAACCAATCTACTCGGAGTATGAAGGTGTCGAGTGTTTCTCTGGAAGAGCCTGGGAAGCAGGTCCTGTGAATGTCTTCGACGAGGACCAACAGCCGATTCAGACAATCGACTCTCAGAGTAATTTTTAAATCTAACTAATGATAATGGAGAAAGCTAGAGCCAAAGTCTCATATCGGCTGACAAGGAATAAATTGTTGATAGTGAAGCCGAAGTTGGATCAATGTGTGCAAGTTGGGATCTCGTATGATTCAAAATCTGCAAGCCTTTGAGGGGACTTCAATTATTTCTTCATTACCAGAGCTCATGGAAGTTCAGAGAAGATTCATACAAGGTGACGTGCAACAGAAGCTTTTGATGAAGTTGAAGATATATGGAGGCGCTTCCACAACTCGGGGATTATTTCGAGTTGTACGTGACGGCCGGTAGCCTTATAGTAGGATCGACCCTTATTTTTGAATTTAAACGAAAGATAGCTAGCGATTTATTTTGGCCGAAAACGTCAAACCTAAGAGAGGGGTATTCGGCTGTGACGAGACTTTTCGGTTTGTGTACTTGTCAGTTGAAGCTTCGGCACTACTTGTTAAAGCCGAACGCATGGGAGTCGTGTAACTCGAGAGATATTTTGTATACAGCCGATGTGAAAAAAAACATCGCCTTTAGCAGAAAAAATATTCCAAGGAATTAAGTTATAGCCGATATTTTTACATATCGCCTTTAGTACAAGGATGTTTATGACCTTGGTAACCCTGACATTTTCAAGTTAGCAGGTTTATCGGGGAAAGAGAAAGGTGAGAAGCAGTAAGTGAGGATGCCGAGTGACATGACATATCGGAAGTGAGACTCAGTCGGTTAAGATGACGTCATATATTCGGTCTGTTCCACTAATACGGCTGTTCAGTTTTCTTCGGTGTCATATTTCCTGGGCAAGTCTTCTGAGAAGAGAGCCTGAACTTAGTCAAAGATAAGGTGAGTGAAGGAAGCTATTACAAGGGGGCAGAAAATGGCTTTTACCCGTGACGTTGGTGGGTCGGTGCTCTGTTGTATCCTGTTTCAACTATGAAAGGGACATTTGCTGAGATCACTACTACTGAGCATTGGTGGAATTCTTGAGCAGAAGAGGGTTTTTTCCCTTTGGTTTGAGCCAAGAGCACAGGATTGGGATTTTTGTGAGTCAGGCTTGGGGTTGAAGATAGTGGCTTGACTGAGGTCATATTTATAGAGCTATAACCTACGCATTGGAAGGTCAGGCGCCAGGCTAGGGTCTTTCATTGTTGGGCCAATATTGGGCCAAACCAAATCTGTGCTGATTTAAATGGTTCGGGGTTTTTGGAGTCTAAAAGGCTGATCAAGGTTCGGCTGACAGAAGATTGCAATTGTGAGGTATTCAGTTTCGGTTAATTATTCGAAAAAAATAAAGTATGTCTGAATCATCAGTTTGTGCTGAAGACAAAAGACTGAAGGGGTGCTATCCTGGTACCATCATAAACCGAAAAACCGGAAGGGTAATTGAAGAGATGCCAAATCTGAGATAATCGGTTGGGTTGAACATGGTCATCAACAACAATCGATAAGATGTGCATCACTAAGAGGAGAATCAGTAGCTAGTGCACGGGATAGAATACGCATTGATCTCGAAGGATCAATCTCAGGTTGGTTTCAGAAGGATGAAAGGAGGAGTTTTCACTTATTTACAATAGGGGAAGCAAATTACAATAAAGAGTCAGTTCGTCCATTCTATTCTATTCCTAATTAGAAGATCAAAGTCAAAGGAATCGGCCAGATCTGTTCCAGCTTCTTTCATGTCATCAACAGAGTGTGCCACCCTGAATTCTAGTCCTCGCTCACAAACATCAAAATGATGGTAGTCGGCACCGGAGTGGATCCGAACAGCGTTGAAGGCGAGTGCTGCACCGTAACCCATGCCAGCCCTGGAGATGTCAGGGAGGACCCAGTCGACCTTGTTTACCCGCCTCAAAGCCGTCGTACCTGGCACGTTGGCTATGACAGCAAGATCGGCAATGGCAGCTTCGAGGGAGTGAAGTTTAGCCTCTAGAGCTAAGAAGAGGAAGGATCAATAAAACAGGGAAGAAGAATAGGGAAAGAACAGTGGAAGGATGCTTACCAATGGCCTGTTCCCGAGCGACATCACGCTCTCGAGAGACTCAGGTGATCTCCCGATTCCTCCTTTCTAGATCAAATTGAAGATCCGTAATCTTCTGAGCAAGGACCTCGGGAAAGTCGTCATCGACCCTCCTAGGCAAGAACAGCAATGTGAGGGCGACTGCTTCATCTTCGAACGAAAAGCGATTAAAGGGAAACCTTCTCCTGGAGGTACTGGAAGCCCCAAGCTCAAGGCTATGATGGCTCGCCTGAGAAGACATCTTCTGGCTGATTAGGAATAGCAAGAGAGAAAGGGGGTTTTCTGGTTTGCAAACAAAGCAGGAGAGGTCGAGAAGCACGAGCCAAAATCAAGTGAAAGGGGGAGTTTAAAAGGTCCCGAGTGCATAGGGAGATGAATTGGCAGGTACGGTAATTATGGCGAGTGAAGGCAGATGCTTCTGGGGGTTTCACGTCAGTGCGAAAAGGAAAAGAAATTTTGGAAGAAACATTTATCCCAAAATTAGGGGGCATGTGTTAACACCAGATTTTCTCACGCGTAAGAATACGACAGGTGGGTCCGGCCAGCAGAGGAGACAGATTCGGCAAATGATCGGCAGCTGTTTGGTCCTCAGAGTTTCGGTAACTGTCTACGCGGTCGGCTATTTCGCGAGACCGTGTTTCCATTCGGAATACGCATATTGTGAGTAAAGCTGGCTTGCACGGGAAGACACGTGGTGATGGAAGGCACCAAATAATGTAGGGTTTATATCTTTCCGTATTTCATTGTAAAGTCGTAATCGTCTAGGACTCATGTTTTCGTCCAGGGTATAAATATAAGCCCTCGACCATTGTAAGACTGTTCACAACCATATCAATACAACCGGCCCCGTGCCATCTTCGAGTCCTTATAGTCGTGTCGTCGAGTTCTTCAAGAGGAATCATCGATCCGTCGACCTCCGTAAGTACCGACAACCTTGCTATCATGTCTAGTATTATGCGGTGGATTTAGATATGATGCAAGTAGTCTCGTACGTTAAGCTTAGTATTGTGCGGCGGATTTAAGCTTATGACGGGAAGTTTTTACCTATGACTTGTATCGTGCGGCGGATTAAGTCATGAGTAAAAATAGTTATCGGCTTTGTTAGATTTGGCAGATCTAATAGATTCATTAAGTTATCACGTGTTATATGTCTTATTTATTTAATTCGTACAACACTTTCTGCCCAATCTAGATTGATGTTGGTTCGGCCTCGTTGCATGAGTTTGCTTGTGCTTTGCTAATTATAAGATCACGATGGCCGAATCGACTTTCAATCTAGGTTGTTACATGTTGCGGGTTCATACATGCCGATCATGTTTAGGCTTTGATAGAACTGGGTGCCGTGCGGCAGGTACAGGTTTTAGATTAGTTTAATCATGCTTTGCCTGTGTGTTTCTTCTTCATGGACCCCAGTTCGGCTAGTTTGCCGATTCTGGTTAAGCTTACATGAGTAATGAGTATTTATAGATCTGTTCAGATGTATATGTGCTTTTAGCTTCTTATAATTAGATTGTATCATGCGGTGGATTAATCTAATTATAAGGAGTGGTGTAGATTTATAGCAAGTGGTATCCTGCGGTGGATTAGCTTTGCTTGAGTTTATGCCTGACGGGTTCATGAAGGCTGGACGTGCGGCAGACTAGCTGGATTGGCCTATGCATATGTTATCTAAATAGATCTGTATTTACAAGTTACCTCTTTTATCCTTTTGTCACGTATGTATTCGGCATTCGACATGTTTACATGCTTTCTCTTTATACTTGCCGAATGACATATTAAACCTGTTTCGACAAACAACTTCTATAGCTGTGTGCCGTCGAGATTGGCTTCCAAAGCCATACATATGGAACTGTCTGGTTTCACCCAGCATGTTCCAAGGTATTCTCATACTTTTATCCCTCGTTGGTTTTTAGGTCAAACCGACTGGCACGTATCCAGGTTCGATACACCCCGGGCTCCCGATTGAAGCTAGCCTCGTTCGGCTTGCTGTGTGCTCTTGACGCGAGGTGCCACATTTTGCTTCAACAATATCACATATCCTTAGTGGTGACTGACAACTCAAGATATACTGACTTCTCAGCAGAAAAGAAACTATCAGGAATAGAACAACTTTCTGATCTTTTAATTCATTTTCCTGTTACTCTTGTCCGAAGAATTTCCTTTGCTGATTCACATCGAACATTGAGGTACACTCAAGACACCACTGTTAGGTTGACAGGGAAAACCAAAATTGTACTTTTACTTTGGGAAGAATCCAAGATAATATTGCAAAAAAAAATACTAGACCTTCATCTGGTTGATATAATTACAAAGCAACTTCCTCTGAGACTAGAGGAACTGGCTGACCAACAACCACTGCGTATACCATTGGTGAATGTCTGTTCTATCAGATAGCAATCAATGGAAAGCTACATAAAATTCCATGTGTGCAGTTCTCTTTCTCTGAGGACAACACTATATTATCTGAGTCTCTTGGGAGAGCGGTGAATGTGATAGCTGACTGTACCAATTACACGCCTTCACTGATCCTTCTTTACGTGAATTCTCATCTCCAAACAGCGACAGACACTTAGGTTGAATTTGATGCAATCTCTTGGGTAAAATATCAACTATCGAATTTCTATACTATTACCAAGTAAGTCAACACCATCCTTCTTCATGATGTAGTTGCAATTCAGCAGAACTATTTGTTCAACTATCTTGGTTACAGAGTAACGTTCTCAAAATCACTTAGTAACACAGGGACGTAATCTGAAATCTGTTGTTTGACACTTCACTCTGTCATCAATTTGTACTTCTTGGATGTTGATTTTGTAGAGTACCTTGACTGCTCAATAATAAGGGACTGATTCTCAACGTCCTTTCTAGCTTCATCCAATACAATCCAAAATAATCTTCACATGGTACTCTGATGTATTACCAGATAGTCCTTACTCGAGGTATATTTCTGACTGAGTTACTAGGCTGGTATAGTATCTTGTATTACCATTCAAATATTTCCAAGATAAAGCTGGCTTGAACACAACAGAAATTGGGACGTACGAGTACCACAAACAACATTAGTTGGTTCACAGACTTCTGATATAACACTATTCTGCGGGACATAGCCTTCATAGCTACCAAAGAGTCATTTCTGAACTGGATATTAGCCTTTCCATGGTTGAAACTTAATCAGTTGTCGCTCAATACTAAAAGCTCCAAGGTTTCAGCTCTTACTGCAAGCAATGCTGAATATCAATGCACACTGTCACCATCATAGTCAGTAGAGAATTAGGCACGCCTGAAAGGATTGAGTTGGCTACCATATCACTATGCAGACATCTATATCGAGTTCAGACAGAAAACTTTTTGGATCCTGAGTATCTTATTTAATAACACACCATCGCTGTTACTTATCCCGCAGCCGGTACTTATCCATCTTAAGTATTGTGTGCCATTTTACTTCACTATGACCATATATGATGCTCGATCCTTACTATCGATCAAACAGAGTCCTTGGTCTACCACCTCTTACAGTCTGTTACTGCTTTCATTACTAACTGATTCTGGAAAGGTCATTCTCTTTGCATCATCAAAAGAAACACTGCCACATATGATCTACCATAGAGATTTCATTGAAGGAATATAGAAGATAACAAGGAGAATGCTTCATGAAAGATAACACATTGACATAGTTTCCATAATGAATCTCGACTAGAAACCATGATACCAGCACGTGCCGAGTAGCACAACCATGTGTCTGTAGCCACAGGAGGCTCCCGGTTTTGTCGCGGCACCATTAGTTCTTAACCAAGACATCATTATCGAATCCACAACCAATGAGAAATCCTACATGACGCAGATAAATCTTACTTGAAGAGAGTATCACAAGCAAGGCATAAGCTAGCAAAACAAGGATGATCACAAGGTTTGGGAAATCAACGAGGATGTGATTTTCAGGACAAAACATGGCACAAGACAAAAGGATACACCTTGTGCATACCACGGTCATGACAAGATGAAAGATTACACGAACTTGATTTGGTCCAAACAACAACAAAAGGGCAACCAAGGGGTACAACAAGGATATGGGGCATGGTCTCCAGCACTTGGCAAGGCAAACTACGGTCAAGAACTGGTATTGGCAGGAACTTGGCTAGGCTTGGTCAAACCAACAAGGGCCTTCACAACAAGGGGGTACCAAACATTTTTGGCTTAGGCAACACTTAGAGGGCCAACCTTGGGTCTACAGGTTAAGCAAGGGCATGGCTACACAACAAGCATAGGCATACCACGGTTCGGATCCAAGATTCTGAAAAGCTTAACTTGGGCTAGCTCGTCAAAAAAAGCATGGACAGACATAGGTACAGGTCGTTGGCACAAACATTCTAAACCATCAAACTAGACACACAAACACAGGCCTTTAAGCAACAAAGGTTCTACTCGGGGCATCTCGGAAGGTCGAGAGGGCTTGAGCATGACTCTAGATGAAGGTTGACATACCACTCATGTACTCACCGAGGACAAAGGTTGACTAACCAAAGCATCACTTAGATAACAGAATATCTACACATAGCCTTAACAAGTATTGGAAGACACAAACAAACAGCTTAAGCAACAAGCACTAATCACCAAGCTCATAACAGACAAGCGTCTATCTATAGCACATAAGCAAACATAGACATGCAAAACTTGGTAAACAGATGTTGCCATTATATTATTTCCTATTTACTAAGTTGGAACATAACTATTTATCTAAAAGCAAACACACCAAGGAAACTAAGGCATAATTGTTTGTTAACAGTAATTAGTTTACTACTTCAAGCTATAACTCACTTATTTAGTCTATAACTAACAACAAGCAACAAGCTCATGCTAGTCTACATTCCAACAGAAATAAACAGATACTAGGTAACAACAACTAACAAGACACATACAACAACTGAATCTGGGGTGCAAGCAAGCATAACAATAGTTTAAAAACATTCTAAATATGTAAAAAAAACTAGGATTGCAGCCCACTTAAATTGTTTGCAAATATTTAATTCTTACAAGCATATCAGTAGTAAAGATTAAAACTAGATTAGAGAGCAATTATAAAGCACGGTGCACATAAGAACATAATTCTAGGCAGTATAACCAGGTATGAAAACAGTTTATATACATCTTAAACATGTTAGAGAAGTTCATTGTTTACCTGAATTAAATTCCTTACATGCACTTATTAATTTCCTTAACTTAGCAAAGTGAATTAGAGAGCGATTCCAATCTATACCCAGAGAACTCTAGAAGATTAGAGCAGCTCACTCCTGCTTTTCGTAGGCTACTACAAGCATTTTAGTATTTTGATGTATGTAAAACAACCTACCCAAGTCTAGCAAGTAAACATGCTTAAAACAACTTAAATAGGGTTAAGCTATTTAAGGTTGTCCAACAACAAGTTTTACCTTTTTCTTACAGTAAACATGATACTAGAGGTATGAAAATTAGTTTAACAAACTTTTAATTCATATAACTCTAGTTTTCATCATTGCAAGAAAAATAAGCATGAACAAGATTACATTTTTACAGCATGGAAAAGCAATTAAACAACATGTTTAGTACATTTCCTTCCTAGAGCATATTAACACAAAGCTTAACAAAACGAGAATTTGTAAACTTTGGACACTCTAAGCTTCATTACCACATTTAACAAGTTTAGGAAGCATTTAGCAAACCCAAACAAAACTGTATTCAGAATAGTTTTAAACAACAAGTTTTTATTATTTCCTTAGGTGAAACATTTCAAAACACAACCATTCTAAATGGTTTCACCCAATTTGGAGTTTTCCTAGCAAAAGATATTGAACTTACAAACTTAGCTTAGGTCTGCCACACAAGTAGAACAACACTACACAAGTGATTTAGCTACTACAAGACATTTCAACATAGGGGGGGAAACCTAGCCATCAGAAACTTATTGGCTACTCCTCCTCTATCAAACATTATACAGAACAAGACAACCACCCAACATGTAAACTAGCAGGTTAACCAAACAACCTCATACAAGATAGTTATTTCTAGCCTATAACAAGCAATCACTTGTTTAGCTAACATGAAAGCATTCCTATAAACATTGCACACTAGCAAACATCATGAACAAGACCCTATTACATCTAGCTCAGATCAACACACCACATCAAACAACTAATTGCTTGTCACCTTTCTCATGCAATCTAGCACATCACAATTGGAGCACTAGCTCACAACAAACTTCACCATTACAGGAATAAAGGTGGGGGAAGCATTTCTATGCACAAACAACCATTCATGTTTTATCATTATATTAGTCACACATGACAACAAGTTGTTCATTATTAGAATAAAGGCAAGAAAAGCATGTTCATGATCAAGCACAAGAAGATGCATGCTCGTCCTATACGTCCTCACAAATTGCCAGCCTGAGGCGGCAATCACGTTCTAGGTCGGTGGCATAACACGCACTCTCGGTGTAACTAGCCGTCAACTATACATACGCATTCGAGGTTATCGTACCTGCAGAAAATCTCATTTCAGCCCATTCCCACAACAGATATAAATATATTGCAGGAATTTAAATCTAGATACTATCTTAGGTGCATATTCAGTATACACGTAAGTAGTATATGCACCCATCAGAATAGTATTACTCCTGCAATTGCATACCTTCACCCGCATTCGTGTGCATACGAGTACAGGTTCCAGTGCCAAACTAGCTCTTCCCTAGACCAACGGTTGTTTGGTCATGCTCTCACAACTCACACTTACCTGAGCGTAGGTGCGACGTTGCATAAAATAAATTCAACTACCCCACATATATGACTACATCATATGTGAGGGCTACCTCCAACATTAGACCACAGGGTAGCATAGTGCGGTCATCTATACGTACCTTTTGAGTCGACGTGTCGTTGCAAGAAAGTAAAACCCCCAAAGTTAGTATTACTTAACTAAGCCACCTAAAAGTCCTAATTGGGCATAACTGGAGGATGTCGCTAGCATATAGTTTATAAATTAGGTTTTGACAAACTTGCCTACTAGCTAAAGGTTTTTAGATAAAATAAGCTTTGCAAAACCAAAAATTTTTGTTTTGAAACCATGCACATGACAGTATTATGCTTAACCTTGCTCCGATACCAGCTGTGATAGAACCGACCAATTTATAAGAGCACAAGTGTGAAAACCTCTGCCGGAGCAGCTGAATTAGCACACTTGAGCCCATATAAACCCGGTAGTCCGTGAAATCCTGAGGGATTTCAAACTTTTCAAACATCTCAGCCAAAATCGCATGGTCAAGCAAATACATATCATATTCACGGAGCTTTGCAGCGGAAATAAAATTACAAAAGAGTTCACAAATAATAATACAACTTAATTTACTTTGAAACAACGTAGCTTTGAAATAAATATGATAACATAAGTTGAAATACTTTGCTAGCTTGAGTGACATCCTCCAACAACAGCATAAAGAGAAGAAGTAGGGAACTGCCGAGCCCACCGGCACTGGCCATCACCTTTCGGCAGACCTAACCTTCACCTGCAACAAGGTGGGATAAACCTTGAGTACTCGAATGTACTCAGCTAGACTTACCCGTCGGAAACCAAAAATAAAGAGACACCAAGGAGTATGCAAGGCTGATATAAACAGTGGAGCTGGCTAGCTTTATTTGCAAAAATGAGCTTGAGGTAAAGGGTTCATCATTTAATTATATGAGCAGTCATCTTTTATCCTATTCCTTAAACTCTAGGTTTTGCACCTGTACTAGAGCATTCACTTGAATCTAACAAACAAATACATAATACCATATCAGGTTTGCTTATCAATATTTTAGTTGAACCATCAAAAGTCACATGGAGTTGTATCGTGGTGAAGCTCGCCATAGTTTCCCACTAACCGGGGGAGACGGCGACTCGAATCGAATTCCAAACCAGCTGGTGAAAGACCTTTAATACCAGCCCACACTTTCCCCGTCGGGTCCATGCATTGGGCAACCGCTCGATGCTTGTTCGTGGTGGTAATCGTCGCGGTTCAAGCACGGACCGCGCAATTGGAACCTAGCGATGGCCTCCCGCGGCGAATCGTATTTCCATACTAGAGGGCGTGACACGGGTCGAAACCGGCCCGAACAGCTTCTAACCGGCTTTGGGGTCGATGATTACAGCACCGACATATCTCTAAGTAAAAGGGCGCGTTCAAAAATGAACGAGGGCCAACATCGATACAAACCTACACGATCCAACGGATGGGCTGCCCCAAGTTTCCAAACTTGTGCCTTGCCTTCCAGTTGACCGTATTTCATTACTACTCAGGTTCTTTTCCACGATAGCAAAATATAGCCAATCGTGATCCGGTAAATACCCACCAGGGGTATTACAGAAACATCCTTAACTATCACTTTTATTAAGCAACTAAGCAATTCTACATTATAA
This sequence comes from Coix lacryma-jobi var. lacryma-jobi, assembly GCA_009763385.1. Taxonomy (NCBI): domain Eukaryota; kingdom Viridiplantae; phylum Streptophyta; class Magnoliopsida; order Poales; family Poaceae; genus Coix; species Coix lacryma-jobi. The sequence continues at coordinate 82,223,792 of CM019830.1, forward strand.
ATAAGGAACAGGATAACATGGCTGGTATAAACAATATTCAAGGAAGGGTAATGCAGCAGGTAGGATTCAATCAACTCCTATACCTAATGCATCATAATATAAAATACTCAAGTAAATTAATTATAAAAACTGGGAGACTTAAGGATGCTCCGGGGCTTGCCTAGGAACCAACACTAGGTTAGTGTTTGTTAGGTGATACTCGCTTGGCGAGCATCTCCGCTGTACCACTTGCTCAACTCCGCATCTTCGGGTTCAACCTCATCATCACGTCCTTCACGATGTATCTACCGTTACCTAAATGAGATGCGCAATGCAAGCGTATGAATGCAAGGGAAACACTTATGAAGCAAACACAAGGCGCACAACAAAAACATTACTAATTATTTCACATAAGTATACAGGATAACTACGAAAAGTAGGCATAACTCTAACACACAACATAGCATAAACACTCCGGCCGGTTATAATTAAAGTATGGTGTTAAACAAGATTCATCAGACATGTAGAAAGGTTAACTACAACAATCAATCAAGCCTACATTACTCATATCACACAAAGGGAGCACATGTATGCATATATAGCTTCTACTTTAGTTAAGCAAGTTAACCATCATTATTTAATATATTTATATGATACATCTGGTTAATTAATTTAATAACATGAAATGCACAATCTGAACATTACCAAGTCATGACATGGCATCAAAGATCACATAATCAACATTAAGCTATAGCAATCAAGTTCGGTTCATTTACACAGTTTGGACAGCAACATACCATGTACTTTAAACAGACATGACTAGAGCTACACATATCCAAACAAGGTGATCCTAAACTTTCTCGAAAGCTAATGAAATTATCTACAACTTTTCTATTATCACTTAAGCATGATTCAGCCATTAAAAAGACCAAACATAACAGGTAAGCACTTCTGTCCAAACTTTGGACAGAATATTACATTCATCTTCAAACAGCCATAACTGGAGATCGAAAGCACCCAAGGACTTGAAATAAGACTTTTTAGAAAGCTTATTAAGTTGTCTACAACTTATTTATAATCATCTCAAGATGATTAAGCAGTTAACAAGGCTAACGAACTCAAACAAATAAATCTGTCCAGATTTGGATAGATTCTGACCTCTCATTTAAAGACATGTAACTCAAGTTCTATACCACCAAAAATAGTGATCCAAGACAATTTAGAAATCTTATGAAAAAAACTACAACTCTTCTATTAATATGAAGACATGATTCATAACTGAAACTAGCCAAACAATTCATTCTTTCAGATCTGCACAGAAGGTATGCAAAACCTGATAGCCAACTTACAAAAATTATAACTCCTAAACCACATAGCTTAAAATCATGAAATTTTAGGACAAGCAAGATAAAGAGGTTATCTACAACTTTTATATAGAACATATCTACAGAAAACATAATTTTCTTCACGCACTAATCACCAGTACAAAAACTGTGCATGCAGCAATTTCAGCATATTAGTAAATCATTTCATCACTTGTTTAGTTAATCATTTGAGCACACCCATATGCTATTGAAACACTTCTAACAGTTGTAATCATGATTGCACATCACTTACCTCAGATTAATATGCAACAAGGTCAATCATTCAAACATATACATTTTTATTTATCACCATGCTTTTATTAATTAAATAATTAACTAACATAGGCATTATTTTTAAGTGATGTTGCAAACATATAGTTTGGACCTCATATTTTTTACAGGTGATAGACAAGGTCAAACCATGACTACTGTAAAAATATCACATGCTCATGTATTACAATTTATTTATTAAAAACATGGCAAGTTTAATTCACTAAAATGCGTGTGAGAGCAAAATAAATCTACAAATCACATTTTCTTTAAACTCATGGCCATGATAAAATTATCCAAGCTATAACAACATCATAGAAAGGCTGTGGAACCACCTTTTCTATTTTTATATGCAAACATTTTCCACAATTCATTTTAATTCATTTAATGAGCTGAAAGCAAGATAAATTCATAACTAAATCATACATGCACAAGAAATCCTGAAATTTTTACCACAGCACACATGACACATGACAAGTCTACCATACAAATTGCACAACAATCTAAGCAGTAAAACAACAAATATCATTTTATCCCTATTTAATGCTATTTAACACAAATAAATCATTACCGCAGAAACTATCAACTAACATTCCACATATTATACATTCACTGGATAGATCTACACACAAGGATTCCAAAAAGTGCTCACTTGCAATTTTTGGACAAACACACAATTTATCACGCATTTCCAAAGTTTCGGCCAGATTTATTAATTAAACAAAAACGAAAAACAAAAACTGTTTTGCATTAGAACCCCTCAGATCTGCACAAAACAACCAAGGACTAGTTAGTAAATCTAATGAGTCATGCAACTTAACATAAAAACCCAAAAAAGAGTTTCGGCTTCGCTAGGTAGGGCTTTCACCATGTATTCACCGGAGGAGCTCGGGAAGACGCAGGGGAAGGCCGGGCTGCTAGGGTTGGGCTGCAGGGCGCCGGCCTCTGCTGGAGGCGCTGCTGCTGCCTTGGTCGCCGGGGCTGCTACCGGCCTGGTGCTGCTTGTCTGCGGCCGTCAGGGAAGGGCGCGGCCCTGGGACGAGCCCGCAGGAACGGCGCGCACAAAAAAAAACCGCGGAGTCGCTACTGCTTCTGGTGACGACGCACGAAAAGGAAGGAGAGCAGAGGGCGCCAGGGAGAGGAGCAGCGAGCGCGCTGCTGCCGGCGTCTGCTGCTCTGCGGTTTCTGTCATCGGCCATGGAAGGGAAGGAAGGCAGGAGGAAGGGCGTTGGTTGCTTTCTGCCATGGAGGAGAAGGGAGAAGTGGTCATGCTGCTGGTTTCCTTCTGCTTCTCTTTTACTGCAAGGGAAGGAGTGAAAGGAGGGGAGGAGAAACAGAGAGGACCGAGGAGAAGAGAGACCGAGTGAGAGGGAGGAGTCGAAGTCGCTGTTTTTGCGTGAGGAAGGGGAAAGGGCGACAGAGGCGCGGCCTCGAGAGGCGAGCCGGCCTCGGGAAGATTTCCCGTGAAATGTTTCTACAATTTCTTTCCCAATCTGGCAGGTTTCCGGAAACTTTCGGTCAAGATCAAAATTCCAAATATTGATCAACCAGACTCTGATTCCGACGAAACTAATTTTGCTGTCGTCGTCTCGCCGAGTACTCCGACTTTCGTTAAACGCACTTGGTCAGATTCCCAACGGTTTGCCCGGTAACGATCGTCGACGACAGCTTCACGGTGACCGAATTTCCAATTTTTGCAGTACAGACTTAACTGATTTCTGGACCTGAAAACTGCGTTATACTCTATCTTGTGAGCTCATTTTCACCCTTTTCGGCACCGATCTAGGTCTTGGCCATAAAACGAAATTTGTTCCTTTTGATCTATACTACAACTTTCGTTTAAGGCGCACTGACATGCGAACAACCAAAAATATCATTCAACTCCGGTCAAAGCGGTCACCCGGTAGGATCCAGATTACGATCTCTCGTCGGTCGGAATATTTTCCGGTCGTCTGCACAACACGGAACTTTCATAACTTTTGACCGTGAGTTCATATATAGTTGATCGGGCATAATCGCGGTACTTGTTTGAACTCAACGGATCTTCTTCACTTAATTTCTGATTATAGGCAAAGTTGCGACTCGTCATTTCATGTGACTTATTGATTCCAAATTCTGCTAAACTTTTCTACTAGTCACTATAGATAGGAACTGAAGCAGGGAACATGAAAAAGTCATGTTTAGCAATAATCTTGAATATTTTAAAATTGGACAATCATTACTAACTTACACTGTTAATTATTTCCGGAATAATTCAAACAGAGGCTCTGTTTCCGGGATTGATTCCAAATCTTCAGTGATCACTGGCAATATTAGAAATTACCTCTCGATCATCATCTGGCAGACCATGTTTGTGTTTAAACTGAGTTCTCAACTGGCGTCGAACACCTGGGGTGTTACAGTTCTCTGCGGATCTCAGTAGCTACAACAGGGAATGGGGAGAGCAGGAAAACCCTATGTGGTGAATGGCAAACGACCTTCCCCCGGTTTTGAGGCCAAAACCAGGAAACCCGTAGTCCATCACCTGAGTTTTGTGGCCCAAACTCAGAAACCCGTCAGCGCCCAGGTTTTGAGCCCCAAACCTGGAAACCATCCTCAGCCTGAGTTTTGTGGCCCAAACTCGGCAATCCCGCAGCACCTAGGTTTTGTGGCCCAAACCTAGAAACCGTCCACCCGATGGTTTTTCTGTGGCTCAACCATCAAACCAACGCTGTAGAGGGGATGCACCGCCTGTGCACCCCGTCCACCGACATGTGTCCCCAGGTCCTCGACCTGAGCAACACCATGTCCCACAAGTCTTCGGTCGTCGCTGTCCCAGGCTGTCAGCCACCACAGCTGATCCTCAGGCCACCAGTCCCTCAGTCCAAGCCTCACGTCCGCCCTTCACCGCTCCCGGTCCATCGGCACAGCACGTCTCTACTTGACCTTCACCTTGCCTTCGATCATTATCTCCGCGCTCGACACCTGCACAACACAAGCCAAAGAACATGCGCATCAAACCCGATGACAATCACTCATCACTCGAGACTCGGCATACACCCATGTATCCGCAATCTCCCCCTTGATTAGTGCATTGTCAACTAACAACACAAATCATAATGAAGATAGAAGAAGGAAGAAGAAGCAGTGCAGAACTCGTCCTAATGACCCAAAAACATAACAAAGCCAGAAGAAGGTCAAGTGGAAAGTGCAAGACAACTTGGTCCTCAAAGACATGGGCAACGGCTCGACGCAACCAAGCAAAGCAAAGCTAGCCCTCAAGAAGAGGTAAAATAGGCTCAACACCGCTAGCAGGAAAGCTCGATACCAATCGAAACATCAATTGAAATTCAAGCAAAGTAGAGCTAGCCCTCAAGAAGAGGCAGAGCAGGCTCAACCCCGCTAGCGAGAAAGCTCGATACCAACTGAAAAGCAGAAAAACTCGATACCAATTGAGAAACACATTCATGAAGCAAAATTGCTAGTCCCTCAAGATAGAGGCACAGAGGCTCAACACAACTAGCATAAAATCGCTCCACACCAATTGAAAAATTCATAAAATCATCAAACGAGCAAACTCCCCCTCCGATAGTGCACACAACTCATGATTTGATTTCTCCCCCTTATGATTTGACAAAAAATTCTCCCCCTTAGTTGATAATGCACTATCAAGCAAATTTCTCCTCCTTTCCAAAATGCATATGAGTCAAAAATGCAAGTTAGCAACTTCAGGAATATAGTCGATAGAATGAAAAGATGTTCTACAAAGTATAACTCCAATGACTTAACAACATATACAACATGCTAGCAAAGGCTCAAACTGATCACCAAATACGAAATATGAACATATGAGCAAAGTGAGCAGTTTTAGCCAAAAAAGTATTCACCTTCAAAATAGCACTAAACATGTATGGACATGAAGTCAAACAAGTGCTAAACATGTATAAAAGGTGAACTACCCCTAGCAAAGTTCAATCATCATGCTATAGAATGAAACATAGACTTGTGTTTTCAGATTTTAATCGGAGTTTGTTGGGTATTTTAAACGCACACAGAGAAATCCGCAAGCACACGGATACTGATGTAGCCTTCACCCGAGAGTATTCCAGGGTATCGATTTCCACGGGGAACGTGAAGTGTACTAGAAGAAACAAGAACGTCCAAGAAAAGAATAATAAAATGGGTAGAGAGATCTTAGGGTTTTCTAAGCAGGTCTATCTAATTAAAGGCTTACTAAACTTTACTTACTTCGGGACATCAGAACACTAGCCACGGAAAGGGATGAGAAAGGGGGCTATGAAGCTCTGTCTACGGTCCTACAAACACCAACCCGAACGTGGTGGACTACGTCGGCCGTCAGGGCTGTCACCACCTGGGGCTACCACAACTATCCGTGGGGCTGGGTGCAAACTCAGGTAAACCCTAGTCTAGACACCACGTCTACACTAACACTTACTACTCTAATTAACTAGTATAATTAGAGCACTCGATATGAGCGGAGATCCAGTAAATGAAATAGAGCAAGAACTAAAATTAGATATAATACATGGAAATAGTAAATGAAGAACCTGGAGATTACTTGAAGACGAACTAGATGCTGCACCAATACAATGTTGAGGAAGATCCGACAGATCCGGCTCCTCCTCAGCTCTCTCCTTTCTCTCTCTCTAGATTGCAACTAGATGATGAACTAGGACTAGATCTAGAACTAGAAGATGAACTAGGACTAGAACTGGACGATCAACTAGAGGGATCTCTACTTCTAATTGAAACCCTAGTTTCTGATGTGGAGATGAATAATGAAGATGGAGATGCCTGGAGAGAGGGGGTCTAGGGCTGCTTATATAGCCCGAGGTGGTGTAGGGGGCAAGGAATCGCCATGTCATCGATCCGCGTCACGTTTATCGCCCACCGTTGGATCAAACCGACTTCAGGGACGGTGGAGATGCATCCTAGGAGGCGATGGAAGAAGGTTCCAGAAGGCGGAGGCAAAACGGTCTCCGTGGCCGACCGGTCGGTCTCCAAGTGGGACCGGTCGGTCTGGCCCAGTGGGCGCACGTGGTGGCCCGCCTCGTGGTGTCTTCTAGATCCTTCTTTTGCAGATTTCGCTTCGAAATTAATATCTTTTCATCTGGGACTCCGAATATAGCAAATGATATGTCCGTTTCGATCATCTCGATGAGCTCTTCGCAATGGTGCACTCCAATTCATCACTTGAGATGCTTTTGTATGGTAAAATTATGGATGTCCTACAGAACAAGTGAGAGCACCAAAACTCGTGGAACTTGTTAGTTTCAAACCCTACAACTATGCTTTGTGATTCATTTAGTGTCATTTAATGCAATAGTTGGTGGTTAATTTTGAGCATTAGTGAGCGTCAACAAGTTCCCCCAAGCTTAACCTTTGCTAGTCCCGAGCAAAGCCAATCTCAACAATGGATCAGGAGTTGCTGCAATATCTGTATTTCTTAACAAGCACATAAGCATTCAAACAAAAGTTCTCATTTGGATTTGAAAAAGATATCATATTATTCATCACGGGGCGTAGTACTTTACCTTGAATCTTTAGTAATTGAAAGATAGAACGATCAAATCAAGCACTATGTCTCTTGCTCTTTTACTTCACCATTATCCTGGAGTTTTTATGAATTTTCAAAAAGCTTCAAACATATGTTGCCAAATTAAACAATGGATCCATAGAGAAAGTCAACCACATCATTGAATCGAGAAGTGAATGTGTATGGAAGATGGAGTCGGGTGCTCTTTTAAATATATCGCTCTCTTCTGTCTATCAGAGACACATGGCTATCAGGCTAATTCTACTGTCGGGCACATGCCCATTTTTTTCTGATATTCATTTTTTTCTTTTTTTTCGAGGTTCCGGACACTTGTCCCTTTTTATTTCCTCGGGATCTTTCTTTTTTGAGGTTTCGAACACTTGTCCCTTTTTATTTCCTCGGATTTTTTTTCTTTCTTCTTTTTTTTCAATAGCCACATGCTTCCAACAAACTTTTGAGAGGATTGGAACAAATAATCGTGAGCATTTATGCGGAAAATGGATGAAATGTGTAAGTGATCTCAATTCAATAGCATGATAACTTCTCATAGGGTCAACAAAGCTTAATTTAACTCAATGCAATTATTAGACATATTTATATTGAGAAATCTCTGGAACTCCATTGTTGTTTAGAACAAGATAATAGCAGCTCAGATCATCACATATCATATCTGTCAAATGCCTAGACTCTGGATCAAGCATTTACTACCCATATATTTAATTTCATTTTGAAGCGTCATTATTAATCAGGAGAACTCATGCTTTAAAGGCTAGGTACTTGGAAGAAATTAGATAGAGCAACTATTCATCATTTTCATATAAAAGATTAGAGAGAGTTCTTCTTTTATTATTAACTCTTTTTTTAAAAAAAACAAACTAAGCAAACTTAACACACTATTTTTTAACCTAACACACACTTATTATAAACAACTAAGATAGTGAATAATACATACCTGGATTACGAAGATAACGAGGGTGCGTCTCCCCCAAGTCGGTTCCCTTAATAGCGTTGAGCCTTCATGTGCCCATTTTTTTCTTTTTAATTAATGGTGAGCCTGGATACATGTGAGGGTGCCTCCCCCAAGCTGGATGTTGGCGTAGTCATTCGATCTTGTAATGCAGCGGACTGGCAGTGAAAATGTTCTTCCTCTATCGGAGCTCTGATTGATGTTGATGGTTGTTGAAACATTGCTCCGACAGTGGGTGGAATATCCACATGCATGTCAGCTTGTCTTGGCCTCTCAAATCCTTTGAAACTCAAATAGACAACAAAACTTGTGGAACCAATTAGATGTTAGGCTTATAAGCATTGGTTGTCTAGAGTTTTTAGGATGATTGATTTTAGATTGGATCATTCAATTGCAAGAATTCAATCAAGTCTACTTCTTTTTCCATATTTTCAGGTTCAAGAAAAACTTTTAAGCGTTGGCCATTTACCTTAAATGTGTTACCTGTATCATCTTGGATGGTAATGGCTCCATGAGTTGAAGTGTCAACGACCTTGAAAGGTCCTTCCCACTTACTCCGAAGTTTCCCATGCCCAAAGAGCTTAACTCTTGAATTGAACAGCAGAACCTTATCCCCGGGCTTAAACACTTTATGCTTGATTCTCTTATCATGCCATCTCTTTGTTCTCTCTTTGTAGATCTTGGCATTATGGTAAGCTTTTTCACGCCATTCTTCTAGCTCTGAGAGTTGCATCTTTCTTTTTGTCCCTGCAGCTTCAAAGTCCATGTTCCATCATTTCCTGGCTCAGTGAGCTTTGAACTAAGCTCGACAGGAAGATGACATGTTTTCCCATATACAAGCTGATAAGGTGACATGCCTATGGGTGTTTTGTATGCAGTTCGGTATGCCCAGAGCTCATCAGGGAGTTTGTCCTTCCATCCCTTACCCATTTCATCAACGGTCTTTTGTAGAATATTCTTGATTTGTTTGTTAGATGTTTCTGCTTGACCGTTAGTTTGGGGATGGTAGGCTGTAGCAATGTTATGACGAATTCCATGATCTGCCAGGTACTTCCGGAAGACCTTATCTATGAAGTGTGACCCTCCATCACTTATGACCATCCGGGGTGTACCAAATCGAGGAAATATTACTTCATGGAACATTCTCTTGACATGTTTTGAATCAGCATTTCTGCACGGTATTGCTTCTACCCATTTGGACACATAGTCTACGGCTACCAAGATATACTCACAATTCCCGGACATAGGAAATGGCCCCATGAAATAAATTCCCCACACATCAAAGAGTTCAATTTGAAGATTGTTTGTGAGAGGCATTGCATCTCGGGCATTGATATTCCCATGTTTCTGGCACCTGTGGCATCTCCTAACGAACTCCTTTGTATCTTGATACATCGTTGGCCAGAAGAAACCACTTTGCCAGATCTTGGCATGTGTCCGGAATGCTCCATAGTGTCCTCCATATGGCGAGGCATGACATCTTTCCATAATTTGAGTAGCCTCAGCCATAGGAACACACCTTCTCAACAATCCATCGGCGCAGACTCGAAAAAGATATGGCTCATCCCATAGGTGCGAGCGACTATCATGGATCAATTTTCTTTTGTTCGCACCAGGTGGGACATAGCCTTTTACTATAAAGTTCACGATGTCCGCGTACCATGGATCGGAGGTTGTTACCTTGAGCAAGGCATCATCCCTTAGGTAGTCATTGATGGGTAGCTCATGTGTTTCCTTATACTGAAGCCTAGACAAGTGGTCAGCTACCGAGTTCTCTACTCCCTTTATATCTCTTATCTCTATGTCAAATTCTTGGAGTAGAAGAATCCATCGGATTAACCGAGGCTTAGCATCTTTCTTAGTGAGGAGGTATTTAAGAGCTGCATGATCGGTGTAGATAATTACCTTTGCCCCCACTAAATAAGCTCTAAACTTGTCTATAGCAAAGACAACAACCAACAACTCTTTTTCTATTGTAGCATAGTTGAGCTGTGGTCCAGATAAGGTTTTGCTAGCGTAGGATATAGCATAGTGCTTCTTATCCTTGGTTTGGCCTAAAACGGTTCCAACTGCAAAGTCGCTAGCGTCACACATGATCTCGAATGGAAGCTTCCAATCAGGTGGTTGAATAATTGGAGCTGAGATGAGTGCCTTTTTAAGGATTTGAAAGGCTGCATGGCACTCATCATTAAAGATGAAGGGCGTATCCTTAGCTAGGAGACTAGTCAGGGGTCTAGCAATTTAAAAAAAGTCTTTAATGAACCGCCTATAAAACCCTGCATGTCCCAGAAAGCTTCGGATTCCTTTCACATTCGTGGGAGGAGGAAGTTGTTCGATAACTTCGATCTTTGCTTTATCCACTTCTATCCCACGTTCGGACACCCTATGTCCTAGCACTATTCCTTCCTGAACCATAAAATGGCATTTCTCCCAGTTCAGGACTAAGTGCTTTTCTTCACACCTTTGTAAGACTTTATCTAAATTCTCCAAACATTCATTGAAGGTTTTTCCATAGACAGTAAAATCATCCATGAATACCTCCATTATTTTCTCGATCATGTCAGAGAAGATAGACATCATGCACCGTTGGAAAGAAGCTGGAGCATTGCACAAGCCAAACGACATTCGTCGGTATGCATAAGTTCCATATGGGCATGTGAATGTAGTCTTACTTTGGTCATCAGGGTGGATTGGGATTTGATGACACCCGGAATACCCATCAAGGAAACAAAAGAAGGAATGATTCGCGAGACGTTCTAACATCTCATCGATGAATGGTAAAGGAAAGTGGTCCTTCTTAGTGGCCATGTTTAGTTTTCGGTAGTCAATGCACATCCGCCACCCAGTGACAGTTCGTTGAGGGATGAGTTCGTTCTACTCATTCCTAATGACTGTCATACCTCCCTTCTTTGGCACTACTTGGACAGGGCTCACCCACTCACTATGTGGCACATGATAAATAATCCCGGCGTGCAAAAGTTTGAGAACCACTTTCTTAACAACCTCTCGCATAGCGTTGTTAAGTCTCCGTTGTGGCTCCCTTGAAGGTGTGCAATTAGGATCAGTAGGGATGCGATGAGTATAGAGAGCAGGACTGACACCCTTGAGGTCTTCGAGTGAATAGCCTATAGTGGGTTTATGTCTTTCTAAAATGGTGACAAGCTTTTGGGTTTCATCGTTTGTGAATTTGTCACTAATGATCACTGGGGTTTCTTGATTATTATGAAGAAAGACATATTTTAGGCCTGGAGGGAGAGGTTTTAACTCTATTGAGGGAGGTGGAGGTTCCTCATATTTGTCTAGCTTGATAGGCTCTGCTAACTCTTCCTCTTCTTGAACAAAGTGTTCATCGTCGAAGGTTGGTTGAGCCATCTCTTCTAGGGATGCCATTAAGACCTCCTCAATGGAGTCTTGCTCAGGCTGGGGTTCTACCATAGTGTTTATAGAACGAGCAAGAGGTACACTTATAGTAGATTCCCCAACCTTAAAGTCTAAACATCCTTGTTGTTCCTTTTGTAATAGCCTCATGATTGGTCTGCCAATCAGAAGAGGAATCTCTGGGATGTCATAAATATGAAAATCTAGACAAATCCCAGAGTCACTCATAGTGATAGGAACAACCCTTAAGACCCCAAAACTTTCAAGAATAGATCCTGATGAGCTTTGTAATAGTTTTCGTGATGGGGTTAAGGATGTGTCGAGAAAAAGAATGTCGGCCAAAGCCTTCAAAATAAAGTTTATTCTGACGGAAGGATTATAGTAGACTGACATAGCATGCCCTCTAATTTGTCACAAATGAATGGTGGAAGGAGTGGTAACACGTGCTACCTCTGGAGATAACTCTACTTCATTCAACCACTCATAACTCGTGACCGATGAGAGGCTTTTGATGTGTTCAGTGAAAACTGGCTCTTCATTTGGGTCAGGAGGAGTGGTATGTGCCTAAGGTCTTGCTTGAATAGGAGAATTCGAGGTGTTTCCATAATCTTCAAAGATATCTTCCTCGCTCGAATTGGAAGGGAAGCTCTAAAGTTGACGATTCATCATCCTCTAGCTGAGTTTGTGTTCCCTTATTAGGAGGGTTTTCGATGACCAAATTATGAGAATGATCTATTGGAGTTTCTAATTCGGTTACTTGTGCCTCCTCTATTGGCTCATCTTTTGGTTTGGGGCTGGGCTTGACTTCTTCTTCAGGGAATTCATCATAAATGCCAGTGTAAGGAGTGTTCTCATGGATTTTCTCTAGGATGGCTTTTGCTTCGCTAATGGTTTTATGAGTGAATGATGCTCCCGAAAAGGTATCAAGAAAAAGGGCAGCTTCTTTGCTAAGACCATAACGAAAATGTTGTAAAATAATGTCTTCAGGCACAGAGAGATTTGGGCCAGTGTTGACAAGGCTCATAAATCTAGCCCAAGCTGCTCCTACAGTCTCCTTCTCTTTTTGTTGAAAGGTAAGAATTTCTATTCGAAGGGCAGTGATTCGAGAAAGAGGGAAGAAAGCAAGACAAAATTTGTCTCGAAGTTCATCCCAATTCCCATCTACTCCTCTTACGTTATGAGCATACCACTGTTTCGCTCTTCCAAAAAGGGAGAACGGAAACAATTTCCATTTAATGGTCTCTTGTGTCATGCCCGCAATAGACAAGCAAGAACACAATTGCTCAAATTCCCTAAGGTGAGTGTGAGGGTTCTCGTCTTCTAGCCAAGAGATGGGTTGCTCCTGAACCATGGCTATAAAGCCGGGACGAATTTGGTAGCCATCTATAAGAATATGATGTGATGATGGTGGTGGCTCCAACAATTCGCCCTTTGGAGTGGAGTATTTATAGATAGGAGTGGAATTCATGTTGTGAGAAGTGTGGTGGTGAGGTAAAGGTGGTGGTAAGAGAAAAAGTGGTAAAAGAAAAGAAACACGGACGACTTGGTTCGAAACTAGCACAGCTACCGTTCCCCGGCAACGGCACCAGAAAGCTTGTTTGGTATTTTAAACGCACACAGAGAAATCCGCAAGCGCACGGATACCGATGTAGCCTTCACCCGAGAGTATTGCAGGATATCGATTTCCACGGGGAACGTGAAGTGTACTAGAAGAAACAAGAACGTCCAAGAAAAGAATAATAAAATGGGTAGAGAGAGATCTTAGGGTTTTCTAAGCAGGTCTATCTAATTAAAGGCTTACTAAACTTTACTTACTTCGAGACATCAGAACACTAGCCACAGAAAGGGATGAGAAAGGGGGCTAGCAAGCTCTGACTACGGTCCTACAAACACCAACCCGAACGTGGTAGACTACGTCGGCCGTCAGGGCTGTCACCACCTAGGGCTACCACAACTATCCGTGTGGCTGGGTGCAAACTCAGGTAAACCCTAGTCTAGACACTACGTCTACACTAACGCTTACTACTCTAATTAACTAGTATAATTAGAGCACTCGATACGAGCGGAGATCCAGTAAATAAAATAGAGCAAGAACTGAAATTAGATATAATACTTGGAAATAGTAAATGAAGAACCTGGAGATTACTTCAAGACGAACTAGATGCTGCACCAATACAATGTTGAGGAAGATCCGACAGATCCGGCTGCTCCTCAGCTCTCTCCTTTCTCTCTCTCTAGATTACAACTAGATGATGAACTAGAACTAGATCTAGAACTAGAAGATGAACTAGAACTAGAACTAGACGATCAACTAGAGGGATCTCTACTTCTAATTGAAACCCTAGTTTCTGATGTGGAGATGAATAATGAAGATGGAGATGCCTGGAGAGGGGGTCTGGGGCTGCTTATATAGCCCGAGGTGGAGTAGGGGGCAAGGAATCGCCATGTCATCGATCCGCGTCACGTTTATCGCCCACCGTTGGATCAAACCGACTTTAGGGACGGTGGAGATGCATCCTAGGAGGCGATGGAAGAAGGTTCCAGAAGGCAGAGGAAAAACGGTCTCTGTGGCCGACCGGTCGGTCTAAGTGGGACCGGTCGGTCTGGCCCAGTGGGCCCACGTGGTGGCCCGCCTCGTGGTGTCTTCTGATGTCTTCTAGATCCTTCTTTTGCAGATTTTGCTTCGAAATTAATATCTTTTCATCCGGGACTCCGAATATAGCAAATGATATGTCCGTTTCAATCGTCTCAACAAGCTCTTCGCAATGGTGCACTCCAATTCATCACTTGAGATGCTTTTATATGGTAAAAACATGGATGTCCTACAAAACAAGTGAGAGCACCAAAACTCGTGGAACTTGTTAGATTCAAACCCTACAACTATGCCTTGTGATTGATTTAGTGTCATTTAATGCAATAGTTGATGGTTAATTTTGAGCATTAGTGAGCGTCAACAGAGTTGCAGCTGTGAAATTCCACAAGTTCAGAATTCAGCATGTGATTGCGAGAGGTTGAAAGCTTGTCAATGCCTAACTTTTCAACCGAGCTAAGCCTATGCATATGCAATCAGAAGCTTAAAGCGTCGGTTTCGGTCATACACGACATGGCTCAAGTTTAACTCAATGTGCAATGAGAAACAGTCTCGATACCATGATGTGCTGACAAGCAATCCCATCTCGATCTTTACAATTCACTTAAAACTTGGTTCAATTTTAAAACAGAATATGAACATACCAAGCAAATAAATGACTCAAAACTAGAGACATAGCAACCTAGCATATATGAAAAGCACAAGTGAATTCAACACATTCTACACATGCTAGTTGCAAATCTCAATGGTGAACAATTTCAAGTTTTATGTTCATTAAGCAAGTTCACCATTCATAAAATAGCTCAGCTCACAACATGTATCAGTGATCAGAAAGAGCATAAGCTACAAGTATCATCATATAGCATCGGAGCATACTAGATAGAGCATAATCACATTCTAAGGATTATATACATGAAGCTCAGAAAGTAAAGATGCATGATGAAATGGAAAGACTATCCTATCAGAAACGAAAACAAACGAAAGAAAAAGAGTCAGTCTATGATACAATAACCAAAATGTTTCCCCCATCTAAAAGGGGAAACACACACCAAGCTCACCTCTCAAACGATTAAAGGTTGATTGGTCCAAAGGCTTGGTAAAAATATCAGCCAACTGATGATGAGTATCGACATGGCGAAGGTCGATATCACCATTCTCATGATGGTCTCGCAGAAAATGAAAGCGCACATCAATGTGTTTGGTCTTAGAATGCAGCACGGGGTTCTTAGCAACGCTAATAGCACTCGTGTTGTCACAAAGTAAAGGCACGCGAGAAAAACTCAGACCAAAATCACGCAAAGTGGCCATCATCCAAAGCAACTGAGAATAGCAGCTAGCCACAACAACATATTCAGCCTCTGTGGTAGACTGAGCGACACTAGACTGCTTGCGAGAAGACCACGATACAAGAGAAGAACCTAAAAACTGACAAGTCCCAGAAGTGGACTTGCGCTCAAGTCGGCAACCAGCAAAATCGGCATCAGAATAACCGCAAAGGGAGAGGGTGGAGGAAGCTGAATACCAAATCCCAAACTTAGGTGTGAAACGAAGGTACCTCATAATGCGCTTGACCACCTGACGGTGAGAAGTGCGTGGCGACGCCTGAAAGCGCACACAAAGGCACACCGCAAACTAAATGTCCGGGCGTGTCGCCGTCAGGTAGAGCAGCGACCCGATCATACTCCGGTACTCCTTCTGGTCCATAGCTTCTCCATCCTTGTCCGCATCCAGGGCCGTCGTGGTCGACATGGGTGTTGGATGAGGCTTGGCCTCACCCATATCGAACTTCTTCAATAAGTCCTTGGTATACTTGCCCTAGTGCACAAACGTCCCTTCTCGGGATTGCCTAATTTGCAATTCGAGAAAGAAATCATCTGCTCAAATCGATTCAATCACCGGGAAATCGAAAGGGGAGGAGTGTGAACGAAAAAGCGCCTCGAAAATGAAATCAACACGATCTACTTGTTCGTGAGGAGTTAGATGAATTCCTTCGGTGAAAATGATCTCCTCACTATAAAGAACAAGTTGATTCAAACGGATTTTGCAAAGACGCAATATAGAGGGAGATCGAGTGACGGGAAAATCGCGGAGAAACGAAGAACGCGAAGAACACGAACAAAACGTGAATCAAGTCATCGATCTGCAACCGTGTGGCTACCACACACTGCAACAGTGAGGTTACGGCCTCACTTCCTCAAAATCTCCAGTACACAGAGGTATGGTTCTCTGCGGATCTCAGCTAGCTACAGCAGGGGATTGGGAGAGCAGGAAACCCTAGAAGCAAAGAGCAAATGACTGAGATAGAATGGGAGGAGGGTGTCTCCCTCTACTTATCCTAATTCTAATTCCTACTCTACCCCTCACTAATTACAGAGCGAACCAGCTAAACCCTAGGGTTTTTCTGGACCAACTTGTGGTAGGTGGTGATCCGACGGCCACGCCCGCACAACTGGTAGCGTTGCCTCGACGCAACCTCACCGATTGCCGCCACGTGCCGCCACCGCTCTGCTTGTCCTTTCTCGGACGTCGCACCCCCGGTTTTGTGGCCCAAACCGGGAAACCAGCCTTCACAGCCAACCCCCGGTTTTGAGGCCCAAACTGGGAAACCAGCCGACCATCGCCTGAGTTTTGTGGCCCAAACTCAGCAAACCCGCAGCACCCAGGTTTTGAGGCCCAAACCTGGAAACCGTCCTCAGCCCGAGTTTTGTGGCCCAAACTCGGAAACCATCCGTGCCCAGGTTTTGAGGCCTAAACCTGGAAACTGTCCACTCGGTGGTTTTTCTGTGGCTCAACCACCAAATCGAGCCGTAGAAGGGATGCACCGCCCGTGCACCCCGTCCACCCGCAAGTCTTCGCTCGTCGCTGTCCCAGGCTGTCAGCCACCACAGCTGATCCTCAGGCCACCGGTCCCTCAGTCCAAGCCTCACGTCCGCCCTTCGCCACTCTTGGTCCATCGGCACGACACGTCTCTACTTGACCTTCACCTTGACTTTGATCACTGTATCCGTGCTCGACACCTGCACAACACAAGCCAAAGAACATGCGCATTATCCCAGTTGACAATCACTCATCACTCAGAGACTCGGCATACACCCATGTATCCGCAAGCCGTTTAAGAAGGCACTCTTGACATCCATTTGAAAAAGTTTAAACCCTTTGGATGCTGAAAAAGCCAAGAGTATCCTAATTGACTCCAAACGAGCTACAGGAGCAAAAGTCTCCTCATAGTCTATCCCCTCCTTCTGACTATACCCCTGGGCTACAAGTCTGGCCTTGTTCCTCACAATGTGGCCATCCTCTCCTTGTTTGTTTTTGAAAACCCATTTTGTCCCAATAGGATTACAGTCTGGAGGAGGCGGAACTAAAACCCAAACCCGATTTCCTTCAAAATTTTCTAACTCCTCATGCATGGCATTGACCCAATCCGGATCAGATAAAGCGTGTCCAACATCGCGGGGTTCAAAATCAGCAACAAATGCAGAATGAGCAAAGTGAGAGATTTGTTGTGACCTTGACCGAGTGACGCATTCGTCGATGCTGCCGATCATCTGTTGAGGCAGGTGTTGGCGCTGAATGTGTCCTGGCGCCTCCCGAGCTGAATAAACCTCCCCCTCAACAGCAGCTGCTGCCTCCTCGGGTACAAACGGTACAGCCCGAGGTGGCGGATCCCACGGCCCCCAAGTAATCGAAGAAGAGGGGTCGGGGCCGTGAGTCAATGTAGTCGAAGCCGATCCTAGTGGAACAGCAGGTGGAGGTGGTGCTGGATCATCCATCCCTTCAGCACCCTCGTCCTCGTCATCAAAAAGAGGCTCACCAACCTCATGATCACCTGCACGCTCAAATCTAGAAGACGGACAAACCATGGTCTCATCGAAGGTGACATCGGATGTCTCCATGACTCGGTTAGTATCAAGGTTAAGTACACAATATGCACGAGTGTGAGTGTCATAACCCAAAAATACACCGTCAGAAGAATGAGACTCAAACTTGTCCAGGTTGCCTTTCTTAAGTATAAAATAGTGGCAACCAAAAACTCTAAAATAACTCACTTTGGGCTGCCTTCCAAAACGCAACTCATAAGAAGTCTTTTTCAAGAAGGCTCGGACGAAAATGCGATTGGAAATATAGCATGCGGTGTTCATAGCTTCGGCCCAATATCGCCTAGGAGTCCTATGCTCATCGAGCACCATCCTGGCCATCTCTACAAGGGTCCAATTTTTCCTCTCTACAACACCATTCTGTGGCGGTATGTAGGGGGAAGAAAACTGATGCTCCAAACCCAAAGAGTTACAAAACTTCTCAAAATCCGAATTCTTAAATTTGGAACCATTATCACTACGAATAGCTCGCATCGAGTTCATAGGGAACTCGTTCTGAAGACACAAAATCTGATTGCGAGCAAAAGAGAAACTCTCAGTCTTCTCAGTCGAAAAGAAGACCCACGAATATCTCAAAAAATCGTCAACAATAACAAGCACGTACCACTTTCCCCCCAACCGAGCTCACCTAAGCCGGACCAACAAGGTCCATGTGTAAGAGCTCTCCAGGGTGCTTAGTCATGACCTGAGTCACTGGATGGTGGGGAGCGGCAACCATCTTTCCATGTCTACAAGAATGACAAAAAAGATCCTTCTCCATACTCAACTTGGGCAATCCTCGGATTAGGCCAAGTGAGCTAAGCCTTGCAAGCAAGTCAAAACTCAAATGTCCAAGTCTCCTATGCCACTTCCAAAGATCAGAGGAGGAAGGACCAGCCACAAGACAACGAGAAATTCCAAATGACTCCGAGAAATTCACACGGAAGACTTTCCCAAAGGGCGAAATCAAACATACAAGATTGCCCTGAGGATCTAAAATACGACTTAGATTTGGCTTAAAACGAATCTCATAGTCATCTTCAAAAAGTTGTGAAACAGAAAGAAGGTTAAAATGCAAGTTAGAAACAAGAGCAACATCACGCAACACAAAGTGCTCATCAACTCACACCGACCCACGAGACAACACTTACCTTTGCCATTGTCGCCGAAGGTGATAAACTTCTTTCCGGCAACAGGACTAAGACTGGAGAACCACTTGGCGTTTCCGGTCATGTGCCTCGAACACCCGGAATCCACCAACCAAATGTCCTCCAATCGTTTTACCTACATCAATAAAAAGACATAGGGTGAGCATACGGTCCAACACTATGAGTGAAATAGGAAGAATACCAGTGTTGGGCCGGCTGCTCAAAATAACGATTAGTAGAAAAACCATTCCTAGCACGCCTATGGGGAAAGCGATCACCACGCACAGGAAAACATGGTCCGCTAAGGGAAGAGCGTCCATCGCGATGCTCAAAACGCGGTGGAGGGAAACACTCAACAAAGCCACCGCCACGGGGTCCAAAACCAACAAGGTTCGGATCCCGCCGGGCAAAACCTCCCTGAGGCCTAGGACCTTGAGGTATTGGACCTCTAGGCCTACTAGCTCTTTTCTGAACATTCAACACATGTACATCATGGAAAGGATGGTACATGTCCGCATTGTTCATCTCCCTGGCATGGCGCTCCTCTCTCTTGCGCCGAAAGCAAAACTCCCTCAAGTGTCCATCTCTCCCACAGTGCTCACAATGGTACCTCATAGCTCTCATAGGGGGTTGTTGGTACTCACGATAGTGGGTGTGGTTCACTTGGCCTTTCTGTGGCATGAGCTCCTCTTGAATAGGTGCCATTGTGTCTACCTTGTTCTTGAGGTGGTTTGGTTTGGGAGCCCATGTCTGTTTCTTGGGTGGAGCTCTCGGAGGTTCCTCATACACTCCATCCTTGGCGTTAGGCTTGAGAGGCTCTTTGGGTGGAATCTTGGTAAGTTTGGGAGTAGTGGTGGAGTTGGGCTTCTCACTCGGGTTAAGACCACTCAACTCACCAATCTTGCCAAAAGAGGAAGCACACTCAGCACCCGGAGCAAAACCTACACCAGGACCTCCAGCAGCACGCTTAAACTGGGCAATCATCATCCCAAGCTGCGGCTCACCACAAGACACCAATGACAAGATGGTCCGAAGGTATGTGTTTTCTTCTTCGGTTTGCATCTTGTCATGCTTCACATTAGCAATCTCCATCTCCAAACCCTCACACAAAACACACCTAGTCACACAAGTGCTACCCGAGCTGGCCTTCTCAAAAGACTCAATCTTGGCATTCTTCTCTGCCAACTCAGATTGCAAGCCTGCACAAGACTTGCATGCACCCAACAACACGGGTCTAGGCCGAAGCTCATCCACCTCACCAACCAAAGCAGCATACTTACCTCTCAAAGTGAGAAGGTCAGTCATGTGCTTGGTGCACATCTCGCACTCACTCTCCTCGGAGACTACAACGGTGGTCTTAGCAAACTCAAGCTCCCTCACCGTGTCCTCCCACTTCTGCCTAAACTCCTCCCTCTCTCTAGCTGCATGTTGACACTGGTCATCTATCAAAATTAAAGGATAAATAAATATGAAAAGGGCATGAATTCAATCACCAACAAAGGTTTAGGGTTTTAATTGACAATATTCCATGAGTTTTGGTGAATTGTGATTCTGCAGGGACTAAACCAGGAAACCAGCGTTGATTGCTTCCCCTAGAAGGAAACCGATGGGAGATAACACAACCACCAAGTCAGGAATACTCCAGAAGGATCTAGAGGACACCAGAGGACACCACGAGGCGGGGAACCGCGAGAGGCCGCCAGGTGGGACCGGTCGGTCCCACCCTTAGACCGACCGGTCTCCCCTCGGGCCCGCTGGACTCCGTCTTCTCGAAGCTTCCTCCACCGCCTTTGAGGATCCATCGAAGCCCTACGTGAAGTCGGTTTGATCCAACGGCCGCGGTTGATCCCTCAGGGCTATATAAATAGGCCCCTAGACCCCAGGACAGATCAAGTCTCTCTTCAGAAAAGATTACGCCTCATTCATAAACCCTAGAAGAAGACTTCAAGAGCCAGCTATCAAGTAGAAGACTAGTTACCCCTCTAATTTAGGTTTAGAACCTAGTCTTATACTAGAACTAGAAGAGAGAGAGAGGAAGAGATCAAGAAGGAGCTCCGGCCTGTCGGATCAACTTCTTCATCTTGTACCTGCGGATTCAAGTTCATCTTCAACTTGCTTCAGCGATTGTTTCGGTAATCAACATCTATATTTAAGGCTGAGCCATTGTTCTTATTATTCTTAAGGTTTTTGACTCTCTTTTGAGTACTTTAATTCTAGATGCACTAGAGTTAGAGTAGTTGGATAGTGTAAGCGTGGTGCTTAGACTTGATATCTCATAAATGCCTCCTATAACGCCGGTATTAGTGGTTGTTCGCAAGGGTGACTCTTATAGCCTTGTTGATTCTTCTATAGTCCACTTACCCGTGTGTAGGCTCGGTAGGATTATACATTTGCATAAAAGACTCATACTCTGTTTGAGACCTTTTATGGCAACTTCCCCACTAAGAATAATATAAACATATCAATCTTGAATTGGATTTAGACAACCTTAGTGATCCCCTCTATACTTCTAGATTCTTCGTCCTTGTTAGCTACTCAGGGGTTAGACTTTAAGACTTAACACTATCTGTTCCTTTGGGTTCGATATTAAAACTGGGTTACTCCGGTGAAGTGCTACATCGGTAGATTTTATCTGTGCGCTTGCGGATAAAGTAGAGTGTGCGTTAATTTATACCAACAAGCATTTCTGGCGCCGTTGCCGGGGAACGGTAGATCATCTTAAGTCTTAGTTTAACCTTGTAATCATACTTTTATCTTTTCCTTTTTTTGTCCCAGTCATTTCATTATTTTTGTTTTCATTCTTATGAATGTTATTTTTGAATTCCACTCTTATCTATCACTACCTCATGAGCACAAGCTATAACTAGTAGAATCCACCTCATCATAGTACTTGGTTATTAGCTATGCCTACCTTTCTACTACACTATCCTTGTAATGAGCATAGAAATATAATTATGAAAATATTCCTTCGGGTATTTTTGTCACTAACCTTCCCAGGTCTGGAGCAGAAAAGAACAAAGGAACAACAAACGCAAGGTATGTCCAACCAATCATCATGTCACATTGAATTACATTCATCCAATCTTGATTTGTGCAAAATCCGAGCTTGGAGAATAGACTTTCTAAGAGCATCTCTTGCCGTGTTGCTATGTTGGTTGTCCCTACCTTTAAGATATGCTCATATACTAATCATCACCATATGAATAAATCTCTATAATACTTTCATGCTACCCTCATTCGCTATATTATATGTTTAGGTTTGGAGTACTTTCATACATCTCTTAAATTAAGCATGGTGCCTAGTTTAGGAGTGGTGATCTTGCTTTCAAAGGCTTTTAATTTAAGCAATTAAGTTAAAATGCCTTCCTAGATCAAATTAGTCATGGTGTCTATGTTGATTTTTGAGCCGATAGTATGCTATAGTGGATGCTGGATATTTTGTTGGACTAACCCCTGCAGGGAAACTTTCAATATCAATTTGGGAAAGTTTAGAGATGAACTCACACTGGAGATGAAGAGACACATGAACTTCAATAACTTTGCACAATGAAGACTCAGCTCGTTCATCATAGATGAAGGAACTGTGAGTATCAAAGTTTATTTGTTTTGTCTTCTACTGCAAGTTATCTTTTGCCTTGAATCATGTTAAAGTGCAGCCAACACATGAAATACTAGTCTATGCTAAAGTAATGCTAAAAACATCTTTTTATTAGCATAGATGCAAAACACATATGTTGTGGACAACAACCCATGCTTTAAATTCTTGCAATCCTTCAGGTATATATCCACTAACGTTATGCCGGAGAGAGATTTTGTTCATCCATGGTTTGGTCTAAACATTGAAGATCCAAAACCCAAACCATAGACACACAAACCTACTCTCAGATCACAGATGGTGCTAGCCTAGCTTTGAGTCTTGCTTGGGCGCTGATGACAAACAGGATGCAACTTACCTCATATGAGACAACCTATGTCTGCAACCATCATTGCCCAAGGCATCAAAACAAGAAGTGAGAAGTTATCCTCTTTTCTAATCAAGAGCTAGCTTGGGAGACAAGATGGTACCACTACAACAATAGCAAGATCTACAAGTCAAACACATGAACATGTGTTTGGGAGTCCATCTACATCACAAGCCAGCATGGGAGAGACAATTCTGTTGTCTAGATGTGTTTCACAATCAAAGGGAGGAAGGAGAAACCCAACTTCAAACATATTAATCTTCTACTCACCACTTTGATCAGTACAAACCACTAGATGCTATCCCAGTCGAGAGGAAGAATATGATCCACCACACATTCTTGGAAGATCGTCAATATTATCATCTTTGTCGGACCTAGAGAAGTCAACTTTCGGATCTTTTGCTGCATCTTCAACATCTACATTACTTATGAGCAGCCAAAGAGAACCAAGAGAAGACCTCGAAGGGAGAGCCAACTGCCAAGAATTGAGGAGGACATCATGAAGGATGAAGCCACTGCACCACAAGAGTTAGAAGATAGAGAGATAGTATCTGACCCAACAAATCAAGAAGAACAGCTGATAAGATCTCCATCATCTAGACACTGTTGAGAGGACAAGTCTCAATTGTGACATTACAAGACAAAAGAGTCTCATAGAGGCACTCGAGTAGCAGCTCCAAATTCAAGTCTCTTGCCAACCCAATGATTAAAGGAAAACAAGAAAGGTTGACAAGAGAAGAATGCGGAACTGTCCCTACATCCTCATTGTACAGAATTAAGACAAGAGAGAGTGGATCCTAGGCAGCATACTCGAGGAACAATGTGCCTTCACTGATAAGTCGACACAAGAGAAGGAAGGTCGATAAATCTAAAGATGATTCCACTGTGATCTTCCACCTCTCAATCACACTGTGAGACAAACAAGAGAAGACAAGCCATTCATAAACAACAACCAGCTAGACAAGAGGAGCTTCCACAAGGTGGTTCGACACAATCACTCTCCAATGACAAAGTAACATTTCAAGGTAAGTAACCATCACTTTAAAAGCTTCTTCTTGATTCTAGTATGAACATAAATAAAGAACTAAACATGTTTAAGTTGCACCTCACTTGATCCAACCTAATCAACTCAACATATTCAGTCCTTTGATCCTTGTTCATAGCTTTACTTTCTTGAATCTCACTATCTTAACTAAATGAGCAAAAATGTTGTGCATCTAACCTTTGGAAGATGATATATCTCAATTATGAAAAGATCGACACTTTATGCATAGATTATCCTTCCTTGTGTTAAGTAATTTGATCTGTTAAATATTTTAAGATGCAACTTTTATGCTCATCCTCTGATCCTATCACTCATGTTAAGATCGAATAGAACACATAAACAACAAGTTTGTCTTGTGCAATGTGCCTAAGGATAGAGGGGAATAAACAAAACTTTTGGTTCTGTTGGTGTTTTTCCACCAACAGAGCCCATGCACTTGATCTCTACCTTGTCTTTATGAGCAGGACACACTCTTGAGCAAACATGGCAAAGTTTGTCACTCCCAAATTCTACAGAGTGAAGGTCCTAGATCTACAAGAACATGCACATTGAGCAAGATGCTGCCAGCTTCCATAATTAACACTTCATTTCAAACTGTTGGGCAAACGAAGAACAAGAGTGACACCATATCAAGAGGCATAAACAAGAAGGAATGATGGAAGACGTCGTAGTCATAATTCGAGATCATAAAGTCCCCACAGACTTGTTGATCCTCGACATGGGAGAAGATGATGATGTCCACCTCATCCTAGGAAGACCATTCCTCTACCCTACAAGTGCAATCATCTACAAGAGGAAATCCATTTTCACTTTCCTGCAGAAAAGGCACGATGCAACTTCATCAACTAAATGCCTAATGAAGCACCCAAGAAGAACAGAAGTGAAAGACGCCACTCTCAAAGCCAAAGAAGACAAACTACCAAGAATAGAGAGGCCAATCACGAAGAAGAAGCTATCGACACTGTCCCAGAAAAGAAAGGAGAGAAACGTCAACACAGTGAACCACAGGAAGTGAAGACTCAGACCAAGAAAGTATGGAAGAAAATGTCTGCACCTCAGAGGTACAATCAATAATAACTTTCCAAACGTCTGACATACCTTGGGAGGTCTAAACCAAGGGAAGGTCCGGTCGTCGGACCTAAATATCCGAACCTTCGCCAAAAGGTAAAAACCGATAGTTATCCTCATATTTACTTTCCTGCATATTTCTCATATTTAATCCATAACCATTTCTTATATCATCATATTTAATTCACAAATATTTTAATTTCTGCATTACATTAGAAAAGAAGATAAAAATATTGCACTTGTTACACTACATCATAAACCATGAAGCCCCATGTGAATAATTCTATGGTGTGTAAAAACCCACAGGAATGTTCATCGTGGTGGCATAAAAATAATAAAAATAAATATGCATATATTCATCCTGTTGCATTTTTGTCTTGCATCATAAAGATATTAAAATACAAAAATATTGAGAAAAAGATCTTACTGAAATTCTAGACAGCTAAGGCTTGAGTGGCCAACCGCTAATGCTTAATCTGTTCGACAAGTTTTGTTGTCTATTTGAGTTTCACAGGATTTGAAAGGCCAAGAAAAGCTGACGAGCAAGTGAATGCTCCATCCACTGTTGGAGCACTGTCTCAACAAACATCAACATCAATCAAAGCTCTAATAGAGGAAGGACATATCCACTGCCAGTCTGCTACATTGTAAGATCGAACGACTACGTCAACATTCAGCTTGGGGGAAGGCAATCCCCATATATCCACATAAGTATCTTTATCCTCTTAAGTTTTTCATTCTATAAACAAATTCAAAGTAAAAAAATGTGAGCACATGAAGGCTCACCCTTAAAAAGAAAAGAACAAAAATACGTGAGCACATGAAGGCTCACCATTAATTAAAAAAGATACAAAAATATATGGGCACATGAAGGCTCAACGTTATTAAGGGAACCAGCTTGGGGGAGACGCACCCCCGTTATCTTCGCAATTGAGGTATGTCTTTATTATTAATAATACTACTACTATTATTAGCTTTTATCTTAAAGTGTGTTAGATTAAATAAATAAAATAGTGTGTCTAGCTTGTTTTAAGAAGTTAATGACTAAAGAAGAACCCTCTCTCTCTAACCTTTTGCATGGAAATGATGAATAGTTGCTCTATCTAATTTCTTTTAAGTACCTAGCCTTTAAAGCATGAGCTCTCCTAATTAATAATGATGCCTTAAAATAAAATTAAATGCATGGTTGGCAAATACTTGATCTAAGGTCTAGGTAATTGGGATATGACATGTGATGATCTGAGCTGCTATTATCTTGTTCTAAACAACACTAAAGTTCCAGAGATTTCTAAATATGAATATGACTAAAAATTGCATTGAGTTAAATTAAGCTTTGTGACCCTGTGAGATGTTATCTTGTCATTGAATTGAGATCACTTACACATTTCATCCATCTTCCGCATAAATGCTCATAATTATCTATTTCTACCCTCTCAGAAGCTTGTTGGAAGCATGTGGCTATTAAAAAAAAGAGAGAGAAAAGAAAAAAAAGAGAGAGATCCGAGGAAATAAAAAAGGACAAGTGTCTGAAACCTCAAAAAGATAGATCCCGAGGAAATAAAAAGGGACAAGTGTCCGGAACCTCGAACGAAAAAAGAAAAAAATAATATCAGAAAAAATGGGCACGTGCCCGATGTTGATGGTCCTTAAACACCTGTTTTACCATCAACACTTTACCCAAAAATTCACCAAAAAGGCATGAAATATAGTCAAATAGGTTTCAAACTAACCGAATTCCACATGTCCATAGATTTTGATTTAAATGCAGGATTTGGACCAAATTTGGAGCATGGACCCACCAGAGGCCGAGACCACTCACCAGAGCCCATTTGGGCCCTAGTGGGGTGGCGCCCGTCACATGGAGAGGCCCAAACTTCCCCCTTGCCACGTCACTGATCCGTGTGACCACCCCAGGGCTAAATCTTGGCCCTTGGTCACTAGGTCAGTGGCATCGGAGGGCTCAGGAGGGGAGTGGCGTGGATCATGACCGAATCACGGTTACCTGGACATGCAACCGACCTTGGAACCGCCTCTCTGGAGCTCCTGGATGCCGTTGAAGCAATGACGGTGCATCCAACGGTGAGGGGGGTGGCGGCCACCACCTAGGGCTGGCGCCCGCCACTAGGGTTTGCACTAGGTCGGTTGGCTGCCCCTATAAGTACCCCCCTCACTCCACAAGGCTATAAATACCCCCCTGGTGACACCACTTCATTTGAAGCAAGAAAGCAAGGAAGAGAGGAAAGCAAGCAAGGCAAGAGAAGCTAGAAAAGCAAGTGAGAGCTCAGAGAGCTTAGGCAAGTAGGTTAGCTAGTAGAGATAGTATAGCTCTAGTGCCCTCGCTACAGCGCGGCTCTTAGTTTAGCACAGCTCAACCCTGACCAGTGGTATAGTAGCGTAGAGCTTGCTAGGAGAGAAGCGGGTGCGAGTGACTGGCATCGGAGGTCGGTTGATTTCCCGACATCTCTGGTCTGGTTTGCTCTCTTGTATCTCAGGTACACTTATCTTTATTCCAATATTACTTTAAGGATTACTTTCAGTATTACTTTATCAAGTACCTTGAGTGTGACCTAGCTATCCCTACAGTTCAATTCACTTAGCCATAGTAGTTAATCTATAGTGTGCTTAGTGTTTGATCTTTGCTAATAGGTTGCTTAGTTAGTTTAGTGTTTATCTTATTAAGTCAAGTATTTGCTCTGACATCCGCAAGGGTGTCTCTATTCAAAGCTAGGGTAGAGATAGTTAGAATATAATTAAGCGTGGTGCTTAGTTATAGACTTACCTTCAGATACGGCTAGACCCCCGGATAGCTGTGGTAGCAAGCAGGTGGTGACAGCCCTATGCGCCTTGAATTCCACCACGTAGTTGGCCCAGTTTAACAATAAGGCTCGTTGTGCTAGCGTTCAACCTAAGTCAGTGGAAAAGGCTAGTACGCCTCGGTACTTGACAAGATAGGAATAAAACTATACTTGGTTGCTTTATTGACATTTGCCTATCCTGCTTCATAGTTATCTTGCTTCGTAGTTATCTTGCTTCATAGTTATCTAGGAGTAGTTAGTAGTAATTAGTTAGTTATCCTTAGTTATCCCCTATCTATCTATCCATCCACCTTACCTTACCATCCATTTCATCCTTACCAATCCACCCATATATTCTTTCTAGCCTTTCATCCCCTCTCTTCCCTTCTCTCCTTTTCCCTTTTCTCTTTTCTTCGACTATCATCCCCTCCTTGACTCGACTCATACACCACCCTAGCCTTCCCTTGGGATCAAATAAATCGACACCTGGTACTCCCAGGTGAAGTGCTACTACGATAGTTCTGTGCGCTTGCAGAATATCCTCTAGGTAGATTGCAATCTCTCTAGCTAGCTCCTACTAGTGTCGGGATTGACAACCCCATTTGACATTAGTAGAAAGCTGCTTTAGCTTCACTCCTTTAGGTATAGTGATCGGACTTGCTACAAGCACTTCTGACGCCGTTGCCGGGAATAGATTCCATAGTCTACTCCTAGTAACGACATTAGCAAGTGCCAACAAGCATTTCTGGGCCGTTACCAGGGATAGTTGCCTAGCTCTATCTTTAGTGAAGCTAAGAACTACCAACAAGCATTTATGGCGCCGTTGCCGGGGAAGGCAATTGGTGTATCGGTTGAGTCCGTGTCGAATTTATCTTCGTTTAAGCTCCCGCTTAGCGAATCCCATCTTACCCCATTCTTTCTTTCCTTAGTCCTTCTTATCTTTTTCCTTCATCTTCTTCAACTTCTTTCTTTCTTATCTCGTTCTACCTTCACGATGGCCAACAAGACCATTCGTGAATTTTCTGCTCCTTCTGCCGCCAATGTAGCGACAGGACTAGACGTGATCGATGCTAACCTCAATTTTGAGTTGAAACCGGCTCTGATCACGATGGTCCAAGCTAGCCCGTTCTGTGGCAAAGCCCATGAGGATGCCAATGCTCATCTCCAACAAGGGGATTTGCGGCACCTTCACCATTAAGGGGATAACCCAAGAAGCCATCCGTCTTCGTCTCTTTCCCTTTTCTCTCCTAGGAAAAGCGAAGCAATGGTTCTATACCAATCGCAACGCTGTAGACACATGGGACAAGTGTTCCAATCCTTTTCTCGCCAAATTCTTTCCGATGGGCAAGACGAATGCTCTTCGCAACAAAATCTCCAGCTTTACGCAACAAGCCGAGGAATCTATTCCCGAGGCTTGGGAGAGAATGCAAGAGTACATCGCTGCTTGTCCACACCATGATATGGAGGACTGGCTATTGATCCAGAACTTCTACCATGGCCTAACCCCACTCTCTAGAAGCCATTTGGATGCCACCGCCGGCGGTGCATTCTTTTCTCTGAATGTTGCAGATGCTAAGGCTCTCATAGAGAAGATGGTGTCGAACCAAGGATGGAATGACGAGAGACTGCAGCCCTGTAAGCGAGGTATGCATTCCCTTAAGGAGGCCGACATGATCGTGGCCAAGATGGACCTGTTGGCAAAGAAGCTGGACAGCTGTGAGAAGATGAACCAATAAGAGAGTGTCCAATCTCTGCAATCCTACATGACTTGTGAAATCTGTGGAGAAACCGGACATTCTGGGAACCACTGCCCCGAGCTACATGAAGATTTGAACTTCATAAACAATAGCAACAACAACGGTTTCCGCCAACAAAATCAAGGATGGAATCAGCCTGCAAATTCTCAAGGTAATAATTCATTCCCTCGCTCTAATTTTCAGAATTCTGATAATTTCTCATTCTTGAAGAATTTAGTTTACTCACAAGGTAGAACTACTGATTTCTTGAATAAGAGATTAATGTCAAATGATAAAACCCTTGAGAATATAAATGCTAAATTGGAAGATTTCTCATTTGCTCTGAAAAATCAACTTAGCTTTAATAAGATGTTAGAAACCCAATTAGCTCAACTTGCTGCAAGTATACCATCTTTTGAACCTGGCAAAATTCCTGCTAAACCTAACATGGAAACTACAAATATGGTTGAAATAAAATATTTTAACTATTATGAAGATCAAACCATGACTGTTAAAAAGGGTGATCCTGGTAATCCCATAATTAGATGCTCAATCTTTGGTGAAGTCTTTAAAAATGCCATGTGTGATCTAGGATCGAGTGTGAACATTCTATCTAAATATTTCTATGAAAACTCATTCTTTCCACCCATGTCATCCACATCTGCCTATGTTGTGCTAGCTGATCAGTCCACTTGCTATGTAGAAGGAATAGTTACTCATTTACCTGTTCATATTAGAGGTTCATATGTTACTGCTGATTTCATAATACTAGATACGGGAAATAGGAAAGATGTGCCTCTAATCTTAGGTAGACCCTTCTTGAACACTGTTGATGCTTGCATATATGTGGGGAGTGGTAAAATGCAAATGACATTAGGAGGGAGGAAGGAAATATTCTCCTTTTCCCGTGGTCCCGCATATGCCGCTCACATGCAGGAAGCAAAACCCATTCGTACCAAGAAGAGGCGCCCAAGAACAAGGTGGAACAGAAAGAAAGAACCACCTCCTCCTGAGTTGTGTAATTCACATGACAAGGGAGAGGTGCCAAAATAAGAAGAACCCGATGAAGTACTTAAAGAAGAAGCACCCAAGGAAGAAGATCTACCCAATAAGGATGAAATTCCATGGATCTAAGGTATGGATTTACTTTTTATTTTCCTTCAAATTTCCCTTTTTCAAATAAATAACATATGTCATGGATGTAACTAAAAAAAATAGTTATCATCAGTTATATGCATAAGTATATGTTAACTTAACTAGAATAATAAAATATCATAATAGGATAGTTTCCCTTTTCACAACATTAGATAGTTTCCTTTTTAAAAAAATGAGAACAAGAGCTCCGACCGAGAAAGATGAAGACCCTTCACCAAGCAAGAAGCCAGCTTGGGGGAGATCCTCGCGCCAATAAGGTATGTTTCAACCTTACTCTTTATGTTCGGTTCTTAAATTCTATATCTTGTTATATGCTTGCCTAAGTAACCATACCATGAATAAAATTGATAAAATCTGCCTAAACAAGTTGAAACCTGAATAAGATTTGAAATATGTCATGCAAATGCTATTGTTATGGTTTGAATAACTGGTCTTATCTAAGTTGTAGCTTTTGTGGGTTGCACATGCTTTAACTGAAATCATGCTTAGTGAATAAAGTTAGTAAGAAATGGAGTAATTCTTTAAACTTGCTAAAGTGAAATTAGGACCTAATCTGCAGAATTTCTTTTAAAAATTATGAAAACCTTGCTAAAAAGTTCCTCCTGGATTTTATCACATCCCACCACTAGCCAAATATTTGTTAGTCAAAACCACAAAGAGCATTATCTGTGTTGAGTTTTGTTAGACCTCCTAGATCTTAGTAGAGAAGCTTATCATATCTTTTGATCAAGATAACACACCCACCATAATGCTTACTATCCACTTTGGAAGTTGGCAACCACCAAATAAATTGCTCATTCTCTACATTGGAGATATGCAATACCTTGCCAAACGTCCCATTGCTAGCCTTATGCTATTCCTACACTGGGAATAAGCATTTCTCTCCCTTTCCCTACTCATTTCAAAAATCCTTTCCTATAGATAATATGGGGAAATCTAGAGCTAAAAAAAGAGAGATATATATATATAAAAGTGAGCAAAGTAGCTCAAGAAAAGACTATGTCCTAAGAAAATGTGAGGACACATCTTTTTGTCTACTCACTATGTATCCAAAAAAAAGAAGAGAGAGAGAGAGAGAATTATCATTAGCTCTAGACCCCAGAAATTAACTAGGAAGGATTATGAAATATCTCTCTATACACTTCCACATAACCACACATGCACATCTTGATCAATTCTTATGATTTGCTGCTCCTTATGATCTGAGTGTCTAGCTTAGCAATAAACATTAGGCAATTTTCTCATGATTCTTAGCCTACCTATAACTCCACATATTGTTCTTTAGAAATAGGAGAGGCTACATTTTGGCCAAAGTGAGGATTTAAACACCATTGAGTGATTGAGTGAATCTTGGAGGACTTAAGCAAGTTGTTATCTTTTGAAAACCTTGAAAAACCTCTAGACAAAATCCTAGTCAAACCTAAGCAAGATAAAAGTTTCCTATCTACTGCTTTATTTCACTCTTGCATGTTTGAAGTGAAAAGCTATAAGCCCCACATTGCTATGATTAATGATATATACTAAGTTATTTCTCACTATACAATATGCACTTGTATACATCTTAAGTTGCTATATATTTCATGCTCAATGCTTAAACCGCATTGTTGCTCGAGGACGAGCAACAGATTAGCTTGGGGAAGCTTGTTGATGGTCCTTAAACACATGTTTTACCATCAACACTTTACCCAAAAATTCACCAAAAAGGCATGAAATGTAGTCAAATAGGTTTTAAACTAACCAAATTCCACATGTCCATAGATTTTGATTTAAATGCAGGATTTGGACCAAATTTGAAGCATGGACCCACCAGAGGCCGAGACCACTCACCAGAGCCCATTTGGGCCCTAGTGGGGTGGCGCCCGTCACATGGAGAGGCCCAAACTTCCCCCCTTGCCATGTCACTGATCCGTGTGACCACCCCAGGGCTAAATCTTGGCCCTTGGTCACTAGGTCAGTGGCATCGGAGGGCTCAGGAGGGGAGTGGCGTGGATCATG
Source organism: Coix lacryma-jobi var. lacryma-jobi (assembly GCA_009763385.1). Taxonomy (NCBI): domain Eukaryota; kingdom Viridiplantae; phylum Streptophyta; class Magnoliopsida; order Poales; family Poaceae; genus Coix; species Coix lacryma-jobi. Next base: position 82,256,637 of record CM019830.1, read on the forward strand.
ACCGAATGACGGTTACCTGGACATGCAGCCGACCTTGGAACCACCTCTCTGGAGCTCCTAGATGCCGTTGAAGCAATGACGGTGCATCCAACAGTGAGGGGGGTGGCGGCCGCCACCTAGGGCTGGCGCCCGCCACTAGGGTTTGCCCTAGGTCGGTTGGCTGCCCCCTATAAGTACCCCTTCACTCCACAAGGCTATAAATACCCCCCTGGTGACACCACTTCATTTGAAGCAAGAAAGCAAGGAAGAGAGGAAAGCAAGCAAGGCAAGAGAAGCTAGAAAAGCAAGTGAGAGCTCAGAGAGCTTAGGCAAGTAGGTTAGCTAGTAGAGATAGTATAGCTCTAGTGCCCTTGCTACAGCGCGGCTCCTAGTTTAGCACAGCTCAGCCCTGACTAGTGGTATAGTAGCGTAGAGCTTGCTAGGAGAGAAGCGGGTGCGAGTGACTGGCATCGGAGGTTGGTTGATTTCCCGACGTCTCTGGTCTGGTTTGCTCTCTTGTATCTCAGGTACACTTATCTTTATTCCAATATTACTTCAAGGATTACTTTCAGTATTACTTTATCAAGTACCTTGAGTGTGACTTAGCTATCCCTACAGTTCAATTCACTTAGCCATAGTAGTTAATCTCTAGTGTGCTTAATGATTGATCTTTGCCAATAGGTTGCTTAGTTAGTTTAGTGTTTATCTTATTAAGTCAAGTATTTGCTCTGATGTCCGCAAGGGTGTCTCTATTCAAAGCTAGGGTAGAGATAGTTAGAATATAATTAAGTGTGGTGCTTAGTTATAGACTTACCTTCAGATACGGCTGGACCCCCGGATAGCTGTGGTAGCAAGCAGGTGGTGACAGCCCTGTGCGCCTTGAATTCCACCACATAGTTGGCCCAGTTTAACAATAAGGCTCGTTGTGCTAGCGTTCAACCTAAGTCAGTGGTAAAGGCTAGTACGCCTCGGTACTTGACAAGATAGGAATAAAACTATACTTAACTTGGTTGCTTTATTGACATTTGCCTATCCTGCTTCATAGTTATCTTGCTTCGTAGTTATCTTGCTTCGTAGTTATCTAGGAGTAGTTAGTAGTAATTAGTTAGTTATCCTTAGTTATCCCCTATCTATCTATCCATCCACCTTACCTTACCATCCATTTCATCCTTACCTATCCACTCATATATTCTTTCTATCCTTTCATCCCCTCTCTTCCCTTCTCTCCTTTTCCCTTTTCTCTTTTCTTTGACTCTCATCCCCTCCTTGACTCGACTCATACACCACCCTAGCCTTCCCTTGGGATCAAATAAATCAACACCTGGTACTCCCAGGCGAAGTGCTACTACGATAGTTCTGTGCGCTTGCAGAATATCCTCTAGGTAGATTGCAATCTCTCTAGCTAGCTCCTACTAGTGTCGGGAATGACAACCCCATTTGACATTAGTAGAAAGTTGCTTTAGCTTCACTCCTTTAGGTATAGTGACTGGACTTGCTACAAGCACTTCTGACGTCGTTGCCGGGAATAGATTCCATAGTCTACTCCTAGTAATGATATTAGCAAGTGCCAACAAGCATTTCTGGGTCGTTACCAGGGATAGTTGCCTAGCTCTATCTTTAGTGAAACTAAGAACTACCAACACCCGATAGTAGAATTAGCCTAATAGCCATATGTCACTGATAAACAGAAGAGAGTGAATATATTCAAAAGAGCATCCGACTTCATTTTTCCATACACATGCCTCCTTGATTCAATGGTTGGTTGACTTTCTCTCTGGATCCATTGTTTAATTTGACAACATATGTATTAAAACTTTGAAAAATTAATTAAAACTCTGGGATAAAGGTGAAGTGAAAGAACTAGAGACATAGTGCTTGATTTGATCGTTCAAACTCTCAATTATTCAAGATCTAAGGTAAAAGTAATAAGCCCCATGAAGAATAACATAATATATTTTGGAGAATTTTTGTTTAACAGCAGGTGTACTTGTTGGAAGTGAAGATATTGTAGCAACTCCTGATCCATTGTTAATTTTTGGTTTTGCTAAAGCAATGGGTAAGCTTGGGGGAATTGTTGACACTGGTTATCTATCAAAATTAAAGGATAAATAAATATGAAAATGGCATGAATTCAATCACCAACAAAGGTTTAGGGTTTTAATTGACAATATTCCACGAGTTTTGGTGAATTGTGATTCTGTAGGGACTAAACCAGGAAACCAGCGCTGATTGCTTCCCCTAGAAGGAAACCGACGGGAGATAATGAAACCACCAAGTCTGGAATACTCCAGAAGGATCTAGAGGACACCGGAGGACACCACGAGGCGGGGCACTGCGAGAGGCCACCAAGTGGGACCGGTTGGTCCCACCCTTAGACCGACCGGTCTCCCCCCGGGCCCGCTGGACTCCGTCTTATGGAAGCTTCCTCCACCGCCTTTGAGGATCCATCTCAGCCCTACGTGAAGTCAGTTTGATCCAACGGCCGCGGTTGATCCCTCAGGGCTATATAAACAGGCCCCAGACCCCAGGGCAGATCAAGTCTCTCTTCAGAAAAGACTACGCCTCATTCAGAAACCCTAGAAGAAGACTTCAAGAGCCAGCTATCAAGTAGAAGACTAGTTACCCCTCTAGTTTAGGTTTAGAACCTAGTCTTATACTAGAACTAGAAGAGAGAGAGAGAGAGGGGAAGAGATCAAGAAGGAGCTCCGGTCTGTTGGATCAACTTCTTCATCATGTACCTGCGGATTCAAGTTCATTTTCAACTTGCTTCAGCGATTGTTTCGGTAATCAACGTCTGTATTTAAGTCTGAGCCATTGTTCTTATTATTTTAAGGTTTATGACTCTCTTTTGAGTACTTTAATTCTAGATGCACTAGAGTTAGAGTAGTTGGATAGTGTAAGCATGGTGCTTAGACTTGATAGCTCATAAATGCCTCCTATAACGCTGGTAGTAGTGGTTGTTCGCAAGGGTGACTCTTATAGCCTTGTTGATTCTTCTATAGTCCACTTACCCATGTGTAGGCTCGGTAGGATTATACATTTGCATAAAAGACTCATACTCTGTTTGAGACCTTTTATGGAAACTTTCCCACTAAGAATAATATAAACATATCACTCTTGAATTGGATTAGACAACCTTAGTGATCCCCTCTATACTTCTAGATTCTCTGTCCTTGTTAGCTACTCAGGGGTTAGACTTTAAGACTTAACACTATCCGTTCCTTTGGGTTCGATATTAAAACTGGGTTACTCCGGTGAAGTGCTACATCGGTAGATTTTATTTGTGCGCTTGCGGATAAAGTAGAGTGTGCGTTAATTTATACCAACACTGCACGTCTCAACAACTTGTCTTGACTAAGCAAAGCAGCAGTAAGTTTTTCAACTTCAGCAGAGAGTTCCTCAGGAGTCTGGCATACCTGCGAGGAGTCATCGTCGTCGTCGTTCCGCGAGGTCTCCTCCAGCTTGCCGTCGACCTTGTCACCAAGGGCCATGGTGCAGAAGCCCTCGTTGTCGGTGAAGAAGTAGAGGCCATTCAACTTGTCCTCGATCCTCTTCTTCTTCTCGGACTCATCATCGCTTGAGGAAGCAGAGTCGTCATCCAAGTCGTCGACGTCGCTGAGCATGGCAAAGAAAGCATGCTGCTCAGCCTGGGCCTTCTCCAAGTACTTCTTCGTGATGTACTCCTTGTTGAAGCCGCCGTTCCGCTTGTGCTTCGCGGGGACGTACTTCTCCTTGCGCTTGCCGGAGTCGTACTTGTGCCCATGATCGCCCTTCCCAAATGCTTGCTTGTTCTTCTTGGGACAGTTGGCAATGAAGTGGTCGGGGTCGCCGCACTCAAGACATCCAGAGCGTCCTCCTCCACGGTGACGATTCATGCGATTGTTGTGAAACCGCGAGAACCGGTTGGCAAGCAAAGCCAACTCATCATCCCCCAAGAACTCCAGCTGCTCCTCTGTGACAGAAAGAAGAGAAGAAAGTGCAAATCCTCCAGAGGGGTTAGTAGAAGAGCCAGAAAGCAAAGCCATCGATGGGCTAGAAGGATTCTCATAAGAAGCCCTCGTCATGGCGTCAATCTCACTGAACTTGAGCTTACTGAAGAGCTCGTCGCATGTGAGGGTCTCATAGTTAGACGATTCGATGATCGCCTGGACCTTTGAGTCCCACACCGACCGATCGAGAGTATGCAAAAGCTTCAAACCCTCTCATGATCGTCGAAAGGCAACAGCTCCTTGTTCGCCCTGATCCTGTTGACAATCACCTGAAAGCGAGCGAATAAAGTCTCTATGCTCTCGCCAGGCATGTGTCGAAAGTTCTCGTATTCCCGCTTGTGCGACTCGTAGAGATGGGATTTGACTTGAGTGGTTCCCTCATGGAAGCGCATGAGGGTCGCCCAAATCTCACGAGCCGTGGGGAGGTGAGAAACGCGATCAAACTCAGACATGCTCAAACAGGAGAAAAGAGCATTACGGGCTCAGCTATTGGCTTCGTGCTCATCGATCTGAAGCTAAGTAACATGAGCAGCCAAGACCATGTAATCCGCTTTGTTGCAAATCTCCCAGACAGAAGCACCCATGCTCTGAAGATAGGCCGACATGCGTATCTTCCAATACGCATAGTTCGTCCCATCGAAAAACGGCGGTTTGCCCAGGCCGCGATCCATGTCGCCTTCTGTGGATCTGGAACCGGCTAAGGTGGAAGATCCTTAACCCGCTCCGATACCAATTGAAGGACCGAAAGTGCTACCAGAAAGCGACCAGAGGGGGGGTGAATGGGAGCATCAAAATTTCTTTTCAAAAACTTGTTGCCTCTGTCCCGAGAATCACCCTAAGAGCAAACCTAGAGCTCAAATAGTGTCCACAACCCTAGATGTAGGGTGGATGCTTCCAAGAAGCACAGCGAGACACTACTCAACTCCAGAAACCCAACGCAAAAACCGGAAACCAAAACCGACAATGAACGAACGAACCACCGACGAAAATGCGCGAAGGAGCACTGACCGGACTCACTGGAGCGTCCGGTCAATGGGCACCGGACGCGTCTGGTTTGTCAAAAACTGATTTGGGAGCTCTCTGTTTGTGACCGGACTCACTATCACTGAGCGTCCGGTCACAGCCTGAGCGTCCGGTCAGACAAAAACACAAACGATGAACAGTGCATGTTGTGCGTCCGGTCATCCCTTCGCAGAACTGAGCAGCGAGACTCTCAACGATCGGACGCACTAGTCAGCGTCCGGTCGTTGAACAGGCAGCGTCCGGTCACCCCGAAATCCCACTGTTCATCCACCGATTCAACCCGATCTCAACCAAAACGAATCCTCTAGGGTTCAAACTTGGAGAGATGAGTCACAAGGAGGATAGTGAGCTACTCCTAGGAGATCATGGCTCGAACCTTTCTCCAAATTGATGAATCAAAGAACTTCGAGGGAAGGGAGACAAAAAACCGAACGAAAATCAATTGATCTACTAGCTCATGAGGTTAGAGGTGAATTCCTTCGGTGGAAAGATGCGCCTCATGATCTATCACAACTCAGTTCAAACGGAATCGAAAAAGACGCAACGAGGAGGGAGATCGATCAATGGGAAAATCGTGGAGAAAAGCAACCTGCGAAGAACAACACCAAAACATGAATCACAACCATGAATTTGCAACCGTGTGGCTACCACACGCTACAATAGTGAGATTACGGTCTCACTTCCTCAAAATCTCATGAACACAGAGGTATGGTTCTCTGCGGATCTCAGTAGCTACAGCAGGGAATAGGGAGAGCAGGAAAACCCTAAGTTGTGAATGGAAAATGACTAAGATAGTTTGGGAGGTGGGTGTCTCTCCCTACTTATCCTAATTCTAATTCCCACTCGACCCCTAATTATTTATAGAGCGAACCAGCTAAACCCTAAGGTTATTCTGGACAAACTCGGAGTAGATGCTGATCCGACGGCCACGCCCGCACAACTGGTAGGGTTGCCTTGACGCAACCTCATCGATTGCCGCCACATGCCGCCACCGCTCTGCTTGTCCTTTTCACGGACTCTGCCCCGGTTTTGTGGCCGAAACCGGGAAACCTGTCTTCACGACCTTCCCCGGTTTTGAGGCCAAAATCGAGAAACCCGCAGTCCATCACCTGAGTTTTGTGGCCCAAACTCAGAAACCCGTCAGCGCCTAGGTTTTGAGGCCCAAACCTGGAAACCGTCCTCAGCCTGAGTTTTGTGGCCCAAACTCGGCAAACCCGCAGCACCCAGGTTTTGTGGCCCAAGACTGGAAACCGTCCACCCGATGGTTTTCTGTGGCTCAACCATCAAACCGACGCTGTAGGATGCACCGCCCGTGCACCCCGTCCACGGACACGTGTCCCCAGGTCCTTGACCCGAGCAACACCATGTCCCGCAAGTCTTCGCTCGTCGTTGTCCCAGGCTATTAGCCACCACAGCTGATCCTCAGGCCACCGGTCCCTCAGTCCAAGCCTCGCGTCCGCCCTTCACCGCTCCTGGTCCGTCGGCACGGCACGTCTCTACTTGACCTTCACCTTGCCTTCGATCATTGTCTCCATGCTCGACACCTGCACAACACAAGCCAAAGAACATGCGCATCAAACCCGTTGACAATCACTCATCAATCGAGACTCGGCATACACCCATGTATCTGCAGTGTCTTTGCACGCGCTTTCAGGCGTCACCGCGCACCTCTCATCGTCAGGCGGTCAAGCGCATTATGAGGTACCTTCGTTTCACTCCAGAGTTTGGGATTTGGTATTCTGCTTCTTCTACCCTCTCCCTTTGCGGCTATTCTGATGCTGATTTTGCTGGTTGCTGACTTGAGCGCAAGTCCACTTCTGGGACTTGTCAGTTTTTGGGTTCTTCTCTTGTATCTTGGTCTTCGCGCAAGGAGTCTAGTGTCGCCTAGTCTACTACAGAGGCTGAGTATGTTGCTGCGGCTAGCTGCTGTTCTCAATTGCTTTGGATGATGGCCACTTTTGTGTGATTTTGGTCTGAGCTTTTCTCGAGTTCCTTGGCTTTGTGACAGCACGAGTGCGATTAGCGTTGCTAAGAACCCCGTGCTGCATTCTAAGACCAAACACATTGATGTGCGCTTTCATTTTCTGCGAGACCATTTTGAGAAGGGTGATATCGACCTTCGCCATGTTGATACTCATCATCAGTTGACAAATATGTTTACCAAGCCTTTGGACCAATCAACCTTTGCTAGGTTGAGAGGAGAGCTTGGTGTGTGTTTCCTTTTTTATATGGTGGAAACATTTTGTCTATTGTATCATAGACTGACTCTTTTTCTTTTGTTTTGTTTTCATTTTTTGGTAGGATAGGCTTTGCATTTCATCATGCATCTTTTCACTTTCAAGCTTCATGTATATAATCTTTAGAATGTGACTATGCTCTGTGTAGTGTATCTTCCGATGATACATGATGATGCTCGTAGCTTAGGCTCTTTTTGATCACTGATACATGTTGTGAGCTGAGCTATTTTATGAATGGTGAATATGCTTAACAAACTTAAAATTTGAAACTGTTCACCATTGAGATTGGCAACTAGCATGTAGGATGTGTGGAAATCAATTGTGCTTTTCATATATGCTAGGTTGCTATGTCTATAGTTCTGAGTCATTCACTTGCTTGGTATGTTCGTATTTTGTTTTAAAATTGAACCAAGTTTAGTGAATTGGAAAGATCAAGATGGGATTGCTTGTCAGCACATCACGGTATCGAGACTGTTTCTCATTGCACGTTGAGTTAAACTTGAGCCGTGTAGTGTAAGACTGAAACAGTTGCTTTAAGCTTCTGATTGCCTATGCATAGGCTTAGCTCGGTTGAAAACTTAGGCAATGTCAAGCTTTCAACCTCTCGCAGTCACATGCTGAAATTTTGAACTTGTGTATTTTCACCGCTGCAACTCCGATAAAATTTCAAAACACAAGTCTATGTTTCATTCTATAGCATGATGATTGAACTTTGCTAGGGGTATTTCACCTTGTATACATGTTTAACACTTGTTTTACTTCCTGTCTATACATGCTTGGTGCTATTTCGATGGTGAAACCCTTTTCTGAATGGCTTAAAAACTGCTCACATTGCTCATATGTTCATATTTCGTATTTAGTGATCAGTTTGAGCCTTTGCTGGCACTGATGCTTATTGTTAAGTTGTCGGATGAACACTCTTTCGAGCATCTTTTCATTCTATCGATTATATTCCTGAAGCTGCTAACTTGCATTTTTGACTCATATGCATTTGAAGGGGAGAAATCTGCTTGATAGTTCATTATCAACTAAGGGGGAGAAAATTGTCAAATCATATCTTAGTTGTGTGCATTGTTGAAGGGGGGGTTTGCTGAGAGCATTTTTCAATTGTTTCGGAGCTTTTCTGCTAGTTGTGTTGAGCCTCTGTGCCTCTATCTTGAGGGACTAGCAGTTTTGCATTCTGATGTGATTTTCAGTTGATTTTGGTTCAATTGGTATCAAGCTCTCTTGCCTTTCAGTTGGTATCGAGCTTTCTTGCTAGTGGTGTTGAGCCTGTTCTACCTCTTCTTGAGGGCTAGCTTGGCTTTGCTTGGTTGCGTCGAGCCGTTGCCCATGTCTTTAGGGACCAAGTTGTTTTGCTCCTCCACTTGACCTTCTTTCGGCTTTGCTATGCTTTTAGGCCATTTGGACGAGCCCTCCACTCTTCCTTCTTCTTCTTTCTTCTACCTTCATATGTTTTGTGTTGGTAGTTGATAATGCACTCATCAAGGCGGAGATTGCAGATACATGGGTGTATGCCAGATCTTGAGTGATGAGTGATTATCAACTGGTTTGATGCGCATGTTCTTTGGCTTGTGTTGTGCAGGTGTTGAGCACGGAGACAGTGATCGAAGGCAAGGTGAAGGTCAAGTAGAGACATGTTGTGCCGATGGACCGGGAGCGGCGAAGGATGGGCATGCCGTGCGGCTGACGTGCCATGCCGATGAAACCAGAGCGGTGAAGGGCGGACGTGAGGCTTGGACTGACGAACCGTTGGCCTGAGGATGAACTGTGGTGGCTGACAGCCTGGGACAGCGACGAGCGGAGACTTGTGGGGCACGATGTTGCTCGGGTCGAGGACCTGGAGACACGTGCCGGTGGACGGGGTGCATGGGTGGTGCAGCCCCTCTACGGCGTCGGTTTGGTGGTTGAGCGAAAGAAAAACCACCGGGTGGATGGTTTCCAGGTTTGGGCCACAAAACCTGGGCGCTGGCGAGTTTCTGAGTTTGGGCCACAAAACTCAGGCGATGGACGACAGGTTTCCTGGTTTCGGCCTCAAAATCGGGGGTTGGCCATGAAGACAGGTTTTCCGGTTTTGGCCTCAAAACCGGGGGGAGGTCCAGGGAACGGACGAGCAGCGCGAGGCGGCACATGGCGGCATCGGGTGAGGTCACGTCGAGGTGAAGCTACCGGATGTGCGGGCGTGGCCGTCGGATCGACTACACTCCGAGTTGGTCAGGAATACCCTTAGGGTTAGCCTGCCCGCTCATTAGTTGTAGGGGTAGAAGGGGAATAATTATATTAGGCTATATTAGGAGAGGCCACCCCTCCCTCCAAACTATCTCAGTCATTGCTATTTTCATTCTAGGGTTTTCTGCTATCCCACATCCCTGCTATAGCTACTGAGATCCGCAGGCTAATCATACCTCTGTGTTCCCAAGATTTTGAGGAAGTGAGACCGTAATCTCACTGTAGTCTCGTGTGTTCGAGAAACGATTAAAATTGTGGTGTTGATTCTCATTTGTTCTTCGCGTTCTTGTTTTCTCAACGATTTTCCCGTGACTCAATCTCCCACCTCGCTGCGTCTTTCTCGAATCCGTTTGAATCAACTTGTTCTTTGTTGTGAGGGGATCATTTTCACCGAAGGAATTCAACTCAAACCCCACGAACAAGTAGATTGATTAGTTTTTTGTTTTGGATCAGTTTTTGTCTCCCTTGCCCGGAATTCTTCCGATTCACCAATTTGGATTTAGGTTCGAGCCATGATCTCTTAGGGGTAGCTCACTAACCTCCTTGGAACTCCTCATACCAAGTCTAAGCCTTAGAGCTTTTGATTCGGAGGAGATCGGGTTGAATCCGCGGAAGAACTGTGTAGTTTTTGGGGCATCGGACGCTGGACTCGGGGGCATCGGATGCTGAGTTCGTCACATCGGACGCACAGGTGCTACGTGTCCAAGAACAACATTTTTAAAGGAGCATCGGATGCTCCGTTGACCATCGGACGCGTCCGAGGCCTTAGCATCAGACGCTGAGCTTCCATTGTAGCAGCGTCCGATGTCTATGCAGTGAGGTTCCAGAACAGTGCATTTTGCATCGGACGCGTCCGATGCCTGGATATCGGACGCAGGGCAGCGTCTGATGCTGTGACTTCAGCACTGTTTCGTCCGCAGTTTACTTGTTCGACTTCGGATTTGGTTTTGGGTTTTTGCGTTGGATTTCCGACTTCGTGCTCTACAGAAATTGAGCTTACAGCTTTGCAAAATAGCCTGAATCCCCCTCGCATTACTCGGGGGAGGTTGAGGTTACCCAAAGCTCATCCTGTCACTAGTTGACTTGCGTGAACTTGGGCGAGTGAGTTTTTGTGGTGTCCCGCTGTGTTCCTTGGGAACATCCACCCAATACCTTGGGTCATGGACATCACGCTTGTCGGTTTGCTTTTGGGGTTGATTTTCTGGGACAGAAGCCTAAAATTTCAAAAGAAATTTTAGGCTCCCATTCACCCCCTCTAGTCGCCTTTGGTAGCATTCTCGGTCCTACACCTAGCTCTGTTTCGCTTAATTGTGCTCTTTTCCCTTCTCTTTTAATTACAAATTGCCCCCAAGGGGGAGAATTTTTCTAAGGAGGAGTGTGTCTTGATGTGGTGACAATTTGTAATTTATGCTTCACTTGCTGAGGGGGGGTTATTTGAGTTAGTGGGAACTTTTCTGCTTTGCTCCGAGTTGGTGTTCTTTTGGTATCGATCTTTCACCTGGTTGTGTCGAGCCTCTGTGCCTCTGTCTTGAGGGACTAGCTGCTTTCACCATTTTTGGTGCTTCTTGATTGGTATCGAGCTTACTGCTAGTTGTTTTGAGCCTCTGTGCCTCTATCTTGAGGGACTAGCAGTAGTTGCCTTTTATGCAGTCTTCATTTGGTATCGAGCTTTCAGCCAGTGGTGTTGAGCCCTTTCTGCCTCTTCTTGAGGACTAGCTTGATCTTGACTTGGTTGCGTCGAGCCATTGCCCATGTCTTTGGGAACCAAGTTTTTCGCTCTGTTGTGATCAAGTTTTGCTTTTTGATGAGTTGTTGCTCCGATCTTTTGCTTGGTTGTGTCGAACCGTTGCCCATGTCTTTGGGGACCAAGCTCTGCTTTATCTCGATTTGTTGTTCTTCAGCCTGTATTTTGGCTTTTGGACATTTCGAGTAAGTTTTCTCCTTTTATCTACTTCTGTTTTCTTTTTATTTTGATTACGGTTACTATGAGTTGACGATGCACTCATCAAGGGGGAGATTGCGAACACAAGGTTGATATGTGCCCTTGTGGTTCCCTTCCAGAGTGATGAGTGATCGGTCAACGGGCAACATGTCTCTTGGCTGTGTTGGTGTGCAGGTGCGGAGCTCGGAGACAGTGGTCGAAGGTGAGGTGAAGGTCAATTAGAGATGTGCCGTGTCGACGGACCGGGAGCGGTGAAGGGCAAACATGAGGCTTGGATCAATGGACCGGGAGACCTAAGGACCCGCTGTGGTAGCTGGCACGTGGCATCTGCACGCAAGAGCACATGGGGATGTGCGGTGTATCGGCCGAGTTGGGAGGAAGGTGATGGTGTCGTGCCACTTGGCGGGAGGCCGAGAAGGAAGGCGAATGCACTGTGCCCGGCGTGGAGACTGGACATGCTCCTGCATCGGTGCTGCACCTCATGGTGTGCGAACCACATCCAGTCTACGATGCGGGTTTGGTAGTTGTAACACCACTGGTGTTTAATAAGTAATTAACCTGACATGTCATCATCATTAGTCTTTAATCATTCTTGCCATGCATTTAAGTTTGCTTAATTTTTGTGTAGATCTTGTTCAGTTAAGTGTTTTGATGCTGTGTTATGAGGACCAAAATTCAAAAATCAAAATAAAATTTAAATTCCTTTTGAAAAACCCCAAATTTCCAAACTCTAGTTTTACCCCTTTTTCTAATTCAAAACTTGTTCAAAATTTGAAGTTGGTCCTTTTAGCAAAGTTGTAGATCTCAAATTCTAAACAACTTTGGTGTTTGAGTTTTCTTTGTGCAGTTCAAAGTTTAGGAGTAAATTTCAAGATTTCAAAAGAAGAATAGGTTTTCACTGTGCATAGCTGGAGGACCCCTACCTCATCCTCACCCGGCCCCCACCGTCCTTTTGCCCGGACCCCCACCGTCCTTTTGCCCGGACCCCCACCGTCCTTTTGCCCGGACCCCCTCCGTCCTTTTGCCCGGACCCCCACCGTCCTCTTGCCCGGACCCCCACCGTCCTTTGCCCGGACCCCGGCATCACCCCGCGCTTATAAAAGCCACCAAGCTCCCCATTGCCACCACCAACACTTCCTCGCCAACCCAAGCCATCATGCAGCCCCAGTTCCCGCCAAGGCCGCCACTGCCTTCGCCTTGAGCTTCTCCACCTTCCCAAGCCACCAATTTCACCCCTCCGTCCTTTCCTTCGTCGGCGCAGCGACTCCCCTCCAACTCCGGCGAATCGCTCCAGCCTCACCCTCGAGCCAACCTTCGAGCCAACCCTCGAACCGCACACCCTCGAGCGTCCCCTCGAGCCACATCCCTCGAGCCACATCCCTCGAGCCGCATCTCTCGAACATGCCAAGGCCAGCCTCGAGCCTCACCCTCGAGCGTCCCCTCGAGCCTCACCCTCGAGCACGCCTGCGAACCGCGCCCCCTCGAAGCAGCCGAGCCCCACCCTCAGCCTCGGGCGAATCGCAGCCACCCTCGGACGGAGCCTCGAGCACGCCGAGGCTACCCTCGAGAGGTTAGCCGAGCCTCCGCCGAGGCCTCGCCACCATCGAGCTCCCGCCTCCGACCCTTGCACCGCCTCGCCGAGCCTCGTTTCCAACTCCTGGTGAGCCCGCGAAGCTATCCCCACCCTCTGCCTTCCCAGCCGAGACCTCGAGCGACCAGTCCGCTGTCCGCCTTACAGGCAATCGCGCCGAGCCTCGAGAGAAGCACAGTTTTCCTTTTCTTTTAAAAATATGAATAGTGTTTTGTTTTCTTCTTTTTGTGAGGTTTAATCTGTTGTTCTAAAAATCTTGAGATAAATGTTGTGTGTTCCTTGCTCTGTGTAGTATTTTAGAAAAATAAGAAACTCTACTTTTCTGCAAAGTTTAAAATATGAAAAATCCTCCTTTTAATTAATAAATGGATAGTTTTAGGTTTTTAGTAAAACATGTATAGCTCCAAAGGTCATGAAATTTGTTTTGTCATCTATTTACACCATGATGAACCTATGAGATTAATTTGGTAAATTTTGGGACAACTGTATAAAATGATCTTTTAAAATAAATTAGGAAAAACAGAAAAGTAATCATGGTGTGACCTTTTGGATTGTTTGCTGTTCATAGACCCCACCCCTCTGGTCTATGATGATTGTGATGCCTTGCAATGTTTTGTAAATAATGCTTAATAAGTTTGTTTAATCTTGCTTAAAAAGATAAAGATAATTAATCTTTATGTCTATCCTAGAAGTTACTCACATGTTAGAAAGTTGTACTCTAGAATCAGTAGTCTTGTCCTGCACCTTAGCATGCATTCCATGGCATCATGTTAAAGCATACATCATTTATCCACGTGTAGTATCCAAGAGTGTTGAAGTCGTGTTGATCAAGCTCTGGTGTTCACCATTGTCGAACGAGCCTCGGAGGAGGGTTCTTGTTGGACAGGCTTCGTCGAAAAAGACTTAACTTCAAGCAGCAAACGAACTAACTTGTGTCAATCTTTCTTGGATCTTATCTTCCCTGCAACGAAGGCAAGCCCCGGTGCATTTAACCCTTCCTTGGATTTATAAAATGTTTTCCTTAAATGCTTTTGAGTTAAACTACTGCATTAGGTTATAGGAGTTGTGTGATGACCTATTACCTGCATTATTTACCTCCACCAGAAGATCCACCAGCCCTGCTTTAAAACTATTTGCAAAATGCTTAGTGATGCTATACTATAGATTTGCAATAAAATGCCATTTTCAAAAGTGTGATCACTGAAAGAATCTTTATGGGAATTTGGCTTTACTTCCCGTTCGATGACTGCTTGCCTAGCTAGCATGTGGTCATTGTCGAGAAGAGGTTGTCCGCGCGTACGGTGCCGTCATGTTGTAGTCCGGGACTCAACAGTTGACACCGACCGGGACAGGGTTGAAAAACTGACAGGACTATTACGCTTGGGTGAGATATAACCAAGGTGTAGTTCTGGCTTGGAAAATTAGGGACCATCCGTATGGGGGCCTGCTGGCCAAGACTTGCAACTATTCACATACTACGGAAAGCTCTGGCTCCGAGGAATCCTTTATTGGACCGACAACCGCGCACTGGGAGTGGAGAGATGGCGGAAGTAGCATGTACCCACGTGGTCGTCATACCTGGATAGGAGTGGTGTACTGTATTTCCGGGTGGCGTAGGACCGGGACCAATCTTGGAGGAATCGTGGTAGACGAGTTGGCATATGCAAGCTTGGGTGCTACATATGCAGTGTGGATAGGGATCCTCAGCTGAGTATTATTTATCCGGATTAACGTTGCTCCTCGGTTATGGAGACTTGGTCACTGACTGTCAACGGAGAGTGGTTCTCAACTAGGTATGTTTTGAAATGTAAAATGAATCACGGACAATGAAGAATTGAGAAATGCTTGAATCTTTCCAAAATAAAACAAGGTTTACAAAATGCTTTTTCTGCAAAATACTTAAGCCTTACCTTGACTACCCTAAGCCTTTCATTCCTGAGTCTTCTCCCTTTTTCTTTAGTCGGGTAAGTCTTGTTGAGTACCCCAGTACTCAGGGTTTGTTAATTCCCTGTTGCAGGTTTCTATTAGGTGGTGTTGATCATGATCATGTCAGTGGGCTTGACGTGATCTGGTTGTTCCTCTTCTCCAACTTAGGTACTCCGCCTAAGTGTGGTTCTGTCATACTACTCTACTTCCGCAATACCAGTTATTTTTATGTAAAAAGTAACATCTTCATAATTTGTAAAGTTTATCTATCTTGCTTCCGCACTCCGATGGTATTTTGTATCAACTGTTGTAATGTTGTAATTATTCCAACCTTCATGATGATGGTCCTGTGGCTCGTGAGTAATTCGGGGTCCTCTCGGGGACACCCGACGGATCTTTCCAGTAACGTGTTTCATTTGCACAGTCATTGGGCTCCCTATGACGATGACGTGTGCAAGTGGGCCACATTATTGGGCGGTTCCATCACAGAATGGTATCGGAGCAGGATTGTCATCAAGGGAAGACTGGTTACAACATTACTTTTGAAAAACTTCAAAATGGTTTCTTAATCTAAAAGTTTTTTTTTGAAGTAACAAATTAAAAATGATCCTTCCCTAAGTTTCTTGCTTTGCTGGAAGACTTCGTGAAGACTATACTAGTGATTCCGACAGAAGGTACCAAGTCAGTGAAGCTAGTATATAAAGTATAGCCCTATATCTAACTAACAGGTGGAGACAGAGATCTCCTGTCAGTGAGAGGTCGTATAGGACGAGCATGCATCATATCATGCATAATAATAAAATGTGCTTCTTCTCTAAATTCTAAAAGCAGCTATGATCCCCGATAGTTGATCGTCCCTAGATTCTGTTGCTCTTGCTACTTTCATTCCATAAGTTCCTAATCCTTGGGAATTTTTGGATATCTTTCATACACTCTACCACATAAAGTCAGAATCATGGTAAAGTCCTTGGTTCTTCTGGAAAGCGCGTGTCATGCCTTGAATTGGCACGTGCTGGTTGCTTGGTGTCGTGAAAACGACGAATGGTGGTTGAAAGTTATTGAAATTGTGTTCTTTGAAAGGACCCTGATCTATGGACCGGATAAAAGCGTGGGAACCTGAAGTCGCCTATGGATGGCCACCATAGAGCGTTACGGCCAGGTGCTCGCTAATATCCAGGCCTATAGTCATAATTCCTTCTAGTCCACTATGAAAGTGCTTTTATTTCTGAATGCCCGAAAGGGAGTTCAAAGCCACTTTCCTTGTAGTTATAACCAACCTTTGTTTCTGGTTATAATTTCCTTCTTATTGAAATGAGGGATATAGAAGTTGTGCTCTATTATGGTGCCATGATTGGCGACCACGGTGCCGCGACGGAACCCAAAGAATCCTGTGTGCCGGATTGCACAAGTTTCCATTGGGTGCGCGCAGGTATCGAGGTCTACAGTTATGATCCATTATAACCCATAGCTAATGTACGCTCTCTCTTGGTTCTTGATAATTTTTCTTGCTCCACTCAAATGTCTTCTACCTTGCTACTTGCAACCGCGTTCTGATCCCAGTTGTAATCCCAGCCGCAACCCAGTTGCCTTGTGAACTCCTTGCGAGAAACAAGTGTGACACATTTCCTTTTTCATTACTCAACCCCAGCCTTTAAGCACTTCTTAAATCTCGGGACGAGATTTCTTTTAGGGGGGAAGGCTGTAACACCTCTGGTGTTTAATAAGTAATTAACCTGACATGTCATCATCATTAGTCTTTAATCATTCTTGCCATGCATTTAAGTTTGCTTAATTTTTGTGTAGATCTTGTTCAGTTAAGTGTTTTGATGCTGTGTTATGAGGACCAAAATTCAAAAATCAAAATAAAATTTAAATTCCTTTTGAAAAACCCCAAATTTCCAAACTCTAGTTTTACCCCTTTTTCTAATTCAAAAGTTGTTCAAAATTTGAAGTTGGTCCTTTTAGCAAAGTTGTAGATCTCAAATTCTAAACAACTTTGGTGTTTGAGTTTTCTTTGTGCAGTTCAAAGTTTAGGAGTAATTTTCAAGATTTCAAAAGAAGAATAGGTTTTCACTGTGCATAGCTGGAGGACCCCTACCTCATCCTCACCCGGCCCCCACCGTCCTTTTGCCCGGACCCCCACCGTCCTTTTGCCCGGACCCCCACCGTCCTTTTGCCCAGACCCCCACCGTCCTTTTGCCCGGACCCCCACCGTCCTCTTGCCCGGACCCCCACCGTCCTCTTGCCCGGACCCCCACCGTCCTTCGCCCGGACCCCGGCATCACCCCGCGCCTATAAAAGCCACCAAGCTCCCCATTGCCACCACCAACACTTCCTCGCCAACCCAAGCCATCAGGCAGCCCCAGTGCCCGCCAAGGCCGCCACTGCCTTCGCCTTGAGCTTCTCCACCTTCCCAAGCCACCAATTTCACCCCTCCGTCCTTTCCTTCGCCGGCGCAGCGACTCCCCTCCAACTCCGGCGAATCGCTCCAGCCTCACCCTCGAGCCAACCTTCGAGCCAACCCTCGAACCGCACACCCTCGAGCGTCCCCTCGAGCCACATCCCTCGAGCCACATCCCTCGAGCCGCATCTCTCGAACATGCCAAGGCCAGCCTCGAGCCTCACCCTCGAGCGTCCCCTCGAGCCTCACCCTCGAGCACGCCTGCGAACCGCGCCCCCTCGAAGCAGCCGAGCCCCACCCTCAGCCTCGGGCGAATCGCAGCCACCCTCGGACGGAGCCTCGAGCATGCCGAGGCTACCCTCGAGAGGTTAGCCGAGCCTCCGCCGAGGCCTCGCCACCATCGAGCTCCCGCCTCCGACCCTTGCACCGCCTCGCCGAGCCTCGTTTCCAACTCCTGGTGAGCCCGCGAAGCTATCCCCACCCTCTGCCTTCCCAGCCGAGACCTCGAGCGACCAGTCCGCTGTCCGCCTTACAGGCAATCGCGCCGAGCCTCGAGAGAAGCACAGTTTTCCTTTTCTTTTAAAAATATGAATAGTGTTTTGTTTTCTTCTTTTTGTGAGGTTTAATCTGTTGTTCTAAAAATCTTGAGATAAATGTTGTGTGTTCCTTGCTCTGTGTAGTATTTTAGAAAAATAAGAAACTCTACTTTTCTGCAAAGTTTAAAATATGAAAAATCCTCCTTTTAATTAATAAATGGATAGTTTTAGGTTTTTAGTAAAACATGTATAGCTCCAAAGGTCATGAAATTTGTTTTGTCATCTATTTACACCATGATGAACCTATGAGATTAATTTGGTAAATTTTGCTACAACTGTATAAAATGATCTTTTAAAATAAATTAGGAAAAACAGAAAAGTAATCATGGTGTGACCTTTTGGATTGTTTGCTGTTCATAGACCCCACCCCTCTGGTCTATGATGATTGTGATGCCTTGCAATGTTTTGTAAATAATGCTTAATAAGTTTGTTTAATCTTGCTTAAAAAGATAAAGATAATTAATCTTTATGTCTATCCTAGAAGTTACTCACATGTTAGAAAGTTGTACTCTAGAATCAGTAGTCTTGTCCTGCACCTTAGCATGCATTCCATGGCATCATGTTAAAGCATACATCATTTATCCACGTGTAGTATCCAAGAGTGTTGAAGTCGTGTTGATCAAGCTCTGGTGTTCACCATTGTCGAACGAGCCTCGGAGGAGGGTTCTTGTTGGACAGGCTTCGTCGAAAAAGACTTAACTTCAAGCAGCAAACGAACTAACTTGTGTCAATCTTTCTTGGATCTTATCTTCCCTGCAACGAAGGCAAGCCCCGGTGCATTTAACCCTTCCTTGGATTTATAAAATGTTTTCCTTAAATGCTTTTGAGTTAAACTACTGCATTAGGTTATAGGAGTTGTGTGATGACCTATTACCTGCATTATTTACCTCCACCAGAAGATCCACCAGCCCTGCTTTAAAACTATTTGCAAAATGCTTAGTGATGCCATACTATAGATTTGCAATAAAATGCCATTTTCAAAAGTGTGATCACTGAAAGAATCTTTATGGGAATTTGGCTTTACTTCCCGTTCGATGACTGCTTGCCTAGCTAGCATGTGGTCATTGTCGAGAAGAGGTTGTCCGCGCGTACGGTGCCGTCATGTTGTAGTCCGGGACTCAACAGTTGACACCGACCGGGACAGGGTTGAAAAACTGACAGGACTATTACGCTTGGGTGAGATATAACCAAGGTGTAGTTCTGGCTGGAAAATTAGGGACCATCCGTATGGGGGCCTGCTGGCCAAGACTTGCAACTATTCACATACTACGGAAAGCTCTGGCTCCGAGGAATCCTTTATTGGACCGACAACCGCGCACTGGGAGTGGAGAGATGGCGGAAGTAGCATGTACCCACGTGGTCGTCGTACCTGGATAGGAGTGGTGTACTGTATTTCCGGGTGGCGTAGGACCGGGACCAATCTTGGAGGAATCGTGGTAGACGAGTTGGCATATGCAAGCTTGGGTGCTACATATGCAGTGTGGATAGGGATCCTCAGCTGAGTATTATTTATCCGGATTAACGTTGCTCCTCGGTTATGGAGACTTGGTCACTGACTGTCAACGGAGAGTGGTTCTCAACTAGGTATGTTTTGAAATGTAAAATGAATCATGGACAATGAAGAATTGAGAAATGCTTGAATCTTTCCAAAATAAAACAAGGTTTACAAAATGCTTTTTCTGCAAAATACTTAAGCCTTACCTTGACTACCCTAAGCCTTTCATTCCTGAGTCTTCTCCCTTTTTCTTTAGTCGAGTAAGTCTTGTTGAGTACCCCAGTACTCAGGGTTTGTTAATTCCCTGTTGCAGGTTTCTATTAGGTGGTGTTGATCATGATCATGTCAGTGGGCTTGACGTGATCTGGTTGTTCCTCTTCTCCAACTTAGGTACTCCGCCTAAGTGTGGTTCTGTCATACTACTCTACTTCCGCAATACCAGTTATTTTTATGTAAAAAGTAACATCTTCATAATTTGTAAAGTTTATCTATCTTGCTTCCGCACTCCGATGGTATTTTGTATCAACTGTTGTAATGTTGTAATTATTCCAACCTTCATGATGATGGTCCTGTGGCTCGTGAGTAATTCGGGGTCCTCTCGGGGACACCCGACGGATCTTTCCAGTAACGTGTTTCATTTGCACAGTCATTGGGCTCCCTATGACGATGACGTGTGCAAGTGGGCCACATTATTGGGCGGTTCCATCACAGAATGGTATCGGAGCAGGATTGTCATCAAGGGAAGACTGGTTACAACATTACTTTTGAAAAACTTCAAAATGGTTTCTTAATCTAAAAGTTTTTTTTTTGAAGTAACAAATTAAAAATGATCCTTCCCTAAGTTTCTTGCTTTGCTGGAAGACTTCGTGAAGACTATACTAGTGATTCCGACAGAAGGTACCAAGTCAGTGAAGCTAGTATATAAAGTATAGCCCTATATCTAACTAACAGGTGGAGACAGAGATCTCCTGTCAGTGAGAGGTCGTATAGGACGAGCATGCATCATATCATGCATAATAATAAAATGTGCTTCTTCTCTAAATTCTAAAAGCAGCTATGATCCCCGATAGTTGATCGTCCCTAGATTCTGTTGCTCTTGCTACTTTCATTCCATAAGTTCCTAATCCTTGGGAATTTTTGGATATCTTTCATACACCCTACCACATAAAGTCAGAATCATGGTAAAGTCCTTGGTTCTTCTGGAAAGCGCGTGTCATGCCTTGAATTGGCACGTGTTGGTTGCTTGGTGTCGTGAAAACGACGAATGGTGGTTGAAAGTTATTGAAATTGTGTTCTTTGAAAGGACCCTGATCTATGGACCGGATAAAAGCGTGGGAACCTGAAGTCGCCTATGGATGGCCACCATAGAGCGTTACGGCCAGGTGCTCGCTAATATCCAGGCCTATAGTCATAATTCCTTCTAGTCCACTATGAAAGTGCTTTTATTTCTGAATGCCCGAAAGGGAGTTCAAAGCCACTTTCCTTGTAGTTATAACCAACCTTTGTTTCTGGTTATAATTTCCTTCTTATTGAAATGAGGGATATAGAAGTTGTGCTCTATTATGGTGCCATGATTGGCGACCACGGTGCCGCGACAGAACCCAAAGAATCCTGTGTGCCGGATTGCACAAGTTTCCATTGGGTGCGCGCAGGTATCGAGGTCTACAGTTATGATCCATTATAACCCACAGCTAATGTACGCTCTCTCTTGGTTCTTGATAATTTTTCTTGCTCCACTCAAATGGCTTCTACCTTGCTACTTGCAACCGCGTTCTGATCCCAGTTGTAATCCCAGCCGCAACCCATTTGCCTTGTGAACTGCTTGCGAGAAACAAGTGTGACACATTTCCTTTTTCATTACTCAACCCCAGCCTTTAAGCACTTCTTAAATCTCGGGACGAGATTTCTTTTAGGGGGGAAGGCTGTAACACCTCTGGTGTTTAATAAGTAATTAACCTGACATGTCATCATCATTAGTCTTTAATCATTCTTGCCATGCATTTAAGTTTGCTTAATTTTTGTGTAGATCTTGTTCAGTTAAGTGTTTTGATGCTGTGTTATGAGGACCAAAATTCAAAAATCAAAATAAAATTTAAATTCCTTTTGAAAAACCCCAAATTTCCAAACTCTAGTTTTACCCCTTTTTCTAATTCAAAAGTTGTTCAAAATTTGAAGTTGGTCCTTTTAGCAAAGTTGTAGATCTCAAATTCTAAACAACTTTGGTGTTTGAGTTTTCTTTGTACAGTTCAAAGTTTAGGAGTAATTTTCAAGATTTCAAAAGAAGAATAGGTTTTCACTGTGCATAGCTGGAGGACCCCTACCTCATCCTCACCCGGCCCCCACCGTCCTTTTGCCCGGACCCCCACCGTCCTTTTGCCCGGACCCCCACCGTCCTTTTGCCCGGACCCCCACCGTCCTTTTGCCCGGACCCCCACCGTCCTCTTGTCCGGACCCCCACCGTCCTCTTGCCCGGACCCCCACCGTCCTTCGCCCGGACCCCGGCATCACCCCGCGCCTATAAAAGCCACCAAGCTCCCCATTGCCACCACCAACACTTCCTCGCCAACCCAAGCCATCAGGCAGCCCCAGTGCCCGCCAAGGCCGCCACTGCCTTCGCCTTGAGCTTCTCCACCTTCCCAAGCCACCAATTTCACCCCTCCGTCCTTTCCTTCGCCGGCGCAGCGACTCCCCTCCAACTCCGGCGAATCGCTCAAGCCTCACCCTCGAGCCAACCTTCGAGCCAACCCTCGAACCGCACACCCTCGAGCGTCCCCTCGAGCCACATCCCTCGAGCCACATCCCTCGAGCCGCATCTCTCGAACATGCCAAGGCCAGCCTCGAGCCTCACCCTCGAGCGTCCCCTCGAGCCTCACCCTCGAGCACGCCTGCGAACCGCGCCACCTCGAAGCAGCCGAGCCCCACCCTCAGCCTCGGGCGAATCGCAGCCACCCTCGGACGGAGCCTCGAGCACGCCGAGGCTACCCTCGAGAGGTTAGCCGAGCCTCTGCCGAGGCCTCGCCACCATCGAGCTCCCGCCTCCGACCCTTGCACCGCCTCGCCGAGCCTCGTTTCCAACTCCTGGTGAGCCCGCGAAGCTATCCCCACCCTCTGCCTTCCCAGCCGAGACCTCGAGCGACCAGTCCGCTGTCCGCCTTACAGGCAATCGCGCCGAGCCTCGAGAGAAGCACAGTTTTCCTTTTCTTTTAAAAATATGAATAGTGTTTTGTTTTCTTCTTTTTGTGAGGTTTAATCTGTTGTTCTAAAAATCTTGAGATAAATGTTGTGTGTTCCTTGCTCTGTGTAGTATTTTAGAAAAATAAGAAACTCTACTTTTCTGCAAAGTTTAAAATATGAAAAATCCTCCTTTTAATTAATAAATGGATAGTTTTAGGTTTTTAGTAAAACATGTATAGCTCCAAAGGTCATGAAATTTGTTTTGTCATCTATTTACACCATGATGAACCTATGAGATTAATTTGGTAAATTTTGGGACAACTGCATAAAATGATCTTTTAAAATAAATTAGGAAAAACAGAAAAGTAATCATGGTGTGACCTTTTGGATTGTTTGCTGTTCATAGACCCCACCCCTCTGGTCTATGATGATTGTGATGCCTTGCAATGTTTTGTAAATAATGCTTAATAAGTTTGTTTAATCTTGCTTAAAAAGATAAAGATAATTAATCTTTATGTCTATCCTAGAAGTTACTCACATGTTAGAAAGTTGTACTCTAGAATCAGTAGTCTTGTCCTGCACCTTAGCATGCATTCCATGGCATCATGTTAAAGCATACATCATTTATCCACGTGTAGTATCCAAGAGTGTTGAAGTCGTGTTGATCAAGCTCTGGTGTTCACCATTGTCGAACGAGCCTCGGAGGAGGGTTCTTGTTGGACAGGCTTCGTCGAAAAAGACTTAACTTCAAGCAGCAAATGAACTAACTTGTGTCAATCTTTCTTGGATCTTATCTTCCCTGCAACGAAGGCAAGCCCCGGTGCATTTAACCCTTCCTTGGATTTATAAAATGTTTTCCTTAAATGCTTTTGAGTTAAACTACTGCATTAGGTTATAGGAGTTGTGTGATGACCTATTACCTGCATTATTTACCTCCACCAGAAGATCCACCAGCCCTGCTTTAAAACTATTTGCAAAATGCTTAGTGATGCTATACTATAGATTTGCAATAAAATGCCATTTTCAAAAGTGTGATCACTGAAAGAATCTTTATGGGAATTTGGCTTTACTTCCCGTTCGATGACTGCTTGCCTAGCTAGCATGTGGTCATTGTCGAGAAGAGGTTGTCCGCGCGTACGGTGCCGTCATGTTGTAGTCCGGGACTCAACAGTTGACACCGACCGGGATAGGGTTGAAAAACTGACAGGACTATTACGCTTGGGTGAGATATAACCAAGGTGTAGTTCTGGCTGGAAAATTAGGGACCATCCGTATGGGGGCCTGCTGGCCAAGACTTGCAACTATTCACATACTACGGAGAGCTCTGGCTCCGAGGAATCCTTTATTGGACCGACAACCGCGCACTGGGAGTGGAGAGATGGCGGAAGTAGCATGTACCCACGTGGTCGTCGTACCTGGATAGGAGTGGTGTACTGTATTTCCGGGTGGCGTAGGACCGGGCCCAATCTTGGAGGAATCGTGGTAGACGAGTTGGCATATGCAAGCTTGGGTGCTACATATGCAGTGTGGATAGGGATCCTCAGCTGAGTATTATTTATCCGGATTAACGTTGCTCCTCGGTTATGGAGACTTGGTCACTGACTGTCAACGGAGAGTGGTTCTCAACTAGGTATGTTTTGAAATGTAAAATGAATCATGGACAATGAAGAATTGAGAAATGCTTGAATCTTTCCAAAATAAAACAAGGTTTACAAAATGCTTTTTCTGCAAAATACTTAAGCCTTACCTTGACTACCCTAAGCCTTTCATTCCTGAGTCTTCTCCCTTTTTCTTTAGTCGGGTAAGTCTTGTTGAGTACCCCAGTACTCAGGGTTTGTTAATTCCCTGTTGCAGGTTTCTATTAGGTGGTGTTGATCATGATCATGTCAGTGGGCTTGACGTGATCTGGTTGTTCCTCTTCTCCAACTTAGGTACTCCGCCTGTCATACTACTCTACTTCCGCAATACCAGTTATTTTTATGTAAAAAGTAACATCTTCATAATTTGTAAAGTTTATCTATCTTGCTTCCGCACTCCGATGGTATTTTGTATCAACTGTTGTAATGTTGTAATTATTCCAACCTTCATGATGATGGTCCTGTGGCTCGTGAGTAATTCGGGGTCCTCTCGGGGACACCCGACGGATCTTTCCAGTAACGTGTTTCATTTGCACAGTCATTGGGCTCCCTATGACGATGACGTGTGCAAGTGGGCCACATTATTGGGCGGTTCCGTCACAGTAGTTGAGCCTAAAAAAACTACCCTTGATGGTTTCCGAGTTTGGGCCTCAAAACTCGGGGTGGTGGGTTTCCGAGTCTAGGCCTCAAAACTCGGCATGGACGGTTTCTAGGTTTGGGCCTCAAAACCTGGGCGCGCGGGTTTCTGAGTTTGGGCCACAAAACTCAGACGGAAGACAGGTTTCCCGGTTTTGGCCTCAAAATCGGGGGGAGGTCCACAAAAAGGATGGTCGACACGTGGCGGCGTGGAGAGGCTGGCACGGCGGCGAAGCTATCCACGAGGAAGGCACGGCGGTTGATAGGACGACACGTGGCGGCATCCTGAGGCTTGCGTCGAGGCGAAGCTAAGGATGAGGAAGGCGTGTGGCCGTCGAATCAACTACCAGCAGAGTTGGACCGGGATACCCCGAGGGTTGGCCGCTTCGCTCTTGTATCTAGGGGTAGAAGGGGACTATTGTACTTAGGCTATAAATAAGAGAGGCGCCCCTCCTCTCACTTCATCCTTGCAACATTTGTTTCCTGAGCTTTCTTTCTCTAGCCTCCGCTTAGGTTTCAATCATACCTCGCTGTCTGTGATCCGCAGAGTGGACAATTCCTCTATGTACTGGAGTTTATGAGGAAGTGAGACCGTAATCTCACCTCTTGTCTTGTGGGTTCGAGACACGGTTGAAATCTCAGATCGATTTGTGTCTTTGCACTGAGTTCTTCGCATTTTCGTTTTCTGCCCCTCATGGTGATTGCTTCGTTCTTCCTCACTGTGAGTTGGTTTTCGATTTCTCTTGAACTAAGTTGCTCTAGATTGTGAGGCGCATCTTCGCACCAAAGGAATTTATCTCTGACCTCACGAGCTAGTAGATCGATCGGTTTTTGGATTGGGATCGTGTTCTTTCCCTTTTGACCCAAAATTCTTCGATTCACCGATTTGGAGTCAGCCTCGAGCCAAGATCTCCTAGGAGTAGCTCACTAACATCCTTGTGACCTCTCAGATCGAGTCCTAGCCCTAGAGCCATTGATTCAGAGGAGATTGGGTTGAATCACCGAAGAACTGTGCTGTTTTCGGGGGCATCGGACGCTGGTCACGGGAGCATCGGACGCTGCTGTTCATAGCATCGGATGCTCCGATGACACGTGTCAATTCTGGTGTTTTTAAGTGGACATCGGACGTAGGGCATCGGACACGTCCGTTGATTATCAGACGCGCCGGAGCCTGAGCATCGGACGCTGAGCTATTACTGTAGTACCGTCTAATGGTCATGCAGTAAGGTTCTAGAAAGAACCTGTTTGCATCGGACGCTGCCAGCGTCCGATGCAGTGACAGATTCATTGTTTCGTCCATGGTTCATTCGTCTGACTTCGGATTTGGTTTCCGGCTTTTGCGTTGGACTTCTAGGGTTGTGTAGTATCTCGCTATGCTTCTTGGAAGCATCCATCCTACATCTAGGGTCGTGGATACTAGAAAGCCCGAGTTTTGCTTTTGGGGTGACTTTCTGGGACAAGGGCTATCTATTTCACGAGTTGAAATTTGAGGCTCCCATTCACCCCCCTCTGGTCGCCAATTCGGTCCTTCAAACTATCATTATTCACCATCAACAATACTTGAGTAAATGTCAAAAAGAATTACCAACTTAGAAATAGGAGGTTTAAACTGACAAATTCCATGAGTTTTGGTGATTCTATATTTTCCAGGGATTAAAGAGGAAAACATAACTAAATTGCTTCCCCAGGAAGGAATCCGACGTAGATTACTCCACCGCCAAGTCAGGAACTCTCTAGAAGACTCCAGAGGACACCAGAGGACTCCACAAGGCGGGGCACCCCGAGACCCCGCTAGGTGGGACCGACCGGTCTGGTGGGCCCACCGGTCGGTCGGGTCCGGAGCCCCCACGCCTCCTCCTTCTGGAACCTTCATCCACCGACCCTGAGGACTCATCTCCACCGTACCTGAAGTCGGTTTGATCCAACGGTTGCGGTTCCACGCCCAGGGCTATATAACCAGACCCCTGACCCCCCCCCTCTAGACAGAGAGAGAGAAGAGAAGTTCAGATCTTCTGACAAGAGTAGAACTAGGGTTTCTAGAGAGAGAGTTAGAGCTCTACTTCAAGTTTAGGGTTTAGTCTAGCTAGGTTTAAGTAGAGGCAGGCGACTTTGTCGGCATCTCCGGCTTGAAGCTTCGTCTGAGTCTCCGGATCACTGTCGAAGATTCGGTAATTTGTATCTTTATTCGACTTTGTGCTACATTAATATATATCAGTTTATTCGGTTTTAGAGTTTATTCTAGTTATATATTTAATATAGATCTAATCATGATAGAGTTTATGATCATGTTCGTAAAGTACTTAACTTTATTCCGGATATAGTTAAGTGGTCAAACTGGTGTAGATATGGTGTTTAGGCCAAGTTTACCTACGAATACATTCTATGCTCCGGGTCAAGAGGTAGATCGCAGGAGTGACAGTCCTGTTGAGTCCTTTGTAGTCCTCCCTCCGAGTGTAGACCTTAGTAGGACGTTGTTGCAAGTTAGAATTCATTACTTTGTTTTTTATTCTAATTTAGTAATGTCCCTTGATCATGGATGATAGATTAATTAGCTATAAATGATTGTATATTAACTAGAGTAATCACTAGGCTTAGTAGATGTGAAGTAACTTAGGATTCGAATCTCTTAATTAATCTCCTGACTGCTCTACTTGATTCATGTGATTCGCTCTATCTCTAGAATTCCCATTATCATTATTATTCACTATTTATCTTTATCTTGTCTTACACCTGTTTATATATGTGAGTAGTTAATGAATGAATAGTATTAATGATCTCCACAACCATTAGATCACACTGTGGCCAATTGTTTCCCACTTCACTGTTTCCCTCGGAAAAATATAAATAACGATACCTAGACAACCGGGGTGAAATGCTGCTACAATGGGTATATTTATCTGTGTGCTTGCGGATAAATATTTGTTCATATCTTATTGAGCTACTGTCACAAATGAATTACATTTCTAGTATCATGTTGGGGATGACAACTTGACATTATGTGATGCTAGGAGTGTCCCGTACATTTCTGAGGGCTTTTGCTAGAATCAGTTCTTTAAAGTTTATTATGAGCAATTGCATTAAGAAGTGTCAACAACCATGAAGTGGCACATTTCCCAGTTAAGTACCAGGTCCATCTCCCGGCATCTCAGCAAGACCTTGTCCAAATTCTCGAGACAGTCAGTGAGAGCTTTTCCATAGACGGAGAAATCACCCATGAAGACTTCCATAATTTCTTCAATCATCCATGAAGACATCATTCAACTTAATCCTATTATCTCATTGTCTTAACATAGAAATGGATAATTCAACGATATGGCTCCGACAATGGGATTTCCTTAAGGGATTTCCCAAACAACGGGGAATGTGCTTTGGAATCACACATTCGGTTCCCCGGCAACGGCGCCAAAAATGCTTGTTGACATCTCTTAGCATCACTTTAGATAATGGCACCAGAAATGCAGGTAGACAAATCTAACAACATTAACTTTAACGCTAGGCTGTCACCATTAGCAGCGACACTAGAGACGTGGATGGTATTTTTGATCTTGCCCTTATAGAATATGAAATAAGATTATCTGCAAGTGCACAGATAAAATAGATCTGCTGTAGCATTTCACCAAGGAGAGTTTCCTAGGTATCGTTATTTATAACGGAGCAATGCATATCATGAGTTAACCGGTAGAAGATACTCATCTACAACTATGACACACACATGTATGATTATGATAAGAGTTCCACTAGATCTATACTCAACATAGGAATCAATCATAAATGATAAATAAGATAAATGTAATAGAACAGAGTAAACCATAAAAAGAGTTCCAACAGAGCATTCCCACCCAAGGTCGGATCGTAGCCAAATCTAGAAAGAGACAGATTAACTTCCTAACATGGTTCTAACTATAGGTCATAGACTACATCAATTAGTGCAATTATGTTTAGCAATCATGGTTAGAATAACTTATATTTATACGCAGGAGACATCACGCATGGAGGATCAGATCCAGATTCTATCCCCTCCGGGTGACCAGGTCTTACTTGTCCTATATTCGGGGAGTGGACTACAAAGGACTCAACGAAGCTATAAGAGTCACCCTCGTGATCTACCACTTGCTGGTCTGAAATATTGGGTGCATTCACAAGTAAACAACGTATAAGCACCACGCTTACACAATGTTGACCACTCACCCCGCGATCGACATAATGAGCGCTATACAAACAAGAGCATAAACATAGAGATACCCTAGCTATGCTAGACATATAATCAAAGTAGACGATGAACATTATAATTATGAACACAAAATAGTAACAAGTCATGACATGTATCAACTAGAACACAAACTAGAAGATGAATAAGAACTAGATGAACAATTAGAAGTAGATTAGGACACAAAGATGAACTAGAGAGATAATTAGAACTAGATTAGAACACAGAGATGAACTAGAGAGATTAGAAGATGAACTAGAACATAATTAGAACACAAGATAATGAACTAGAAGATAATTAGAAAATTAGAAGAACAGTTAGAAGAACAATGTTGATACAAGAGAGAAGACAAGGCTAATTACCCAGCTCCTCTTGACTAGATTTGGAATCTGAGCTTCCTCGACTCTTCTAATTCTATTCTAGCTACGACCTTGGATGGTGGAGCTCCTGGTTGTCTAGGTTACCTCTAATCTAATTGATTGATCAATGATCTAAGACTACGATTGGATGAGATGCCAGGGGGTCTAGGGTTTCTTATATAGCCAACTGCAACCCTCGGATCAAACCGACCTTGAACAACGGTTGAGATACAAAGTAGAGGTCGGTTAGGTCACGTCGTACGAAGGAGGGGTGGATGCCAGGTGGGCCCAGACTGGCCGACCTAGGGTTGAGGCCGACCGGCCTCCCCCTGCCGCCCCTTGCCTCGTCCTTCCATCGGGAGTCTTCTGGTACCTTCCTTATTCTCCTAGAGCCCTTGTTCGATTGGTTTGCGCAACGAGTCGTGGTATGGATGGATTCATTGTCGTCTTCTTCCTATCTGGTCCTTGGATATTTCTGGTATTCTGTAGCTGTTGGAATCTTGTCTGTTACACCCCTGATCTTTGTATGGATAATGTTTCTAGAGGGTTCCTAAGTCTTCCTGGTCGTATTCATCAAGGACTTTTGCTCCGGGGCTACAAATATGGCAAGCGATATGTCCGTTGCGATCGTTTCGACGAGCTCGTCATAATGGTGTGCTCTAACTCTTCACTTAAGATACTTTCTCATGATGATGGAATTTTGAATATCCTACAAAACAAGTGAGAACTACACAACTCGTGGAACTCGTTAGAATCAAACCCTATAGCTACACTCTTTGGATCATTGCGAGTCATTTATGAGGTTAGTTGATGGTTTAAAATAGGAGTTATCTACCTTCAACACTCATCAGCCTCCACTGGGTAGAGGCAATACTTACAATAGTCAAAGTACACCTGAACATCTGCAACAACGGGATAAACCCTGAGTACGGGAGTGTACTCGACTAGACTTACACGTCTAACTGAAAATAAAGACACCAAGGATATGCAAGGCTTTCTGGGTGGGGCTGGGAATTTTAGTTGCGAAAAGAGCTCAAATTAAGATGAGTAATATTTAATAATTGAATGAGCAGTCTTCTTTTTAACCTATCCTTTAATCTAGGTTTGCACCTGATCTATAACACTCACTTGATTCTAACAAGCAATAATATAATACCATATAAGGTTTGCTTTATCCATATTTTAGTTGAACCTTTAATCATCACATGGAGTTGTATCGTGGTGAAGCTCGACATAGTTTCCCACTAACCGGGGGAGACGGCGACTCGAATCGAATTACAAACCAGCTGGCGAGAAACCTTTAATACAAACCTACACTTTCCCCGTCGGGTCCTTGCATTGGGTCACCGCTCGATATTGTTCGTGGTGGTAATCATTACGGTTCAAGCAGGGACCGCCCAATTGGAATCTGGCGATGGCCATTCCGAAGCGGATCGCATTTCCATACTAGAGGGCACGACAGGTTGAATCCGGCCGGAACAGCGTCTAACCAACTTTGGGGTCGGTGATTACAGCACCGACACCGTAAGTAAAAGGGCGCTTTTAAAAATGAACGAGGGCCAACATCGATACAAACCTACACGATCCAATGGACGAGCTACCCTCAAGTTTCCAAACTTGGTGCCTTGCATTCCAGTTGACCGTATTTCATTACTACTCAGGTTTTTTTTAACGATAGCAAATATAGCCAACCATGATCTGGTAAATACCCGCTAGGGGTATGATGGTAACATCCTCAATTACTACTTTATTAAGCAGACTAAGCAATTCTATATTGAATAACCATCAGGATACAAGGCAGGTATGATCAATAATCAAGGAATGATAATGCAGCAAGTAGGATTCAATCAATTCCTATACCTAATGCATCACAATATAAAATACTCAAGTAAATGAATTATATAAACTGAGAGACTTAGAATGCTCCGGGGCTTGCCTCGTGAGCGGGACTCAGGTAGGTTAGTGTCGAGGTCGGCTAGTTCGGCTTCCTCGCACTGCGACACCTCCTGGATCTCCGGTTCTTCGTTTGCTTCCGGTTCCGGGTTGTTCTCCCGTAATCCAAGTGCATTGCGAACGATAATAAATAAATAATGCATTGATGCATTATGATGGGATGTGTAACACCTCTGGTGTTTAATCTGTAATTAACCTGACATGTCATCATCATTAGTCATTAATCATTAATCATTCTTGCCTTGCATTTATGTTTGCTTAGTGCTGGTGTAGCAATCTCTTTTCAAAACCCTAAAAGCCCTAACCTTCCTATAAGGGCAAAATGGTAATTTTACCTCTGTGCCTAGCTTTGTGTAATTCTTGTTCAGTTGGATGTCTTGAAGTTTTGTTGTGTTGGCCAAAGTTCAAAAAACCAAAATCAGATTTCAAATCCCTTTGCAAAACCCTGATTTCCAAACCCTGGATTTTATCCCTCTTTTTGTAATTCAAAAATTATTCAAAATTTGAGGTTGGTCCAAAAAGCAAAGTTGTAGATCTGGCCAAGAGAAACAACTTTGGTATTTAAAAATTTTCAAGTTTCTGTACAAAGTTTGAAGTAAATCCAAATTCATTCAAATTCCAGTTTTTGTCCCCTTTTCAGTTTTCAAAATTTATTCAAAAACTATTGAGTTTCAGAAAAAGTGTATGTTAGCAAAGTTGTAGGTTTTGATAAAAGGAACAACTTTCATATTTGCAGATTTCCAACTTTCAATGTAAAATCAAAAGTAATTTTGAATTTTATTCAAATCCCAAAAGTGTTCCCTTTTCTGGTTTCAAATGTGGTTCAAAAACTATTTAGATTTTGAAAATGTTCATATTGACAAAGTTGTAGATCTCTTTTTTCTGCACAACTTTGGTATTTTAAGTATTTCCTGTGCAGTTCAAATTTTGGGAGAAATTTGCAAAATACAGAAAGTCAAAACCTAGACCTAGCCCTGTTCAACTCCTACCTCTAGCCGGCACAGAGCAGGGGGGGGGGGCCGGCCATGGCGCCTCGCCGGCACTGCGCACGCCGCGTGCCTGGCAGCCGCACGCGCGCCTCCAACCTGCCGCCGCTGACCCCGTGATCATTTCGCACCCGCTCGCGAGCGCTGACCCTCGCTCCCGTCCCCTACAGTGCCCAGGGCGTCGCCGCCGCGTGGCCGTCACCGGCGAGCCTTCGCCCAGGCCCTGGGTGCACGCCCGTCCTCCCGCCGGCTTGCAATCGAGTGCGCACGCCTCGGCCGAGCTCATCCACACCATCCCGTGCTCTCTACCGTCCCCGACCGTGCCTATAAAAGGGACCGCCGGAGTCCGAGCTCCTCACTCGTCTCCGCCGCCGTCGCCAGCCCACTCCGAAGCTCCCGCCGCCCAACCAACTAGCCCAACAGCTCCATCTTGAGCTCGTGAAGCTTCCCCACCCCTCAATTGGGTCTCTACCGCCTCCTATCGCCCGGCGTAGCTCGCCGTTCCCATCTCCGGCGAAAACCCGGCGAGCTCGGGTTCGTCAAATACTACCTCTCCGGCCACGATCGTCTTCCCCTGACCCCTGTGTCAGCTTCCTTGGTTCCGCGCGACTCTAACCAGGCCCTTGCGGTCTCGTGTGTTGCGTAGGGTCGTCGGAGCGCCGATCGCCGCCGTGAACCGTCCGCCGGTCACCGTCGACCACCCTCCTCCGTCCATCCCCTCACCTCGCCGAGCCCCTTAATCAACGCCGGTGAGCTCCCTGAAGCTTCTCATGCCCTTGGTTTCGTCTGCCGAGCCTCGCCGTGGCCGGCGCAGCAGCGCCGCCGCCGTCGGCCGGCCGCCGGCGATCGGGAAGAGCACAGTGCTCTTTTCCCTTTTCTTTCAAATATGTGAATAGTGTTCAGTTTTCATCTTTTTGTATGATTTTCTGTATTGCTCTAGAAATTCTGAAAATTTTACAATTGACTCTCTATACCATGTAGTATTTTAGAAAAATATGAAACTTGACTTTTCTGCAAGAATTTAAAAATGTAAAGTCCCCGTTTTAATTAATAAATGGATGGTTTTAGATTTTTAGAAAATCATTTATAACTCCAAAAATCATGAGATAAATTTTTGTGAGCTTCCTATGCCATGTTTAGTCTCTGGTGAAATTTTGAAGTATTTTGGAGCAAGTTGATTTTTGAGCATTTATTTTAATTGTTAAATAGTGCCTTCTGTTAATTAATGTATGATTTTATTTGAGCACCTTAATGACCTCCAAAAATAATGAAATTTATTTTGCCATCTATCTACACCATAATGAACTTATGTGATTAATTTGGTAATTTTTGGAGCAACTGCATAAAATGACCTTTTAAATAATTAAGAAAAATAGAAAAGGGGATTAGGGTTCATGTTGTATGCCCTGTTTTGCATTGTTCATGCTAGCATACTCATGTGCCTGCATCATTGCATTCGTATAGTCACCGAAGAAGGAGTCAAGATCGAGGCAGCCGCTGACGAACCTGTCCCCGAGGCTACCCCGAGCTCCGACAACTGCTCCGCCGCTCTCGATCCTGCCCTCTTTGCTCTTCAAGGCAAGCCCCGGTGCATTTAACCCTTTCCTTGAATTTATAAAATGATTTCCTTAAATACTTTTGAGTTAAATTATTGCATTAGGTTTATAGGAGTTGTGTGCTATCCTAATTGATGCACTATACACCTTGACCACTGATACACCCGATACCTGCTTTTCAAAAGTATTTGGAAAATGCTTAGCAATGCTTATTGAATTAGACTTTGCAATAAAATGCCAATTTCAAAAGTGTGATCACTTAAGGAATGTTTATGGGAATTTGGTCTTACTCCCCGGCTGTTGGCTAGGTATCTGATCCGTACCTAGTCAATAGCGAGGAGAGGTTGTCCGAGCGTACGGTGCCGTCATGTTGTAGTCCGGGACTCAACAGTTGACACCGACCGGGACAGGGTTGAAAAACTGACGGGACTATTACGCTTGGGTGAGATATAACCAAGGTATAGTTCTGGCTGGAAAATTAGGGACCATCCGTATGGGGGCCTGCTGGTCAAGACTTGTAACTATTCACATACTTCGGAAAGCTCTGGCTCCGAGAAATCCTTGATTGGGACCGACAACCGCGCACTGGGAGTGGAGAGATGGCGGAAGTAGCATGTACCCACGTGGTCGTCGTACCTGGAAAGGAGTGGTGTACTGTACTTCCGGGTGGCGTAGGACCGGTCCAATCTTGGAGGAATCGTGGTAGACGAGTTGGCATATGCAAGCTTGGGTGCTACATATGCAGTGTGGATAGGGATCCACAGCTGAGTATTATTTATCCGGATTAACGTTGCTCCTCGGTTATGGAGACTTGGTCACTGACTGTCAACGGAGAGTGGTTCTCAACTAGTTATGTTTTGAAATGTAAAATGAATCATGAACGATGAAGAATTGAGGAATGCTGAATCTTTCCAAAATAAAATAAGGTTTACAAAAATGCTTTTCTGCAAAATACTTGATCTTGCTTAAACCTTACCTTGACTACCCTAAGCCTCTCATTCCTGAGTCTTCTCCCTTTTTCTTAGTCGGGTAAGTCTTGTTGAGTACCCCAGTACTCAGGGTTTGTTACCCATGCTGCAGGTATGACAGAATCCCCGATGTGTCTTGCACCTTGCTGTGTGACCATCGTCCAGGAAGAGGCCGATGAGGCCGAAGAATAGTTGTACACCCTCGGGCTGGGTCATTATAAGTATCTTTGTTGTTCTCCACTATGTTGCCTATGTCCATTCCTATTATCAGAACTTGGGTTGTAATAACTACACCTTAATTTCTATTTGGAACCCTGCTTTGTAAAACTATTGTTATTTAAGTCTTCCGCTCTTTATTCCGATATTATTTGTAAAAGTATGCAATGCTGTAACCGAATTGTGAGATGATCCTGCGGACATTGGGCGCTGATGTAGCCCAGTGATGGACAGTCTTAATTAAGTGGAACATGAGATCGGCTGTCAGAGGTTGACAGGGACCTATGGGCCATGAGATTAGGGCCATTCCGTCACAGATTGGTATCGGAGCATCTCACTTTAACGTTGCAGTGTTCGTTTTTGCGAAAACTTCAAAAGACCTTTTGAGTCCAAACAAACGAAACCTGACTATTTTGAGTTCAAATTGCTTCTCTCATCTTGTCTCTCATATGGCAACACTAGCTAGTGGAACAACATGTTTTAAGCCCTATGTTCCTTATTTATTTATTGCATTGCTTTGTTCCGTAGGAACGATTCATGCATCATGTCATAATCACTTAAGTAAACTTCCTCTCTAAGTTCGTTTGGGTAGAATGCCTTTACCTTTTCTTGCTAGCCTTCTGATCCTCATCCATCTAATCTTGTCCAGACATGGCCCGTATCAAGCTGACTGCTCGCAAGTCGACTGGACCCAATGGCGTGCCGCGCCACCAGCTGGCACCACGCGTTGGAGAAGAGACTGCCGAATCTTCCAATGGTCGTCGCTTTCCCCGCCGCACCCGCAAGAACCTGAAGGAGGAAATCAAGAATCTGAAGGCTGAGATGGAGAACATGGAGCATGACTTCTACCTTTCCCGCCTGGAGTTTTATGAGGCACGAGCTTCCCTGGAGCAGGCCAACCGGAACACGGTTCGCGCTATCGAGCAGCGCAATGATGCTTGGATCCGCGAGGACGTCACCAGAGCCGAGCTCCACGGACTGCAGCAGTACACCGCCCAGATTGAGCAGTTCAATGATATGCTTCATGAGGAGGTACACTAGCTACACAACCAACTTCACCCCGTGGCTCCACCTGTTGCTGAGGATCCTGAAGACGGAATAGTGGAGGAACCAGAAATGGAACAGGAGCCAGACGAGGACGAAGAAGTTGAACCTGCTGAAGATGTCCACGCCGAGGACGAGGATGAGGAGGTAGAGTCTGAGCTCATTCTCGAGGAAGAAGATGACGATGAAGACATGATCAACATCGATGACGACTAGACTCGTTGTGTCTGTACCATCTGCTTACCTAAAACCTTAGTCTAGGTTTGGGGGCGTTAGTCTGTCTGTTGCCAAGTCTGGCATGTATCTTTCTTTTCGTATCTTTTCCCTTTATCGGTCTGTATCATCTGTCAGTCACCTTATCAAGTCATCTGCCTTTGTATCAGTGAAGCTATCTATCAGTTGTTTCAGAACTTTGTCTATGAATGCTGAGTTCCAAGTTGCTTAAACAGATGCCTGTGAACTCTCGCACCGGAGCCGGAGGTGCTGGGGATGACCGTCTCCCAAACCCTCCACCTGTCCCAGCTACCCTAGCAGAGGCCATTGCAGCCTTGGCCGCCGCTGCCAACCTAATGGCTCAAAACCAAGGACAGCAGAACATTCACCGTGGTCGCCACAACATCAACCAAGAGACCACCTATGTGGATTTCACCGAAACTCGTCCACCGGTCTTCACCAAGGCCGATGAACCCCTCGAAGCTGATGATTGGCTCCGCACCATGGAGCAGAAGTTTGGTCTTATCAACTGCACCGACATCCAGAAGCCACAGTTCGCTTCACAGCAGCTTCGTGGTCCGGCAAGTGCTTGGTACGCCAACCTGCTGGCTGCCCAGCCAGAAGGTCATCGGTTGACCTGGGAGGAGTTCCGCACTGCCTTCCGTGCTCATCACATCCCTTCCGGATTAATGAAAATGAAGCTTGATCAGTTCCTGGCTCTCCAACTGAAAGACTCCACAGTCATGCAGTATGTGGGTCAATTCAATCATCTCAGCCAGTATGCCTCAGAGTATGTCAACACAGATGAGAAGAAGAGGGATTGTTTCCTCAGAGGACTGCACCCAAAGATCCGCAGGAGCTTGTCCAATAACCTGACTGGGTCTTATCACGATGTTGTTGACCGGGCTGTTGCTTTTGAAGAAAGCAATCGCCAGTACCAGGAAGAGAAGAAGAAGAAGAAGAAAGCAGGGTCAAGCAGCTTCTCTGGCGGTCACAAACGCCAGAGAGTCATCTATCACCCCAGCCACCACCACAATCGTCTACCTTACCCCAACCAGCAAGTGGTCGTCCGTACCGCGGCCACCACCCATAATGCCAACCAGCAAAGTGCCACACAGCCGAACGCCCCAGGTGTTCGTATCACCACCCCACAAACCGCCTACAACCATCCCTGCTACAACTGCGGCCAGCTTGGTCACTGGTCTCGTGAGTGCCCAAAGCCCAAGAGGTATGCTCAGAATGCTTAGAAGAATCCCGGAGGATCTCAGCAGCAGCAGCACCGCGCCCAGCAGCAACATGCCCAGAAAGGCAGGATTGTCAAGAAGCACGGACAAGTCTACTACACCACTGTCAGCGACATTCCAGAAGGGGAGCCCGTCATGATCGGTAGGTTTCCCGTTGCCAATCACCCTGCAGTTGTGTTGTTTGATTCTGGTGCATCGCATTCCTTCATCAGTCGTACTTTTGTCATCAAGCATGAGATATCAATTGAGGATTTAAAAGAAAGTTTCTGCATATTTTCGCCTGGAGGGCGTATAAGTACTAAGGAAGTGGTTCGCAGTATACCAGTAATGTTGGGGGAACATGTATTTCCCACCACCATGATAGTGCTTCATGATCAGGAGATAGATGTCATCCTAGGCATGAATTGGATGTGTCAGTATAAAGGCATGATCGACATCCTGAATAGAGTTGTGAGAGTGGATATTCCTAACAGTACCGCCAAACTCCTTCTCCAACTTCCAATGCCTCAAAAACCAGTAGCCACTCAAATAAATACTGCCTATGTTCTGGAAACCAGAGAGCCACTCAAATAAATACTGCCTATGTTCTGGAAACCAGAGACATCCCCGTGGTCTGTGAATTCCCTGATGTTTTTCCTGAGGATTTGCCTGGTCTGCCTCCTGACCGTGATGTTGAGTTTGCCATAGAGCTAAAGCCCGGGACTGCTCCTATATCCCGCAGAGCTTATCGAATGCCTCCCAGAGAGTTGGCAGAACTAAAAATCCAATTACAAGATTTGTTGGACAAGGGTTTCATTCGCCCAAGCTCGTCTCCTTGGGGCTGTCCTGCAATCTTTGTAAAGAAGAAAGATAAGACTCTCAGAATGTGCATTGATTATCGCCCACTCAATGAGGTCACCATCAAAAATAAATATCCCTTGCCTCGTATTGATCTTCTCTTTGACCAGTTAGCTGGAGCCAAAGTATTCTCCAAGATCGATCTCCGATCTGGCTACCACCAAATAAAGATTCGTCCTGAAGATATTCCTAAAACAGCTTTCACCACCAGATACGGCCTATATGAGTACTTGGTCATGTCCTTCGGTTTGACCAATGCACCTGCCCACTTCATGTATCTCATGAACTCTGTTTTCATGCTAGAGCTTGATAAATTCGTGGTCGTGTTCATTGACGACATCCTTGTCTACTCAAAAACCCCTGAAGATCACGCCAAGCATCTTCGTATCGTTCTATCCCGTCACAGAGAACATCAGCTGTATGCCAAGTTCAGTAAATGCGAGTTCTGGTTAGATCGGATACAGTTTCTTGGTCATGTCCTATCCGCTGAAGGTGTGTCAGTTGACCCTGGTAAAGTGGCAGACATTCTGGATTGGAAGCCACCTACCACTGTTCATCAAGTCCGCAGCTTTATGGGAATGGCAGGACATTATCGTCGATTCATCCCGGATTTCTCAAGAATCGCCAAGCCTATCACCGAGTTAGTAAAGAATTCTGTGAAGTTTGTCTGGTCACCAGCCTGTGAGCAAGCCTTTCAAACTCTGAAGAAACTATTAACTACATCACCAGTGCTAGCCCAGCCGAACATCGAGAAGCCCTTTGATGTCTACTGTGATGCATCTGGTACTGGTTTGGGCTGTGTTTTGATGCAAGAAGGCCGAGTGATCGCTTATGCCTCCCGACAGCTTAAGCGACATGAAGAGAATTACCCAACTCATGATCTCGAGTTAGCAGCAGTAGTGCATGCCTTAAAGATCTGGCGTCATTATCTGTTGGGCAGTACCTGTAATGTGTACACTGATCACAAAAGCCTGAAGTATATCTTCACTCAAGAAGAGCTGAATATGAGACATAGAAGATGGCTTGAGTTAATTAAGGACTATGATCTTGAAGTGCATTACCATCCGGGTAAGGCGAATGTGGTCGCCGATGCACTCAGTCGCAAGTCTTATTGCAACTGTCTGATGAAGAAACCGTATGATTCTTCTTTGTGTTATGAGCTGGAAAAGTTGAATATTGAAATGATTCCGCAAGGAACTCTGAGTAATATCAGAATAGAAACCCCTATCAGAGAACAGGTCATTGCTGCACAAAAAGATAACCCTGGAATCAAGCACATCATCGAAAAGGTCCAATCCGGAAAGGCTGATTGTTTCAGGATTGATGATACAGGAGTAGTATGGTTTAAGAATCGGTTAGTAGTTCCTAAAGTGCCTGAGTTAAGAAAGTTAATCCTTGATGAAGCACACCGGACTAGATTCTCCATCCACCCCGGCAGCAACAAGATGTACCAGGACTTGAAGCAAAGGTTCTAGTGGACAAAGATGAAGATTGAGATCGCCCGGTATGTCGCTCAGTGTGATACCTGCCAGAAAGTCAAAGTCGTGCACATGAAGCCCGGAGGAGAATTGCAACCTTTATCTGTACCTGCTTGGAAATGGGACGATATCAGTATGGACTTTATCAATGGTCTACCCAAGACATCAAGAGGTTTTGATTCCATATGGGTGATCGTGGATCGCCTCACTAAGCAAGCTCACTTCCTGCCAGTGAAGACCAGTTACACCGTCCCCACTTATGCCACTTTGTACAAGAACAACATAGTAAAACTCCATGGCATACCCAAAACCATTATCTCTGATCGTGGTACCCAGTTTGTCGCCAAGTTTTGGAAAGCGTTCCATACCTCACTTGGAACCAAGCTCTTGCATAGTACGGCATATCATCCGCAAACAGATGGACAAACTGAGCGAGTCAACCAAGTGCTAGAGGATATGTTGAGAGCCTGCGTGCTCACCTTCGCAGATACTTGGGATGACTGTTTGCCCTTGGCAGAATTCTCATATAATAACAGCTACCAAGAAAGCATCAAGATGGCACCCTTTGAAGCACTGTACGGTCGCCGTTGTCGTACACCTCTCAGTTGGTCTGAACCTGGAGAAAGGGAATTCTTTGGGGTTGATCTAGTAAAAGATATGGAAGAGAAAGTCAAGCAAATACAAGAGAACATGAAGATTGCACAGTCTCGACAGAAAAGTTATACTGACAAGAGACGTCGACCTCTGCAGTTCGAGATCGGGGATTATGTGTATCTGAGGGTCTCGCCCACCAAAGGAGTCACTCGTTTTGGAGTCAAAGGAAAGCTAGCACCCCGCTACATTGGTCCGTTTGAGATTCTGGATCGTTGTGGCAAGGTCGCTTACAAGCTGAGTTTGCCCGATCATCATCATCCAAATCAACTGGGAACAGCAGCTAGCCGCAGCAACATATTCAGCCTCTGTGGTAGACTGAGCGACAATAGACTGCTTGCGAGAAGACCACGATACAAGAGAAGAACCAATAAATTGACAAGTCCCAGAAGTGGACTTGCGCTCAATGCGACAACTAGCAAAATCGGCATCGGAATAACCGCAAAGGGAGAGGGTGGAGGAAGCTGAATACCAAATCCTGAACTCAGGTGTGAAGCGAAGGTACCTGAAAATGCGCTTCACCGCCTGACGGTGAGAAGTGCGCGGCGACGCCTGAAAGCGCGCGCACAGACACACCGTGAACTGGATGTCCGGGCGTGTCGCCGTCAGGTAGAGCAGCTACCCGATCATGCTTCGGTACTCCTTCTGGTCCATAGCTTCTCCATCCTTGTCCGCATCCAGGGCCATCGTGGTCGACATGGGTGTTGGAAGAGGCTTGGCCTCACCCATATCGAACCTCTTCAGCAAGTCCTTGGTATACTTGCCCTGGTGCACAAACGTCCCTTCTCGGGATTGCTTAATTTGTAATCCGAGAAAGAAAGTCAGCTCGCCCATCATGCTCATCTCGAACTCCCTGCTCATAGTATCTGCAAACTTGGCAACCAAAGCGTGAGAAGAACCACCGAAAATGATATTATCCACGTAAATCTGGACCAAGAGAGTATCAGTGCCTTGCTTGAGGAGAAAGAGCGTTTTATCTACACATCCCATTTTAAAACCCTTAGCAAGCAAAAAGGTTTTCAACCTATCATACCAGGCTCTAGGGGCTTGTTTCAAACCATACAAAGCTTTGTGAAGTTTAAAAACATGGTTTGGAAACTTGGGATTTTCAAAACCGGGGGGTTGTCTAACATACACCTGCTCTTCTATGTAGCCGTTTAAGAAGGCACTCTTGACATCCATTTGAAAAAGTTTGAAACCTTTGGATGCAGCAAAAGCCAAGAGTATTCTAATCGCCTCCAAACGTGCTACAGGAGCAAAAGTCTCCTCATAGTCTATCCCCTCCTTCTGACTATATCCCTGGGCTACGAGTCTGGCCTTGTTTCTCACAACATGGCCATCTTCTCCTCATTTGTTTTTGAAAACCCATTTTGTCCCAATAGGATGACACTTAGAGGGTGGAGACACTAGAACCC
The DNA here is from genome assembly GCA_009763385.1 of Coix lacryma-jobi var. lacryma-jobi. Lineage (NCBI taxonomy): Eukaryota > Viridiplantae > Streptophyta > Magnoliopsida > Poales > Poaceae > Coix > Coix lacryma-jobi. The sequence goes on from CM019830.1 coordinate 82,298,619, forward strand.
AAACCCGATTTCTCTCAAAGTTCTCAAGCTCCTCATGCATGGCATTGACCCAATCCGGATACGTCAAAGCGTGTCCAACATCTCGGGGTTCAAAATCAGCAACGAATGCAGAATGAGCAAAGTGAGACATTTGCCTTGACCGGGTGATGCGTTCGTCGATGCTGCCGATCATCTGTTGAGGCGGGTGCTGGCGCTGAATGTGTTGTGGCGCCTCCCTTGCCGAAGTGGCCTCCCCCTCAACAGCATCTGGTGCCTCCCCAGGTACAAAAGGTACCACTCGGGGTGGCGGATCCCACGGCCCCCAAGAAGAAGAAGTGTCGGGGCCGTGAGTCGTCGTCGAAGCCGCTCCTTGCGGCAAAGCAGGTGGAGGGGGTGCTGGATCATCCATACCTTCAACACCCTTGTCCTCATCGTCAAAAAGAGGCTCACCAACCTCATGATCACCTACACGCTCAAAACAAGAAGAAGGACAAACCATGGTCTCGTCGAAGGTGACATCGGATGTCTCCATGACTCGGTTAGTGTCAAGGTTAAGTACACGATAAGCTCGAGTGTGAGTGCCATAACCCAAAAACACACCGTCAGAAGAACGAGACTCAAATTTGTCCAGGTTGCCCTTTTTGAGTATAAAACAATGGCAACCAAAAACTCTAAAATAACTCACCTTGGGGAGTTTTCCAAAACGCAACTCGTAAGAGGTCTTTTTCAAGAAAGCTCGAAGAAAAATGCGATTGGAAATATAGCATGCAGTGCTCATAGCTTCGGCCCAATATCGCCTAGGAGTCCTATGCTCATCGAGCATCGTCCTGGCCATCTCTACAAGGGTCCGATTCTTCCTCTCTACAACACCATTCTGTGGTGGTGTGTAGGGGGAAGAAAACTGATGCTCTAAACCCAAAGAGTTACAAAACTTCTTAAAATCCAAATTCTTGAACTCGGAACCATTATCACTCCTAATAGCTCGCATTGAGTTCAAAGGGAACTCGTTTTGAAGACGCAAAATCAGATTGCGAGCAAGGGAGAAAGTCTCGGTCTTCTCAGCTAAAAAGAAGACCCACAAATATTTCGAAAAGTCATCAACAACAACAAGCACATACCACTTCCCCCCAACCGAGCTCACCCGAGCCGGACCGACAAGGTCCATATGCAAAAGCTCTCTAGGGCGCTTGGTCATGACCTGAGTCACTGGATGCTGGGGAGCGGCAACCATCTTCCCATGTCTACAAGAATGGCAAACAAGATCCTTCTCCATGGATAACTTGGGCAATCCTCGGATTAGGCCAAGTGAACTAAGTCTTGCAAGTAAGTCGAAGCTCAAATGTCCTAGTCTCCTATGCCACTTCCAAAGATCAGAAGAAGAAGGTCCAGCCACAAGACAACGAGAAATGCCAAAAGACTCCGAGAAATCCGCACGAAAGACTTTCCCAAAGGGCGAAATCACACAAACAAGATTGCCCTGAGGGTCCAAAATACGACTGAGATTCGGTTTAAAACGAATCTCATAGTCATCATCGAAAAGTTGCGAAACAGAAAGAAGGTTAAAATGCAAGTTAGAAACAAGAGCAACATCGCGCAACACAAAGTGCTCATTAACTCGCACCGACCCACGAGACAAAACCTTACCTTTGCTATTGTCACCGAAGGTGATAAACTCCATTCCGGCGACCGGACTAAGACTGGAGAACCACTTGGCGTTTCCGGTCATGTGCCTCGAACACCCGGAATCCACCAACCAAACGTTCTCCAATCGTTTTACCTACATCAATAAAAAGACATAGGGTGAGCATACGGGCCAACACTGGGGTTAGTGAAGTAAGGGGAATACCAGTGTTGGGCCAGCTGCTCAAAAGAACGGTTAGCAGAAAAACCATTCCTAGCACGTCTACGGGGGAAGCGATGACCACGCTGAGGAAGACGTGGTCCGCTGGGGAAGGAGCGCTCACCGCGATACTCAAAACGCGGTGGAGGAAAGCGCTCAACTACAAAACCACCGCCACGGGGTCCATAGCCTACAACAGCAGGCTCCCGCCGGGCACGCTCTCTACGAGGCCTAGGCCTAGGAACTTGAGGCACTGCACCTCTAGCCCTAGCAGCTCTCCTCGAAACATTCGGCACATGTACATCATGGAAAGGATGGTATATGTCCGGGTTGTTCATCTCCCTAGCACGGCGCGCCTCTCTCTTGCACCGAAAGCAGAACTCGCTCAAGTGTCCATCTCTCCCACAATGCTCACAATGGTACCTCACCGCTCTCAAAGGGGGTTATTGGTACACACGGTTGTGGGTGTGGATCACCTTGCCCTTCTGTGGCAACAGCTCCTCGTGAATAGGTGGCATCGTGTCAAGCTTATTCTTCAAGTGGTTGGGTTTGGGATGCCACACTTGGTTCTTGGGTGGAGCTCATGGAGGTTCTTCAAACACCCCATCCTTGGTGGTAGACTTGAGTGGCTCTTTGGGTGGAAGCTTGGTAAGTTTGGGAGTAGTGGTGGAGTTGGGCTTCTCACAAGGGTTAAGACCACTCGACTCTCCAATCTTCCCAAAAGCTGAAACATCAACACCCGGAGCAAAGCCTACACAAGGACCTCCAGCAGCTCGCTTAAATTTGGAGATCATCATCCCGAGCTACGGCTCACCACAAGATACCCATGACAAGATGGTCCGAAGGTATGTGTTTTCCTCCTCGGTTTGCATCTTGTCATGCTTCACATTCGCAATCTCCATCTCCAAACCCTCGCACAAAGCACACCTAGTCACACAAGTGCTACCCGAGCTGGCCTTCTCAAGAGACACAATCTTGGCATTCTTCTCTGCCAACTCGGATTGCAAGCCTGGACAGGTCTTGCACGCACCTAACAACATGGGCCTAGCCCGGAGCTCATCCGCCTCTCCAACCAAAGCAGCATACTTACTTCTCAAAGTGAGAAGGTCAGTCATGTGCTTGGTGCACATCTCGCACTCAACCTCCTCAGACACGACCACGGTGGATTTCGCAAACTCAAGCTCCTTCACCGTGTCCTCCCACTTCTGCCTAAACTCCTTGCGCTCTCTAGCGGCACGCCTAAGCAGCTTATCCTGACTAAGCAAGGTGGCAGTAAGCTTCTCGACCTCAGCAGAAAGCTCGTCATGGGTGAGAGATACCTGGGAGGTGTCGTCGTCGTCGTCGTCGTCGTTCCGAGGAGCGTGCTCCAGCTTGCCGTCGACCTCATCACCAAGGGCCATGGTGCAGAAGCCGTTGTCGTCGGCGAAGAAGCAGAGACCGTTCAACTTGTCCTTGATCCTCTTCTTCTTCTCGGACTCGCCATCGCTTGAGCAAGCGGAGTCGTCATCCGAGCCGTCGACGTCGCTGAGCGTGGCGAAGAACGCACGCTGCTCAGCCTGGGCCTTCTCCAAGTACTTCTTCTTGATGTACTCCTTGGCGAAGCCGCCCCTCCGCTTGTGCCTCGCGGGGACGTACTTCTCCTTGCGCTTGCCGAAGTCATACTTGTGCCCATGATCGCCCTTCCCAGATGTGTTCTTCTTCTTGGGACAGTTGGCGATGAAGTGATCGGGGTCGCCGCACTCATAGCATCCTGAGCGTCCTCCTACGCGATGACGGTTCATGCGGTTGTTGTGGAACCGCGAAAACCGGTTGGCGAGCATTGCCAACTCGTCATCCCCCAAAGACTCCAGCTGGTCCTCTGTGATAGAAAAGAGTGAAGAGAGTGCAAATCCTCCAGAGGGGTTAGCAGAAGAGCCAGAAACCAAAGCCATAGTCGGGCCAGAAGGATTCTCATAAGAAGCCCTCGACATGGCGTCAATCTCACTAGACTTGAGCTTACTAAAGAGCTCGTCGCAAGTGAGGGTCTCATAGTTAGACGATTCGATGATTGCCTGGACCTTTGAGTCCCACACTGACCGATCAAGAGTGTGCAAAAGCTTCAAAGCCCTCTCATGATCGTCAAAAGGCAACAGCTCCTTGTTCGCTCTCATCTTGTTGACAATGACCTGAAAGCGAGCGAATAAACTCTCTATGCTCTCTCCAGGCATGTGTCGAAAGTTCTCGTACTCCCGCTTGTGCGACTCGTAGAGACGAGATTTGACTTGAGAAGTTCGCTCATGGAAGCGCATGAGGGTAGCCCAAATCTCACAAGCCGTGGGGAGGTGAGAAACGCGATCAAACTCGGACATGCTCAAACAGGAGAAAAGAGCGTTACACGCTCGGCTATTAGCATCGTGCTCATCCATCTGAAGCTGAGTAACACGAGCAACCAAGACAACGTAATCATCCCTGTTGCAAATCTCCCAAACAAAAGAGCCCATGCTCTGAAGATAGGCTGACATGCGTATCTTCCAATACGCATAGTTCGTACCATCAAAGAACGGCGGTTTGCCCACGCCGCAATCCATGTCGCCTTCGGTGGATCTGGAACCGGCTAAGGTGGAAGATCCTTAACCCGCTCTGATACCAATTGAAGGACCGAGAAAGCATTAGCAAGGCGACCAGAGGGGGGTGAATGGGAGCTCAAAAATTTCTCTTGAAACTTTGGCCAAATGTCCCAAAATCAACCCCCAAAAGCTACGACCAAAACCGTGATGCCTACGACCCTTGGAAGAGGGTGGATGATCCCTAGGATCACAGCGAGGCACCACAAAGCGATAGCAAACCAAACACCACAAGCTTCGGCACAAGTTCAACCCTCAAAAACCAAGTCTCGAACGTAGATAGACGGCTACGTCGAGAAATCCCCAAATACGGATGCTAACAAGTAGCAAAGATACCTAGAAGGGTTCCTTGGTCAACTACAAGGCCAAACAAGAAGTTCGGAAACTAAGCGAGGAAGCCGGGAGAGCAAACGCACAAAATCGGAGGCTTCAGCCAATCCGCGGACTGTCCGGCCCTGGGGTCCCGGACTGTCCGCCCCTACTGCGGACTGTCCGCGAGGGGATGGCGGACTGTCCGCCGATGGAAAACGAGAAACAGCAACTCTGCTGGAACCTCCCTGGACGTTCCCGGACTGTCCGCCAAACACAACGGCGGACTATCCGCGGTTCAAAAATCACTTGCTCCTCAGCGCGGAGTCTGGCCACTGGTTCGGCCAAACCCGACGCGCGGACTGTCCGCCGGTCAAAACCGCGGACTGTCCGCCAATGAGCAGAGAGGGCGATTTCAGTCGCCTCCTCTCCAAATCTCTCCAAATTCGATCCAAATCAAAATCCCACGTTCCCAAACTTGTAGAAGATGATCATGGGGTAGTTAGGAGACTATCCCCAAGAAATCATCCACTCAAATCGATTCAATCACCGGGAAATCGAAAGAGGAAGATCAAGAACGAAAAAGCACCACGAAAACGAAATCAACCCGATCTACTTGTTCGTGACGAGTTAGATGAATTCCTTTGGTCGAAATGACCTCCTCTCAAAAACGAACAAGATGATTCAAACGGATTTCGCAAAGACGCAGTATGGAGAGAGATCGAGCGACGGGAAAAACGCGAAGAAAATAGGAACGCGAAGAACAAGAACCAAAATGCGAATCAAGTCATCGATCTGCAACCGTGTGGCTACCACGCGCTACAACAGTGAGGTTACAGCCTCACTTCCTCAAAATCTCTAGTACACAGAGGTATGGTTCTCTGCGGATCTCAGCTAGCTACAGCAGTGGATTGGGAGAGCAGGAAACCCTAGAAGCAAAGAGCAAATGAACTGAGATAGATGGGGAGGTGGGTGTCTCCCCCTACTTATCCTAATTCTAACTATTCCTAATTCCCACTCTACCCCTAACTACTTACAGAGCGAACCAGCTAAACCCTAAGGTTATTCTGGACCAACTTGATGGTAGGTGGATCCGACGGCCACGCCCGCACAACTCGTAGCGTTGCCTCGACGCAACCTCCCGATTGCCGCCATGTGCCGCCCTCGTTCTGCACCCCCGGTTTTGTGGCCCAAACCGGGAAACCAGCCTTTCCAGCCAATCCCCGGTTTTGAGGCCCAAACCGGGAAACCAGCCCACCAACGCCTGAGTTTTGTGGCCTAAACTCAGCAAACCCTTAGCGCCCAGGTTTTGATGCCCAAACCTAGAAACCGTCCTCAGCCCGAGTTTTGTGGCCAAACTCGGAAACCATCCGCGTCCAGGTTTTGAGGCCCAAACCTGGAAACCATCCACCCGATGGTTTTTCCCTGGCTCTACCGCCAAACCGAAGCTGTAGAGGGGATGCACCTCCCGTGCACCCCGTCCACCGACACGTGTCCCCAAGTCCACGACTCAGGCAACACATGACTGCAAGTCTTCGCTCGTCGCTGTTCCAGGCTGTCAGCCACCACAGCTGATCCTCGGGCCACCGGTCCCTCAGTCCAAGCCTCACGTCCGCCCTTCGCCACTCTCGGTCCATCGGCACGACACGTCTCTACTTGACCTTCACCTCGCCTCTGATCAATGTATCCGTGCTCGACACCTGCACAACACAAGCCAAAGAACATGCGCATCATCCCAGTTGACAATCACTCATCACTCAGAGACTCGGCATACACCCATGTATCCGCATGAAATTCCAAATCGATTCGCGTTTTGAGTTTGTATTCTTCGCGTTCTCGGTTTTGCCTTCCTGGAGATTCGCTTGGTTCTTCCTCTCCGAGGAACGGTTTTTGATTCCACTTGAACACACTTCTTCTAGATCGTGAGGCGCATCTTTTCACCGAAGGAGTTCGTCTCAAACCTCACGAGCTGGTAGATCGGCCGATTTTTGTGTTGGATCAGTTTTCTCTCTGTTTCCCTCAAATCTCTTTGATTCACCGATTTGGAATTAGGTTTGAGCCATGATCTCTTAGGAGTATCTCACTAACTTCCTTGTGACCTCTCAGATGGAGTCCTAGCCCCAGAGCTTTTGATTCGGAAGAGATTGGGTTGAATCACCGAAGAACTGTGCAGTTTTCGGGGGCATCGGACGCTAGTCATGGGAGCATCAGACGCTGCTGTTCATAGCATCAAACGCTCCGGTGACATGTGTCAGTTCTGGTGTTTTTGAGTGGACATCGAACGTTGGGCATCGGACGCGTCCGTTGGTCATCGGACGCACCTGAGCCTGAGCATCGGACGCTGACCTGTTACTGTAGCAGCGTCCGATGGTCATGCAATAAGGTTCCAGAAAGAACCTGTTTGCATCGGACGCGTCTGTTGGGTTGACATTGGACGCTGCCAGTGTCTGATGCAGTGAATTCTTCACTGTTTCCTCCGTGGTTCGTTCGTCCGACTTCGGATTTGGTTTCCGGCTTTTGCGTTGGACTTCTCCGGTTGTGTAGTGTCTCGATGTGCTTCTTGGAAGCATCCACTCTACATCTAGGGTCGTGGAAACTTGCAAGCTCGTGTCTTGCTTTTGGGGTGACTTTCTGGGACAAAGGCTATCTATTTCTGGAGAAGAAATTTGAGGCTCCCATTCACCCCCCCTCTGGTCGCCAATTCGGTCCTTCATATGTGTTTTCTTCCTCGGTTTGCATCTTGTCATGCTTCACATTGGCAATCTACATCTCCAAGCCCTCACACAAAGCACACATAGACACACAAGTGCTACCCGAGCTAGCCTTCTCAAAAGACACAATCTTGGCATCCTTCTCTGCCAACTCGTATGGCAAGCCTGCACAAGACTTGAATGCACCTAGCAACTGTTGGTAGTTCTTAACTTCACTAAAGATAGAACTAGGCAACTATCCCAGGTAACGGCCCAGAAATGCTTGTTGACACTTGCTAACGTCGTTACTAGTAGACTATGGAATCTATTCCTGGCAACGACGTCAGAAATGCTTGTAGCAAGTCCAGTCACTATACCTAAAGGAGTGAAGCTAAAGCAACTATCTACTAATGGAAAATCGGGTTGTCAATCCCGACACTAGTAGGAGCTAGCTAGAGAGATTGCAATCTACCTAGAGGAGATTCTGCAAGCGCACAGAACTGTCATAGTAGCACTTCGCCTGGGAGTACCAGGTGTCGATTTATTTGATCCCAAGGGAAGGCTAGGGTGGTGTATGAGTCGAGTCAAGGAGGGGATGAGAGTCGAAGAATAAGAAAAGGGAAAAGGGGAGAGGAGAAGAGAGGAAATGAAAGGGATGAGAGGATGAGTGGCTAGAAAGAGTATATGGATGGATAGGTAAGGATGAATGAAATGGCTAAGGTAAGGTGGATAAATAGGTAGATGGGATAATTAAGGATAACTAATATAACTAACTAATAACTAATAACTACTCCAAGATAACTACGAAGCAAGATAACTACATAGCAAGATAACTACGAAGCAAGATAGGCAAATGTTAATAAAGCAACTAAGTTAAGTATAGTTTTAATCCTATCTTGTCAAGTACCGAGGCGTACTAGCCTTTACCACTGACTTAGGTTGAACGCTAGCACAATGAGCCTATCTGAAGGTAAGTCTATAACTAAGCACCACACTTAATTATATTTTAACTATCTATACCCTAGCTTTGAATAGAGACACCCTTGCGGACGTCAGAGCAAATACTTGACTTAATAAGATAAACACTAAACTAACTAAGCAACCTATTGGCAAAGATCAAACACTAAGCACACTAGAGATTAACTACTATGGCTAAGTGAATTGAACTGTAGGATAACTAGGTCACACTCAGGGCACTTGATAAAGTAATACTGAAAGTAATACTAAAGTAATATTGGAATAATGATAAGCGTACCTGAGATACAAGAGAGCAAACCAGACCAGAGACGCCGGGAAATCAACCGACCTCCGATGCCAGTCACTCGCACCCGCTTCTATCCTAGCAAGCTCTACGCTACTATACCACTGGTCAGGGCTGAGCTGTGCTAAACTAAGAACTGCGCTGCAGCGAGGGCACTAGAGCTATGCTCTCTCTACTAGCTAACCTACTTGCCTAAGCTCTCTGAGCTTCTAACCTAGCTCTCACTTGCTTCTCTTGCTTTCTGCCTTTCTTGCTTCCTTGCTTCCTTGCTTGAAATGAAGTGACGCCTGCAGGGGGGTATTTATAGCCTTGTGGAGTGAGGGGAGTACTTATAGGGGGCAGCCAGCCGACCTAGGGCAAACCCTAGTGGCGCCCGCCACCCCCCTGGCCGTTGGATGCACCGTCACTGATCCTACGGTCTCCAGGGACTCCTCCAAGGCGGTTGCATGTCCAAATAACCGTCATTAGGTCATGATCCATGCCACTCCCCTCCTGAGTCGTTCGATTCAACCGACCTAGTGACCAAGGGCCAGGAATTGGCCTTGGGAGGTTACACGGATCGGTGACGTGGAAGGGAGTGGATTTGGGCCAACTCAAGTGGTGGGCGCCACCTAGGGGTGGCGGGCGCCACCCCCTGAGGCCCAATTGGGCCCTGCTGAGTGGGCTTAGCCTTTGGTGGTTCAAATATCCAAATTTGGTTCAAATCCTGCATTCAAATCAAAATCTATGGACATGTGGAATTAGGTTGGTTTGAAACCTATTTGACTACATTTTATGCCTTTTTGGTGAATTTTAGGGTAAAGTGTTGATGGTAAAATAGGTGTTTAAGGACCATCAATGTTGACACTTCTTAATGCAACCACTAGAACTAGACTATGGAGCCTAATCCCCGGCAACGGCGCCAGAGATGCTTGTTGACACCAGAAGTGGCAAACGGATATACCGCAAGCATACGATAATCAATTGTAGCCTTTCACCGGGAGTATTCCAGGTATCGTAATTCCACAGGGAACGTGAAGTGGATTAACTAGAAGTAGGGTCGTCAAAGGATGATCAAAGGGTATATGATAACTGGGATAGAAAGGTCTTTCTAATATCAATATCTGGTACTGGTTTTCTAAGAGTACTGAGGTTTTCCACCTCATTCCTTACTGGGGGCGAAGGACGAAACAGTAGTTGATTAAAAGGTTTTCCACCTAACAACTACTGAGGCGGCAATGCTGCTACCCAACTATTATTTTCAACTTGCCTACAACACTTGAGAGGAACTCCAAGCACTGGCTGTGTCTGTCACTCTACCACCAGGCGTCTACACAAGTGCGACAAGAAGTCCACACTGGCAAGATATCGCCTAGACACCACGTCTACACTAATCTTACTACTCTAAAGCTAAGCTTATTAGGCCTAGAGCACTTCAACAAAGTAAAGCAATGTGCCAAGTAAAAGAACTGTAAACTTAAATTACCAGACCAGAATATTAAGTACTAGAAGGACTCAGATGTAACACTTACAAGAAGAATCGCATCCGCTGAGGCGCACCTTGGAGAAGATTCCTGACAGGCCGGGACTCCTCCGTGGAACTCCTCACTCCCTTCCCTCTCTTCTAACACTAAAGCTACTAAGTAGGCTTTCTCTCCTTGGATGCATCTAAATGAAGAGCTCTAGGGGGGTATTTATAGCTTGGAGGTAGAGTAGCGGCTACTCCGGTGCCACGTCAGCAATCCGCGTGCTCTCCTTCCTTGGCCATTAGATCAAACCGCCATAGTAACCGTCATGGATGGATGGCCTTGATTTCTTCACGTGTGAAACATGTGCAAACAACCGACATTGGATGGGGTTCACCCTGGGGTCGGCCGACCCCAGCCAATGACAGGTGGGCCCAACACTTTGCTTCTAGAAGGTGCTGATGTCACCAGGCTGAATAGTGTAGCCAGGGCCCACCAAAGGGGGTCGGCCGACCCCCCTATGACAGGGTTGGCCCACCTTCTTCTCTCCCTTGGTGACCCTACATGTCATGGAGCAAGTCTTGTGGTGATGGTTGCATTTGGTTTTGGTGTGGACCCATGAATCCATGTGCTTCTCATCTTGCACCATTGAGTAAAAGCACATGTTTGATCCAAGGGTTGATATTGGCCTGAGCATGCTTCTCTTGGATCGTGCCATGTCACCTTGGCCGAGGTGGCCACCAAGGTGGGGTCGGCCGACCCCCTTGGTGGGCCCACCTAGCCTCATTTTGTTCATTTTGGCATCTCCTACAAGTTCACAAGCTAAGAGTACAAGTCGAACTTATTAGTGATAAATATGCTCATGATATGCTATACTTCCTTGAAACCGAGGCCTGTTGACGGTATTTTGATAAGGTAAAACATGCTATAACTTCCGTCAACAAGATCCCCCACACTTGAATCTTTGCTCGTCCTCGAGTAAAGGTTAGAGAAAGTGAACAAGTGATTATTACATACTTAAAATGATAATGATCATAAAGCATCATTCCTAACATAGTTTATACAAATGGGTTATGTGGTACTGTCTATCATATATCCTTTAGATGTTGAGAAAAGGAACAAATCTCAAAGCAAAGTCATCTCCCTGAATTTTTGTTCTTGGTACTTAGAGTTTTTAAGACAGTTTGAAAGGAAAACACATAGTTCATGCTTACTCCTCATATAGTACTCTCAAAACACTCTTATAGGTGTTTGGTTCCTCACCAAGGCATAGTATGTGATTGCCTTATTTTTGTTTTATCCTAATCTATCAGGCTTATGTGGAGTTTGGTAGGGATAAACAAAGTAGCATACTTGTTTTGCATATATTGTAAAGTCAAAACAAGGATCCAAGGAGAAGAATGTCATAATCCTAGATCAAGATGTGCATGTGTGTGGAAAGTATGTGGACTAGAATAATGCTCCTTTAATATAATCTCTCTCTACTTTATTTTACCTTGAGACATGGCTAGCATTTTTCAACAATGGACCTTCATGTGTCCATATTTTTTTAGTGGACCTTCATGTGTCCAAATTTTTTTTTACTGGACCTTCATGTGTCCACATTTTTTTCTTTTTCTTTTGCTTAGCCTTAATGTCTCTTTTTTACTAACTAGAGTTAGAGAGAGAGATATTGTAGAACTTTAATGTACGGAGCATCTATAGAGTGGAAATGAATGGCATGTGCAGGCATACTTCCAGTGTAGAAGTTGCATATGTAGATGGTGTGTACGTGATCTTGATCTTGGGATTATGACAAAATTCTCGACTAGGGTCAACAAGGTTTGACCAAACTCAAGACAAAAACAAGTAGCATGTGCGTAAAGGGTTTTGCTCATGTATGCATATGTATGGTTTTGGTAGGTATTTCTCACTATAGAGGAGTAAATGATACTATGGTTTTGAGATATTTTCAAAAACAAATCTCTAAGCTCCTTAAACAAAAATAGGTTTGAGTCTTAAGCCAAGATTTATCTCACTTTTAACAACTTAGTCAATACGGTTTCCTAATTTAGTTTACCCATGAGTGTAAACATATGTAAGAACATGGTTTTATGTCATTAACATTCTTAGCATATCATAACTCAAGTCACTTTGTAGCTTTTTATTTTATTTTATTCAGAATATGGAATGATTATGAAACTGCTTGAACCGAAAGGAGAAAAGGGGAAACGAACCAGACAGTAGTGTTGAGCTTACTGTGCAGAGGAGAGCTGGTGGGCCCAGGTCACCATGGTGGGGTCGGCCGACCCCACCAAATGGTGGTTTTCGTTGCCATTTGCTTTTTCCTCCATTCAGTTTTACATCTGCAAAAACACTTTTCAAAAATTCAAGAGAACGGGGGTCGCCTGACCCCTTGCTTACCTCTGTTTTGTGCACTGCAGCGTGTCAGCCTGTGCTTAGCAGTTCAGTGTGGTTCAGTGATGGAATCTGGGGGTCGTCCGACCCCTCCACACTTGAATTTTTCAATAAATGAACTCTGAACATGACGCAGAGGTAAAATGCAAAGCGCTCTACTGGTGGCAAACACACCAGTAGAGACGACGTATATTTTATTTATTCTCTAAGAAGGGAAATACATTGGAAATAAATCTAAGATGAAACATGGAAATTCAAAATAAATTTAACATGGAACTTTATTCTAACCTAAGCTAAACTATTTATGGGGATGGGGGGTCTAGGAGGTCATCCCGCCCCATAGCCCTGGCGAAGCGTTTGAGCTTCGCAGAGGTGCTAATGCTAAGATGGCGAAAGTCATCTTCTAAGTCTTTATTCGCCATCTTCAACTCTGACACCATCTCCTCCAGCACCTTATTCCTTGTTTGCAGGGTGGAGGTGACGTGCATCAGCCTCTCCAGATCTGTTTTCTCGTCTTCCTCCTCGAATTGTCCCGGCGGCCCCTTGATCGACGGAGGGTCCATCCTCCGCCGAATAGAAGCCTGGGACTCCAGGGACTCCCGCAGCTCGCCCTTCTCTTCCGTGTTGAGAGAAGGGACGACCACCTTCCCTCGGTCATGCCCACCGGCCATGATCCGATGGGTCTTCCAGAACGTGGGCGTCGACGGGGAGTACGACGAAGTGTACTCCGTACTCCCTGTTGTCGTGGTGATTGCGCGTGGGTTCTCCTCCAGCTGGGCCTTCCCCTTCAGCGCGAGTTGGCCCGTGGTCGGCCTAGTCGGCGTGATGGAGCGGCCGGGGGATTTCCTGATCCCCCTTCTTGGAGTCAGCGAGCGGGACGATGCCGCCACGCGAGGCGATGGACGGGGGGTGGTCGGCCGACCCCTGGTGGGATCGGGCGACCCCGCCACCGGCCCGGCCAGCCCCCCTGGTGGAGGTACCATGGCTAGCGGCACCGCATCGATCACGTTGATCGCGAGGGCCTGCTCTAGATCTTCGGTTAGGGCCCGTCATGGCGTGGGTGTTGCAGGGCGCGTAGGCTTGCTGGTGGGTGCCATGGCTAGTGTTTTAGGTCGCGGTGGAGAGTGCAGGGAAGGCTAGGAGGCTCTGGCCTTGCGTGGAATTGCGAGTAGGAGGAAGAAGGAGATGGGAGCAAGGTTAAATAACGGCTGCGGGCGACTACGACACAGATTTTTCACGGGATCGTCGCGGAAAGCTCGCAACTTCAGAGAGGTTGTTGCGCCGCCGTCCCAATCCCGCAAGGCGGGGATCGACCGACCCCTCAGGTTTTGGATTTGGGGTTTATCTCCACGGGTTGTTATCCCGTCGCCGCGGTGAACTCATCTGCGAGTCGAACCTCCCCGAGGCGGGGTCGCCCGACCCCCTTGGTGGGTGTCCAGCGCGGTCATGTCCCCAGCTCGAGCCCCTCTACGTGATTGTGCAACTCTTATTGTAGGTGGGCCCCATATAGGGATCGCCCGACCCCCTAACTGGGGTCTATGGGCCCCACCTCAAAGCCTAAGGTAAGTCTAGCCTATCCCTTCTCGAACCATGAAGTGGCATTTCTCCCAGTTCAAGATCAAGTGCTTTTCTTGACAGCATTGTAAGACACGGTCCAGATTCTCTAAGCAGTGATCAAAGGTTGTTCCATAGACTGAAAAGTCGTCCATGAAAACTTCCATGATTTCTTCTATCATATCCGAGAAGATGGACATCATGCACCTCTGAAATGAAGCAGGGGCATTGCACAGGCCAAATGACATGCGCCTGTATGCATATGTCCCATAGGGGCATGTGAACGTGGTCTTACTTTGGCCGTCGGGATGGATTGGAATTTGATGGTACCCCGAATACCCATCAAGGAAACAAAAGAAGGAATGTTTGGCTAGCCGTTCCAACATCTCATCGATGAATGGCAATGGAAAGTGGTCTTTCTTTGTGGCCTTGTTAAGTTTTTAGTAGTCTATGCACATTCTCCATCCTGTGACGGTTCGTTGTGGAATCAATTTGTTGTTTTGATTTTTAACAATCGTCATTCCTCCTTTCTTAGGAACTACTTTGATGGGGCTGACCCACTCGCTGTTTGGAACAGGGTAGATTATGCCCGCGTGAAAGAGCTTTAAGACCTCCTTCTTTACTACTTCTCTCATCGCATTGTTGAGCCTCCTTTGTGGCTCTCTAGAAGGTGTAGCATCAGGTTCGATCGGAATGTGATGTGTGCAAAGAGCAGGACTAATTTCCTTGAGATCTTGCAACGAATATCCTAAGACGGATCGGTGTTTTTCGAGGACGGTGATGAGTTTCGAAACTTCTTCCGTTGTAAGTCGATCACTAATGATCACGGGAGTCTCTCTATCACCATTAAGGAAGGCATACTTAAGCCCAGAAGGAAGTGGCTTAAGCTCTATAGAGGGTTTTGGTGGAGGTTCAGACTCATCCAAGTCTAATGGTTCATCTAAATCAGTGTCTTCTTCTTGGATAAAGTCATGGGCGTCTTCTTCTAGATCGGTTTGAGAAGTTTCTATTGAAGATACCGACATCACCTCTTCTATTGGATCAGGCTCGGGTTTTGGTTCGGCTATCGAATTAACGGAGCCGGCAAAAGGAACTGAAAGATCTAGATCCTTCCCAAGGTGACCCTTAACGCTCCCTTCACGAAATCCCTCAATGAATCTCATGAGTGGGTGCCCAATTAACAAGTCAACCTCGTCTACGTCAAAGACATAGAAGTTTGCGAGGAAGCTAACTTTGTTAATTGTGATAGAAATATTCTGTGCAATCCCGCACCTCTCGACCAATTTTCCAGAAGGAAGCTTAAGGAATTTATTGGTCGGGTTTAGCGGTTCCTCACCTAGGAGTGTTAACATCAACAATTTAGACATTAAATTTACTCCTACAGCGGGATCATAGAGGGAATCTACAGCCGTCTTGTTTATGGCACACGGTATGGATGTGAAACAGGATAGAAGCTTAACGACATCTAATGATGCTTCAGCCTCCCTGAACCATTCGTTGCTCATAATTGACATGAGCTCTTGGGCAGTCGCCTTAAGGTAACTTGCCTCAAACTGGGTTGGCATGTGGTTATTAGGAGCTCTACGGGCTGTGGATCTCTTCTGCACAAGTTGTTTCGAGACATTGCCATAATCGGCGAAAAGATCTGTCTCGATATTTAGAGGATAATCCAAAGGATGAATTACTTCTTCCTTTGGAGGAGTAGGTGGTTGTGGTTCAGGTTTGACAGCTTGGGGTATAGGTAATGGAGTTTTAGCTATCGTGGGTTCGTCCCTAGGAGTTTGATCTTCCTCTAGAGTTTCACCATGGTCAGCGGTGTAGGAGGTGTTCTTGAGAATGGTCGCAAGGACTTCCTTACCTTCACTAATGGGTAAATGGAGGAAAGCACCTTTAGAGGCTAAATCAAGGAATTGTGCGGAGTTTTGGCTAAGACCGAGATAGAAATGTTGCATAAGGGTTGGCTCGGTTATAGCTAAATCTAGGCCAAAGGATGCTAAGTCTGTAAGTCGTGCCCAGGCCGCACCTAGATATTCCTTCTCGTCTTGTTTGAAGTTTAGCACATCTCTATGAAGACGAGCTACGCGGGATATGGGAAAGTACGTTAAGCAGAACATGGCTTGCAGTTTCTCCCATTCTCTGTTCACACTACCAACATAGCGAGTATACCAGCGTCTAGCTTTTCCTGTTAACGAGAACGGAAATAGCTTCCACTTAATAGTGACTCGCCTCATCCCTTGGATGTGAATACACGAACAAAGTTGTTCGAAATCACGTAGGTGGATATAATGATTCTCATCTACTTCTCCTAAAAAGGGATTCTCCTGAACCATCGCTATGAGGCTGGGGCAAAGCTCACAGCGAACTACCAAAATGGCATGAGATGAACTAGGCGGCTCCAACTCAGCGCCCGATGGAGCAGCGTAGTCAAAAAGGGTTGTTTGGTCCATATTGATTTATGAAATAAAAGTTCTAATCAAACTACGATAACTTTAACGACTTTGTTCTAGCTAACACAACTACCGTTCCTCGGCAACGGTGCCAGAAAAGCTTGTTGGCACTTCTTAATGCAACCACTAGAACTAGACTATGGAGCCTAATCCTCGGCAACGGCGCCAGAGATGCTTGTTCACACCAGAAGTGGCAAACGGATATACCGCAAGCGTACGGTAATCAATTGTAGCCTTTCACCGGGAGTATTCCAGGTATCATAATTCCACAGGGAACGTGAAGTGGATTAACTAGAAGTAGGGTCGTCAAAGGATGATAAAAGGGTATATGATAACTGGGATAGAGAGGTCTTTCTAATATCAATATCTGGTACTGGTTTTCTAAGGGTACTGAGGTTTACCACCTCATTCCTTACTGGGGGCGAAGGACGAAATAGTAGTTGATTAAAAGGTTTTCCACCTAACAACTACTGAGGTGGCAATGCTGCTACTCAACTATTATTTTCAACTTGCCTACAACACTTGAGAGGAACTCCAAGCACTGGCTGTGTCTGTCACTCTACCACTAGGCGTCTACACAAGTGCGACAAGAAGTCCACACTGGCAAGATATAGCCTAGACACCACGTCTACACTAATCTTACTACTCTAAAGCTAAGCTTATTAGGCCTAGAGCACTTCAACAAACTAAAGCAATGTGCCAAGTAAAAGAACTATAAACTTAAATTACCAGACCAAAATATTAAATACTAGAAGGACTCAGATGTAACACTTACAAGAAGAATCGCATCCGCTGAGGCGCACCTTGGAGAAGATTCCCGGCAGGCCGGGACTCCTCCATGGAACTCCTCACTCCCTTCCCTCTCTTCTAACACTAAAGCTACTAAGTAGGCTTTCTCTCCTTGGATGCATCTAAATGAAGAGCTCTAGGGGGTATTTATAGCTTGGAGGTGGAGTAGCGGCTACTTCAGTGCCACGTCAGCGATCTGCGTGCTCTCCTTCCTTGGCCATTGGATCAAACCGCCATAGTAACTGTCATGGATGGATGGCCTTGATTTCTTCACGTGTGAAACATGTGCAAACAACCGACATTGGATGGGGTTCACCCTGGGGTCGGCCGACCCCAGCCAATGATAGGTGGGCCCACCACTTTGCTTCTAGAAGGTGCTGATGTCACCAGGCTAAACAGTGTAGCCAGGGCCCACCAAAGGGGGGTCGGCTGACCCCCCTATGACAGGGTTGGCCCACCTTCTTCTCTCCCTTGGTGACCCTACATGTCATGGAGCAAGTCTTGTGGTGATGGTTGCATTTGGTTTCGGTGTGGACCCATGAATCCATGTGCTTCTCATCTTGCACCATTGAGTAAAAGCACATGTTTGATCCAAGGGTTGATATTGGCCTGAGCATGCTTCTCTTGGATCGTGCCATGTCACCTTGGCCGAGGTGGCCACCAAGGTGGGGTCGACCGACCCCCTTGGTGGGCCCACCTGGCCTCATTTTGTTCATTTTGGCATCTCCTACAAGTTCACAAGCTAAGAGTACAAGTGGAACTTATTAGTGATAAATATGCTCATGATATGCTATACTTCCTTGAAACCGAGGCCTGTTGACGGTATTTTGATAAGGTAAAACATGTATAACTTCCGTCAACAATCAACAAGCTACCCCAAGCTAACCTGTTGCTCGTCCTCGAGCAACAATGCGGTTTAAGCATTGAGCATGAAATATATAGCAACTTAAGATGTATACAAGTGCATATTGTATAGTGAGAAATAACTTAGTATATAACATTAATTATAGCAATGTGGGGCTTATAGCTTTTCACTTCAAACATGCAAGAGTGAAATAAAGTAGTAGATAGGAAACTTTTATCTTGCTTAGGTTTAACTAGGATTCTGTCTGGAGGTTTTTTAAGGTTTTCAAAAGATAAAAACTTGCTTAAGTCCTCCAAGATTCACTCAATCACTCAATGGTGTTTAAATCCTCACTTAGGCCAAAATGTAGCCTCTCCTATTTCTAAAGAATGATATGTGGAGTTATAGGTAGGCTAAGAATCATGAGCAAATTTCCTAATGTTTATTGCTAAGCCAGACACTCAGATCATAAGGAGCAGCAAATCATAAAAATGGATCAAGATGTGCATGTGTGGTTATGTGGAAGTGTATAGAGAGATATTTCATAATCCTTCCTAGTTAATTTCTGGGGTCTAGAGCTAATGATAACTCTCTCTCTCTCTCTCTCTCTCTTTCTATACATAGTGAGTCGACAAAAATGTGTCCTCACATTTTCTCAGGACATAGTCCGCTCTTGAGCTACTTTGCTCACTTTTTTTCCATATCTCTCTTTTTAAGCTCTAGATTTCCCCAGATTGTCTATAGGAAAGGATTTTAGAAATGAAAAGGGGGAAGAGAGAGAAATGCTTATTCCCAGTGTAGGAATAGCATAAGGCTAGCAATGGAACGTTTGGCAAGGTATTGCATATCTCCAGTGTAGAGAATGAGCAATTTATTTGGTGGTTGCAAACTTCCAAAGTGGAGAGTAGGCAATTTATGGTGGGTGTGTGAATCTTGATCAAAAGATATGATAAGCTTCTCTACTAAGATCTATGAGGTCTAACAAAGCACAACACAAACAAAGCTCTTTGTGGTTTTGACTAACAAATATTTGGCTAGTGGTGGGATGGGATAAAATCCAGGAGGAACTTTTAGCAATGTTTTCATGTTTTAAAAGAAATCCTCCAGATTTTGTCCTAAGTTCACCTTGGCAAGTTTAAAGAATTACTCCATTTATTACTAACTTTATTCACTAAGCATGATTTCAGTTAAAGCATGTGCAACCCACAAAAGCTACAACTTAGATAAGACCAGTTATTCAAACCATAACAATAGCATTTGCATGACATATTTCAAATCTTATTTAGGTTTCAACTTGTTTAAGCAGATTTCATCAATTTTATTCATGGAATGGTTACTGAGGCAAGCATGTAACATTCAAAAGATATAGAATTTAAGAACCGAATCATAAAGAGTAAGGTTGAAACATACCTTATTGGCGCGAGGATCTCCCCCAAGCTGGCTTCTTGCTTGGTGAAGGATCTTCTTCTTCTCAGTCGGAGCTCTTGTTCTCATTTTATTAAAAAGGAAACTAGCTAATGTTGTGAAAAAGGGAAACTATCCTATTATGATATTTTATTATTCTAGCTAAGTTAACATATACTTATACATATAACTAATGATAACTGATTTTTTAGTTACATGCATGACATATGTTATTTATTTGAAAAAGGGAAATTTGAAGGGAAATTTTAAAAGTAAATCCATACCTTAGATCCATGGAATTTCATCCTTATTGGGTAGATCTTCTTCCTTGGGTGCTTCTTCTTTAAGTACTTCATCGGGTTCTTCTTCTTTTGGCACCTCTCTTTTGTCATGTGAATTACACAACTCAGGACAAGGTGGTTCTTTCTTTCTGTTCCACCTTGTTCTTGGGCGCCTCTTCTTGATACGAACGGGTTTTGCTTCCTGCATGTTAGCGGCATATGCGGGACCACGGGAAAAGGAGAATATTTCCTTCCGCCCTCCTAATGTCATTTGCATTTTACCACTCCCCACATATATGCAAGCATCAACAATGTTCAAGAAAGGTCTACCTAAGATTAGAGGCACATCTTTCCTATTTCCCATATCTAGTATTATGAAATCAGCAGGAACATATGAACCTCTAATATGAACAGGAAAATCAGTGATTATTCCTTCTACATAGCATGTTGATTGATCAGCTAGCATGACATGGGCAGATGTGGATGACATGGGTGGAAAGAACGAGTTTTCATAGAAATCCTTAGATAAAATGTTCACACTCGATCCTAAATCACACATGGCATTTTTAAAGACTTCACCAAAGATTGAGCATCTAATTATGGGACTACCAGGATCACCCTTTTTAACAGTCATGGTTTGATCTTCATAATAGTTAAAATATTTTATTTCAACCATATTTGCAGTTTCCATGTTAGGTTTAGCCAGAATTTTGCCAGGTTCAAAAGATGGTATACTTGCAGCAAGTTGAGCTAATTGGGTTTCTAGTATTTTATTAAAACTTAATTGATTTTTCAGAGCATATGAGAAATCTTCCAATTTAGCATTTATATTCTCAAGGGTTTTATCATTTGACATTAATCTCTTATTCAAGAAATCAGTAGTTCTACCTTGTGAGTAAACTAAATTCTTCAAGAATGAGAAATTATCAGTACTTTGGAAATTAGAGCGAGGGAATGAATTATTACCTTGAGAGTTGGAGTGCTGATTCCATCCTTGATTTTGTTGGCGGAAACCGTTGTTGTTGTTGTTGTTGTTGTTGATGATGAAGTTCAAATCTTCATGTAACTCGGGGCAGTGGTTCCCAGAATGTCCGGTTTCTCCATAGACTTCACAAGTCATGTAGGATTCCAGAGATTGGACACTCTCTTATTGGTTCATCTTCTCACAGCTGTCCAGCTTCTTTGCCAGCAGGTCCATCTTGGCCACGATCATGTCGGCCTCCTTAAGGGAATGCATACCTCTCTTACGGGGCTACAGTCTCTCGTCATTCCATCCTTTGTTCAACACCATCTTCTCTATGAGAGCCTTAGCATCTGCAACATTCAGAGAAAAGAATGCACCGCCGACGGCGGCATCCAAATGGCTTCTAGAGAGTGGGGTTAGGCCATGGTAGAAGTTCTGGATCAATAGCCAGTCCTCCATACCATGGTGCGGACAAGCAGTGACGTACTCTTGCATTCTCTCCCAAGCCTCAGGAATAGATTCCTCGGCTTGTTGCGTAAAGCTGGAGATTTTGCTGCGAAGAGCGTTCGTCTTGCCCATCGGAAAGAATTTGGCGAGAAAAGCATTGGAACACTTGTCCCATGTGTCTACAGCGTTGCGATTGGTATAGAACCATTGCTTCACTCTTCCTAGGAGAGAAAAGGGAAAGAGACGAAGACGGATGGCTTCTTGGGTTATCCCCTTAATGGTGAAGGTGTCGCAAATCTCCAAAAATTGTTGGAGGTGAGCATTGGCATCCTCATGAGCTTTGCCACAGAACGGGCTAGCTTGGACCATCGTGATCAGAGCCGGTTTCAACTCAAAATTGAGGTTGGCATCGATCACGTCTGGTCCTGTCGCTACATTGGCGGCAGAAGGAGCAGAAAACTCATGAATGGTCTTATTGGCCATCGTGAAGGTAGAACAAGATAAGAAACAAAGAAGTTGTAGAAGATGAAGGAAAAAGATAAGAAGGACTAAGGAAAGAAAGAATGGGGAAAGATGGGATTCGCTAAGCGGGAGCTTAAACGAAGATAAATTCGACACGGACTCAACCGATACACCGATTGCCTTCCCCGGCAACGGTGCCAGAAATGCTTCTTGGTAGTTCTTAACTTCACTAAAGATAGAGCTAGACAACTATCCCTGGTAACAGACGAGAAATGCTTGTTGACACTTGCTAACGTCGTTACTAGGAGTAGACTATGGAATCTATTCCTAGCAACGGCGTCAGAAATGCTTGTAGCAAGTCCAGTCACTATACCTAAAGGAGTGAAGCTAAAGCAGCTATCTACTAATGTCAAATGGGGTTGTCAATCCCGACACTAGTAGGAGCTAGCTAGAGAGATTGCAATCTACCTAGAGGAGATTCTGCAAGCGCACAGAACTATCATAGTAGCACTTCGCCTGGGAGTACCAGGTGTCAACTTATTTGATCCCAAGGGAAGGCTAGGGTGGTGTATGAGTCGAGTCAAGGAGGGGATGAGAGTCGAAGAATAAGAAAAGGGAAAAGGGGAGAGGAGAAGAGAGGAAATGAAAGGGATGACAGGATGAGAGGCTAGAAAGAGTATATGGATGGATATGTAAGGATGAATGAAATGGCTAAGGTAAGGTGGATAAATAGGTAGATGGGATAATTAAGGATAACTAATATAAATAACTAATAACTAATAACTACTCCTAGATAACTACGAAGCAAGATAACTACGAAGCAAGATAGGCAAATGTCAATAAAGCAACTAAGTTAAGTATAGTTTTATTCCTATCTTGTCAAGTACCGAGACATACTAGCCTTTACCACTGACTTAGGTTGAACGCTAGCACAACGAGCCTTACTGTTAAACTGGGCCAACTATGTGGTGGAATTCAAGGCGCACAGGGCAGTCACCACCTGCTTGCTATCACAGCTATCCGGGGGTCCAGCCGTATCTAAAGGTAAGTCTATAACTAAGCACCACACTTAATTATATTTTAATTATCTCTACCCTAGCTTTGAATAGAGACACCCTTGCGGACGTCAGAGCAAATACTTGACTTATAATAAGATAAACACTAAACTAACTAAGCAATCTATTGGCAAAGATCAAACACTAAGCACACTAGAGATTAACTACTATGGCTAAGTGAATTGAACTGTAGGATAACTAGGTCACACTCAAGGCACTTGATAAAGTAATACTAAAGTAATATTGGAATAATGATAAGCGTACCTAAGATACAAGAGAGCAAACCAAACCAGAGACGCCGGGAAATCAACCGACCTCCGATGCCAGTCACTCGCACCCGCTTCTCTCCTAGCAAGCTCTACGCTACTATACCACTGGTCAGGGCTGAGCTGTGCTAAACTAAGAGCCGTGCTGCAGCGAGGGCACTAGAGCTATGCTCTCTCTACAAGCTAACCTACTTGCCTAAGCTCTCTGAGCTTCTAACCTAGCTCTCACTTGCTTCTCTTGCTTTCTGCCTTTCTTGCTTCCTTGCTCGAAATGAAGTGACGCCTCCAGGGGGGTATTTATAGCCTTGTGGAGTGAGGGTGGTACTTATAGGGGGCAGCCAACCGACCTAGGGCAAACCCTAATGGCGGGCACCAGCCCTAGGTGGCGGTCGCCACCCCCCTGGCCGTTGGATGCACCGTCATTGATCCTACAGTCTCCAGGGACTACTCCAAGGCGGTTGCATGTCCAAATAACCGTCATTAGGTCATGATCCACGCCACTCCCCTCCTGAGCCGTCCGATTCAACTGACCTAGTGACCAAGGGCCAGGAATTGTCCTTGAGGAGGTCACACGGATCGGTGATGTGGTAGGGAGTGGATTTGGGCCAACTCAAGTGGCGGGCGCCACCTAGGGGTGGCAGGTGCCACCCCCTGAGGCCTAATTGGGCCCTGCTGAGTGGGCTTGGCCTTTGGTGGTTCAAATATCCAAATTTGGTTCAAATCCTGCATTCAAATCAAAATCTATGGACATGTGGAATTCGGTTGGTTTGAAACCTATTTGACTACATTTCAGGCCTTTTTGGTGAATTTTTAGGGTAAAGTGTTGATGGTAAAACAGGTGTTTAAGGACCATCAACAGCAACGCAGGTCTAGCCCTAAGCTCATCCACCTTTTCAACCAAAGCAACATACTTCCTCCTCAAAGTGAGAAGGTCAGTCATGTGCTTGGAGCACATCTCACACTCACCCTCCTCGGTGACTACAACAGTGGACATGGCAAACTCAAGTTCCTACAAGGTATCCTCCCACTTCTGCCTAAACTCCTTCCTTTCTCTAGCAGCATGTCTAAGCAACTTATCTTGACTGAGAAGAGCGGTAGAAAGTTTCTCGACCTCAGCAGAAAGTTCATCGGGGGTCTGAGATACCTGGGAGGTGTCGTCATCATCGTTCTGAGGGATCTCCTCCAACTTGCTGTCGACCTCATCGCCGAGGACCATGGTACAAAAGCCTTCGTTGTCGGCGAACAAGCAAAGACCATTCAGCTTGTTCTCGATCTTCTGCTTCTCGGACTCGTCATCACTTGAAGCAGTGAAATCGTTGTCCGATTCGTCGACGTCGCTGAGCATGGCGAAGAAAGCACGCTGCTCGGCCTGGGCTTTCTCCAAGTACTTCTTCTTGATGTACTCCTTGTTGAAGCCACCCTTCCGCTTGTGCTTGGGAGGGATGTGCTTCTCCTTGTGCCTGCCGGAGTCATACTTGTGCCCATGATCACCCTTGCCAAAAGGTAGCTTGTTCTTCTTCGGGCAGTTGGCGATGAAGTGAACAGGATCGCCGCACTCATAGCACCCAGCTCATCCTCCTTCACGACGACGGTTCATGCGGTTATTGTGGAACTGTGAGAACCGGTTAGCAAGCAAAGCTAACTCGTCGTCTCCTATGAACTCCAGCTGCTCCTCTATAACAGAAAGAAGAGAAGACAATGCAAAGCCTCTAGAGGAGTTAGCAGCAGAGCCTGAAAGCAAAGCCATCGACGGGCCAGAAGGATTCTCATAAGAAGCCCTCGTCATGGCATCAAACTCACTGGACTTGAGCTTAATAAAGAGCTCGTCGCACGTGAGAGTCTCATAGTTAGACGACTCGATGATCGTCTGAACCTTAGAGTCCCACACCGACCGATCGAGAGTGTGAAGGAGCTTGAGAGCCATCTCATGATTGTCGAAAGGCAACAACTCCTTGTTAGCCCTCATCCTGTTGACAATCACCTGAAAGCGAGCGAATAAACTTTCTATGCTCTCGCCAGGCATGTGTCAAAAGTTCTCATACTCTCTCTTATGCGACTCATAGAGGCGGGTTTTTACTTGAGTGGTTCCCTCATGGAAACGCATGAGGGATGCCCAAATCTCTCGAGCCGTAGCGAGGTGAGAAACGCGATGAAACTCAGACACGCTCAAACAGGTGAAAAGAGCATTACAGGCTCAGCTATTGGCATCGTGCTCATCGATCTGCTATTGAGTAACACGAGCAGCCAAAACCACGTAATCGGCCTTGTTGCAAATATCCCAGACAGAAGCACCCATGCTCTGAAGATAGGCCGACATGCGTATCTTCCAATACGCATAGTTCGTCCCATCGAAAAACGGTGGTTTGCCCACACCGCGATCCATGTCACCTTCTGTGGATCTGGAACCGGCTAAGGTGGAAGATCCTTAACCTGCTCCGATACCAATTGAAGGACCGAAAGTGCTACACAAAGGTGACCAGAGGGGGGGTGAATAGGAGCTTTACATTTCTTTCTAGAAACTTATCGCCATTGTCCCGAGAATCAACCCCAAGAGCAAACCTAGAGCTTGATAACGTCCATGACCCTATATGTAGGGTGGATGCTTCCAAGAAGCACAGCGGGACACTACACCACTCTAGAAATCCAACGCAAAAACCGGAAACCAAAACCGACAACAGACGAACAAACTGCGAACGAAAATGCGCTGATCAGCACTGACCGAACTCACTGCTAGGTCCGGTCAAATGGGTTCGGACGCGTCCGGTCACTGCGAAACCGATTTGGGAGCTCTCTGTGTTGGACCGGACTCACAGGCACAGAGCATCTGGTCACAACACCAGGTGCGTCCGATCAAAACACAAAGCAGTGAACAGTAACAACGTCGAGTCCGGTCATTGGCAAAACGAGCGTCCGATCAAGAGCTGGCGAAACAGAGCAGCCGAGCCTTCAACGACTAGACCCACCAACCAACGTCCGGTCGGCCCGACTTCAGCATCCGGTCACCCCAACGCAGAACAGTTCTTCCACCGATTCAACTCGATCTCACCCAAAATGAATCCTCTAAGGATCAAACTTGGTGAGAGGAGTCACAAGGAAGATAGTGAGCTACTCCTAGGAGATCATGGCTCGAACCTATCTCCAAATCGATGAATCGAATAAATTCGGGGGAGAGATGAGAAAAGTCGATCCAAAATGAAAACCAATCGATCTACTTGTTCATGAGGTTTGAGTTAAATTCCTTTGGTGGAAATGATCCCCTCACAGTAAAGAACAAGTTGATTCAAACGGTTTTGCAAACGGAGCAACGTAGAGAGAGAACGATCGACGGGAAACTTGAGGAGAAAAGCAAAACACGAAGAACAACTGAAGAACGCGAATCACAACCTCAATTGCCAGCCAAAAATCGTCCCCATGAGGAGACAACGGGAATCCGGTCCCATTTCCGCAAAATCCAAATACACAGAGGTATGATTTGCCATCTCTGCGGATCTCAGTAGCTACAATAGGGATTTGGAGAGCAGGCAACCCTAGAATGAAAATAGCAATGGCTGAGATAGAATGGAGGGAGGGGTTGCCTCTCCTTATATAACCTAATACAATTATTCCCGTTCTACCCCTACTGCTAATTAGCGAGCAGGCTAACCCTAAGTGTATTCCTGACCAACTCGAAGTGTAGTCGATCCAATGGCCACGCCCGCACATCTGGTAGCTTCGCCTCGACGCGACCTCACCCGATGTCGCCACGTACCGCCAATGCGCCTTCCGTCCTTTTTACGGACCTCCCCCCGGTTTTGAGGCCGACACCGGGAAACCTGAACCTCCCCCCGGTTATGAGGCTGAAACCAGGAAACCTATCGTCCATCGGCTGAGTTTTTTGGCCCAAACTCAGAAACCTGCCAGCGCCTAGGTTTTGAGGCCCAAACCTGGAAACCGTCCTGAGCCCGAGTTTTGTGGCCCAAACTCGGAAACCCGTAGCACCCAGGTTTTGAGGCCCAAACCTGGAAACTGTCCACTCGGTGGTTTTTCTGGGGCTCTACCACCAAACCGACGCCGTAGAGGGGATGCACCGCCCGTGCACCCCGTCCACCGACACGTGTTCTCAGGTCCTCGACCCGAGCCACACTGTGTCCCGCAAGTCTCTGCTCGTCGCTGTCCCAGGCTTTCAGCCATCACAGCTGATCCTCAGGTCATCGGTCCCTCAGTCCAAGCCTCATGTCCGCCCTTCACCGCTCCGGATCCATCGCCACGGCACGTCTCTACTTGACCTTCACCTTGCTTTCGATCACTGTCTCTGTGCTCAACACCTGCACAACACAAGCCAAAGAACATGCGCATCAAACCAGTTGACAATCACTCATCATCTCTAGATCCGGCATATACCCATGTATCTGCACCTTACCAAAGGCATTTTGAATTTGCCTACTTTTTCATCCTACCATCTAAAAAGGCTTATGTGGAGTTTTGGGTAAGGATGAAAAGAAAGGCATACTCGCATCACATGATATTGCTAAGTCAAAAACCAGATCCAAGGAGATGCAAGTCATACACTTTGATGAGATGTGCAAGTGTGTGGAAAAATTTAGTGGCTAACCTAATTCTATTTTGCTCCTTGAAACATCACTCTTTTGTTGAACTTTTGAGATCATATGCTCAGGATGACATGGGCTATCTTTTTTTTCTTATCTTTTCTTTTTATAGGTGGGTATGGAGATACCCCTAATTCTACTTCAGGTACTTGCCCATTTTTTCATATCATTAATTATTATTTTTTGGTGGATATGCATATACCCCTAATTCTACTTCGGGCACTTGCCCATTTTTTTATATACCCCTTTTTTCTTTTTGCATAGCCCATACCTCCGCCACATTTGGAATTTCAAAAGAGATGTTTACTTGGAGCTTTATTCCTACATTTTTTTGTGTTCATTCCCAGTGTGGGAATAAAACATTTTTGGGTGGATAGTGAACGCATCATGGCCCCTAGTGGGTTTTGGTGATTGGATGAAACACAAGATTACTGTGACTAACGTGTGTTTTGCATAAACAGGGATGAGTTAGGTCATGATAATGGTGACGATATGGGCGTATGAAGTTCATGTCCCCTAGCGATGGAAATCGTTTCGGTTTTCAAAGGACGGACGACGAAGACGGTGGTAGACTAGGCTAAGTGTCGTATGGTGTTGTAGGACACTTAGGTAGTCTTAGGTCTTTGTTTTTCCATTGGTCGTACTATAAAGGGGAGCGTGAATCAGTAGCTTGACCTAGATGAGTCTATTGAGGTAGGTGTGGTGCACACTTGTTATTTCATAGCCCTAGGTAGCTCAGAGAGATGCCTTATGTCGCGAGGATGAAAAGTCATTAAGGCAGCGTCGCGATCTGAAGTCGTTTCGGCCCCGAAATGGGCATCAGACGCTGGCCTTGGTTGCATCAAACGCACGTCTGATGCATACCAGACTTGAGAGTGCTGGCGTGGTGGCATTGGACGCTCCGATGTTGTCACATCGGATGCGCCTGTGCCACTGTTCCAGAGAGGGTGCCCTGAGGGGCACATCGGACGCTGAGGGCCAGCGTCCGATGGCCATGCAGAGAGGTTCCAGAGAGGGTAAAAATGCATCGGACGCGTCCGGTGCAGGGGCATCGGACGCTGCCCAGTGTCCGATGCTCCTTTAAACTGTCTGACAGGTTGTACAGTTGACCGTTGGTCGAGGTCATCAGAGCGTTCAATGCCTAGCATCGGAGCGTCCGATGCCCCCACAGAGAGACCTGTTTTGTGCTCTATTGGATGGCCGGTTGGGGGGGAGTATTTATACTCCTTCCCCTCCTCCATTAGAGTGTTCTTGCCACTTTCCTCTGCTGAGAAACACATTGTGAGTGTGAGAAAGAGCAAGAGCCCTAGTGAGGTTAAGAGATTTGCTAATTGAGAGAATTAGTGACCTCCTAGTAAGAATTGAGTAGCAAGTGTGCATCCATCCATCTCTTTGGCCTTGGCTTGGTCAAGTGAGAGTTCTAGCTTGTTACTCTTGGTGATCGGCATCACCTAGACGGCTTGGTGGCGATCGGAGAGCTTGGTGATCATCCGAAGGCACTGTGGATGACCCAAGCCAAGTTGTGACTGGTAGCGAGCGATTCACCGGGCCAGAGTGGCGAAGAATCAGCTCGTAGTGAGCACTTGATCCTTGCGCGGATCAAGGGGGAGCAATACCCTTGCGTGGGTGCTCCAACGAGGACTAGGGGGGTGTGCCGACACCTCGATAGCTCGGGGAAAATATCGTCGTGTCATCTCTACTCTCTCTACTTTCGCATTTAAATTTGAGCAATTCAATTCCGCAACTTACTTATTGTTCATCCATGTTTGAATTGCCATGGTAGAGTAGAAATGTCATAGTGTTGACCTTTTGTGTGGTTGATTCTAGAGAAACACACTTCTAGGCACTAGGGGGTTAATTGGGCTTGTTAGGATTTAATTATCACAAAAGTTTTAGAAAAGCCCAATTCACCCCCCCTCTTGGGCATCTTGATCGTTTCAATTGGTATCGGAGCCTCGTGCTCTCAATTTAGGCTTAACCGCCTAGAGTTAAGATGTTCGGGGGTGATGGACCACCTCCCATGTTCGAGGGAGACGACTTCCCATATTGGAAAATCCGTATGGAGTCGTACCTAGAAGCGGTAGATGTGAAATGCCGCCAAGCCACGATCACCGGCTTTCCCAAGCCCAAGGAGGGCACAAGCCTAACTCCTAATGAGGAGGAGAAGGAGAAGTGGAATGCAAAGGCCACAAATATCATCTTTAGAGGCATTTGCAAGGATGTGTTTAACCACGTCTGGAACCAAGAATGCCCATAAGCTATGGGATAACATTTGTGCACTCCATGAGCGAACCAAGATTGAGCGTGAGGAGCGTTATCATTTGGTCATGCAAAAGTTAAACTCTTTTGAAATGCTTGCTCATGAGAATGCCAATGAAATGTACTCATGCTTAAATGTTCTTGTAGAGGAGCTCAATGGACTTGGCCTCACACAAATGCAACCATCCGATGTTGCGAGGAAGATTCTATGTGTCCTTCCAATTGACAAGTATGGACACATTATGACGGTGCTACATCAAGGTGATCTTTCCACATCCACACCAACACAAGTCTTGGGGAAGATCAATGCTCATGAGATGTACATGCACATCACACCAAGTGGTGGCTCTTCCACCGACAAGAAGAAGGACTTGGCCTTCAAAGCAAGCCATGACAAGAAAGGCAAGTCCAAGGCTATTGAGGTGCATCATGAGAGCACAAGTTATGATGAAGATGATTCCAACATTGCTCTCATGGTGAGGAAGACCACCAAGATGTTGAAGAAGCTTCACAAGAATGGAGTCAACTTTGACTCAAGAAAGAAGAAGTTCTTCACAAGTAGCAAGAGAAGGTCAATCTCCGAAATGGATTGCTACAATTGCGGTGATCTTGGCCATCTTACTCATCAATGCCCCAAGACCAAGAAAGAAAGCTACAAGAACAAGAACAAGGGCAAGAAATATGACTCATCTAGCGAAGATGAGAAGAAGAGTGAGAAGCCCTTCAAGAAGGATGGCAAGGAGAAGAAGCAATACCACAAGAAAGGTGTGAGAACATATATGATGAATGATTGACTTTTGGGAGGAAAGTTTGAGGCTTTTCCCAGTTGAGTCTATATATCGCTATGTGCTTAATGCTTATGACTAACTGGTGGTGTTGAGTTGTGTGTGTTTACTATTTTGGTGTGTGTGTGTGCAACATGTGTCTCTTGGCTGTGTTGATGTGCAGGTGTGGAGCTCAGAGACAGTGGTCGATGGCGAGGTGAAGGTCATGTAGAGACGTGTCGTGCTGACGGACCGGGAGTGGTGAAGGATGGGCGTGCCGTGCAGTGGACGTGCCATGCCGATGGACCCAGAGCGATGAAGGGCGGACGTGAGGCTTGGACCGATGGACCGAGAGGCCGGAGGACCAGCTGTGGTAGCTAGCATGTGGCATTGACGAGCAAGAGCACATGGGATGTGCGATGCATCGGCCGAGTCGGGAGGAAGACGATGGCGTCGTGGCACTTGGCGGGAGGTCGGACACGGGCTTGCGTGTGGCGCAAGTGCCGTCGGCCGAGTCAAGAAGGAAGGCAAAGGCGTTAGGCCCGGCGTGGAGGCTGGACATGCATCGGCATCGGTGCCGGTGGTCGGGGTGTGCGAACCACATCCCGTCTACGGTGCGGGTTCGGTAGCTGAGCCTCAAAAAGCTACCATCGACGGTTTCTGAGTTTGGTCCTCAAAACTCGTGGTGGACGGTTTCTAGGTTTGGGCCTCAAAACCTGGGCTGGCGGGTTTTCGAGTTTGGGCCTCAAAACTCGGGGTGGACGGTTTGCCAGGTTTCGGCCTCAAAACCTGGGCTGGCGGGTTTACCGGTTTGGACCTCAAAACTAGGCGGAGGTTCCCATGCAGAACGGTCGACGCGTGGCAGCATGGAGAGGCTGGCGCGATGGCGAAGCTATCCACGAGGAAGGCGCGGTGGTCGACGGGACGGCACGTGGCGGCATCCTAGAGCTTGCGTCGAGGCAAAGCGAAGGATGAGAAGGCGCGTGGGCGTCGGATGAAAACTGCTAGGGTTGGACAGTTTTACCCCTGGGTATTTGGGTGGAGTACTTCATGAGAGCGCGTTTTGTTCTTTGGATGTGTGCCTATATATATGAAGGGGGCTGGTTAGGGCAGCCCATCCTGGGAGGTGTCACTCTCATTTTGTTTAAGCGAGAGGAGGCTAGGGTGAGAGGAGAGACCGACTCTTGTTCTTGAGCTTTTCGCCATCCGAGTTTTGTATTGCAAGGAGTGGCTTGTAACCCGACACCGAGTGATAATACAAATCATCATCTTCC
Source organism: Coix lacryma-jobi var. lacryma-jobi (assembly GCA_009763385.1). Classification (NCBI taxonomy): domain Eukaryota; kingdom Viridiplantae; phylum Streptophyta; class Magnoliopsida; order Poales; family Poaceae; genus Coix; species Coix lacryma-jobi. The sequence goes on from CM019830.1 coordinate 82,330,539, forward strand.
CAAATCCAAGGATCAAATTTGTCCTCTTCTTATTGGCTACGATTTTGGATCGAATTTGCGTTTTTGTTCTTCGCGTTTTGGTTTTTCCCCTCCTGGAGATTTGCCTCGTTCTCCTTCTCCGAGCGACGATTTGCGATTCCGTTTGAATCAATTTGTTCTATGTCGTGAGCTCCTTCTTTCCACCGAAGGATTCCTTCTCGAACCTCATGAGCACATAGATTGGGTCGAAATCGTGTTCGTTCTTCGTTCTTCCCCCTTTTCTAGTGCTCTTCCGATTTCTCATGGATTAGTTGGTTTGGATAGATGATATCCTAGGATTAGCTTCCCAACACGTAGAAGAACACTTGGGAGAAGTTTGGTTGCAGCCCCGTTCGATTTGGTGAAGTCCAATCGATTTTGGTTTTGTCCCGAGCTGTTTTCGGGCTTTCTAGACAGTGGCGGACTATCCAGGACTCATCCCCGGACAGTCTGGGGGTCGGGGCTGTTCACGGGCAGCAAGGTTTCTATTTTCGTTTTTGAACGGCGGACTGTCCGGGACTCATTCCCGGACTGTCCGGGGTTCAATAGCGGAAATTCCGCGGTTCACTAGCGGACAGTCCGCCACTGCACAATTTTGCTGTTTTCGTTCGTATCTTTTGCGTACGAGCTCCGATTTGAGATCCGTTTGTTGCGTTGGTTTCCTAACTTCTTAAGGATTATCCCAAAGTACTTTTGCCACCATTGGTCAAAGTATTTTTGGTCGGACACTTCCTTCTTCTCCATAGGAGTTAAGTGTTCCGCTTTCGGAGTTTCATTGGTTCCAGTGTCCGTATCTTTTGTGTTCGAGCTCCGATTTGAGATCCGTTTGTTGCGTTAGTTTCCTAACTTCATAAGGACCTTTCCAAGGTGCTTTTGCCACTAGTTTGCCTAAGTAGTTTTGGTCGAACACTTTCCTCTTCTCCATAGGAGTGGGGGTGTTCCGTAATCGGAGGTTCGATTGTTCTAGGAGCTTGCTTGTGCAGTTTTGCCCCGTTGCTTTGGCGCTTTGTTTTGGGGGATCTTCGGTAGTTCCGTTGAACCTCTAGGACATCTCCTAGGGTATCCACCTATTCGTAGGTCATGAACTCACTGGTTGTTTGAGTCTTCGCTTTTGGGGTGATTTTCTAGGACAAGGGCCATCGTTTCTCGAGAAGAAATTTGAGGCTCCCATTCACCGCTCCTCTTGTCGCTAATTCGGTCCTTCAATTGGTATCAGAGCCAGTTAAGGATCTCTCTACCTTAACTGGTTCCGGATCCGCGAAGGCGACCTTTTGAGAGCGGTTGTGTTTCTGACTTTGCTTGTCAAGGTGTTGGGCTTGTGTTTTGGCTAACACTAACGGTGCTTTTGGAAATGGCACCAAGTTCTTCTTCCAGTGTGTCTTTGTCCTTAGGTTTGAGTCTTGGACATGTGATCAAGGATGACATTGCCGGAAGAAGGAGGAGTGCGGCTCTTGAGGCAGAACGTGAGGTGGACGCTTTGCTGGACTTTCTAGGAGATGATGAGCATTCGACAGAGGATCGTATACGTGAACTTGGCAAGGCCAAGAAAGGTACACTTTATGCTTGTCTTGGGATTATGTCTCTACAATTTAATGCTTGTCGTGATGACAACAGTAGATATGATGAGCTTTGTGATACCTTGCATAGAAAGATCAAGAAGTTGAAATGCTCTGTTGCTAGGTTGAGATGTGGTCTTTCTCATTGGAAGTCTAGTGCGTCTTTACCTTGCACCTCTTGTAGTGACATGGTTAGGAAGAATGATGAGCTATGCTTTTCTCTTGCTAGCTTAAAATCTGATAATGAAATGTTGAAATCAAATGCTTCCATACCATGTATTGTTTGCTTTGACTTGCGCAAGGACCTTGTTTATGCTAAATCTGAAATAGCCTTGCTTAGGTCAAAAGCTTCTTTACCATGTGTTTCTTGTGAGTCGTTGCATGCTGAAATTAATGAACTAAAATTATCTCACACCACATGTGTAGATGAACTTGAGCATGCTAGGCTAAAATTGTTGAAATAAATTCTAGGCCTTGTAGCTTATGCTCTTTGAATGCAAATGCTTGCCTTACTTCTTATGCTAATCATGATTCATTGCTTGATGTGAATGGTGATGTTTCTTCCACCGATTTCATGTGCACATCATGCATTGATTTGGAAAAAGAAGTTTTGGTTTTGAAACAAGCGCACGATGATATGAGCGCCAAGTTGGTTGAGCACAATGATATGAGTGCCAACCTTGAGAAGGAGATTGAACTCATGTGTACCGCATATGGTGAGTGCATTGAAAAGGAGATAGAAAATTTGAGAAACACTTCTTGTGGTACTTGTGATCGCCACATGTTTGCGAATGAGGTTTTAGCCAAAAGAAGCAAGAGTCTTTGTGCTAAGTCTTTTGAGTCACGCGTTTCTTGCAACTCCGATGTTGGTGTTTCCAAGTCTGCATCTTTGCAACCGGAGTTGAGTTCTTGTGTTGCGTGTGAGTCTTTTGACCTTAGCACTAGTGCCAAGGTTTCGGATAGCTCTTTCATAGTTACTCCCAACCTTGTTGTTTCTTCGAGTGATGTCCAAGGGACTTGTCATGACAAGGGTGCTTCTCATATTTTTGGGACTCGTGCTCCCAATCCGATTTTCCATTGCACCTTTTGTATGAAGGATGGACATTCATTCCATTTTTGTTTTCGCCGTGTCAAACACGAGTGACGTATTCGAGCTAAGGCTTTTAGGAAGCCACGTAGCCTTTCCCATGGCACGTGTGCTCCTAGTATTGGCACCAAGTTGGTTGTTGATGCTTCTTGTTCTAAGACCCAAGGGACTTCTCACTTGTCAGAGAATGGTGTGCCTTCCGAAAGGCCCTTGTACCATTGCTCTTTTGGTGAGAAAGATGGGCATCAAGAAAGCTTTTGCTATCGGTGTGCCAAACGTTTGCGCCAAGCTCGCTCTTCTAGGAAGACGGTGGTTCATAGCCCTTCCCATGGTATGAATGCTTGTGCTCCTAGTAAGAAGCCTCTCTTTGTTGATGGGTTTTATGACTCCTTTTCTAGTCGGTTAGGTCATGGTCGTGGACATGCTTCTAATGCTTCTTGTGTTGGTCCACGTCATGCTTCTCATGGTGCTTCTATTGGTTCATCTCAAAAAACCTTGGAAGATGTTTGCCTCTTTTCCCGTGGTACGACTCGTTCTTCTCCTTGAGTTGTCCTTTTGAGGAATGCTTCCAAGGGTGTTTCAAAATTGCATTTGAACCGACAGTTGCATCTTGCTAACCCACATGATAAGTTGAGATTTGTGACCAAGTCTTGGGTTCCCATGTACATGCTTGCTAACCCTTCGGGATCCAAGACTCGGGTTACTTTGTCCTCTTGTGTGTAGATATGAGGACGTAGGGTGGAGAACATGCGCCGAATGGAGCTTGATCTTTTAGATGTGATCAAGTTTTTGATGGTTCTCTGCATCCCGCTTAGATTTGCCTCCAAAGAGGCTTTTGCAGTTTGGTGAGCTTTCTTTTACACTCATACCTTGTACATTCATGGTCTATTTCTTGCGGTATGAGATGGTCCTTCATATGCTCACTTGTATAGTTCTAGCATATACATTTTCTTTTGTATCATGTTTTGTTTAGTCTAGCATATGCTATCTTCTGTATCATATGTCATGCTAGTTTTGTGTATAGTTCTTGAGGAGTAGCCACTTTTCATGCTAGATTGTGATCCTCATGAACATTATGCCATGTTTTACCATAATTCTCCATGAGCTTGATTTGTAGTGGTATAATGTTCATTAGGTGTCATTTTTTAGGTGCTAGTTTTGGTTAGCTACATGTACCGTGTTGACATGTTTAGTTTGAGCACTAGCCTTTCCACAATTTTATCATGTTACATGCTTTTGGATCTATTGCTATCATTATCGTGCATTGTAGCATGTGTTGAGGTTTAGGCTGTGTTTGAGTTGATCATGTCTCTAGGCTGCATTTTGCTATATAGTGCTTTATCCTGTTGCATGGTAGTCTTGACTAGTTTGAGTTCAGATCTCCTTGCGGTATCATTCATAAGTAGACCTCTTTTTGTTGAGAGTTCACCTTATGCTTATTATGTGACTAACCGTTGTGTGGAGACCTTGAGGTCGCACTAGACAAGAAAATGTCTTGTGTTTTCTTCTGCTTTTGAGTGTGCAGGAGAATAGGAGTCTGGAGAGGGCATTTCGGCTCACGAACCTGATTCCACTTCTTCCACAACTTGGGGTTCCGTTCGAGCAGCTCTTCAGTGAGCACTAGCTGCACCTGTGGGAGCAACAACATCAGGCGAGGGGGAGACGACTTCGGCGAGGCAGGCGCCCCGGAGATTTCAGCAGATTCAGGTGTCCCCTTGGGTATCACATCAGCAGACGGTCAAGCACCTCATGAGGTACCTCTGACATACTTCTGAGTTCGGGTTTTGGTACTCTTCTTCTTTGACCTCATTCTGTTGTGTAGTCTTTCCGATGTGGTTTTTGCTGGCTGTTCGCTTGAGCATTTCTTGGCTCTTCTCTTGTGAGTTTGGTATGTGTTTCCCTTTTAGATGGGGAAGCATTTTGCTTGTTGTATCTTAGTTTGACTTCTCCGATATCCTTTTGTTTTGGGTCTTCCTTTTTGGGCTAGTTTTGCTTTGTTTTTGATAAACTAGCTTTTGCATACATTTCATCATGTATTTTAGTGCATTTTAGAGCTTCTTGTCTATAGTAATGAGAATGAGATTATGCTCTTTTTGGTATGCCATGTTAATTCATGATGATGCTTGTAGCTTAGGCTCTTTTTGATCACTTGATACATGTTATGAGCTAAGCTATTTTTGCAAATGGTGAACTTGATTAATCAACTATGGAACTTTTAATTTGTTCACCATTGAGAGTGGCAAGTAGCATGGGTAGGATGTGTTGAGATCACTTGAGCTATCGTTTGTATGCTAGGTTGCTATGTCTCTTGCACTGAGTCATTCACTTGCTTGGATTGTTCATATTTACCTTGTGCTTAAAATTTGATCCAAGTCTAGTGAAATGAAAAGATCGAGATGGGATTGCTTGTGTCAGCACATCACAATATTGAGACTGTTTCTCATTGCACATTTGAGTTAAACTTGAGCCATGTAGTGTAAGACCGAAACCGGTGCTTTAAGCTTCCAATTGCTTTTCTTGCATAGGCTTAGCCCGGTTGAAAAGTTAGGCAATGACCATGCTTTCAACCTCTCACAATCACATGACTTAATTTGAACTTGTGTTAATACCGCTGCAATCTCCGATAAAATTTGAAAAATAACACAAGTTTATGCTTCATTCTTCGGCATGATGATTGAACTTTGCTCAGGGTAGTTCACCTTTTATACTTGAGTTAGCACCTGTTTGATTTCCTATCTATTCATGTTAAGTGCTATTTTAGTGGTGAACTGCTTTTCAAATGGCTTAAAACTGCTCATATGCTTATTTGTTCATATTTCGTATTCATTTGATCAGTTTGAGCCTTTGCTAGCATTTGTATTGGTTGCTAAAGTTTCAGGGCAGCACCCTTTTGAGCATCTTTTCATTCTGATTTCTATACACTTGAAGCTATTGCATTATGCATTTCATGCATTTTTAGCTTAATGTACGTACCCTCAGCTCCGATACACCTTGTGATCACCCCATATGCTTTTAGTTGGTGACTTGTCTTGTGTTTGTGTCAACTTTTTGGAGAAATGTCAAAACCCCTCAACATGTTCCCTTTTGTCAAGGGGGAGAAGCTGTTTGCAAGGGGGAGTCTGTGTTGGCACAAAGGGGTGAGTTGTGCATTTTGGGGAGAGCTTTGAGCTAGGGGGAGTTTAGCTCTTCTATGTGCTTCAATTGGTATCCTTCATAGTGAGCTTTGTTGCATAGCCTTTGTGCGTAGGCTTGCTTTCAGGGGGAGTCGCTTTTGCTTTGCTGCTTCTCCGCGTGCTCCGAGTGTTTGTGCTCCATTTGATTTTGAGCTTCTCTTTGTGTTTACTCAGTTGGTATCGAGCTTGCTAGTCGTGTTGAGCCGTTTTGCCTCTGTCTTGAGGGACTAGCAGTTTTTGCTTGGTATTTTCGACTGGTATGGAGCCTTCAGTTAGTTGTGTTGAGCCATTTTGCCTCTGCCTTGAGGAATTAGCTGTTTTCACTAATTTGTTGGCTGTTTATGATTGGTATCGAGTTTATTGCTAGTTGTGTTGAGCCTCTGTGCCTCTATCTTGAGGAACTAGCAGTTTTGCATTCTTATGCGTTGATTCAGCCTTAATTGGTATGGAGCCTTGAGCTAGTGGTGTTGAGCCTTTTTATGCCTCTTCTTGAGGGCTAGCTCATTTTTGACTTGGTTGCGTCGAGCCGTTGCCCATGTCTTTGGGAACCAAGTCTTTCGCTCTGTGTGATCGAGTTTTGCTCTTTTATGAGTTGTTGTTCTGATCCTTTGCTTGGTTGCGTTGAGCCATTACCCATGTATTTGGGAACCAAGTTTTCGATTTTGGTATCTCAAACCATCTCTTGTGCCTAGTTTTTGTCAATTCAATCATCAAGGGGGAGAAATTTCGAAACCCAAGTGGATAAGAACCTTCCAAGCTGATAAGAACCTTGGTTTCTTTTGTGATGATTGTTTGACAATTTATTTGAGATTGGTTTTTGAGTGCCTTTTCGGATTCATGGAACTCTTGTTTCTCTTGACTCTTTGGTTGTGTGGAGGCTTTGCCCGCTTTCCCGTTTCTTTCGGGACCGAGAGCTTTTATTTGGAGTTTTCATGATCCTTCCTCATATCAAGTGGCCTTGTGTTTGATTTTGCTTGGCTTTTGGGCACTTGAATGAGGCTTGCCTTTAAACCCTTACTTTCTGGTTTTATTTTTAGTCAATGCATTCATCAAGGGGGAGATTGAGAACATATATGATGAATGATTGACTTTTGGGATGAAGTTTTGAGGCTTTTCCAGGTTCAGTCTATATATCGCTATGTGCTTAATGCTTATGACTAACCGGTGGTGTTGAGTTGTGTGTGTTTACTGTGTTGGTGTGTGTGTGTGCAACATGTGTCTCTTGGCTGTGTTGATGTGCAGGTGTGGAGCTCGGAGACAGTGGTCGATGGCGAGGTGAAGGTCAAGTAGAGACATGTCGTGCCGACGGACCGGGAGCGGTGAAGGATGGGCATGCCGTGCGGCGGACGTGTCATGCCGATGGACCCAGAGCAGTGAAGGGCAGACGTGAGGCTTGGACCGATGGACCGAGATGCCGGAGGACCAGCTGTGATAGCTGGCACGTGGCATCGACGAGCAAGAGTACATGGGATGTGCGATGCATCGGCCGAGTCGGGAGGAAGACGATGGCGTCGTGGCACTTGGCGGGAGGTCGGACACGGGCTTGCGTGTGGCGCAAGTGCCGTCGGCCGATTCAAGAAGGAAGGCAAAGGCGTTATGCCCGGCGTGGAGGCTGGACATGCATCGGCATCGGTGCCGGTGATCGGGGTGTGCAAACCACATCCCGTCTGCGGTGCGGGTTCGGTAGCTGAGCCTCAAAAAGCTACCATCGACGGTTTCCGAGTTTGGTCCTCAAAACTCGGGGTGGACAGTTTCCAGGTTTGGGCCTCAAAACCTGGGCTAGCAGGTTTTCGAGTTTGGGCCTCAAAACTCGGGGTGGACGGTTTGCCAGGTTTGGGCCTCAAAACCTGGGCTGGCGGGTTTACCGGTTTGGGCCTCAAAACCGGGCGGAGGTTCCCATGCGGAACGGTCGACGCGTGGCGGCGTGGAGAGGCTGGCGTGATGGCGAAGCTATCCACGAGGAAGGCGCGGTGGTCGACGGGACGACACATGGCGGCATTCTGGAGCTTGCGTCGAGGCGAAGAAAAGGATGAGAAGGCGCGTTGCCGTCAGATGAAAACTTCTAGGGTTGGACAGTTTTACCTCTGGGTGGTATTTGGGTGGAGTACTTCATGAGAGGGCGTTTTGGTCTTCAGACGTGCGCCTATATATATGAAGGGGGCTAGTTAGGGCAGCCCATCCTGGGAGGTGTCACTCTCATTTTGTTTAGGTGAGAGGAGGCTAGGGTGAGAGGAGAGACCGGCTCTTGTTCTTGAGCTTTTCGCCATCCGAGTTTTGTATTGCGAGGAGTGGCTTGTAACCCGACACCGAGTGATAATACAAATCATAATCTTCCCAAATCCAAGGATCAAATTCGTCATCCTCTTGTTGGCTGCGATTTTGGATCAAATTTGCGTTTTTGTTCTTCGCGTTTCGGTTTTTCCCCTCCCGGAGATTTGCCTCGTTCTCCTTCTCCGAGCGATGATTTGCGATTCTATTTGAATCAATTTGTTCTATGTCATGAGCTCCTTCTTTCCACTGAAGGATTTCTTCTCTAACCTCACAAGCACATAGATCGGGTCGAAATCGCGTTCGTTCTTCGTTCTTCCCCCTTTTCTAGTGTTCTTCCAATTTCTCATGGATTAGTTGGTTTGGAGTGATGATATCCTAGGATTAGCTTCCCAACATGTAGAAGAACACTTGGGAGAAGTTTGGTTGCAACCCCGTTCGATTTGGTGAAGATCCAATCGATTTTGGTTTTGTCCCGAGCTGTTTTTGGGCTTTCTGGACAGTGGCGGACTGTCCGGGACTCATCCTCGGACTGTTCGGGGGTCGGGGCTGTTCACGGGCAGCAAGGTTGCTGTTTTCGTTTTTGAACGGCGGACTGTCCGGGACTCATTACCGGACTGTCCGGGTTTCAATAGCGGACAGTCCGGGACTCAAACTCAGAAACCCATGCGCCCAGGTTTTGAGGCCCAAACCTGGAAACCGTCCACGCCGAGTTTTGAGGCCCAAACTCGAAAACCGGCCACCCCGAGTTTTGAGGCACAAACTCGGAAACCGTCGATGGTAGCTTTTTGAGGCTCAGCTACCGAACCCGTGCCGTAGACGCGATGTGGTTCGCACACCCCGAGTTCCAGCACCGATGCCGGAGCATGTCCAGCCTCCACGCCGGGCACAGTGCATTCGCCTTCCTTCTCGGCCTCCCGCCAAGTGTCACGACGCCACCACATTCCTCCCGACTCGGCCGATGCACCGCACATCCGCATGTCTTCTTGCTTGCCGATGCCACGTGCCAGCTACCACACCTGGTCCTCAGGTCTCCCGGTCCGTCAGTCCAAGCTCCACGTTCGCCCTTCACCGCTCCCGGTCCGTCGGCACGACACGTCCCACTTGACCTTCACCTCACCTTAGACCACTGTCTCTGAGCTCCGCACCTGCACATCAACACAGCCAAGAGACATGTTGCCAGTTGATCGATCACTCATCACTCAGGAAGGGAACCACAAGGGCACATATCAACCTTGTGTTCCAATCTCCCCCTTGATGAGTGCATCGTCAACCCATAGTAACCGTAACAAAAATAAAAGAAAGCAGAATTAGGTAGAAGAAGAAAACTTACTCGAGATGTCCAAAAGCCAAAGAAAAGGCCGAAGAAGAACAACTCAAGATAAGCAAAGCTTGGTCCCCAAAGACATGGGCAAAGGTTCAACACAACCAAGCAAGAAATCGGAGCAACAACTCATCAAGGAGCAAGACCCGATCAAAATCAGAGCACAAGACTTGGTTCCCAAAGACATGGGCAACGGCTTGACGCAACCAAGTCAGAAACAGGCTAGTCCTCAAGAAGAGACAGAAAGGGCTCAACACCACTAGCTGTAGGCACGATACCAATCAAGAATCATCGAAACAAGATGAAAATAGCTAGTCCCTCAAGACAGAGGCACAGAGGCTCGACGTAACTAGCTGGAAAGATCGATACCAAATGAAGAACAGTCTCAAAAGCCAACCTCAAAAAGGCAGAAGAACTCCTCCTTACTCAAAGACTCCCCCTCAACAAGTGAAGCATAGATTGCAAATTGTCACCACAAAAGAACATTTTCACAAAAACTCCCCCTTGGACAAACTTCTCCCCCAACTTCTCCCCCTTAGGGGCAATTTGCAATCAAAAGAAAAGGGAAAAGAGCTCAAGTAAGTCAAACGGAGCTACGGTCATGCCTATCGGAGTCAGACACATGCACATGAGTTAAAAATGCATGTTAGCGGCTTCAAGTATATACTCGAAAGAGTGAATAAATGCTCTAATGAGTGCGGATCCGACTACATAGCAACATACACAAGTGCTAGCAAAGGCTCAAACTGATCACCAAATACAAAGTATGAGTGCATAAGCCAAGTGAGCAGTTTTAAGCCATTCTGAAAGGAGTTTCACCATTAAAATAGCACTAGACATGTATAGACAGGAAGTCAACAAGTGCTAAATCATGTATACAAGGTGAACTACCCCTAGCAAAGTTCAATCATCATGCTATAGAATGAAACATAGACTTGTGTTTTCAGATTTGATCGGAGAATATGCAGCGGTTATTAACACAAGTTCAAAGACAACATGTGATTGCGAGAGGTTGAAAGCTTGTCATTGCCTAACTTTTCAACCGTGCTAAGCCTATGCATATGCAATCAGAAGCTTAAAGCATCGGTTTCGGTCTTACACTACACGGCTCAAGTTTAACTCAATGTGCAATGAGAAACAGTCTCGATACCGTGATGTGCTGACAAAGCAATCCCATCTCGATCTTTTCAATTCACTACAACTTGGTTCATTTTAAACAGAATATGAATACTCCAAGCAAGTGAATGACTCAAAACTAGAGACATAGCAACCTAGCATATATGAAATAGCTCAAATGTTCTCAACACATCTTACACATGCTAGTTGCCAATCTCAATGGTGAACATGTATCAAATTTTAGGTTTATTAAGCATGTTCATCATTCTGAAAAATAGCTTAGCTCACAACATGTATTAGTGATCAGAAGGAGCCTAAGCTACAAGCATCATCATATATCATCGAAGCGTACACTAATCAGAGCATAGATTCATTCTCTAGAATATAGACATGAAGTTTGAAAATACAAGATGTATATATGATGAAGTCAGAATCGGAGTCAAGACAAAACTCAAAAGACTCAAGACCCAAAACAAAAGGATCAGAAAGTTAGTCTATGGTACATAAACAAAATGCTTCCCCCATCTAAAAGGGGAAACACACACCAAGCTCACCTCTCAACCTAGCAAAAGTTGAGAGATCTAAAGGCTTGGTGAAAATATCCGCAACCTGGTTATGGGAGTCTACATGCCTAAGATCAATGTCGCCTTTCTCGTAGTGATCACGAAGAAAGTGAAAGCGAACATCGATGTGTTTTGTCTTGGAGTGAAGAACAGGGTTCTTTGCTACACTAATGGCAGACGTGCTATCGCAAAGCAAAGGTACCCGACTGAAATCTAGACCAAAATCACGCAATGTAGCAACCATCCATAAAAGCTGCGAAGCACAAGAAGCAGCGGCAACATACTCGGCTTCTGTAGTGGACTGGGCTACGTTCGACTGCTTGCGAGAGGACCACGAAACCAAGGAAGAGCCAAGAAACTGACAAGTCCCAGAAGTAGACTTGCGCTCAAGCCGACAGCCGACAAAATCCGCGTCGGAATAACCACAAAGCGAGAGATTCGAAGAAGAGGAATACCAAAGTCCGAACTCAGGAGTGTATTGGAGGTACCTCATGATGCGCTTGACCGCTTGCTTGTGGGAATTCCAAGGGGACGCCTGAAAATGAGCGCACAGATACACAGCGAACTGTATATCCGGCCTTGTCGCCGTCGGGTACAGGAGCGAGCCAATCATGCTCCTGTACTCCTTCTGGTCGACTGGCTCTCCATCCTGGTCCGCGTCCATCACAGCAGTCGTCGCCATGGGCGTCGTAAGAGGCTTGGCCTCGCCCATGTCGAACTTCTTCAGGATGTCCTTCGTGTACTTGCCTTGATGCACGAACGTCCCATCTCGGGTTTGCTTGATTTGCAATCCGAGGAAGAAGGTCAACTCACCCATCATACTCATCTCAAACTCCTTGCTCTTTGTATCTGCAAACTTGGCAACAAGAGCATGAGAAGAGCCACCAAAGATGATATCATCCACGTAAATCTGGACTATCAGGGTATCATTGTCTTGCTTGAGGAGAAACAAAGTCCTATCAACCCGTCCCATTTTAAAACCCTTAGAGAGTAAAAAGGTTTTCAAACGATCATACCACGCTCTCGGGGCTTGTTTCAAACCATACAAAGCTTTTGAGAGTTTATAAACATGGTTTGGAAACTTGGGATCCTCGAAACCTGGGGGTTGCCTAACATAAACTTCTTCCTCTATATATCCATTCAGAAAAGCACTCTTAACATCCATCTGATAAAGCTTAAAACTCTTCGAAGCAGCAAAGGCTAGAAGGATTCTAATGGCTTCTAAACGGGCTACAGGGGCAAAAGTTTCCTCATAATCTATCCCCTCTTTTTGGCAAAAACCCTGGGCTACTAGCCTAGCCTTGTTCCTCACTACCATCCCATCCTCACCCTCTTTGTTTTTGAAAACCCATTTGGTACCTATAGGGTGGCATTCTGGTGGAGGTGGAACTAGGGTCCAAACTCGATTTCGCTCAAAGTTTTCTAGCTCCTCATGCATGGCATTGACCCAGTTAGCATCAAAAAGTGCGTGTCCAACATCTTTAGGCTCAAAAGAAGCAACAAATGCAGAATGAGCAAAGTGTGAGATTTCATACGCCCGCGACCGCGTGACTCGCTGGTCGATGCCGCCGATCATCTGCTATGGAGGGTGAATCTGCTGAACGCTTCGGGGCGCTTGCCTTGCCGAAGTCGTCTCCCCCTCGCCAGATGCTGTCACTCTCCCGGGTGCTGCCGGTGCTTGCTGGAGAGATGGCTCCAGAGGACCCCAAGAAGAAGAAGTCGTGGGATCGGGTCCTCGAGCTGAAGTGGTCGTCGCAGGGTCGACGGGTGCAGCCAGTGGAGTTGGCTCGGGATCACCCCAATCGGCATTCTCCTGCTCCTCCTCCACAAAAATAGTCTCTCCCAGCTCCTATTCTCCTGCAACATCAAAAGCAGAAGAAACACAAGGCATAGTCTCGTCGAATGTGACCTCGCAGGTCTCCACTATCCGGTTAGTCTCAAGGTTAAGAACTCGATAAGCGCGCGAATGTGAAGCATAACCAAGAAACACGCCATCAGCAGAGCGAGATTCAAATTTATCCAAATTGCCTTGCTTCAAGATAAAACACTTACAACCAAACACCCGAAAATGAGACACCTTGGGTACACGTCCAAACCGCAACTCATAAGATGTTTTCTTCATGAAAGCCCGAAGAAAGATGCGATTTGCAACATGGCAAGCGGTGTTGATCGCCTCGGCCCAAAAACGCCTAGGAGTCCTATGCTCATCGAGCATCGTCCTGGCCATCTCAACAAGGGTCCGGTTCTTGCGCTCAACAACACCGTTTTGCTGGGGGACATAAGGAGAAGAAAACTGATGCTCGATTCCATTAGAAGAACAGAAAGAGGCAAACTGAGAATTATCAAACTCAGTACCATTATCGCTACGAATAGCTCTAATGGTATCAGGGGGAAACTCAGTTTTCAACCTCAAAATCAAGTCACGAGCAAAAGGAAAAGCTTCATCCTTACCCTCCATGAAAAATACCCAAGAGTACCTTGAAAAATCGTCAATGATCACTAGAACGTACCACTTCCCACCCGCTGAGCAAACCCGAGCTGGACCAACTGTGTCCATGTGTAGAAGCTCGCCGGGTCGCTTGGTCATCACCTGATTAACAGGTGGGTGAGAAGCAGCAACCATCTTCCCGTGACGACAGGGATGGCAAACAAGGTCCTTCTGAAACTTCAACTTGGGCAATCCTTGGATTAGGCCATGTGAGCTAAGTCTTGCAAGCAAGTCAAAACTCAAGTGACCAAGCCTCCTATGCCACTTCCACAAATCAGAAGAAGGACCAGCCATCAGACATCTAGCAGAGCCGAAGGAACGAGAAAAGTCGGCTCTGAAAACACGGCCAAAAGGGACAATCCAACAAACAAGATCTCCCCGAGGGTCTAAAACACGACTCAAACCTTTCTTAAAGCGCACTTCATAATCATCCTCAAGAAGTTGCGAAACAGAAAGCAAATTGAAATGCAAGTTCGAAACCAACGCAACATCCTTAAGAACAAAATTCTCATTGAGCCGGATAGCTCCATGAGAAACAACCTTACCTCTACTATTATCCCCGAAAGTGATGTACTCCTTGTGCATCACGGGGCTAAGGCTGGAGAACCATTCCTTCTTTCCGGTCAAGTGGCGCGGACACCCGGAATCCATGAGCCACATGTTCTCCAACCAAAGTTCCTGCATCAATAGAAAGGCAGGAAGTGAGCATATGGCACAGCACTGGGGTTAGTATACTGAGAAGGATACCAGTGCTGTGTCATAGGCCCAGAAAAAGTGTTAGGAGCAACACCAAACTGTCCTCGTCCCATGGATGGATAGCGATCACCACCAACCTGAAAGAGTGGTCCGCTATGGAACGGAAAACCTCCAAACTGTCCTACCTGTCCCATCTGAGCGAAGCGATCACCACCATACTGAAAAGGTGGTCCGCTATGGGACTGAGCAGCAAGGCCTCTTACACTCGGCTCCAAATCGTATTGAGGACGACTGGAACCGCGAAGGGCATGACCACCACCCCGTGGTCTAACTGCCTGGGGCCTAGCCGCCTGAGGGAGTGCACCTCCTGGCCTAGCGCCCTGCCTCTGAACTCCTCGACCCTGCACACCATGGAGAGGGTGGTGCCTGGCCTGGTTGTTCAGCTCCAACTCCTTTCTAGCGTCTCTCTTCCTCTGAAAACAAAACTCAGCTAGATGACCCTCACGGTGACAGTACTCGCACTCAAACCTCACCACTCTCTTGGGTTGTTGGTTTCTATGGTTGCGAGGGTTGTTCACTCTAGCCAGCTGCTTCCCTTTAGGAAGGGGATCATTAGAGACGTCAGGAAGGGTGTCAAGTGTGTTCCTAAGATGGTTAGGTTTGGGAACCCACACTTGCTTGCAAGGTGGAGCCTTGGGAGGTTCATCAAGGATCCCATCCCTGGTGATAGGCTTGGAAGGTTCAGGTGGAGTGATCTGGATGAGCTTAGGGATAGTGGATGGCTTCTCACTAGGGTTCACTCCACTACACTCACCAATCTTGCCAAAGGTGCTAGCTCTCTTCCCACCTGACTCAAAGCCTACTCCCGAGCAATCAGTTCCCCTCTTGAACTGACTGATCATCATTCCCAACTGCGGCTCATTGCATGACACCCAACTCAGAATGGACCGAAGGTATGTGTTTTCCTCCTCGGTTTGCATCCTGTCATGCCGACAGTTGGCAATCTCAAGCTCCATCCCCACGCATCACTCACATTGAGCGGCCAAGGTGCTAACTGAGCTGGCCTTCATGGCTTCAGCAAGCTTGGCACTAACTTCTGCCAACTCAGTTCGCAAGCTAGGACAAAGCTTGCACGCACCCAACAAAGAAGGCCTCGCCTTCGCCTCCTCCAGCTCCTTCTTCAGGGAGGGACACTCCTTGCAATCACCCACTAAGTCTAGCCTACTCTTCAGCTCATCATACACCTCGATCAAAGAGGCATACTTGGTTTGTAGGGTGGCAAAGTTTGTCATATGCATCATGCACTCCTCACACTCCTCCTCATCGGTCACCTTCACCTCGGACCTAGCGAACTCAAGCTCCTTAAGCGCCTCATTCATCTTAGCCTTAAACTCATTGCGCTCTCGGATAGCTCGCTTGAGGTTCTTATCCTGACCTAGGACTATATCGGCAAGGGAATCACGCTCACCGGTAAGACGCTCGATAAGAGAAGAGGATGATACCTCGGAAGCATCGTCGTCGTTGTCGGTGCCATCGTCCTTGTCCTGGCGTTTGCAGTCCTCTCCGTCCAAGGCCATGGTGCACAGATTCTTGGAGGATTTGCCGAAGAAGCAGAGTCCGTTGAAGCGTTCCTCAGTCTTGTGCTCGGACCTATCGTCGCTGGAGTCGCCGTCGGAAGACTTCTCGCCGTCGCTGAAGGTGGCGAGGAAGGCATGCTTGCCGGCGTCGAAAGCCTTCTCCATGTCCTCTCGGCGGTAGCCGCCCTTCTTCTTCTTCCCGGCCTTGATCTCCGGCTTGCCCTTGCGCCTGGAGTTGCGGTTCTTGCCGAGGAAGGTCTTGTCGCGCTTGGGGCAGTTAGCGACGAAGTGATCCGGATCTCCACATCCGTAGCAGCCCTCACGTGCGCCACCACGCCGGCGATTCAGGCGGTTGTTGTGAAACCGTGAGAACCGGGTGATGATGAGGGCGAGCTCGTCATCGTCCAACGCCTTCACCTGCTCCTCAGTCACGGAAAGCAAAGAAGACAAAGCAAAGAGAGGTGGTGAAGCGTCAGCGGAAAGAGTCGATCCACCCTTGCCTGAGACCAAAGCCATGGAATGTGAAGATGGGTTCTTCAGCTTGGCCTGAGTCAAGTGATCGATCTCGGTGGACTTGAGCTTGTTGTATAGCTCATCCACGGTGAGGGTGTTGTAAGCAGCAGACTCAATAATGGTCGACACCTTCACCTCCCATACCCTCCGATCCAGGGCGTATAGCAACTTGAGTGCCCTCTCATGATCGTCATAGGGTAGGTTGGACCGATTGGCACGCATCTTGCTCACAATCGTTTGGAAACGAGCGAACATAGCGTCAATCGTCTCTCCCTCCAACTGAACAAAGTTCTCGTATTCCCGCTTGTAAGTCTCAAAGAGTCTGGTCTTGACCTGAGCGGTCCCCTCGTGATAGCTTTGAAGCTTCACCCAGATCTCTCGAGCAGTCTGAAGCTCGGAAACACGCTCGAACTCAGGAAGAGAGATGTTGGCCAAAAGCGCGTTACGGGCCTTGGAGTTGGCCTCGTGTTGGTCAATCTGGTGCTGACCAACTCGAGCCGCAAGAACCACGTAATCAGCGTCCTCGCATATCTCCCAAACAGAAGATCCGATGCTGTTGAGATAAGCACGCATCCGAATCTTCCAATAGGGATAGTTCGTCCCATCGAAATAGGGAGCCTTGCCATTCCCTCGATCCATGTCGCCCTTAGGATCCGAAACCGATTAAGGTAGAAGAGATCCTTAACCTGCTCTGATACCAATTGAAGGACCGAAAAACGACCAGAGGGGGGGGGGGTGAATGGGAGCTTAAAATTTCTTCTCAGAACCTTTTAGCCACTGTCCCAGAAGTCACCAGAAAGGCAAGCCTAAAGCTCGAATAATATCCACGACCCTGAATGTCGGGTGGATGCTTCCAAGAAGCACAGCGAGACACTACACAACTCTAGGTACCCAACGCAAAAGCCGGAGATCAAAACCGACAACGAACGAACGAACCGTGGACGAAACAGTGCGAAATCAGTCGCATCGGACGCTGGACTGCGTCCGATGCCTCACCACCGGACGCGTCCGATGCAAACAGTGAGTTACTGGAACCTTACTGTTCCACGATCGGACGCTGTGCACAGTGAACAGCCAGCATCCGATGCAATGGCTCCGGCACGTCCGATGGAAAACGGACGCGACCGATTCCTAGCGTCCGATGCACACTCAAAAACACCCAGACTGACACGTGTCGCCGGAGCGTCCGATGCTTTGAACCCTAGCGTCCGATGCTCCCGTGTCAGCGTCCGATGTCCCCGAAAACGGCGCTGTTCTTCGATGACTCAACCCGATCTCCTCCGAATCAAATGCACTAGGGCTAGGATTCGATTTGAGGAGTCACAAGGATGTTAGTGAGCTACCCCTAAGAGATCATGGCTCGAACCTAACTCCAAAATGGTGAATCAAGAAGTTTTGGGACAAGGGAGCAAGAACGAGATTCAAAACAAAAATCGCTCGATCTCCTAGACCGTGAGGTTTGAGATGGATTCCTTCGGTGGAAAGAATTGCCTCACGATCTAGAACAACTTGGTTCAAATGAATTTGCAAAAGATGCACCAAGGAAAGAGATCAAGTGACGGGAAAAACGTGACCAAAAGTAATCCGCGAAGAACACAACCAAAACGCGAATCACAAGCACGAAATTGCAACCGTGTGGCGAACACACGCTACAACCGTGAGATTACGGTCTCACTTCCTAAACTTCCCAAAACACAGAGACATGATTGAGTTCACTCTGTGGATCCTCTATAGCCAGGTATGATTAGAACCTAAGCAGGGGCTAAGGAGAGAGAGAGCTTAGGTCAAATGACTGCCAGGATCAGGGGAGAGGAGGGGTGCCTCTCTTATTTATAGCCTAAACAGTAATCCACTTCTAACCCTAGGATAACTGAGCGAAACGGCCAACCCTAGGGGTATCCCGGTCTAGCTCTACTTGATGTTGATCTGACAGCCACGCGCCTTCCTCACCCTTAGCTTCGCCTCGACGCAAGCCTCAGGATGCCACCACGTGCCGCCCTGCCGACCACCGCGCCTTCCTCGCGGATAGCTGCGCCGCCGTGCCAGCCTCTCCACGCCGCCACGTGTTGACTGTCCTTTTTGCGGACCTCCCCCCGGTTTTGAGGCCGAAACCGGGAAACCTAGGCCTTCCCCCGGTTTTGAGGCTGAAACCGGGAAACCTGTCCTCCGGCTGAGTTTTGTGGCCCAAACTCAGAAACCCACGCGCCCAGGTTTTGAGGCCCAAACCTGAAAACCGTCCACGCCGAGTTTTGAGGCCCAAACTCGAAAACCGGCCACCCCGAGTTTTGAGGCACAAACTCGGAAACCGTCGATGGTAGCTTTTTGAGGCTCAGCTACCGAACCCGTGCCGTAGACGCGATGTGGTTCGCACACCCCGAGTTCCAGCACCGATGCCGGAGCATGTCCAGCCTCCACGCCGGGCACAGTGCATTCGCCTTCCTTCTCGGCCTCCCGCCAAGTGTCACGACGCCATCACCTTCCTCCCGACTCGGCCGATGCACCGCACATCCCCATGTCTTCTTGCTTGCCGATGCCACGTGCCAACTACCACAGCTGGTCCTCAGGTCTCCCGGTCCGTCAGTCCAAGCTCCACGTTCGCCCTTCACCGCTCCCGGTCCGTCGGCACGACACGTCCCACTTGACCTTCACCTCACCTTAGACCACTGTCTCCGAGCTCCGCACCTGCACATCAACACAGCCAAGAGACATGTTGCCAGTTGATCGATCACTCATCACTCAGGAAGGGAACCACAAGGGCACATATCAACCTTGTGGTCTCAAAGATGAACTTGCTACTATGTCATCCTCTATCAAGGAGCTCATCAAAGCTAAAAATGAAAAACTTGATAAGATGCATAGTGACCTTACCACTAGTTATGCTTTGCTCAAAGAACAATACACTCAAGTGAAAGTTTATCATGATACTCTCACCGTTGCTTATGATATGCTTTCTCATGAGACACATGATGCTCCTAACCTTGTTGTTAAGTGTGACATAGCAACATCTTGTGAGGACTTGGTTAGTGAGCATGATGAGCAAAGAGCTAGTTGCAAGGGCAAGAAAGTGGTTGAGGCCGAACACTATGATGACTATGTCAAGGTCAAGAATGAGAATGCAAAGCTCAAGATTGATCTAGAGAAGCTTACAACCACCAAGCAAGTTGTCATTGAACAGATGATGATGATTATAGCATGACACTTGAGCTAGACATGCTAAAAGAAGAGAACAAGAGATTGAAGATGGAGAGGGATTACAAGATGACACCATCCCAATTGCAACTCCAACAAGAGAATGACAAGCTCAAGAAGGAGAAAGAGCACCTCACCACCGGGCTAAGAAACTTCACCAAGGGTCAATGTCTTCAAAGTGAGCTACTCATGAACACCGTAATGAAGACCAATAGAAATGGCATTGGCTTTCTTGAAGAGAGGATGAAGGAACACAAGAGCATCACAAAGCCAAAGGAGAAGAAGATTGAGAGATGCTATGAGTGTGGAAAAGAAGGAAACTTTGCTCACAATTGTGAAGAGCCAAAACCCACACCCTTGCCCAAGCATGCTAGGCCCTTTGCTTTCAATGCTCACTACATGCTTAGACAAGATTCTAGTGGCAAGGTGAAAGTCATGTTCATGGGGCCTCCTAACAAGAATAGGCCAAAGCAAATATGGGTTGCAAAGTCACTTGTTGAGAAGGTTAAGGGACCTCAACAAGTTTGGGTCCTGAAAGCTCAATCTTGATTTCTTTGTGTGTAGGTGAACTACAAGACCGGTGGATCTCATTGGGTGATTGATAGTGGTTGCACACAACATATGACCGGTGATCCCCGGATGTTCACCTCACTAGAAGAGAATGTCAATGACCAAGAAAAGATTACATTTGGTGACAACTCAAAGGGCAATGTCTGTGACACCCTAGTGTCAAGCACTGCATTAGGAACAACATTAGCTACTAAATTCCCATAAGCAATGCATTGCATCATCTCATATGCATAAGAAGTGTTTTTGCCTTTTTGTTTGCTTATTTTGAATTTGGTTTCAATAGGACTTGATTGTTTAAATGGATTTCTGTGTTGGCAAATAATTTTATAAAATAGATAATATTGAGTACAACACTTTTCTTATTGACACCTTGACCTAGTTCAGTATAGTTTAATAATTAAAAATATGGGAACAAAAATGGTTTATAGCTCAAAAATTAGCTTCAATTATGTGGAGGCTAAGGAAATGATTTTCAGAAAAAGTGTTCTATATGAAAGTTGTAGAGAAAATTATTTTGAGCAACTTTTATTTTTGGGTCAAAGTATAGTTTGGAGTTTTTGAAGCTGTTTCAAAAAGGTCAATGTTTGGAAAATTTTGGGAAAAAGAAAGAGGATTTGATTTTCTCCTGGCGCCAACCATCCGGCCCACACGACCTTTTGACCCAGGCCCAGCCGCGCACCCCCGCCCCGCTGTGCGCCGCATGCACGCCGCGCTGGCCGACCCGTGGCCGCGCCGTACGCCGGCGACGCGGCCACGTGGCCGTCACTCCCTGCCCCAAATCCTCACCGGCCACTCCCCACTCGATCTTTTCTTGCCCGATCACGCAAAGATCTTGCGCGGCCATTATCCGCTTGCCTCATCTGTCAGCTCTGTCCCGCCACTCGCCCACTCGCCGCCGTCGTCGTGGCCCCCGCCACGACCATCGGTCGGCCAGCCGAGGAGGCAAAAACCCACACCGTTCACTCCCTCTCTCCACTCTTCACTTGCACACCGTCGCACCGCTCTCGCTTGCTCTCTCTCTCGCACGGACACGCATGGCAAGCCGAACGCTCGCCACCGCAAGAGCGCCAGCGCCATTCCGACCGAGCGTGACCTCCACCACCCAATCCATCTCGCACATCACTCCGCCCTCGTGTGGGACACGCGGTGCTCCTGCTTTCACCCCGCCGGAGCCCCACCGTCGCCGAGACACGCCGTGCCCCCTTTTGGCCGCCGTCGACGCCGAGGAGTGCCCGCCGACGTCCCGTGTCAGCCAAGCCTCCGCCGAGCCCTATCTTCCCCGGAGCTCTTCACCGCACCAAGGCGAGGTGAGAACACCCATCCGTCTCAACCCTACCGCTCCCTAGCTCTCTCTGTTCTCCGGCCGAGCGCCATTAGCGCCGCCATGACCCGCGCACGAGGCCAAGCTCCTCCGGAGCTTTACCGGCCAAACCAACCCGCCACATAGTCTTCCTAGGGTTCGCTGAGCACGATGCGCACGCCTATTTGGCCGGCGACCGCCGGAAATGGCCAAGCCGAACACCACCACCGCCACCGTCCTCCATGGCTCGCCGCCGCCGAGCTACGACCACCCACTAGCCAAACCATCACCACCAATGGGTTCGCCTCGTCGAGACGAACTCATTGAGCCCCGTCTCACCGCCGGCGACCTCACCGTCGGCGAGGGATCGGCGGTCAAAGCCGCTCCCCTGCTCGGCTGTCCCTGGCAGGCGGGTCCCATTGACCTGTCGACCCCACATGTCAGCCACCCACGGCCCATGGACCGAGTTCACCGAAGGCCCAGCCGAGATTCGCAAATGGTTTTTTTCTTTTCTTTTGTTTTTCCAGAAAAGCTTGTTTATTTTGCACAACACGTTTTAATGATCCAAATGGGGTACTTCCAGTTTTTTTAATTTGTTCATGAGTGGATCTATCAGGGAAAAATGTGAAAGTATTTTTGGTAGAAGTTTATTTTGCTGCTTTTATTTAATTCAGTTTATGTGCATATTATTAAATAAATGTGTTGATATGTTTTTTGGTCAAATTCAATTATGCAAAAATTTGTGTATACTCCTTGCCATGTAAAGTGTCTGTGAAAAATATATGAGGGTCTGCTTTTGTAGAAAAATTATCTGTTTAGATTTAAATACCTTTTTAGCCATTTTCTTAAAATAATTATTAACAGAATTATATGTGGAAATAAAATATGGAAAAATTTATATAGTCTTTATGTACTATGTTTAAGCTGAGAAAAATGTTAGGTATGGGTTGTTATATAGAAAAATAAAGAGTTGTAGTACGAGTGTGTTTTTCTTAGAAAATACATGCAGAAAATAATATAAAGTTGTTGTTTATGGAACTTTCTTGATAAATATAAAATGTGAAGTAAAATTTGGGAAAAATATAAAAGTGAGGATTGCACCCTTTTCCAGTAGGGTTGCAGTTCAAAGAGTTTATTTTGGGATAAATTTGATTATTTTGTGTAGATTTATATGTTCATGCTTTAGCAGTAATTTTCCTATAGTGAGGTGTTTATGGGTAGATGAAGCTAGAAAAAATATGAAATCTGCTATTTGACACTTTTCAAAAGAAAAGTTAGTTCAAAGTGTCTTTTTGATAGTTTATTTCATATTTTTTATATCTGCTGTTCAGTAATTTATCTCTTGCTGAAATTTGTACAGTAGAGTCTAGTGAGTGTAGTTTACCTACTGTAATTTTTGTGGGTTTTTCTGGGAAAATAAAAATGTACTTGCTTTTTAAACCTTGGGTTTTCTTCGAATTAATAAACAGAAAATGGTGAAGTTAATAGTTTTATTTAATGTGGTAAATAAGTGTTTTCTCAAAAAGTGGTTCAACAAGTTGGGTTTATTAGTTTGCAAGAAATGTTTACTTTGCATATCATCATAAATGCACCGTGCATTATTTAATTAATTTCTGCAATTGCACCTAGGATCAGTAGTTCAGGAGATCAACACCGAACCAAGAGCAAACGAGGAACCGGAGATCCAGGAGGTGCCCCGCAACAAGGAGACTGAGTTAGTCGACCCCGACACTAACCTGCCTGAGTGCCCCGCTCACGAGGCCTCAGTCTTCTCCCAAGGCAAGCCCCGGAGCATCTTAAGTCTTCCAGTTTTACAATTAATTTAATTGAGTATTTTATATTGTGATGCATTAAGTATAGGAGTTGATTGAATCCTACTTGTTGCATTATTATTCCTTGATTATTGTTATACCTGCCTTGTTATCGTGTTACTTATTTATATGTAGAATTGCTTAGCCTGCTTAATAAAGTAGTAAAGAAAGGATGTTCCCGTAATACCCCTGGTGGGTATTTACCGGATCACGGTTGGCTATATTTGCTATTGTGGAAAAGAACCTGAGTAGTAATGAAATACGGTCAACCGGAAGGCAAGGCACCAAGTTGGAACTTGGGAGGCAGCTCGTCCGTTGGATCGTGTAGGTTTGTATCGATATTGGCCCTCGTTCATTTTTGAAAGCGCCCCTTTACTTAGGGTTGTCGGTGCCGTAATTGCCGACCCCGAAGCCGGTTAGACGCTGTTCGGGCCGGTCTCAACCCGTGTCGCACCCTCTAGTATGGAAACACGATCTGCCTCGGAATGGCCATCGTTTAGTTCCAATCGGGTGGTCCGTGCTGTGAGCCACGACGATTACCACCACGAACAGTATCGAGCGGTTACCCAATGCATGGACCCGACGGGGAAAGTGTGGGTTTGTATTAAAGGTTTCTCGCCAGCTGGTTTGTAATTTAATTCGAGTCGTCATCTCCCCGGTTAGTGGGAAACTATGTCGAGCTTCACCACGATACAACTCCATGTGATGTTTAAGGTTCAACTAAAATGTGGACAAGTCAACCTGATATGGTTATATTATTGATTGTTAGACTCAAGTGGATGTAATAGTTCAGGTGCAAACTTAGAATAAGAGATAGGCTTAAAATTTGACTGCTCATTTATACCATTAAATATTACTTCCCTTAAATTGAGCTTTTCGCAAGTAAATTCCCAACTCCACAAAAAAGGCCTTGCATACCCTTGGTGTCTTTTATTTTCAGTTGGACGGGTAAGTCTAGCTGAGTACATTCCCGTACTCAGGGTTTATCCCGTTGTTGCAGATGGCCAGGTCTACTACGGCTACTGTAAGCACTGTCTCTACCCCGTGGAGGGTGATGAGGAGTAGGCCCAGGGCAAGGTCATCCAGAAGCTTCTCTTCTGCTTTTGCCGTGCTAAGACTAATGGTGGCACATTATTTGAAAAAGGAGGAGTGAGTTATCAAAACAATGTTTTATCTGGACCACGTGTGTGGTGGTCGCATGTCAGACTTGTTTGAAGCTTCCGCGTTCAAAACTCAGTGTTGTAATAACTTTAAGATTTCGCACTCTGATGTTAATTTTGATTTTGTTTATCAACTGTTGTATCCTCGCGAATGTAGTACTTGAATGATGCGATCCTGTTTGTTGTAAGTTGTTTGAAATCCTTTGAGATTTCTGGACTACCGGAGTTATATGAGTTCAAGTGTGAGTCGAGGTCAACTGTTTTGGCTAAAGATGGTACTTGAGCTCTTATAATTTGGACGGTTCCGCCACAGCTGGTATCAGAGCATGGTTAAAGTTATTGCATCCGCAAGGAGCTTTTTGTGAACTAAAATGGATATTTCAAAACTATTTTCAAAACTATTTTAAATTCTAAATGTGCCCAGCCTTGTCCTTAAGCACTATACTAGGATTCAGGTGGTTTTAACTGCTAACAGGGTTCAGGGATATTGCTTCATGCCGAGTCTTTTATTTGCTGGTCCATTCTCGAGGGAAAGAGAATGCGTAGATTGTGAAATTATGCATAAAATGATTTGGTTAGATATGAGGGCATGACCGTTCAACCGTCGGTCTAGAGTGAGTGTTGTTATACCAAGTATGTCTGAGCTTTACGCAAGCATATACGAGGGTATCAAGTGCTGGGTATGTTTTCTGGATTGGTGCATGGTGTTTAGTATTGGGTTCTATGTACCTTCGTACATATGGGCCAATACTCAATTATTTTGTCATTGGGATTTTTCTCGGGCTGAAATGAATCTTCTGCAGGTACACTAACTACGTGATCGATTAGAACGAGTAGATAACGCATGAGAAATCGTTCTTGCCACCGACTAGAATGTTAGGACTTACAAGTCATTATTAGTTAGTGAGAACGTAAGTACGACCATGCATAATGTTTATGTTCATGCACTTGCATTACCTCCCCTTAATTAAAAGTTGTTCTTTTTCCTTATAAAATTTGTCAACTTAAATATGCGTCTCACGAGAGTTCAAAACCCCTTTTGTTTCTACAGATGGCCCGGACTAAGTTGGCAGCTCGCAAGGCCACCGGAGGAAGAGGAGTTCCACGTCATCGCATGGCCACAAAGTTGACCAAGAACACGTTCTTGTCCTGCTTTGGGTTGCCAACCATCATTTGGAGGATTCTATAGGCAGTGGGATATGAGGAAGGACAGGAGCCCCAGTATTCTTGGCAGAAGGATATCTATGGGCAGGACTCGTTGGTCATGGTGCAGGTCAAGGTCAAGGCCTTGGCTAGCAACCCCACTGGTCAGGATGGACAGACATCACTAGAGGCAGTTGGGCAAAGGACGGAGCCAACAGGGCAGCTTACTTGGTGTTGAAGGATATCATAGCCCGCTTCCCCGCCGACCTTGCTAGTGCCATGGCAGGAGTGTTCCCTCGCGGATCACCTTTTCCATTGCACTGGAGGCAGACTTTGGAGACGGTTTTGAAAGGAGGCGCTGAGGAGAGGTTCTTTTGCGAGACGTCTGCGATGAGCGCCACCAGAGCTTTGGTGGGTGTATGTGAGAGTTTGGAGTGCAACCTAGAGAGCGTGTCCTTCACCCTCACTGCCACTTACCAGAGTAAGAGGAAGCTGCAGGAGGAGTTTGACACCGAGGTAGCCTGACTACAGGAGAGGCTGCACTAGGTCACCCTGGAGCGTGACGATGCACGCGCCAACGCAGGAGCTGAGAGCACTGCCAGGACAAGGCAAATGTACCTAACGACAGCTTTTCAGCGGGATGAAGCACGAACAACACTTGACCAGCTTAGGGAGGGTGCCCATCACCTGATACAGCAGGTGCATGACTAGCAGACCTACATCGACCACCTCCACGAGGCTATCCACCAGATGCACCATGAGGCTCAGGAGGCCACCGCCCTAGCAGCTGACGAGGCCCCTGCAGATGAGGCCCTGGAGCCCCAGGATGGAATAGTGCTTGGTCCAGACGTTCCACCAGAGGATGAGGCCCATGCTGACGAGCCGATGATCGACGCCGATGTGGATGACGCTGCATCCGCCGCTGGAGACGTTTGAGTGCTAGCTTCGCTAGGATCTCTTTCTTTTGTCTAGCTTGATCATGGTCGCGATGTTGTAACTCAGACATGTGTTGATCTTGTGTTTTAAGTTGTATGATGGCATGTACGGCTTTTGGACAAAGTCCAGATTTTGATCTGGCACCTTTTATGGAAATCCGTTGTTTGCGTTCTTATTTTTCGAGCGATTATTCTGTGATGTTATATGGAAATGAGTATTTATACTTGGTCGTGTGCTAAATTTTCAAATTATGTGCAACACAGTATTTATTCATGATCAATATAACATCACCTAATTATTGCTCATTAATGGGACATGCAGATGCCGGCACACACCCGCAGCCAGCGTGGACCAGGATCAGGGCAGGAGGAGAATCTGCCACCACCTCCACCACCGCCGATGACACTGGAAGCGTTCTTCGGGCAGTTCTTGGGCAGCCAGAGGAACATGGAGGAAATGCAAAGGCATATGGAGGCCACACTCCGCAACATCACCAACAACACCGCGCAGCAGCATCAGCAGCGCCAGGGGCCAGAGCCCAATCAGTATAGTTCCTACCGTGACTTCTTGGACACTCGTCCCCAGTGTTCAAGGAAGCCACTGAACCACTCGAGGCAGATGAATGGCTTAACTCTATCACTCAGAAGTTCCGTCTTCTTTGCTTGACTAAAGAGCTCAAGGCAGAATATGCCGCCCACATGTTGGAAGGACCTGCAGGCTTATGGTGGTCCCAGTACCGTGCATCTCTGCCAGCGAATGCACATGTTACCTAGGAGCAGTTCTCCACCGCTATGTGCAACCACTATATTCCTAGTGGTCTGATGGAGATAAAGGTCACAGAGTTCATGATGCTGACTCAAGGGACCAGGTCAATGTCAGAGTATCTGCATAGCTTCAACAACTTGTCTTGTTATGCCCTGGACTTCATGAACACTGTGGCCACGAAGATAGCAAGCTTCAAACATGGTATGAATGCCACTATGCTCTCCAAGATGGGAAACAGTCACCGCACCACTTTCACTGACTTTGTCAGTGACTTCCTGAACTAGGAGGCCAATGACAGCAGGCTGGTGACGGAGACTCGTCGTCATGCGAACGAAGGAGGTTCGTCTCAGCAAAGGACCCCTTTCGGAGCACGCACCCCATACCGCCCGCCAGTTGCAGGAGCAAGATTCCGTCCCCCACAGAGAAAGATAACCACCAACCGCCCTGGTCTAAGCTTTCAGAAGCCGTACACAGCTCCCCTGATGCAGAACAAGGCAAAGGCAGGAGGTCCAAAGACCCCATATGTGATTGGGCCATGCTACAACTATGGTCATACCGGACACCTGTCACGCCAGTGCCCCCAGCCGAAGAAACAGTACACCCAGCCTCGACCTCGCACGGGCAATGTGCATTTCACCACTGTTGAAGAAGTGCCAGAAGGAGAACCTGTCACTGCTGGTACGTTTCTTGTTAACCAATACCCTGCAGTTGTGTTGTTTGATTCTGGAGCATCACATTCATTCATAAGTGAGAATTTTGTTATGAGAAGTAATCTTGAGTTAGTAGAGTTGGATCGGGGGTATCAGATAAGTTCCGCAGGAGCTGTTCTCTCCGCCCGTAAAATGGCTAAAGGAGTGGAAATGACTTTTGGGGATAAAAAGGCCATAGTGGATCCCATAGTAATCCCTGGTCTAGGTTTGGATGTAATCTTGGGTATGGGTTGGATGAAACTCTGGAAGGTCAATCTTGACATCGCAGAGCGAGTAGTTTCCATGGTTAGTCCCCTGAGTGGGTCTTCTTTCCGGTTCAAGTTACCCCAAAACCCCCATGAGATAGGAGTGTTGTTCAATATCACGGCAAAACAGATAGCTGAGATCCAGGTAGTGTGTGAGTTCCCAGATGTTTTTCCTGATGAGTTGCCAGGACTACCACCAGATCGGGATGTGGAGTTTGCTATAGAGTTAGCTCCCGGAACGGCTCCTATTTCTCGGAGGCCATATAGGATGCCGGCTAACGAGTTAGCAGAGCTCAAAACTTAGTTGCAAGAGCTTTTGGATAAGGGTTTGATACGTCCTAGTTTGTCGCCTTAGGGATGCCCTGCCATCTTCGTGAAGAAGAAGGATAAGACATTGCAGATGTGTGTGGATTATAGACCTTTAAATGTTGTAACTATAAAGAACAAGTATCCCTTACCCCGAATCGACATCTTGTTTGATCAGTTATCCAAGGCCAAAGTGTTCTCCAAGATTGACATAAGGTCAGGTTACCATTAGATCAAGATCCGAAGGGAGGATATACCAAAAACAGCCTTCTCTACCAGATATGGACTCTATGAGTATCTAGTTATTTCTTTTGGACTGACAAATGCACCAGGACATTTCATGTACCTGATGAATTCTGTCTTTATGCATGAATTGGACAAGTTTGTTGTGGTGTTCATTGATGATATCTTGGTGTACTCTAAGAATGAGCAAGACCATTGTTGACACTGGTTATCTATCAATCACCAACAAAGGTTTAGGGTTTTAATTGACAATATTCCATGAGTTTTGGTGAATTGTGATTCTGCAGGGACTAAACCAGGAAACCAACACTGATTACTTCTCCTAGAAGGAAACCGACGGAAGATTACGGAACCGGCACGTGAGGAATACTCCAGAAGGATCTAGAGGACACCAGAGGACACCATGAGGTGGGACACCTCGAGAGGCTGCCAGGTGGGACCGGTCGGTCCCACCCTTAGACCGACCGGACTCCCCCCGGGCCCGCTGGCCTCCGTCTTCTGGAAGCTTCCTCCACTGCCTTTGAGGATCCATCTCAGCCCTACGTGAAGTCGGTTTGATCTAACGGTCGCGGTTGATCTCTCAGGGCTATATAAACAGGCCCCTAGACCCCAGGGAAGATCATGTCTCTCTTCAGAAAAGTCTACGCCTCATTCAGAAACCCTAGAAGAAGACTTCAAGAGCTAGCTTTCAAGTAGAAGACTAGTTACCCCTCTAGTTTAGGTTTAGAACCTAGTCTTATACTAGAACTAGAAGATAGAGAGAGAGGAAGAGATCAAGAAGGAGCTCCGGCCTGTCGGATCAACTTCTTCATCTTGTACCTGCGGATTCAAGTTTATCTTCAACTTGCTTCAGTGATTGTTTCAGTAATCAACGTCTATATTTAAGTTTGAGCCATTGTTCTTATTATTCTTAAGGTTTATGACTCTCTTTTGAGTACTTTAATTCTAGATGCGCTAGAGTTAGAGTAGTTGGATAGTGTAAGCGTGGTGCTTAGACTTGATAGCTCATAAATGCCTCCTATAACGCCGGTAGTAGTGGTTGTTCGCAAGGGTGACTCTTATAGCCTTGTTGATTCTTCTATAGTCCACTTACCCGTGTGTAGGCTCGGTAGGATTATACATTTGCATAAAAGACTCATACTCTGTTTGTGACCTTTTATGGCAACTTCCCCACTAAGAATAATATAAACATATCACTCTTGAATTGGAATTAGACAGCCTTAGTGATCCCCTCTGTACTTCTAGATTCTCTGTCCTTGTTAGCTACTCAGGGGTTAGACTTTGAGACTTAACACTATCCGTTCCTTTGGGTTCGATATTAAAACTGGGTTACTCCGGTGAAGTGCTATATCGGTAGATTTTATCTGTGCGCTTGCGGATAAAGGAGAGTGTGCATTAATTTATACCAACAAGCATTTCTGGCGCCGTTGCCGGGGAACGGTAGATGAACTTAAGTCTTAGTTTAACCTTGTAATCATACTTTTATCTTTTCCTTTTTTGTCCCAGTCTTTTCATTATTTTTGTTTTCGTTCTTATGAATGTTGTTTTTGAATTCCACTCTTATCTATCACTACCCCATGAGCACAAGCTATAACTAGTAGAATCCTTACACCCCATCATAACACCTGGTTATTAGCTATGCATGCCTTTCCGCTGCACTGAGCATAAAAATATAATTGTGAAAATATTCCTTCGGGTATTTTGTCACTAACCTTCCCAGGTCTGGAGCAGAAAAGAACGAAGGAACAACAAACACAAGGTATGTCCAACCAATCATCATGTAACATTGAATCACATTCATCCAATCTTGATTTGTACAAACACCAAGTTTGGATACACTTCGTAAGAACATCTCTTGCCATGTTGCTATGTTGGTTGTCCCTACCTTTAAGATACGCTCATCATGCTCTTTCATCACCATATGAGTAAATCTCTATAATGCTTTCATATTACCTTTATTTGCTATAGTATATGTTTAGGTTTGAAGTACTTTCATACATCTCTTAAATGAGGCATGGTGCCTAGTTTAGGAGTGGGTGATCTTGCTTTCAAAGGCCTTTCAATTTAAGCATGCTTAGGTTAGAATGCCCTCTTAAATCAAATTAGACGTGGTGTCTAGGTTGGTTTTTGAGCCGACAGTATGCTATAGTGGATGTTGGATATTTTGTTGGACTAACCCCTGCAGGAAAACTTTCAATATCAATTTGGGAAAGTCCGGAGATGAACTCACACTGGAGATGAAGAGACACATGAACTTCAATAACTTTGCACAATGAAGACTTAGCTCATTCGTCATAGATGAAAGAACTGTGAGTATCAAAGTTTATTTTATTTTGTCTTCTACTGCAAGTTATGCCTTGAATCATGCAGCAAACACATACTAGTCTATCCTAAAGTAATCCTAGAAACATCTTTTTATTAGCATAGATGCAAAATACATAAGTTATGGACAACAACCCATGCTTCAAATTCTTGCAATCCTTCGGGTATATGTCCACTAACATTACATAGGAGAGAAATTTTGTTCATCCATGGTTTGGTCTGAACATTGAAGATCCAAAACTCAAATCATAGACACACAAACCTACTCTCAGATCACAAATGGTGCTAGCCTAGCTTTGAGTCTTGCTTGGGCGCTGATAACAAACAGGATGCAACTTACCTCATATGAGACAACCTATTCCTGCAACCATCATTGCCCAAGACATCAAGACAAGAAGTGGGGAGTTATCTTCTCTTCTAATCAAGAGCTAGCTTGGGAGACAAGATGGTACCACTACAACAATAGCAAGATCTACAAGTCAAACACATGAACATGTTGTTGGGAGTCCATCTTTCAAGTAGAAGACTAGTTACCCCTCTAGTTTAGGTTTAGAACCTAGTCTTATACTAGAACTAGAAGAGAGAGAGAGAGAGGAAGAGATCAAGAAGGAGCTCTGGTCTGTCGGATCAACTTCTTGATCTTGTACCTGCGGATTCAAGTTTATCTTCAACTTGCTTCAGCGATTGTTTCGGTAATCAACATCTATATTTAAGTTTGAGTCATTGTTCTTATTATTCTTAAGGTTTATGACTCTCTTTTGAGTTATTTAATTCTAGATGCGCTAGAGTTAGAGTAGTTGGATAGTGTAAGCGTGGTGCTTAGACTTGATAGCTCATAAATGCCTCCTATAACGCCGGTAGTAGTGGTTGTTCGCAAGGGTGACTCTTATAGCCTTGTTGATTTTTCTATAGTCCACTTACCCGTGTGTAGGCTCGGTAGGATTATACATTTGCATAAAAGACTCATACTCTGTTTGTGACCTTTTATGGCAACTTCCCCACTAAGAATAATATAAACATATCACTCTTGAATTGGAATTAGACAGCCTTAGTGATCCCCTCTATACTTTTAGATTCTCCGTCCTTGTTAGCTACTCAGGGGTTAGACTTTCAGACTTAACACTATCCGTTCCTTTGGGTTCGATATTAAAACTGGGTTACTCCGGTGAAGTGCTACATCGGTAGATTTTATCTGTGCGCTTGCGGATAATGTAGAGTGTGCATTAATTTATACCAACAACCATGTCGAGCACTTACGAGTTGACTTAACTCGACTTCGAGAGCATAAGTTATATGCCATGTTTAGCAAGTGTGAGTTTTGGTTAAGGAAAGTACCTTTTCTGGGACACATCCTTTCAGAAGAGGGAATCTCTATGGAGCCCTCTAAGGTACAGGAAGTTATGGATTGGAAAGCACCCACTAGTGTACATGAGGTCCATAGCTTTTTGGGATTGGCAGGATATTACTGTCGGTTCATTCCAGACTTCTCAAGGATAGCAAAGCCTATGACCCATTTAACTCAGAAAAACAAGAAGTTTGAATGGACTCCAGAGTGTGAAGCAACATTTCGCACTCTGTGAACCTTGTTGACTTCTGCACCAGTTTTGGCTCAACCAAATCTGGAGGAACCTTTTGATGTGTTTTGTGACGCGTCCAAGATAGGACTTGGTTGTGTGCTTATGCAAAATGGAAGAGTCATAGCCTATGCTTCACGCCAGTTACGACCACATGAAGAGAATTACCCGACTCCTGATTTGGAATTCGCAGTATTAGTTGATGCACTCAAGATTTGGAGGCATTATCTTATGGGCAACCTTTGCCACGTGTATACAGATCACAAAAGTTTGAAATATATTTTCACTCAACCAGAGTTGAATATGAGGCAGAGAAGATGGTTGGAACTAATCAAGGATTATAACCTAGAAGTGCATTACCACCCAGGAAAAGCGAATGTTGTGGCAGATGCTTTGAGTCGTAAGAATTATTGCAACTCCATGCAACCATTGTTGGAGGATGGATTCAACCTTATGCACCCCGTTATGCTGAATAATATCACCATACAATGTACCTTGGAAAGCGATATCATCGAAGGACAAAAGACCGATGAAGAAATCTGTCAGATCAAGAAGAGACTGGAAACCAATAGTTCGTTGAACTTCCGAGTGGATGAGCAAGGGATTTTATGGTATAATCAAAGGTTAGTAGTACCCAAGGACACGGGACTGAGAGATAGGATTTTGAATGAAGCTCACAGTTCAAAATTGTCTATCTGTCCAGGAAGTAGTAAGATGTACCAAGATCTGAAAACGAGGTATTGGTGGCCTAAGATGAAGAAAGAGGTTACAGCTTATGTCGTGAAGTGCGATACTTGCTGTAGGATAAAGGCTATACACTTGAAACCTGCCGGACTGTTGCAACCGCTGTCAGTCCCAGAAAGGAAATGGGAAGAAATTAGAATGGATTTCATCATGGGTCTGCCAGTTACCCAAAAGGGACATGATTCTAGTTGGGTTATCGTGGATCATTTATCAAAAGTGGCTCATTTCGTACCAGTCAAAACTACATATCGACCTCACCAGTATGCGGATCTGTACATTCAGAACATCTTAAGGTTACATGGTATTCCCAAAAGGATTGTTTCGGACAGAGGACCCCAGTTCATAGCTCTTTTTGGGAACAGTTGCACAAGTAGCTAGGAACCAAGTTGGTACGAAGTTCCGCTTACCACCCCCAAACCACAGGGCAAACAGAAAGAGTAAATCAAATCCTAGAGGATATTCTCAGAGCATGTGTGCTTTCCTCAGGAGAATCATGGGAAAATTGGTTACCTCGAGCAGAGTTTTCGTATAACAACAGCTATCTAGAAAGTATAAAGATGGCACCGTTTGAGGTTTTATATGGACGAAGATGCAGAACACCAGTAAACTGGGTTGAATCAGGAGATCGAGGATTTTATGGATCAGATTATGTAAAAGATGCTGAAGAGATTGTGAAAACTGTGCAGCAGCATATCAAGGCAGCGCAATCTCGACAGAGAAGTTATGCTGACACCCGAAGGAGACCTTTGGAATTCCATGTAGGAGACTACATTTACCTTAAAGTCTCACCCATGAGGAAGGTCCAACGTTTTGGAATTAAGAAAAAGTTAGCACCTCGATATGTGGGACCCTATCAGATCATAGCTAGAAAAGGTGAAGTAGCCTACGAAGTACAGTTACCTCCGGAGATGAGTGCAATCTTTCCAGTGTTCCACGTATCACAGTTAAAGAAATGTCTTCGAGTGCCCGAACGAGAAGAAGTTCGAATTCCAGATGTCACTATCCGATCTGATCTGGAGTATTACGAACAACCGCAAGAGATACTTGATACCAAGACCAGAGCAACTCGCAACCGTGAGGTCAAGACTTACAAGATCCTTTGGAGTAATCATGGACCCAATGATGCTACCTGGGAGACTGAGTACTTGCGCATAAACTACCCCGCTTTTTATAAAGATTGGTACGTAACCTGAATCTCGGGATGAGATTTCTTTAAGGGGGGAAGGGTTGTGACACCCTGGTGTCAAGCACTGCATTAGGAACAACATTAGCTACTAAATTCCCATAACCAATGCATTGCATCATCTCATATGCATAAGAAGTGTTTTTGCCTTTTTGTTTGCTTATATTGAATTTGGTTTCAATAGGACTTGGTTGTTTAAATGGATTTCTGTCTTGGCAAATAATTTTATAAAATAGATAATATTGAGTACAACACTTTTTTTATTGACACCTTGACCTAGTTCAGTATAGTTTAATAAATAAAAATATGGGAACAAAAATGGTTTATAGCTGAAATATTAGCTTTAATTATGTGGAGGCTGAGAAAATGATTTTCAGAAAAAGTGTTCTATATGAAAGTTGTAGAGAAAATTATTTTGAGCAAGTTTTATTTTTGGGTCAAAGTCAAGTTTGGAGTTTTTGAAGCTGTTTCAAAAAGGTCAAAGTTTGGAAAATTTTGGGAAAAAGAAAAAGGATTTGATTTTCTCCCGGCGCCAACCGTCCGGCCCACACGGCCTTTCGGCCCATGCCCAGCCACGCGCGCCCGCCCCGCCGTGCAACGCACGCACGCCGCGCCGGCCGACCCGCGGTCGCGCCGTACGCCGGCGACGCAGCCACGTGGCCGTCACTACCTACCAAGAATCCTCACCGGCCACTCCCCGCTCGATCTTTTCTTGCCGATCATGCAAAGATCTCGTGCGGCCACTCTCTGCTCGCCTCGTCTACCGCACTCTGTCCCGCCACTCGCCCACTCGCCGCCGTCGCCGTGGCCCCCGCCATGACCATCGGTCGGCCAGCCGAGAAGGCAAAAACTGCGGATACATGGGTGTATGCCAGATC
Organism: Coix lacryma-jobi var. lacryma-jobi; assembly: GCA_009763385.1. Taxonomy (NCBI): domain Eukaryota; kingdom Viridiplantae; phylum Streptophyta; class Magnoliopsida; order Poales; family Poaceae; genus Coix; species Coix lacryma-jobi. The sequence continues at coordinate 82,365,997 of CM019830.1, forward strand.
TTGAGTGATGAGTGATTGTCAACGGGTTTGATGCGCATGTTCTTTGGCTTGTGTTGTGCAGGTGTCGAGCACGGAGGCAGTGATCGAGGGCAAGGTGAAGGTCAAGTAGAGACGTGCCGTGCCGGCGGACCGAGAGCGGTGAAGGGCGGACGTGAGGCTTGGACTGAGGGACCGGTGGCTTGAGGATCAGCTGTGGTGGCTGACAGCCTGGGACAGCGACGAGCGGAGACTTGCGAGACATGGTGTTGCTCGGGTCGAGGACCTGGGGACACGTGTCGGTGGACGGGGTGCACAGGCGGTGCATCCCCTCTACGGCTTCGGTTTGATGGTTGGGCCACAGAAAAACCATCGGGTGGACGGTTTCCAGGTTTGGGCCACAAAACCTGGGTGCTACAGGTTTGCCAAGTTTGGGCCACAAAACTCGGGCTGAGGACGGTTTCCAGGTTTGGGCCTCAAAACCTGGGCGCTGGCGGGTTTCTGAGTTTGGGCCACAAAACTCAGGCGATGGACGTCGGGTTTCCCGGTTTTGGCCTCAAAACCGGGGGATGGTCGTGAAGACAGGTTTCCCGGTTTTGGCCACAAAACCGGGGGCGAGGTCCGTGAAAAGGACGAGCAGAACGGTGGCGGCACATGGCGGCAATCGGTGAGGTTGCATCGAGGCAACGCTACCAGTTGTGCGGGCGTGGCCGTCGGATCAGCATCTACTTCGAGTTGGTCCAGAATAACCTTAGGGTTTAGCTAGTTCGCTCTGTAAATATTTTGGGGTAGAGTGGGAATTAGAATTAGGATAAGTAGGGGGAGAGACCCACCTCCCAAACTATCTCAATCATTTGCTATTCTCCACTTTGGGTTTTCCTGCTCTCCCAATCCCTGCTGTAGCTACTGAGATCCCTAGAGAACCATACCTCTGTGTCCATGAGATTTTGAGGAAGTGAGACCGTAATCTCACTATTGTAGCGTGTGGTAGCCACACGGTTGCAAATCCATGTCTTGATTCGCGTTTTGATTTTGTTCTTCGTTTCTCCACGTTTTTCCCGTCACTCAATCTCCCTCTCTACTGCGTCTTTTTGAAATCCACTTGAACCAACTTGTTCTTTGATGTGAGGAGATCGTATCCACCGAAGGAATTCGTCTAACTCCTCACGAACAAGTAGATCGGGTCGATTCAATTTTCGTGGCGCTTTTTCGGTTCATACACCTTCCCTTTCGATTTCCCGTTGATTGAGTTGTTTTGAGCGGATGATTTCTTGGAGATAGTCTCCCAACTACCTCGTGATCATCCTCTCCAAGTTTGAGATCAAGGGATTTTGATTTGGATCAATTTGGAGGAGATTTGAAGAGAAGGCGACTGAAATCGCCCTCTCTATGTGTTCCCGGATAGTCCGCCGGTGAACCGCAGACAGTCCGGGGGTCGGGCTCCAGTCGACTCAGTGGCTACGTGGCTCGTTCAGTTTGGTCCGGAGTGACTAGCGGACAGTCCACCGGTATAGCTCGCGGACAGTCCGGGAGCGACCAGGGAGACTTCTGCAGCAGTTCTGTTTCTCAGTTTTGGCCGGGGGCAGTCCGTCACCTGAACCCGGACAGTCCGCCATTGGGCAGACAGTCCGCAGCCGTATCCGCGGACAGTCCGGGATTCGGCTGAAAGCTGATTTTTAGTGCGTTTGCTCTCCCGACTTTTTGGCTTGGTTTTCGGACTTCTCGTTTGGCCCTATAGTTAACCAAGGAACCTCTCTAGGTGTCTTTGCTACTTGTTAGCATAGGCATTTGGAGATTTCTCAATGTAGCCTTCCATCTATGTTCGGGAGTCGGTTTTTGGGGTCGAACTTGAGCCAAAGCTTTTGGTGTTTGGTTCGTTCTTGCTTGGTGGTGCCTCGCTGTGATCCTAGGGATCATCCACCCTCTTCCACGGGTCGTGGGCATCACGTTTCGGTCGAAGCTTTCGGGGGTTGATTTTTGGGACAAAAGCCAAAGTTTCGAGAGAAATTTTTGAGGCTCCCATTCACCCCCCCTCTGGTCGCCTTGCTTTTGCATTCTCGGTCCTTCAATTGGTATCGGAGCGGGTTAAGGATCTTCCACCTTAGCCGGTTCCAGATCCACAGAAGGCGACATGGATCGCGGCGTGGGCAAACCGCATTTTTTCGATGGGACGAACTATGCGTATTGGAAGATACGCATGTCGGCCTATCTTCAGAGCATGAGTGCTTCTGTTTGGGATATTTGCAACAAGGCCGATTACGTGGTTCTGGCTACTCCTGCTACTCAGCTACAAATCGATGAGCACGAAGCCAATAGCCGAGCCCGTAATGCGTTTTCATGAGGGCACCACTCAAGTCAAAACCCGTCTCTACGAGTCGCATAAGCGTGAGTATGAGAACTTTCGACACATGCCTGGCGAGAGCATAGAAAGTTTATTCGCTCGCTTTCAGGTGATTGTCAACAGGATGAGGGCTAACAAGGAGCTGTTGCCTTTCGACGATCATGAGAGGGCTTTGAAGCTTTTACATACTCTCGATCGGTCGGTGTGGGACTCAAAGGTCTAGGCGATCATCGAATCGCCTAACTATGAGACCCTCATGTGCGACGAGCTCTTCAGTAAGCTCAAGTCCAGTGAGATTGATGCCATGACGAGGGCTTCTTATGAGAATCCTTCTGGCTCGTCGATGGCTTTGGTTTCTGGCTCTTCTGCTAACCCGTCTAGAGGCTTTGCACTTTCTTCTCTTCTTTCTGTCATAGAGGAGCAGCTGGGGTTCATGGGGGATGATGAGTTGGCTTTGCTTGCCAACCGGTTCTCGCAGTTCCACAACAACCGCATGAACTATCGCCGCGGAGGAGGACGTTCGGGATGTTTCGAGTGCGGCGATCTCGACCACTTCATCGCCAGCTGTCCCAAGAAGAACAAGCAAGCATTTGGGAAGGGCAATCATGGGCACAAGTATGACTCCAGCAAGCGCAAGGAGAAGTATGCCCCCGCGAAGCACAAGCGGAAGGGCAGCTTCAACAAGGAGTACATCAAGAAGAAGTACTTGGAGAAGGCCCAGGCTGAGCAGCGTGCTTTCTTCGCCACGCTCAGCGACGTCGACGACTCGGATAACGACTCTGCTTCCTCAAGCGACGATGAGTCCGAGAAGAAGAAGAAGATCGAGGACAAGTTGAACGGCCTCTGCTTCTTCACCGACAATGAGGGCTTTTGCACCATGTCCCTCGGCAAGGAGGTCGACAGCCAGCTGGAGGAGATCCCTTGGAATGACGACGACGACGACGACGACGACGACACCTCCCATGTATCTCAGACCCCTAACGAGCTTTCTGCTGAGGTCGAGAAACTTATTGCCGCTCTTCTTAGTCAAGATAAGCTGCTTAGGCATGCTTCTAGAGAGCGGAAGGAGTTTAGGCAGAAGTGGGAGGTTACGGTGAAGGAGCTTGAGTTTGCCAAGTCCACCATAGTCGTCTCTGAGGAGGGTGAGTGCGAGATGTGCACCAAGCACATGACTGACCTTCTCACCTTGAGAGGTAAGTATGCTGCTTTGGTTGGAGAGGTGGATGAGCTTCGGGCTAAGCCCGTTTTGTTGGGTGCGTGCAAGTCTTCTGCAGGCTTGCAATCCGAGTTGGTAGAGAAGAATGCCAAGATTGTGTCTCTTGAGAAGGCCAGCTGGGGTAGCACTTGTGTGTCTAGGTGCACTTTGTGTGAGGGTTTGGAGATGGAGATTGCGAATGTGAAGCATGACAAGATGCAAACCGAGGAAGAAAACACATACCTTTGGACCATCTTGTCATGGGTGTCTTGTGGTGAGCCACAGCTTGGGATGATGATTGCTCAGTTTAAGCGTGCTGCTGGAGGTCCTGGTGTAGGTTTTGCTCCGGGTGCTGAGTGTGCTTCCTCTTTTGGCAAGATTGGAGAGTCGAGTGGTCTTAACCCGAGTGAGAAGCCCAACTCCACCACTACTCCTAAATTGACCAAGATTCCACCCAAAGAGCCTCTCAAGCCTAACACCAAGGATGGTGTATTTGTTGAACCCCCGAGAGCTCCACCCAAGACATAGACATGGGCTCCAAAACCAAACCACCTCAAGAACAAGCTAGACACAATGCCACCTATTTAGGAGGAGCTCATGCCACAGAAGGGCAAAGTGATCCACACCCACTACCGTGAGTACCAACAACCCCCTATGAGAGCGGTGAGGTACCATTGTGAGCACTGTGGGAGAGATGGACACTTGAGGGAGTTTTTCCTTCGGCGCAAGAGAGAGAAGTGTCGTGCCAGGGAGATGATCAATGCGGACATGTACCATCCTTTCCATGATGTACATGGGCCGAATGTTCAGAGGAGAGCCACTAGACCTAGAGGTCCTAGGCCTCAGGGAGGTTTTGCCCGTTTGGATCCTGGCTTTGCAGGATATGGACCCCGTGGCGGTGGCTTTGTTGAGCGTTTCCCTCCACCGCATTTTGAGTATCACGATGGACGCTCTTCCCTTAGCGGACCACGTTTTCATGTGCGTGGTGATCACTTTCCCCGTAGGCGTGCTAGGAATGGTTTTTCTACTAACCGTTCTTTTGAGCAGCCGGCCCAACACTGGTATTCTTTCAATTTTACTCACCCCTGTGTTGGACCGTATGCTCACCCTATGTCTTTTTATTGACGTAGGTAAAACGATTGAAGGACATTTGGTTGGTGGATTCCGGTTGCTCTAGGCACATGACCGGAAACGCCAAGTGGTTCTCCAGTCTTAGTCCGGTTGCCAGAAAGGAGTTTATCACCTTCGGCGACAATAGCAAAGGTAAAGTGTTGTCCCATGGGTCGGTGCGAGTTAATGAGCACTTTGGGTTGCGTGATGTTGCTCTTGTTTCTAACTTGCATTTTAACCTTCTTTCTGTTTCACAACTTTTTGATGATGACTATGACGGACCAGGATGTCAGAGATATCATCAAAAGATGACTACTCCGACTAATCCCGGACGGCACGGGAGATCCGAAGACTTGATACGAAGTGTACTTGGATTAGGACTCTCACTGTAACTTAGTCGAGTTCTTAAAGGAAGTCTTGTAATTAGAATAGGACTCCTCTATTGTAACTGACTAGGACTCGGTCTATGCTATGCTTCACCCGGATATATAAGGGGAAGCAGGCGTAGGCTCCTATCATTGAATCATAATCATACACAAGGCACACACCGCACTGGATGTAAGGTATTACGCTATTTAGCGGCCTGAACCAGTATAAATCGCTGTCCTTGTGTACTCGCTGAGTCCTACAAACGCCGATCCCCACCGAACATATCGTCTGGGAATCCCCAAGACAGGTTGCCGGTTAACAAACACCGATAGCTGGCGCGCCAGGTAGGGGCTTTCGGCGATTCAACGACCAAGAGCCCGGCGAACCACGACAACATGTTCTCGGCGAGATCAATTTTCGTTTTTGGCTCGTGGACTTGCATTGCGGATGAACAAGGAAAGCTACATCAACAACTTCACACTGATTCAGAAGCGCAAGCCACGCCAAAGATGGATCACCTCACCCAGAACCTAGCAAACCTTGCAATCCAAGATCCGCAAGATCCTGAGGACCAATCTGAAGCATCCGACTCCTACTCAGACTCAAACTCTGAGGAAGAAGACTTGGACACCAGCCTCGGTATCACATTTGGACTGTGAAATTCCGCTGAAAACTTCCAAGACCTGATTGACACAAAATTCAAAGAGTATCAACAGATACCTTTGACCGGAGCTCAACAAGGACACGTTTTCAGCTCTACCAAGGAGGGTAACATTGTTCATTGGCCAATACAGCTAGCCCCGACTAGGCTGGTTGGCACAATCGACCAGCAACTTCCATATCAACATGGACATCAGCTCTCCTTCGAGGAACACGATACCTCAACAGAACTAATCTCCAGCACTTCTACTTTGAAGTCGGTTACGCCAGGATCAACAAACCAGGGCTACACTCATGAAGTTTTCATGGCGGGGCATCAGTCATCTCTACGACCTTCAACCCCTCCAGACATCTTCTAGGATGATGAAACTCTAAGTATGATATCTGATAACGACCCAGAAGGACCCGGAGAAACCGAGTCAATGAAGGCTGAGAGAATCAGGAAGAATCAAGCTAAAGAAGCTGGCAGAAGGCGAGCAAATCATCGCAAGGAAGCCGTAGAACGCTACAACGTACGACTCGAGGAATATAATACTCGGAGGCTCCTTGAAGAAGACGCAGAGCATCAAGCCCGCAACCAGCAAGATCAGGAGAATCAATCTCAGAATGATCACAATCGACGATGAGCTGATTGCTCCCGCAACCTTGAGCCTGAATTTATGAGGGTTGCGGGTCACAAGGTATTCCAGACACCCTACCAGAACATCATTGCCCTATCTATAGAGATGGGAGCCAAGGACAACCGCACCCCTGATGAAGAGTGACAATTGGTCATGCTTCAGACTACTGCGCTACAACTCCGGGGACTGAACCTTGAGTCTCTAGCTGATGAGCAAGCATCATCCCACCCAAGCCAGAGGCGACCTGTTCAGGAGCGACTCGGTCGGGTTCCAGCAAAGAGTCGTCTAGGCCACCGAGTACCTGATCAAGCTGAAGGAGGAGCCAAATTTTCATACCGAGGAGTCGCAATTGTGGCATCTAATGCAGTTGATCGCTTCCCCTGCTTTTCCTAGAGGCTCCGAGAAGTTCCGTTTCCACAGAAATTTAAACCCGGAAAAGTACGATGGGAAGACAGAACCTAAACGGTGGCTCAGGTTGTATGCTCAAGCAGTCGAGTTAGCAGGAGGAAGCAACGAGGTCAAAGCAGGATCGTATCTTCATAGAGAACTTTGCAGGTGTCCCCGAGAGGTCAGATCCCCGAACTAAGCTCAGGACCTGCAAGCAACAGAAAAATGAGTCAATATGGGAGTACTATAGGCGCTTCTCAGAGATCCGCTCCACAGTTTCTGACGTTACAGATATAGAAGTAATTGACCTTTTTGGCAACAGAATTTGCAAAAGGTACAATTACAAGGACTTCATCAAGCATGACCCGACCACCGCCGATGAGTTTCATCGGGCAGTAAATTCCATGATGGCAACAGAAGAACACACTCAGGAACGCTTCCCCGAGAGAAACACGCAGGGTGATTGAGGCAACAATCAAAGAAGTAACCAGGCTGCCCAGCAAAACACCCGCAAAAGAACAGGAGACAATACTATTGCAGCCATGGAGCCTCAGAAGAAGGGAAACAAGCCATCCACCTTTGACGACTTACTCGACAGACCGTGCCCTTTCCATCCGAAAGGAGGACATTGTTGATGGTCCTTAAACACCTGTTTTACCATCAACATGTTAACCTAAAATTCACCAAAAAGGCATGAAATGTAGTCAAATAGGTTTCAAATTAACCGAATTCCACATGTCCATAGATTTTGATTTGAATGCAGGATTTGAACCAAATTTGGATATTTGAACAACCAAAGGCCAAGCCCACCCAGCAGGGCCCAATTGGGCCTCAGGGGGGTGGCGCCCGCCACTTGGGTTGGCCCAAGTCCACTCCCTGCCACGTCACCGATCCGTGTGACCTCCCCAAGGCCAAATCTTGGCCCTTGGTCACTAGGTCAGTGGCATCGGACGGCTCAGGAGGGGAGTGGCGTGGACCATGACCGAATGGCGGTTATCTGGACAAGCAACCGACCATGGAACCGCCTCTCTAGAGCTCCTGGATGCCGTTGAAGCAATGACGGTGCATCCAACGGTGAGGGGGGTGGCGGCCGCCACCTAGGGCTGGCGCCGGCCACTAGGGTTTGCCCTAGATCGGTTGGCTGCCCCCTATAAGTACCCCCCTCACTCCACAAGGCTATAAATACCCCCCTGGTGACACCGCTTCATTTCAAGCAAGAAAGCAAGGAAGATAGGAAAGCAAGCAAGGCAAGAGAAGCTAGAAAAGCAAGTGAGAGCTCAGAGAGCTTAGGCAAGTAGGTTAGCTAGTAGAGAGTGAAGGATCGAGAATGCAATAGCAAGGTGACCAGAGGGGGGGTGAATGGGAGCTCAAAAATTTCTCTCGAAACTTTGGCCTTTTGTCCCCAAAATCAACCCCAAGAGCTTCGATCAAAACCGTGATGCCCATGACCCATGGAAGAGGGTGGATGATCCCTAGGATCACAGCGAGGCACCACAAAGCGATAGCAAACCAAACATCAAAACACCGGCACAAGTTTGACCCTCAAAAATCAAGTCCCGAACGTAGATAGATGGCTACATCGAGAAATCCCCAAATACCTATGCTAACGAGTAGCAAAGATACCTAGAGAGGTTCCTTGATCAACTCTAGGGACAAACGGAAAGTCTGGAAACCAAGCGAAGAAGCCGGGAGAGCAAACGCACAAAACCGGAGTACACAGCCGATTCGCGGACTGTCCGCGGGTACGGTCTCGGACTGTCCGCAGTAGTCCCGGACTGTCCGCGAAGAAGAGGCGGACTGTCCGCTGGCAACTTCACCAAAACAGCAAGTCTGCTGAACCTCCCTGGTCGGCTCGTGGACTATCCTCGACCGACTACGGCGGACTGTCCGCCGGTCAAACTGAAACAGCACGACCGAGCCGCGCGACCACTGCCTCGGTCGGAGCCCGACGCGCGGAATGTCCGCGGGCACAACGACGGACTGTCCGCGAGTGCCCAGTGAGGGAGATTTTGGTCGCCCTCAACTCAAATCTCCCCGAATTCAAATCAACTCACAATCCCACATTCCCAAACTTGGAGAGGATGATCACGAGATAGTTAGGAGACTATCCCCAAGAAATCATCCGCTCAAATCAACTTAATCACCGGGAAATCGAAAGGGGAGGAGTATGAACGAAAAAGCGCCACAAAAATGAAATCAACCCGATCTACTTGTTCGTGAGGAGTTAGATGAATTCCTTCGGTGGAAATGATCTCCTCACTCTAAAGAACAAGTTGATTCAAACAGATTTCGCAACGACGCAGTAGAGAGGGAGATCGAGTGACGGGAAAATTGTGGAGAAACGAAGAACGCAAAGAACACGAACAAAACACGAATCAAGTCATCGATCTGCAACCGTGTCGCAACCACATGCTACAACAGTGAGGTTACGGCCTCACTTCCTCAAAATCTCCAGTACACAGTGGTATGGTTCTCTGCGGATCTCAGCTAGCTACAGTAGGGGATTGGGAGAGCAGGAAACCCTAGAAGCAAAGAGCAAATGACTGAGATGGAATGGGAGGAGGGTGTCTCCCTCTACTTATACTAATTCTAATTCCTACTCTGACCCTCAACTAATTACAGAGCGAACCAGCTAAACCCTATGGTTATTCTGGACCAACTCGCGGTAGGTGGTGATCCGACGGCCACGCCCGCACAACTCGTAGCGTTGCCTCGATGCAACCTCACCGATTGCCGCCATGTGCCACCACCGCTCTGCTTGTCCTTTCCCGGACGTCGCACCCCCAGTTTTGTGGCCCAAACCGGGAAACCAGCCCTCACAGCCAACCCCCGGTTTTGAGGCCCAAACCGGGAAACCAGCCGACCATCGCCTGAGTTTTGTGGCCCAAACTCAGCAAACCCGCAGCACCCAGGTTTTGAGGCCCAAACCTGGAAACCGTCCTCAGCCCGAGTTTTGTGGCCCAAACTCAGAAACCATCCGCGCCCAGGTTTTGAGGCCCAAACCTGGAAACCGTCCACTCGGTGGTTTTTCTGTGGCTCAACCACCAAACCGAGCCGTAGAAGGGATGCACCGCCCGTGCACCCCGTCCACCCGCAAGTCTTCGCTCGTTGCTGTCCCAGGCTTTCAGCCACCACAGCTGATCCTCAGGCCAACGGTCCCTCAGTCCAAGCCTCACGTCCGCCCTTCGCCACTCTCGATCCATCGGCACGGCATGTCTCTACTTGACCTTCACCTTGCCTTTGATCACTGTATCCGTGCTCGACACCTGCACAACACAAGCCAAAGAACATGCGCATTATCCCAGTTGACAATCACTCATCACTCAGAGACTCGGCATACACCCATGTATCCGCAATCTCCCCCTTGATGAGTGCATTGTCAACTACCAACACAAATCATAGTGAAATAGAAGAAGGAAGGAAGAAGGAGAGAGAACTCGACCAAATGACCCAAAAGTATAGCAAAGCCGAAGAAGGTCAAGTGGAAAGAGCAAGACAACTTGGTCCCCAAAGACATGGACAACGGCTCGACCCGACCAAGCAAAGCAAAGCTAGCCCTCAAGAAGAGGTAGAACAGGCTCAACACCGCTAGCAAGAAAACTTGATACCAATTGAAAAATCAACTGAAATTCAAGCAAAACAGAACTAGCCCTCAAGAAGAGGCAGAACGGGCTCAACACCGCTAGCGAAGCAGCTCAATGCCAACTGATACCAATCTCAAGGACAAAAGAGTTCGATACCAATTGAAAAGCTGAAAACCAAGTGAAGAGCTGAAAATGTTTGCTAGTCCCTCAAGAAAGAGGCAAAGGCAAAATGTTTGCTAGTCCCTCAAGAAAGAGGCAAAGGCTCAACACAACTAGCAAACTCCCCCTCAAATAGTGCACAACCTAGGGAACACATGATTTGTCAGTATTTTCTCCCCCTTAGTTGAAAATGCACCATCAAGCAAATGTGCACAAGCACTCAAGGTTCTCCCCGTTGACAGAATATCTCCCTCCAGAAATGCATATGAACGAAAATGCAGGTTAGCAGCTTCAGGAATATAATCAAGAGAGTGCAAGGATGCTCAATACAGTTATGTTCCGATGACTCAACAATATCCATAAGAAGCTAGCAAAGGCTCAAACTGATCACCAGATACGAAATATGAACATGGGAGCAAAAAGAACAGTTTTCAGCCAAAAAGGTATTCACCATCAAAATAGCACGAAACATGTATAGATAGGAAGTCAAACAAGTGCTAAACATGTATACAAGGTGAACTACCCCTATCACAGTTCAATCATCATGCTAGAGAATGAAACATAGACTTGTGTATCCAAATTTTATCGGAGTTGCAGCGGTTAAATTATACAAGTTTAAATTTCAACATGTGATTGCGAGAGGTTGAAAGCTTGTCATTGCCTAACTTTTCAACTATGCGAAGCCTATGCAGAAGCAATCAGAAGCTTAAAGCAACAGTTTCGGTCATTCACTACACAGCTCAAGTTTAACTCAAGGTGCAATGAGAAACAGTCTCGAAACTGTGATGTGCTGACAAGCAAACCCATCTCGATCTTTCTAATTCACTTAACTTGGTTCAGATTTTTAAAACAGAATATGAACATACCAAGCAAGTGAGTGACTCAACACTAGAGACATAGCAACCTAGCATAAATGAAGAGCACACGTGATTTCAACACATTCTACACATGCTAGTTGCATATCTCAATGGTGAACATTTTCAAATTTTAAGTTAATTAATCAGATTCACCATTCATAAAATAGCTCCGCTCACAACATGTAATAGTGATCAGAAAGAGCATAAGCTACAGTATCATCATAAAGCATCGGAGCAAATACTATACAGAACACAGTTACATTCTTCAGATTATATACATGAAGCTCTGAATGTAAATATGCAAGATGAAATGCAGAGATGCATGAAGAAACCAACTGAAAAACACAAAGTCAGTTTATAGTACAAGAGACAAAATGTTTCCCCCATCTAAAAGGGGAAACACACACCAAGCTCACCTGTCAACCTAGCAAAAGTTGATTGGTCCAAAGGCTTGGTGAAAATATCAGCCAACTGATGATGAGTATCGACATGGCGAAGGTCGATATCACCCTTCTCATAGTGGTCTCGCAGAAAATGAAAGCACACATCAATGTGATTGGTCTTAGAGTGCAGCACGGGGTTCTTAGCAACGCTAATAGCACTCGTGTTGTCACAAAGCAAAGGAACGCGAGAAAAGCTCAGACCAAAATCACGCAAAGTGGCCATCATCCACAACAACTGGGAACAGCAGCTAGCTGCAGCAACATACTCAGCCTCTGTGGTAGACTGGGCGACACTAGACTGCTTGCGAGAAGACCACGATACAAGAGAAGAACCAATAAACTGGCAAGTCCCGGAAGTGGACTTGCGCTCAATACGACAACCAGCAAAATCGGCATCGGAATAACCGCAAAGGGAAAGGGTCGAGGAAGCAGAATACCAGATCCCAAACTCAGGAGTGAAGCATAAGTACCTCATAATGCGTTTGACCGCCTGACGGTGAGAGGTGCGCGGCGAAGACTGAAATCGTGCGCAGAGACACACCGCGAACTGGATGTCTGGGCGTGTCGCCGTCAGGTACAGCAGTGATCCGATCATACTCCGGTACTCCTTCTGGTCCACTGCTTCCCCTTCCTTGTCCGCATCCAGGGCCGTCGTGGTCGACATGGGTGTTGGAAGAGGCTTGGCCTCACCCATATCGAATTTCTTTAGGATATCCTTGGTATAATTACCCTGGTGCACAAACATTCCCTCTCGAGATTGCTTGATTTGCAATCCGAGGAAAAACGTCAACTCGCCCATCATGCTCATCTCAAATTCCCTGCTCATAGTATCTGCAAACTTGGCAACCAAAGCGTGAGAAGAACCACCGAAAATGATATCATCCACATAAATTTGGACCAAGAGAGTATCAGTGCCTTGCTTGAGGAGAAAGAGCGTTTTATCCACACATCCCATTTTAAAACCCTTAGCAAGCAAAAAGGTTTTCAACCTATCATACCAGGCTCTAGGGGCTTGTTTCAAACCATACAAGGCTTTGTGGAGTTTAAAAACATGGTTTGGAAATTTGGGATTTTCGAAACCGGGGGGTTGTCTCACATATACTTCCTCTTCTATGTAGCCGTTTAAGAAGGCACTCTTGACATCCATTTGAAAAAGTTTGAAACCTTTGGATGCAGCAAAAGCCAAGAGTATCCTAATAGCCTCCAAACGAGCTACAGGAGCAAACGTCTCCTCATAGTCTATCCCCTCCTTCTGACTATACCCCTGGGCTACAAGTCTGGCCTTGTCTCTCACTACATGGCCACCCTCTCCTTGTTTGTTTTTGAAAACCCATTTTGTCCCAATTGGGTGACACTCAGAGGGAGAAGAAACTAGAACCCAAACCCAATTTCTTTCAAAATTTTCTAACTCCTCAAGCATGGCATTGACCCAATCTGGATCCGTCAAAGCGTGTCCAACATCTCGGGGTTCAAAATCAGCAACAAATGCAAAATGAGCACAATGAGAGATATGTTGTGACCTTGACCGAGTAACGCATTCGCCGATGCTGCCGATCATCTGTTGAGGCGGGTGTTGGCGCTGAATGTGTCGTGGCGCCTCCCTTGCCGAAGTGGCCTCCCCCTCAACAGCAGCTGGTGCCTCCTCGGGTACAAAAGGTACCGCTCAAGGTGGCGGATCCCACGGCCCCCAAGTCGAAGAAGAGGGGTCAGGGCCGTGAGTCGTAGTGGAGGCCACTCTTTGCGGCACAGCAGGTGGAGGAGGTGCTGGGTCATCCATCCCTTCAGCACCTTCTTCTTCATCATCGAAAAGAGGCTCGCCAACCTCATGATCACCTGCACGCTCAAAACGAGAAGAAGGACAAACCATGGTCTCGTCGAAGGTGACATTTGATGTCTCCATGACTCGGTTAGTATCAAGGTTAAGTACACGATAAGCTCGAGTGTGAGTGCCATAACCCAAAAATACACCGTCAAAAGAACGAAACTCAAACTTTTCCAAGTTGCCCTTTTTGAGTATAAAACAATGGCAACCGAAAACTCTAAAATAACTCACTTTGGGCAGTTTTCCAAAACGCAACTCATAAGAAGTCTTTTCAAGAAGGCTCGGAGAAAAATGCGATTGGAGATGTAGCAAGCAGTGCTCATAGCTTCGGCCCAATATCGCCTAGGAGTCCTATGCTCATCGAGCATCGTCCTGGCCATCTCTACAAGGGTCCGATTCTTCCTTTCTACAACACCATTTTGAGGCGGTGTATAGGGAGAAGAAAACTGATGCTCTAAACCCAAAGAGTTACAAAACTTTTCAAAATCTGAATTCTTGAATTCGGAACCATTATCACTCCTAATAGCTCGCATTGAGTTCAAAGGGAACTCATTCTGAAGACACAAAATCAGATTGCGAGCAAAAGAGAAAGTCTCAGTTTTCTCAGCTAAAAATAAAACCCACGAATATCTCAAAAAGTCGTCAACAACAACAAGCACATACCACTTCCCCACAACCGAGCTCACCCGAGCCGGACCAACAAGGTCCATGTGCAAAAGCTCTCCAGGGCGCTTAGTCATGACCTGAGTCACTGGATGGTGGGGAGCGGCAACCATTTTCCCATGTTTACAAGAATGGCAAACAAGATCCTTCTCCATGCACAACTTGGGCAATCCACGGATTAGGCCAAGTGAACTAAATCTTGCAAGCAAGTCGAAGCTCAAATGTCCTAGTCTCCTATGCCACTTCCAAAGATCAGAGGAGGAAGGTCCAGCCAAAAGACAACGAGAAACTCCAAATGACTCCGAGAAATCCGCACGAAAGACTTTCCCAAAGGGCGAAATCCCACAAACAAGATTGCCCTGAGGATCTAAAATACGACTAAGATTCGGCTTAAAACGAATCTCATAGTCATCATCAAAGAGTTGCGAAACAGAGAGAAGGTTAAAATGCAAGTTAGAAACAAGAGCAACATCGCACAACACAAATTGCTCATTAACTCGCACCGACCCACGAGACAATACCTTACCTTTGCTATTGTCGCCGAAGGTGATAAACTCCTTTCCGGCGACCGGACTAAGACTGGAGAACCACTTGGCGTTTCCGGTCATGTCCCTCGAACAACCGGAATCCACCAACCAAACGTTCTCCAATCGTTTTACCAACATCAATAAAAAGACATAGGGTGAGCATACGGTCCAACACTGGGGTTAGTGAAGTAAGGGGAATACCAGTGTTGGGCCGACTGCTCAAAAGAACGGTTAGCAGAAAAACCATTCCTAGCACGCCTACGGGAAGAGCGATCACCACGTAGAGGAAAACGTGGTCCGCTAAGGGAGGAGCGTCCATCGCGATACTCAAAATGCGGTGGGGGAAACGCTCAACTACAAAGCCACCACCACAGGGTCCATAGCCCACAACTGCAGGCTCCCGCCGGGCACGACCTCCTCGCGGCCTAGGCCTAGGAACTTGAAGTTTCGGACCTCTAGGCCTAGTAGCACGCCTCTGAACGTTCGGCACATGTACATCATGGAAAGGATGGTACATGTCCGTGTTGTTCATCTCCTTTGCACGGCGTGCCTCTCTCTTGCGCCGAAAGCAGAACTCACTCAAGTGACCATCTTTCCCACAGTGCTCACAGTGGTACCTCACCGCTCTCATAGGGGGTTGTTGGTACTCACGGTAGTGGGTGTGGATCACTTTGCCCTTCTATGGCATAAGCTCCTCCTGGATGGGTGGCATGGTGTCAAGCTTGTTCTTGAGGTGGTTTGGTTTGGGAGCCCATGATTGTTTCTTGGGTGGAGCTCTCGGAGGCTCAACAAAGACCCCATCCTTGGTGTTAGGCTTGAGAGGCTCTTTGGGTGGAATCTTGGTAAGCTTGGGAGTAGTGGTGGAGTTGGGCTTCTCACATGGGTTAAGACCACTCGACTCTCCAATCTTGCCGAAAGATGAAACATCAACACCCGGAGCAAAACCAACACCTGGACCTCCACCAGCTCGCTTGAATTGGGAGATCATCATCCCGAGCTGTGGCTCACCGCTAGACACCCATGACAAGATGGTCCGAAGGTATGTGTTTTCCTCCTCGGTTTGCATCTTGTCATGCTTCACATTAGCGATCTTCATCTCCAAACCCTCGCAAAGAACACACCTAGCCACACATGTGCTACCTAAGTTGGCCTCTTCGAGAGACACAATCTTGGCATTCTTCTCTGCCAACTCAGATTGCAAGCTCGCACAGGACTTGCACGCACCCAACAGCGAGGATCTAGCCTTCAGCTCATCCACCTCTCCTACCAACACAGCATACTTGCTTCTCAATGTGAGAAGGTCAGTCATGTGTGTGGAGCACATCTCACACTCCTCCTCTTTGGTAACAACTACGGTGGACTTGACAGACTCAAGTTCTTTCACCGTATCCTCCCACTTCTGCCTAAACTCCTTGCGCTCTCTAGCGGCACGCCTAAGCAACTTATCCTGACTAAGGAGCGCGGCAGTAACTTTCTCGACCTTAGCAGAAAGCTCGTCGGGGGTCTAAGATACCTGGGAGGTGTCGTCGTCGTCGTCGTTCCGAGGAGTGTCCACCAGCTCGCCGTCGACCTCCTTGCCGAGGGCCATGGTGCAGAAGCCGTCGTCGTCGGCGAAGAAGCAGAGGCCGTTCAGCTTGTCCTCGATCCTCTTCTTCTTCTCGGACTCATCGTCGCTTGAGGCAGCGGAGTCATCATCCGAGTCATCGACGTCGCTAAGCGTGGCGAAGAACGCACGCTGCTCCGCCTGGGCCTTCTCCAAGTACTTCGTCTTGATGTACTCCTTGTCGAAGCCGCCCTTCCGCTTGTGCTTCGCGGGGACGTACTTCTCCTTGCGCTTGCCGGAGTCGTACTTGTGCCCATGATCCGCCTTGCCGAAGGTTTGCTTGTTCTTCTTCGGGCAATTGGCGATGAAGTGGTTGGGGTCGCCGCATTCGAAACATCCCGAGCGTCCTCCTCCGCGGCGACGGTTCATGCGGTTGTTGTGAAACCGCGAGAACCGGTTGGCGAGCAAGGCCAGCTCGTCATCCCCCATGAACTCCAGCTGCTCCTCTGTGACAGAAAGAAGAGAAGAGAGTGCAAAGGGTCGCGGAACCATCCTGATTATAAGAACTCAAGTACCATCTTAGTCAAATTCGTTTGACATCGACCCGCACTTCAATCCATATAACCCCGGTAGTCTAGAAATCTCGAAGGATTTCAACATCATACATCATACAGGATCGCATCGTTCAAGTATTGCATTCGAAAGGAGACATCACAGATAAACGAAACCGAATTTAAACATCAGAGTGCAACATTAAAACAGAGTTATTACAATACTGAGTTTAAAAGTGCGAAAGCTTAAAGCAGTTTTGAAACACGACCACTACACATGTGGTCCAAATAAAATATTGTTTGATAACTTAACCCAACGCAACTCATTCCTCCTTTTTCAGATAGTGTGCCACTAGGAGTCTCAGTCCAGCAAAAGAGAAGGGAAAGCTTCTGGACGACCCTGCCTTGGGCCTACTCCTCATCACCCTCCACTGGGTAGAGGCAGTGCTTACAATAGCCATAGTACACCTGGCCATCTGCAACAAACGGGATAAACCCTGAGTACGGGAATGTACTCAGCTAGACTTACCCGTCCAACTGAAAATAAAGACACCAAGGGTATGCAAGGCTTTTGGTGGAGCAGGGAACTTTAGTTGCGAAAAGCTCAGTATTAAGAGAAGGATTAATTAATAATAATGATGAGCTGTCAGTTTAAAACCTACCTCTTTATCTAGGTTTTGCACCTGAACTATGACACACACTTGAGTCTAACAGGCAATAATATAACCATATCCAGTTGACTTATCAAATTTTAGTTGAACCTTTAAAAACATCACATGGAGTTGCATCGTGGTGAAGCTCGCCATAGTTTCCCACTAACCGGGGGAGACGGCGACTCGAATCGAATTCCAAACCAGCTGGTGAAAGACCTTTAATACCAGCCCACACTTTCCCCGTCGGGTCCATGCATTGGGCAACCGCTCGATGCTTGTTCGTGGTGGTAATCATCGCGGTTCAAGCACGGACCGCCCAATTGGAACTTGGCGATGGCCTCCCGCGGCAGATCGCATTTCCATACTAGAGGGCGTGACACGGGTCGAAACCGGCCCGAACAGCTTCTAACCGGCTTCGGGGTCGATGATTACAGCACTGACATATCCCTAAGTAAAAGGGCGCGTTCAAAAATGAACGAAGGTCAACATCGATACAAACCTACACGATCCAACGGACGGGCTGCCCCAAGTTTCCAAACTTGTGCCTTGCCTTCCAGTTGACCGTATTTCATGACTACTCAGGTTCTTTTCCATGATAGCAAAATATAGCCAACCGTGATACGGTAAATACCCACTAGAGGTATTACGGAAACATCCTTAACTATCACTTTTATTAGGCAACTAAGCAATTCTACATTATAAATAAAGAACAGGATAACAAGGCAGGTCTAAACAATATTCAAGGAAAGGTAATGCAGCAGGTAGGATTCAATCAACTCCTATACCTAATGCATCACAATATAAAATACTCAAGTAAATTAATTATAAAAACTGGGAGACTTAAGGATGCTCCGGGGCTTGCCTTGGGAAAAGACTGAGGCCTCGTGAGCGGGGCACTCAGGCAGGTTAGCTTCCGGCGCGGGATCGGCTTCCTCGGTCCTGGGCAGCTCTTGGATCTCCTGCTCGTCGTTTGCTTCCGGCTCCTGATCGGGCTCCGGGACTGTCGATCCTATTGCATGCGGTGAATAATAATTAAAAACCAATGTGGGGTGCGAGACTTGGTGATATGAATGCAGATATTCCTTGCAAACCAACAAAACCAACTTGTTGAACCACTTTTGACATTGAGGAAAACACTTAAATACCACATAAAACAAAACCAATATTTCCACTATTTCCTATTTATTAAATCGAAGAAACTCCAGTTTGAACTGCAAGTATATTTTTCTGAACACAGAAAATTCCACAAAAATTCCAGAAGGTAACTGATGCTAACTGGACTTCACTGCCCAAATTCCATCAAGAGATAAAATACAGAATAGCAGGTACAAAAAGATGAAACAAAAAGCTCAAAAGGGTGCTTTGAACTGACTTCCTACATGAAAAGTGTCAAACAGCAAGTTTTATATTTTTCCTAGCTTCACCTACTCATACTCATTCTACTGTAGAAAACTTACTACTTAAGCATGAATATACTAATCTACACAAAATAAACAATTTTACTCCAGATAAAACCATTTGAACTACAACCCTGCTGGAAAAGGGTGACATGCTCATTTTCATATTTTCTCCAGATTCAATTCCACATTTCATATTTATCAAAAAAGTTCCATGAACAGAAACATTATATTATTCTCTACATGAATTTTCTAAGAAAAGCATAGAAAAGCACATTCATACAGCAACTTCATATTTTTTCACATAACAGCCCATGTTTAACATTTTTCCTAATTGGAACCTCACATACAGGGACTGCACAAATTTTGCCATATTTTATTTTTACATATAAAGCACCTTAACACTTTTTCCAAGAAAACTATCAAAAAAGACTTTAAACCTTAACAAACATTTTTTCTACACAAATAGTGCCTCATACATTTTTCACAGGTACAAAACATTATAATAAACCTACACAAAATTTAACATTAATTAACTTGACCAAAAAACATATATAACCATTTATCTCAACAAAAGCACATAAACTGAAATAAATAAAAACAGTAATAAAAACTTTCACCAAAAATACTTTCATATTTTTCCATGAGAGATCTACTCATGATCAAGCTACCAAAACTGAAAGCACTTCATTTGGACATTTAAATCATGCTACACAAAAATAACAAGCCTTTCTGGAAATTAAAATAAAAAGGAAAATCATTTGAAATCTCCCGGCCCAACTTGCGCAGACCCGGTCCATAGACCATGAGCGGCTGACGTGTGGGACCGCGTGGTCAACGGGGCCCACTGGTCAGAGAGAGCAGGGCAGGGGAAGGGTTTGACCGTGCGATTCTCGCCGGCGGTGAGGTCGCTGGCGGTGAGAGGGTGCTCGGCGTGTTCCCCTTGACGAGGAGGACTGAGTGGTGGTGATGGTTGGGCTAGTGCATGGTCGTAGCTCGCCGGCGGCGAGCGGTGGCGGATGGCGGCGGCGGTGATGCGCGGCTACGCCGTTTCCGGCGGTCGCCAGCCAAATTAATGGGTGTTAAAGCTCGAGCGAACCCTAAGAAGCAAGATTTGGGGGTTGGTTTGGCTGGAGGAGCTCCTATGGAGCTTGGTCACGTGCGCGGCCATGGCGGACCATGGCGGTGCTCGGTTGGGGAGGAGAGGGGTTTAGGGAGCGGTAGAGACCTCGTAGGGGGGCGTTCTCACCTTGCCTTTGCTCGGTGAGGCTCGTCGAGGAAGAAGGCGGCTCGGTGGAGCTTTGGTCGGGGAAGAACGACTCCGAGCTCCGGGCGGTGCCGATGGCGACCACGGCGGCGCTCCTCGAGTTCCGGCGTTGGTGAGGCTCGGCGTGTGGTGCGGAGGTGCGCAACGCGTGTGCGTGGTGAGGGTGGAGTGACAAGTGAGAGGAATCGGATGGTGGGGCTCGGGCAAGGTCGGAACGGAGAGGGGAGGTGGCGGTGGCGAACAGCAGCGAACGGGGAGCGCTCGGCTTGCGTTCGCGTGTGGGAGAGAGAGGAGAGGTGGCGCGCGGCTCGTGCGAATGGTGAGTGAGAGGGAGAGGGGTGCGGTGCGCTCGGGTTTTTGCTCGGCCGGCGGCGATGCGCGGTCGTGGCGGGGGCCACGGCGACGCGACGTCTTGCAGCGAGCGCCGCGAGCGGCGAGGCGGCACGACAGGCGAGGCGGAGCGGGAGTGGCCGGTGGAGATTTGTCGCGTGATCGCGGAGGCAAGGATCGGGCGAGGAGTGGGCGAGGGAGATTTGCGCAGGGTTTGGGCGGCCACGCGGCGGGCGGGGCCGGCGTACGGCGCGGCCGCGGTCAGAGCGACCGGCGCGTCGTGAGCGGGCGGGCGCGCGCGGGCGCGAGCGAGGCGCGGGCGAGTGGGCGAGCGTGGGTCGGCGCGGGCGAGCGGGCGAGCGTGGGCCGGCGCGGTGCGGAGCTGGGCCGAAAGGCTGGTTGGGCCAAAAGAGAAACGCCGGGAAAAAATCGTTTTCCTTTTTCTTTTTCTCAAAACTTTTCAAACTTTGACCATTTGAAACAGTTTCAAAAACTCCAAACTAGACTTTGACCCAAATATAAAAGTTGCTCGAATTAATTTTCTCTACAACTTTTATGTAAGGCACTTTTGCTGAAAAGCATTTTCTCAAACTCCACAGAAATAAAGCCAAATCTTGAGCCATAATTCTCTTTGTTTTCAAACTTTTTAGTTATCAAACCACTTTGAACTAGCTCAACGTGTCAAAATAAAAAGCATCAGACTCATTATTCTCCACTTTATAAAATTATTTGCCAAGATAGAAATCCACTTAAATCATCAAGTCCAATAGAAATAAAAATCTAATTAATAAACCAAAGGGGCAAAAGCACCTTTATGCACATGAAATGATGCAATGCATTGCTTATGCAATTTTAGTAGCTAAAAGCAATTCCTAATGCAGTGCTTGACACCAGGGTGTCACAGCCCTTCCCCCCTTAAAGAAATCTCATCCCGAGATTTGGGTTACGTACCATTTCTTAACAAAAGCGGGATAGTTTACGCGTAAGTACTCCTCAGTTTCCCAAGTCGCATCGTTGAGTCCGTGATTGCTCCAAAGAACCTTGTAACTCTTCACTGTTCGGTTTCGAGTCTCTCGCGTCTTGGTATCCAATATCTCCTGAGGTTGTTCATAGTATTCCAGATCTGATCTGATTACGTCATCTGGGATCCGGATTTCTTCTTGTACCGGGACTCGAAGACACTTCTTCAACTGGGATACACGGAACACGGGAAAAATTGCGCTCATCTCTGGGGGTAATTGCACTTCATAGGCTACTTCTCCTTTTTTGGCTTTGATCTGATATGGTCCTACATATCGGGGTGCTAGCTTTTTCTTGATTCTGAAACGTTGGACCTTTCTCATGGGTGAGACCTTAAGGTAAACATAATCTCCTACTTGGAATTCCAAGGGTCTCCTTCGCGTATCAGCATAACTTTTCTGTCGTGACTGCACTGCCTTGATATGCTACTGTACAGTTTGCACAATTTCCTCGGCATCCTTTACATAATCTGACCCGTAAAATCCTCGATCTCCTAATTCAACCCAATTTACCGGGGTTCTGCATCTTCGTCCATATAAGACTTCGAACGGTGCCATCTTAATACTTTCCTGATAGCTATTGTTATATGAGAACTCGGCGAGGGGTAACCACTTTTCCCATGATTCTCCTGATGATAGAACACAAGCTCTGAGGATATCTTCCAAAATTTGATTCACTCTTTCTGTTTGCCCTGCGGTTTGTGGGTGATAAGCGGAACTTCTTACCAACTTAGTCCCTAGTTCCTTGTGCAACTGTTCCCAAAAACGCGCTATGAACTGGGGTCCTCTATCAGAAACAATTCTCTTAGGAACTCCATGTAGCCTCAAGATGTTCTGAATGTACAAGTCTGCATACTGATGAGGTCGGTGTGTAGTCTTAACTGGTATGAAGTGAGCCACTTTGGATAACCGATCCACGATAGCCCAGATAGAATCATGTCCCTTTTGAGTGGTGGGAAGACCTGTGATGAAATCCATACTAATCTCTCCCATTTCCATTCTGGGATCGACAAGGGTTGTAACAATCCGGCAGGTCTCAAGTGTATAGCTTTTACCCGGCAGCAAGTGTCACACTTTGCGACATAAGCTGCAACTTCTTTCTTCATCTTTGACCACCAATACCTGGTTCTCAGATCGTGGTACATCTTACTGCTTCCCGGATGGATAGACAACTTTGAATTATGAGCTTCATTCAGACTTCTTTCTTTTAGCTCCGTGTTCTCGGGAACAACCAGCATTTGATTATACCATAAAATTCCTTGTTCATCTGTTCTGAAGTTCAACGAACTACTGGTTTCCATCCTCTTCTTGATCTGACAGATCTCTTCATCAATCTTTTGTCCTTCAATGATGTCACTCTCCAAGGTGCACCGAATGGTTATATTGTTCAACATAACGGGGTGCATAAGGTTGAATCCATCTTCCAAAAGTGGTTGTAGGGAGTTGCAATGAGTCTTTCGACTCAAGGCATCTGCTACAACATTCGCTTTTCCGGGGTGGTAATACACTTCTAGGTTGTAATCCTTAATCAACTCTAACCACCTCCTCTGCCTCATATTCAACTCTGGCTGGGTGAAGATATACTTCAAACTTTTGTGATCTGTGTATATATGACATAGGTTACCCATAAGATAATGCCTCCAGATCTTGAGTGCATGAACCACGGCTGCCAATTCCAAATCGTGAGTCGGGTAATTCTCTTCATGTGGTCGCAACTGGCGTGAAGCATATGCTATAACTCTCCCATTCTGCATAAGCACACATCCAAGTCCAATCTTGGATGCGTCACAAAACACATCAAAAGGTTCCTCCAAATCTGGTTGAGCCAAAACTGGCGCCGAAGTCAACAAAGTTCGCAGGGTGCAAAATGTTGCCTCACATTCTGGAGTCCATTCAAACTTCTTGTTTTTCTGAGTTAAACGAGTCATAGGCTTTGCGATCCTTGAGAAGTCCGGAATGAACCGACGATAGTATCCGGCTAATCCGAGAAAGCTGCGTACCTCATGTACGTTAGTGGGTGCTTTCCAATCCATAACTTCCTGTACCTTTGTGGGATCCACGGAAATTCCTTCCTCTGAAAGGACATGTCCAAGAAAGGGTACCTTCTTTAACTAAAATTCACACTTGCTAAACTTAGCATACAACTTGTGCTCTTGAAGTCGAGCTAAGACGATCCGCAGATGCTCTGCATGATCCTTTTTATTTTCAGAGTATACCAAAATGTCATCAATAAACACCACAACGAACTTGTCCAACTCGGGCATAAAGACGGAATTCATCAGATACATGAAATGTGTCGGCGCATTTGTCAGTCCAAAAGACATAACTAGGTACTCATAGAGTCCATATCTGGTGGAGAAAGCTATTTTTGGTATATCTTCCCTTCTAATCTTGATCTGGTGGTAACCTGATCTCAAGTCGATCTTGGAGAACACTTTTGCCTTTGATAACTGATCGAACAAGACGTCAATTCTGGGTAAGGGATATTTGTTCTTTATAGTTATTGCATTAAGCGGTCGGTAGTCCACACACATCCTTAACGTTTTGTCCTTCTTTTTCACGAAGATGGCGGGACATCCCCAAGGTGACGAACTATGACGTATCAAGCCTTTATCCAAAAGTTCTTGCAATTGAGTCTTGAGCTCTGCTAACTCATTAGCTGGCATCCTATACGGCCTCCGAGAAATGGGTGCCGTTCCAGGGATTAACTCTATAGCAAACTCCACATCCCTATCTGGTGGTAGTCCGGGCAACTCATCAGGGAAGACATCTGGAAACTCACACACTACTGGGATCTCAGCTATCTGCTTGGCGGTGATATTGAACAACACTCCGATCTCATGGGGCTTTCGGGGTAACTTAAACCGAAAAGAAGACCCATTCCGGGGACTAACCATGGAAACTACTCGCTCTGAAATGTCAAGATTGACCTTCCAGAGTCTCATCCAACCCATACCCAAGATTACATCCAAACCTAGGCCAGGGATTACTATGGGATCCACTATGGCCTTTTTATCCCAAAGAGTCATCTCCACTCCTTTAGCCATTTTACGGGCGGATAGAACAGCTCCGGCGGAACTTATCTAATATCCCCGATCCACCTCTACTAACCCGAGATTACTTCTTATAGCAAAATTCTCACTTATAAAAGAATGCGATGCTCCGGAATCAAACAACACAACGGCGGGGTACTGATTAACAAGAAACGTACCAACAGTGACAGGTTCTCCTTCTGGCACTTCTTCCACGGTGGTATAATGCACATGACCTGCGCGAGGTGGAGGCTGGGTGTACTGCTTCTTTGGACAAGGGCATTGACATGACAGGTGCCCGGTCTGACCACAGTTGTAGCACGGTCCGATCACGTACGGGGTCTTGGCACCTCCTGAACTTCCTGCCTTTGCCTTGTTCTGCATCATGGGAGCGGTGTAGGGCTTCTGGAAACTCAGGCGGGAGCGGTTGTTAGTTATCTTCCTCTGCGGAGGGCGGAATCTTGCTCCTGCAACTGGCGGGCGATACGGGGTGCGTGCTCCGAAAGGGGCCTTCTGTTGAGACGAACCTCCTTCGTTCGCACGACGGCGGTTTTCTGTCGCCAGCCTACTGTCATTAGCCTCTTGGTTCAGACAGTCACTTACAAAGTCACTGAAGGTGGTGCGGTGACTGTTGCCCATCTTGGAAAGCATGGTGGCACTCATGACACGCTTGAAACTTGCGATCTTCTTAGATTCCGTGTTGACAAAATCTGGAGCATAGTGAGACAGGCTATTGAAGCTGTGTAGATACTCTGACATAGACCTGGTTCCCTGGGATAGCCTCATAAACTCTGTGACTTTCATTTCCATCAAACCACTTGGGATGTAGTGGTTGCGCATAGCAGTAGAGAACTGATCCCAAGTGACTCGTGCATTTGCAGGTAGGGATGCATGGTACTGGGCCCACCATAAACCTGCGGGTCCTTCCAACATGTGGGCGGCATACTCCGCCTTAAGCTCTTCTGTCAAGCGAAGCAGGTGGAACTTCTGGATGATGGAGTTGAGCCACTCATCTGCTTCAAGCGGCTCGGTGACTTCCTTGAACACAGGGGGACGAGTGTCCAATAAGTCATGGTAGGAGCTGTACTGGTTGGGCTCTGGGCCTTGGCATTGCTGATGCTGCTGCGTAGTGTTGTTAGCAATGTTGCGGAGGGTGGCCTCCATGTGCCTCTGCATCTCTTCCATGTTCCTCTGACTTCTCAGAAACTGGCCGAAAAATGCTTCCGGCGTCATCGGTGCCTGTGGGGGTGGTGGCAGATTCTCCTCCTGTCCAGACCCCTGTCCACGTTGGCTGCGGGTGTGTGCCGGCATCTGCATATCCCATTAATAAGCAGTCATTAGGTGATGTCACATTGATCATGAATAAATACTGCGCTATACATAATTTGAATTTAGCACACGACCAAGTATAATTATTCATTTCCATACAACATCACAGAATAATTGCTCAAAATTAGACATGCAAACGACAGAATTTCCATAAAAAGGTGCCAGATCGAAGTCTGGACTTTGTCCAAAAGCCATACATACCACCATACAACTTAAACATAAAACCAACTCATGTCTAGGGGGGTTACATCATCAGCGAGCATGCTCAAGCTATACAAAAGAAACGACTCCTAACGAAACTAACGCTCAGGCGTCTCCATCGACGGATGCGGCGTCCTCCTCATCGGCGTCCATCATCGGCTCGTCGACGTGGTCCTCGTCGTCCGAAGCAGGCTCTGGACCAAGCACAACTCCATCCTGGGGCTCCTAGGCCTCATCTGCAGGGGCCTCGTCAGCTGCTGGGGCGGCGGCCTCCTGTGCTGCGTGATGCATCTGGTGAACTGCCTCATGGAGCTGATCGATATAGGCCTGCTGGTGATGAATCTGCTGTATCAGTTGATGGGCGCCTTCTCTGAGTTGATCAAGTGTTGTGCGGGCCTCGTCTCGCTGTAGAGATGCTGTCAAGTACATCTGCTCAGCGAGGGTCCTGGCGGTGCTCTCTGCTCCTGTTGTGGCACGTGCATCATCATGCTCGAGAGTGATCTGGTGAATCTTCTCCTGAAGACGGGCTACCTTAGCATCAAACTCTTCCTGCAGCTTCCTCTTGCTCTGGTAAGTGGCGGTGAGGGTGAAGGACACGCTCTCAAGGCTATGCTCCAGACTCTCACACACACCCACCAAAGCTCCGGTGGCGCTCATCGCAGACGTCTCACAGTAGAACCTCTCCTCGGGACTCCCGATCAAGACTAACTCCAAAGTCTGCCCCCAGCGCAATGGAAAAGGTGATCCACGAGGGAACACTCCTGCCATCGCACTAGCAAGATCGGCGGGAAAACGGGCGATGATGTCCTTCAGCACTAGATATGCTGCCCTGTTAGCTCCATCCTTGGCACAACTGCCTCTGGTGATTTCTGTCCATCCTGACTAGTGAGGCTTGGCAGGCAAAGCTTTGACCTTGATCTGCACCATGACCAACGAATCCTGCCCATAGATCTCCTTCTGCCAAGAATACTTGGGCTCCTGTCCTTCCTCATAGCCCACGGCCTGCAGAATCCTCCATAGGATAGTCGGCAATCCGAAGTAGGTCAAAAACGTCTTCCTGGTCAACTTGGTGGCCAAGCGGTGACGTGGAACTCCTCTGCCTCCGGTGGCCTTGCGAGCAGTCAACTTAGTCCGGGCCATCTGTAGAAACAAAGGGTTTCAAACTCGCGTGAGACTCATATTAAGTTGGCAAATTTTTATAGAAAAGAGACAACTTTTAATTTAAGGGGAGGTAATGTAAATGCAAGAATATAAACATGATGCATGATCGTACTTACGTTCTCACTCATTAATAGTGACTCGTAAGTCCTAACGTTCTAGTCGGTGGCAAGAACGATTCTCTCATGCGTTATCTACTCGTTCTACTCGATCACGTAGTTCGTGTACCTGCAGAAGATTCATTTCAGCCCAAAGCAATCCCAATAGTAAAAAAAATAATGGAGTATTGGCTCATATGTGCGAATACATAGAAGCCAACACTAAACACCATGCACCAATCCAGAAAACATACCCAAAACAACTGATACCCTCGTATATATTTGCGTGGAGCTCACACATACTTGGTATAAGAACTCTCACCTAGACCGACGGTTGGACGGTCATGCTCTCATATCTCACAAAATCATTTTATGCATGTTTTCGCGATCGACGTATTCTCTTTTTCCCCGAGAATGGACCAGCAAATAAAGATACAGCATGAAGCAAAACCCTGAACCCTGTTAGCAGTTAAGCCACCTGATTCCTAGTATAGGCTTAAGGACGAGACTGGGCACACTTAGTATAAAAAATAATAGTTTTGAAAATAGTTTTGAAATACCCATTTTAGTTCGAAAATAGCTCCGGTCGGACGTGATAACTTGAACCATGCTCCGATACCAGCTGTCGCGGAACCGTCCTGATTATAAGAACTCAAGTACCATCTTAGTCAAATTCGTTTGACATCGACCCGCACTTGAATCCATATAACCCCGGTAGTCCGGAAATCTCGAACGATTTTAACATCATACATCATACAAGATCGCATCGTTCAAGTATTGCATTCGAAAGGAGACATCACATATAAACGAAACCGAATTTAAACATTAGAGTGCGACATTAAAACAGAGTTATTACAATACTGAGTTTAAAAGTGCGGAAGCTTAAAGCAGTTTTGAAACACGACCACTACACATGTGGTCCAAATAAAACATTGTTTGATAACTTAACCCAACGCAACTCATTCCTCCTTTTTCAGATAGTGTGCCACTAGGAGTCTCAGTCCGGCAAAAGAGAAGGGAAAGCTTCTGGACGACCCTGCCTTGGGCCTACTCCTCATCACCCTCCACTGGGTAGAGGCAGTGCTTACAATAGCCATAGTACACCTGGCCATCTGCAACAAACGGGATAAACCCTGAGTACGGGAATGTACTCAGCTAGACTTACCCGTCCAACTGAAAATAAAGACACCAAGGGTATGCAAGGCTTTTGGTGGAGCTGGGAACTTTAGTTGCGAAAAGCTTAGTATTAAGAGAAGGATTAATTAATAATGATGATGAGTTGTCAGTTTAAAACCTACCTCTTTATCTAGGTTTTGCACCTGAACTATGCCACACACTTGAGTCTAACAGGCAGTAATATAACCATATCCAGTTCACTTATCAAATTTTAGTTGAACCTTTAAAAACATCACATGGAGTTGCATCGTGGTGAAGCTCGCTATAGTTTCCCACTAACCGGGGGAGACGGCGACTCGAATCGAATTCCAAACCAGCTGGTGAAAGACTTTTAATACCAGCCCACACTTTCCCCGTTGGGTCCATGCATTGGGCAACCGCTCGATGCTTGTTCGTGGTGGTAATCGTCGCGGTTCAAGCATGGACCGCCCAATTGGAACCTGGCGATGGCCCCCCGCGACAGATCGCATTTCCATACTAGAGGGCGCGACACGAGTCGAAACCGGCCCGAACAGCTTTCACTGGCTTCGGGGTCGATGATTACAGCACCGACATATCCCTAAGTAAAAGGGCGTGTTCAAAAATGAACGAGGGCCAACATCGATACAAACCTACACGATGCAACGGACGGGCTGCCCCAAGTTTCCAAACTTGTGCCTTGCCTTCCTGTTGACCGTATTTCATGACTACTCAGGTTCTTTTCCACGATAGCAAAATATAGCCAACCGTGATCCGGTAAATACCCATCAGGGGTATTACGGAAACATCCTTAACTATCACTTTTATTAGGAAACTAAGCAATTCTACATTATAAATAAAGAACAGGATAACAAGGTAGGTCTAAACAATATTCAAGGAAGGGTAATGCAGCAGGTAGGATTCAATCAACTCCTATACCTAATGCATCACAATATAAAATACTCAAGTAAATTAATTATAAAAACTGGGAGACTTAAGGATGCTCCGGGGCTTGCCTGGGGAAAAGACTGAGGCCTCGTGAGCGGGGCACTCAGGCAGGTTAGCTTCCGGTGCGGGGTCGGCTTCCTCGGTCCTGGGCAGCTCTTGGATCTCCTGCTCGTCGTTTGCTTCCGGCTCCTGATCGGGCTCCGGGACTGTCGATCGTATTGTATGCGGTGAATAATAATTAAAAACCAATGCGGGGTGCGAGACGTGGTGAGATGAATGCAGATATTCCTTGCAAACCAATAAAACCAACTTATTGAACCACTTTTGACATTGAGAAAAACACTTAAATACCACATAGAACAAAACCAATATTTCCACTATTTCCTATTTATTAAATCGAAGAAACTTCATTTTGAACTGCAAGTACAATTTTCTGAACTCAGAAAATTCCACAAAAATTCCAGAAGGTAACTGATGCTAACTGGACTTCACTGCCTGAATTCCAGCAAGAGATAAAATACAGAATAGCAGGTACAAAAAGATGAAACAAAAAGCTCAAAAGGGTGCTTTGAACTAACTTCCTACATGAAAAATATCAAACAGCAGGTTTCATATTTTTTCTAGCTTTACCTACTCATACTCATTCTACTGTAAAAAACTTACTGCTTAAGCATGAATATACCAAACTACACAAAATAAACAATTTTACTCCAGATAAAACCATTTGAACTACAACCCTGCTAGAAAGGGTGACATGCTCATTTTCATATTTTCCCCAGATTCTATTCCACATTTCATATTTATCAAAAAAGTTCCATGAACAGAAACATTATATTATTCTCTACATGAATTTTCTAAAAAAGCATAGAAAAGCACATTCATACAACAACTTCATATTTTTCCACATAACAGCCTATGTTTAACATTTTTGCTAACTGGAACCTCACATACAACGACTGCACAAATTTTTCCATATTTTATTTTTACATATAAAGCACCTTAACACTTTTTCCGAGAAAACTATCAAAAAGGACTTTAAACCCTAACAGATATTTTTTCTACACAAACAGTGCCTCATACATTTTTCACAGGTACAAAACATGATAAGAAACCTACACAAAATTTACCATTAATTAACTTGACCAGAAAACATAAATAACCATTTATCTCAACAAAAACACATAAACTAAAATAAATAAAAACAGTAATAAAAACTTTCACCCAAAATACTTTCATATTTTTCCATGATAGATCTACTCATGAGCAAGCTACCAAAACTGAAAGCACTTCATTTGGACTTTTAAATCATGCTACCCAAAAATAACAAGCCTTTCTGGAAATTAAAACAAAAAGGAAAATCATTTGAAATCTCCCGGCCCAACTTGCGCAGACCCGGTCCATAGACCGTGAGCGGCTGACGTGTGGGACCACGTGGTCAACGGGGCCCACTGGTCAGAGAGAGCAAGGCAGGGGAAGGGTTTGACCGTGCGATTCTCGCCAGCGGTGAGGTCGCCGGCGGTGAGAGGGTGCTCGGCGTGTTCCCCTTGACGAGGCGGACTGAGTGGTGGTGATGGTTGGGCTAGTGCTTGGCCGTAGCTCACCGGCGGCGAGCGGTGGTGGACGGCGGCGGCGGTGACGCGTGGCTACGCCATTTCTAGCGGTCGCCGGCCAAATTAATGGCTGCTAAAGCTCGAGCGAACCCTAAGAAGCAAGATTTGGGGGTTGGTTTGGCTGGAGGAGCTCCTATGGAGCTTGGTCACGTGCGCGGCCATGGCGGACCATGGTGGTGCTCGGTTGGGGAGGAGAGGGGTTTAGGGAGCGGTAGAGACCTCGTCGGGGGGCGTTCTCACCTTGCCTTTGCTCGGTGAGGCTCGTCGAGGAAGAAGGGGGCTCGGTGGAGCTTTGGTCGGGGAAGAACGACTCCGAGCTCCGGGCGGTGCCGATGGCGATCACGGCGGCGCTCCTCGAGTTTCGGCGTTGGTGAGGCTCGGCGTGTGGTGCGGAGGTGCGCAATGCATGTGCGAGGTGAGGGTGGAGTGACGAGTGGGAGGAATCGGATGGTGGTGCTCGGGCGAGGTCTGAACGGAGAGGGGAGGTGGCGGTGGCGAACAGCGGCGAACGGGGAGCACTCGGCTTGCGTTCGTGTGCGGGAGAGAGAGGAGAGCTGGGGCGCAGCTCGTGCGAATGGTGAGTGAGAGGGAGAGGGGTGCGGCGCGCTCGAGTTTTTGCTCTGAAGGACCGAGAATGCACTAGCAAGGCGACCAGAGGTGGGGTGAATGGGAGCTCAAAAATTTCTTTCAAAACTTTGGCCGATTGTCCCAAAATCAACACCCAAAAGCTACGACCGAGAACATGATGCCCACGACCCTTGGAAGAGGGTGGATGATCCCTTGGATCATAGCGAGGCACCACAAAGCGATAGCGAACCAAACGGCAAAAGCACCGGAACAAGTTCGACCCCAAAAACCAAGTCCCGAACGTAGATAGACAGCTACGTCGAGAAATCCCCAAATACCGATGCTAACAAGTAGCAAAGATACCTAAAGAGGTTCCTTGGTCAACTACAAGACCAAATGAGAAGTCCGGAAACCAAGCGAACAAGCCTGGAGAGCAAACGCACAAAACCGGAAGCTTCAGGCAAATCCCGGACTGTTCGGACCTGGAGTCCCGGACTGTCCGCGAGCGAGGGGCGGACTGTCCGCCGGCAAAACTCGCCAAATAGCAAAACTGCTGAAGTTCCCTGGACTGATCCCGGACTGTCCGCGACTCATAACTGCGGACTGTCCGCCAGTCACGAAGAAGCAAATCGGCCGAAGAACACAGCCACTGGTCCGGCTGCTCCCCGACGCCCGGACTGTCCGCCGGTCAGGTGGCGGACTGTCCGCGGCTGTCCAGTGAGGGCGATTTCGATCGCCGTTCACCCAAATCACTCCCAAATCGATTCAAACCAAAATCCCTTGATCCCAAACTTGGAGAGGATGATCACGAGGTAGTTAGGAGACTATCCCCAAGAAATCATCCGCTCAAATCAACTCAATCAACGGGAAATCGAAGGGGAAGGTGTATGAACCAAAAAAGCGCCACGAAAACGAAATCAACCTGATCTACTTGTTCGTGAGGAGTTAGATGAATTCCTTTGGTCGAAATGACCTCCTCACTATAAAGAACAAGTTGATTCAAACGGATTTCGCAAAAACGCAGAAGAGAGGGAGATCGAGTGATGGGAAAATCGCGGAGAAACGAAGAACGCGAATAACACAAACCAAAACGCGAATCAACACATCGATCTGCAACCGTGTGGCTACCACACGCTACAACAGTGAGGTTATGGCCTCACTGCCTCAAAATCTCCAGTACACAGAGGTATGGTTCTCTGCGGATCTCAGCTAGCTACAGCAGGGGATTGGGAGAGCAGGAAACCCTAGAAGCAAAGAGCAAATGACTGAGATAGATGGGGAGGTGGGTGTCTCCCCCTACTTATCCTAATTCTAACTATTCCTAATTCCCTCTCTACCCCTAACTACTTACAGAGCGAACCAGCTAAACCCTAAGGTTATTCTGGACCAACTCGATGGTAGGTGGATCCGACGGCCACGCCCGCACAACTCGTAGCCTTGCCTTGACGGAACCTCCCGATTGCCGCCACGTGCCGCCACCGCTCTGCGTCCTTTTCCTGGATGTCGTACCCCCGGTTTTGTGGCCCAAACCGAGAAACCAGCCTTCACAGCCAACCCCCGGTTTTGAGGCCCAAACCGGGAAACCAGCCTTCTGTAGCCTGAGTTTTGTGGCCCAAACTCAGCAAACCCGCAGCACCCAGGTTTTGAGGCCCAAACCTGAAAACCCTCCTCAGCCCGAGTTTTGTGGCCAAACTCGGAAACCATCCGCGCCCAGGTTTTGAGGCCCAAACCTAGAAACCGTCCACCCGATGGTTTTTCTATGGCTCTACCACCAAACCGAAACTGTAGAGGGGATGCACCGCCCGTGCACCCCGTCCACCGACACGCGTCCCCAAGTCCACGACTCAGGCAACACATGACCGCAAGTCTTCGCTCGTCGCTGTCCCAGGCTGTCAGCCACCACAGCTGATCCTCGGGCCACCGGTCCCTCAGTCCAAGCCTCACGTCCGCCCTTCGCCACTCTCGGTCCATCGGCACGGCACGTCTCTACTTGACCTTCACCTTGCCTCTGATCACTGTATCCGTGCTCGACACCTGCACAACACAAGCCAAAGAACATGCACATCATCCCAGTTGACAATCACTCATCACTCAGAGACTCGGCATATACCCATGTATCCGCAATCTCCCCCTTGATGAGTGCATTGTCAACTACCAACACAAATCATAATGGAAATAGGAGGAGGAAGAAGGAGAGAGAGAGAACTCGACCAAATGACCCAAAAGCATAGCAAAGCCGAAGAAGGTCAAGTGGAAAGAGCGAAACAACTTGGTTCCCAAAGACATGGGCAACGACTCAACGCAACCAAGCAAAACAAAGCTAGCCCTCAAGAAGAGGTAGAACAGGCTCAATACCGCTAGCAAATACTAAATGAAAAATCGAAGCAAAATGCTAGTCCCTCAAGATAGAGGCACAGAGGCTCAACACAACTAGCAGGAAAGCTCGACACCAATTGAAAATCTGAAAGGCGAATGCTAGTCCCTCAAGAAAGAGGCAAAGGCTCAACACAACTAGCAAAAAACGCTCCGAACCAATTGGAAATTTCAAAAACTCATCATGAGCAAGCTCCCCCTTGCATGGTGCACACAACCGATTCCTCTCCCTTTGAACATGGGAGGTATGATTTGTCCTAATTCTCCCCCTTAGTTGAAAATGCACCATCAAGCAAAAAGAACCGAAAGCAACTTTTCTCCCCTCAGAAAATGCACCATCAAAAGTGCCAACAAGAGAATTGCTCCCCCTTCCAAAATGCATATGAGTCACGATGCAAGTTAGCAGCTTCAGGAATATAGTCAAGAATGCAAAGATGCTCTAAACAGTATAGCTCTAATAACTCACTGGAAAGCATACAAGCTAGCAAAGGCTCAAACTGATCATCAAATACGAAATATGAACATGAGAGCACAGTGAGCAGTTTTTGGCCAAAAAGGTATTCACCATCAAAATAGCACACAACATGTATAGACAGGAATTCGAACAAGTGCTAAACATGTATACAAGGTGAACTACCCCTAGCAAAGTTCAGTCATCATGCTGCAGAATGAAACATAGACTTGTGTTTTCAAATTTTAATCGGAGTTGCAGCGGTGTAATTACACAAGTTCAGAATTCAGCATGTGACTGCGAGAGGTTGAAAGCTTGTCATTGCCTAACTTTCCAACTGTGCGAAGCCTATGCAGAAGCAATCAGAAGCTTAAAGCAACAGTTTCGGTCATACACTACATAGCTCAAGTTTAACTCAAGGTGCAATGAGAAACAGTCTCGAAACTGTGATGTGTTGACAAGCAATCCCATCTCGATCTTTCCAATTCACTTAACTTTGTTCAGATTTTAAATAGAATATGAACATACCAAGCAAGTGAATGACTCTGAACTAGAGACATAGCAACCTAGCATATATGAAAAGCATGAGTGAATTCAACACGTCCTACCCATGCTGGTTGCATATCTCAATGGTGAACATTCTCAAGTTTTATGTTTGTTAAGCAGATTCACCATTCAAAAATAGCTCAGCTCCCAGCATGTATCAGTGATCAGAAAGAGCATAAGCTACATAGCATCAACATAAGCATTAGAGCATACTAAACAGAGCATAGTCACATTCTAAAGAATATATACATGAAGCTCAGAATGTAATAGCGTATGCTGAAATGCAAAAGAAAAACGAAGACAAACAAAAAAGAGTCAGTCTATCGTACAAGAACCAAAATGTTTCCCCCATTAAAAGGGGAAACACACACCAATCTCACCTCTCAACCGATTAAAGGTTGATTGGTCCAAAGGCTTGGTGAAAATACCAGCCAACTGATGATGAGTATCAACATGGCGAAGGTCGATATCACCCTTCTCATAGTGGTCTCGCAGAAAATGAAAGCGCACATCAATGTGTTTGGTCTTCGAGTGAAGCACGGGGTTCTTAGCAACGCTAATAGCACTCGTGCTGTCACAAAGCAAAGGAACGCGAGAAAAGCTCAAACCAAAATCACGCAAAGTGGTCGTCATCCAGAGTAACTAGGAACAGCAGCTAGCCGCAGCAACATACTCAGCCTCCGTGGTAGACTGGGCGACACTAGACTGCTTGCGAGAAGACCACGACACAAGAGAAGAACCAATAAACTGGCAAGTCCCAGAAGTGGACTTGCACTCAATGCGACAACCAGCAAAATCGGCATCGGAATAACCACAAAGGGAAAGGGTGGAGGAAGCAGAATACCAAATCCCAAACTCAGGAGTGAAGCATAAGTACCTCATAATGCACTTGACTGCCTGACGGTGAGAGGTGCGCGGCGAAGACTGAAATCGCGCGCAAAGACGCACCGCGAACTGAATGTCCGGGCGTGTCGCCGTTAGGTACAGCAGCGACCCGATCATACTCCGGTACTCCTTCTGGTCCACTGCTTCTCCCTCCTTGTCCGCATCCAGGGTCGTCGTGGTCGACATGGGTGTTGGAAGAGGCTTGGCCTCACCCATATCGAATTTCTTCAGAATGTCCCGGGTGTACTTGCCCTAGTGCACGAACGCCCCTTCCCGGGATTGCTTGATTTGCAACCCGAGGAAAAACGTCAACTCGCCCATCATGCTCATCTCAAATTCCTTGCTCATAGTATCTGCAAACTTGGCAACCAAAGCGTGAGAAGAACCACCGAAAATGATATCATCCACGTAAATTTGGACCAAGAGAGTATCAGTGCCTTGCTTGAGGAAAAAGAGCGTTTTATCTACACATCCCATTTTAAAACCCTTAGCAAGCAAAAAGGTCTTCAACCTATCATACCAGGCTCTAGGGGCTTGTTTCAAACCATACAAAGCTTTGTGGAGTTTAAAGACATGGTTTGGAAACTTGGGATTTTCAAAACCGGGGGGTTGTCTAACATACACCTCCTCTTCTATGTAGTCATTTAAGAAGGCACTCTTGACATCCATTTGAAAAAGTTTGAAACCTTTGGATGCAGCAAAAGCCAAGAGTATCCTAATTGCCTCCAAACGAGCTACAGGAGCAAACGTCTCCTCATAGTATATCCCCTCCTTCTGACTATATCCCTATGCTACGAGTCTGGCCTTGTTTCTCACAACATGGCCATCTTCTCCCTGTTTGTTTTTGAAAACCCATTTTGTCCCAATTGGATGACACTCAGATGGTGGAGACACTAGAACCCAAACCCGATTTCTTTCAAAGTTCTCAAGCTCCTCATGCATGGCATTGACCCAATCCGGATCTGTCAAAGCGTGTCCAACATCCCGGGGTTCAAAATCAGCAACAAATGCAGAATGAGCAAAGTGAGAGATTTGCCTTGACCGGGTGACGCGTTCGTCGATGCTGCTGATCATCTGCTGAGGCGGATGCTGGCGCTGAATGTGTCGTGGCGCCTCCCTTGCCGAAGTGGCCTCACCCTCAACAGCAGCTGGTGCCTCCCCGGGTACAAAGGGTACCGCTCGGGGTGGCGGATCCCATGGCCCCCAGGAAGAAGAAGTGTCGGGGTCGTGAGTCGTCGTAGAAGCCGCTCCTTGCGGCACAGCAGGTGGAGGGGGTGCTGGATCATCCATACCTTCAGCACCCTCATCCTCATCATCAAAAAGAGGCTCACCAACCTCATGATCACCTGCACGCTCAAAACGAGAAGAAGGACAAACCATGGTCTCATCGAAGGTGACATCGGATGTCTCCATGACTCGGTTAGTGTCAAGGTTAAGTACACGACAAGCACGAGTATGAGTGCCATAACCCAAAAACACACCGTCAGAAGAACGAGACTCAAACTTGTCCAAGTTGCCCTTTTTGAGTATAAAACAATGGCAACCAAAAACTCAAAAATAACTCACCTTGGGGAGTTTTCCAAAACGCAACTCATAAGAAGTCTTTTTCAAGAACGCTCGAAGAAAAATGCGATTGGAAATGTAGCATGCAGTGCTCATAGCTTCGGCCCAATATCGCCTAGGAGTCCTATGCTCATCGAGCATCGTCCTGGCCATCTCTACAAGGGTCCGATTCTTCCTCTCTACTACACCATTTTGGGGAGGTGTGTAGGGGGAAGAAAATTGATGCTCTAAACCCAAAGAGTTACAAAACTTCTCAAAATCTGAATTCTTGTATTCAGAACCATTATCACTCCTAATAGCTCGCATCGAGTTTGAAGGGAACTCGTTCTGAAGACGTAAAATTAGATTGCGAGCAAAGGAGAAAGTCTCGGTCTTCTCAGCTAAAAAGAAGACCCACGAGTATCTCGAAAAGTCATCAACAACAACAAGCACATACCACTTCCCCCCAACCGAGCTCACCCGAGCCAGACCAACAAGGTCCATGTGCAAAAGCTCTCTAGGGCGCTTGGTCATGACCTGAGTCACTGGATGGTGGGGAGCGACAACCATCTTCCCATGTCTACAAGAGTGGCAAACACGATCCTTCTCCATCGA
The DNA here is from genome assembly GCA_009763385.1 of Coix lacryma-jobi var. lacryma-jobi. Classification (NCBI taxonomy): domain Eukaryota; kingdom Viridiplantae; phylum Streptophyta; class Magnoliopsida; order Poales; family Poaceae; genus Coix; species Coix lacryma-jobi. Next base: position 82,403,959 of record CM019830.1, read on the forward strand.
CAACTTGGGCAATCCTCGGATTAGGGCAAGTGAGCTAAGTCTTGCAAGCAAGTCGAAGCTCAAATGTGCTAGTCTCATATGCCACTTCCAAAGATCAGAGGAGGAAGGTCCAGCCACAAGACAGCGGGAAATGCCAAAAGACTCCGAGAAATCCGCACGAAAGACTTTCCCAAAGGGCGAAATCACACAAACAAGATTGCCCTGAGGGTCCAAAATACGACTGAGATTCAGTTTAAAACGAATCTCATAGTCATCATCAAAAAGTTGCGAAACAGAAAGAAGGTTAAAATGCAAGTTAGAAACAAGAGCAACATCGCGCAACACAAAGTGCTCATTAACTCACACCGACCCACGAGACAAAACCTTACCTTTGCTATTGTCGCCGAAGGTGATAAACTCCTTTCCGGCGACCGGACTAAGACTGGAGAACCACTTGGCGTTTCCGGTCATGTGCCTCGAGCAACCGGAATCAACCAACCAAACGTTCTCCAATCGTTTTACCTGGGAGGTGTAGTCGTCGTCGTCGTTCCGAGGGGTCTCCTCCAGCTCACCGTTGACCTCCTTACCCTGGGCCATGGTGCAGAAGCCGTCGTCGTCGGCGAAGAAGCAGAGGCCGTTGAGCTTGTCCTCGATCATCTTCTTCTTCTCGGACTCGTTGTCGCTTGAAGAAGCGGAGTCATCATTCGAGTCCTCGACGTCGCTGAGCGTGGCGAAGAAAGCACGCTGCTCAGCCTGGGCCTTCTCCAAGTACTTCGTCTTGATGTACTCCTTGTTGAAGCCGCCCTTCCGCTTGTGCCTTGCGGGGACGTACTTCTCCTTGCGCTTGCCGGAGTCGTACTTGTGCCCATGATCGCCCTTCCCAGATGAGTGCTTCTTCTTGGGACAGTTGGCGATGAAGTGGTTGGGGTCGCCGCACTCGTAGCATCCCGAGCGTCGTCCTCCGTGGCGACGGTTCATGCGGTTGTTGTGAAACCGCGAGAACCGGTTGGCGAGCATAGCCAACTCATCATCTCCCAAAGACTCCAGCTGCTCCTCTGTGACAGAAAAGAGTGAAGAGAGTGCAAAACCTCCAGAGGGGGTAGCAGAAGAGCCAGAAAGCAAAGCCATCGATGGGCCAGAAGGATTTTCATAAGAAGCCCTCGCCATGGCATCGATCTCACTGGACTTGAGCTTACTGAAGAGCTCGTCGCACGTGAGGGTCTCATAGCTAGGCGATTCGATGATCGCCTGAACCTTGGAATCCCACACCGACCGATCGAGAGTATGCAAAAGCATGAGAGCCCTCTCATGATCGTCGAAAGGCAACAGCTCCTTGTTAGCCCTCATCCTGTTGACAATCACCTGAAAGCGAGCGAATAAACTTTCTATGCTCTCGCCAGGCATATGTCGAAAGTTCTCATACTCTCGCTTGAACGACTCGTAGAGACAGGTTTTGACTTGAGAGGTTCCCTCATGGAAACGCATGAGGGTAGCCCAAAACTCCCGAGCCGTAGCGAGGTGAGAAACGCGATCAAACTCACTCATGCTCAGGCATGAAAAAAGAGCATTACGGGCTTGGCTATTGGCATCGTGCTCATCGATCTGAAGCTGAGAGACACGAGCAGCCAAGACCACGTAATCGGTAGAGTTGAAAATATCCCAATTGGAAGCACCCAAACTCTGCAGATAGGCCGACATGCGTATCTTCCAATACGCATAGTTCGTCCCATCGAAAAACGGTGGTTTCCCCACGCCGCGATCCTTGTCGCCTTCTGTGGATCTGGAACCGGCTAAGGTGGAAGATCCTTAACCTGCTCCGATACCAATTGAAGGACCGAGAATGCACTCGCAAGGCGATCAGAGCGGGGGTGAATGGGAGCTCAAAAATTTCTTTCGAAACTTTGGCCGATTGTCCCAAAATCAACCCCCAAAAGCTACGACCGAGAACGTGATGCCCACGACCCTTGGAAGAGGGTGGATGATCCCTTGGATCACAGCGAGGCACCACAAAGCGATAGCGAACCAAACGGCAAAAGCACCGGAACAAGTTCGACCCCAAAAACCATGTCCCGAACGTAGATAGACGGCTACGTCAAGAAATCCCCAAATACCGATGCTAACAAGTAGCAAAGATACCTAGAGAGGTTCCTTGGTCAACTACAAGAACAAATGAGAAGTCCGGAAACCAAGCGAACAAGCCGGGAGAGCAAACGCACAAAACCGGAAGCTTCAGGCAAATCCCGGACTGTCCGGCCCTGGAGTCCCGGACTGTCCGCGGTACTGCCGGACTGTTCGCGAGCGAGGGGCGGACTGTCCGCCGGCAAAACTCGCCAAACAGCAGAGCTGCTGAAGTTCTCTGGACTGATCCCGGACTGTCCGCGACTCACAACTGCGGACTGTCCGCCGGTCACGAAGAAGCAAATCGGCCGAAGAACACAACCACTGGTCCGGCTGCTCACCGACGCCCGGACTGTCCGCCGGTCAGGTGGCGGACTGTCCGCGGCTGTCCAGTGAGGGCGATTTCGATCGCCATTCACCCAAATCACTCCCAAATCGATTCAAACCAAAATCCCTTGATCCCAAACTTGGAGAGGATGATCACGAGGTAGTTAGGAGACTATCCCCAAGAAATCATCCGCTCAAATCAACTCAATCAACGGGAAATCGAATGGGAAGGTGTATGAACCGAAAAAGCGCCACGAAAACGAAATCAACCCGATCTACTTGTTCATGAGGAGTTAGATGAATTCCTTTGGTCGAAATGACCTCCTCACTATAAAGAACAAGTTGATTCAAACGGATTTCGCAAAAACGCAGTAGAGAGGGAGATCGAGTGATGGGAAAATTGCAGAGAAATGAAGAACACGAAGAACACAAACCAAAACGCGAATCAACACATCGATCTGCAACCGTGTGGCTACCACACGCTACAACAGTGAGGTTACGGCCTCACTTCCTCGAAATCTCCAGTACACAGAGGTATGGTTCTCTGCGTATCTCAGCTAGCTACAGCAGGGGATTGGGAGAGTAGGAAACCCTAGAAGCAAAGTGCAAATGACTGAGATAGATGGGGAGGTGGGTGTCTTTCCCTACGTATCCTAATTCTAACTATTCCTAATTCCCACTCTACCCCTAACTACTTACAGAGCGAACCAGCTAAACCCTAAGGTTATTCTGGACCAACTCGATGGTAGGTGGATCCGACGGCCACGCCCGCACAACTCGTAGCGTTGCCTTGACGCAACCTCCCGATTGCCGCCACGTGCCGCCACCCCTCTGCGTCCTTTTCCTGGACGTCGTACCCCCGGTTTTGTGGCCCAAACCGGGAAACCAGCCTTCACAGCCAACCCCCGGTTTTGAGGCCCAAACTGGGAAACCAGCCTTTCGTAGCCTGAGTTTTGTGGCCCAAACTCAGCAAACCTGCAGCACCCAGGTTTTGAGGCCCAAACCTGGAAACCGTCCTCAGCCCGAGTTTTGTGGCCAAACTCGAAAACCATCCGCGCCCAGGTTTTGAGGCCTAAACCTGGAAACCGTCCACCCGATGGTTTTTCTCTGGCTCTACCACCAAACCGAAACTGTAGAGGGGATGCACCACCCGTGCACCCTGTCCACCGACACGCATCCTCAAGTCCACGACTCAGGCAACACATGACCGCAAGTCTTCGCTCGTCGTTGTCCCAGGCTGTCAGCCACCACAGCTGATCCTCGGGCCACCGGTCCCTCAGTCCCAGCCTCACGTCCGCCCTTCGCCACTCTCGGTCCATCGGCACGGCACATCTCTACTTGACCTTCACCTTGCCTCTGATCACTGTATCCGTGCTCGACACCTGCACAACACAAGCCAAAGAACATGCGCATCATCCCAGTTGACAATCACTCATCACTCAGAGACTCGGCATACACCCATGTATTCGCATGCTCGGCCGGCGGCGATGCGCGGTCGTGGCGGGGGGCACGGCGACGCGACGTCTTGCAGCGAGCGGCGTGAGCGGCGAGGCGGCGCGATAGGCGAGGCGGAGCGGGAGTGGTCGGGGGAGATTTGTGGCGTGATTGCGGAGGCAAGGATCGGGCAAGGAGTGGGCGAGGGAGATTTGCGTGGGGTTTGGGCGGCCACGCGGCGGGCGGGGCCGGCGTACGTGTCAAAATAAAAAGCATCAGACTCATTATTCTCCACTTTATAAAATTATTTGCCAAGATAGAAATCCACTTAAATCATCAAGTCCAATAGAAACCAAAATCCAATTAATAAACCAAAGGGGCAAAAGCACCTTTATGCACACGAAATGACGCAATGCATTGCTTATGCAATTTTAGTAGCTAAAAGCAATTCCTAATGCAGTGCTTGACACCAGGGTGTCACACAAAGCCTCCAAAGGGGTTAGCAGAAGAGCCAGAAACCAAAGCCATTGACGGGCCAGAAGGATTTTCATAAGAAGCCCTCGTCATGGCGTCAATCTCACTGGACTTGAGCTTACTTAAGAGCTCGTCGCACGTGAGGGTCTCATAATTGGGCGATTCGATGATCGCCTGAACCTTGCAATCCCACACCGATCAATCAAGAGTATGCAAATGCTTCAAAGCTCTCTCATGATCATCGAAAGGCAACAGCTCCTTGTTAGCCCTCATCCTGTTGACAATCACCTGAAAGCGAGCGAATAAACTTTCTATGCTCTCGCCAGGCATATGTCGAAAGTTCTCATACTCTCGCTTGAACGACTCATAGAGACGGGTTTTGACTTGAGAGGTTCCCTCATGGAAACGCATGAGGGTAGCCCAAATCTCCCGAGTCGTAGCGAGGTGAGAAACGCGATCAAACTCACACATGCTCAAACATGAGAAAACAACATTACGCGCTCGGCTATTGGCATCGTGCTCATCGATCTGATGCTGAGTGACACGAGCAGCCAAGACCACGTAATCGGCAAAGTTGCAAATATCCCAAATGGAAGCACCAATACTCTGCAGATAGGCCGACATGTGTATCTTCCAATACGCATAGTTCGTCCCATCAAAGTACGGCGGTTTGCCCACGCCGCGATCCATGTCACCTTCTGTGGATCTGGAACCGGCTAAGGTGGAAGATCCTTAACCCACTCTGATACCAATTGAAGGACTGAGAATGCAATAGCAAGGCGACCAGAGGGGGGGTGAATGGGATCTCAAAAATTTCTCTCGAAACTTTGGCCTTTTGTCCCCAAAATCAACCCCAAGAGCTTCGATCAAAACCGTGATGCCCACGACCCTTGGAAGAGGGTGGATGATCCCTAGGATCACAGCGAGGCACCACAAAGCGATAGCTAACCAAACGTCAAAACACCGGCACAAGTTTGACCCTCAAAAATCAAGTCCCAAACGTAGATAGACGGCTACGTCGAGAAATCCCCAAATACCTATGCTAACGAGTAGCAAAGATACCTAGAGAGGTTCCTTGATCAACTCTAGGGCCAAACAGAAAGTCCGGAAACCAAGGGAAGAAGTCGGGAGAGCAAACGCACAAAACCGGATTACACAGCCGATTCGCGGACTGTCCGCGGGTACGGTCCCGGACTGTCCGCAGTAGTCCCGGACTGTCCGCGAAGAAGGGGCGGACTGTCCGCCAGCAACTTCACCAAAACAGCAAGTCTGCTGAACCTCCCTGGTCAGCTCGCGGACTGTCCGCGGGCACAACGGCGGACTGTCCGCGAGTGCCCAGTGAGGGCGATTTTGGTCGCCCTCAACTCAAATCTCCCCGAATTCAAATCAACTCACAATCCCACGTTCCCAAACTTGGAGAGGATGATCACGAGGTAGTTAGGAGACTATCCCCAAGAAATCATCCGCTCAAATCAACTTAATCACCGGGAAATCGAAAGGGGATGAGTATGAACGAAAAAGCGCCACGAAAACGAAATCAACCCAATCTACTTGTTCGTGAGGAGTTAGATGAATTCCTTCAGTGGAAATGATCTCCTCACTATAAAGAACAAGTTGATTCAAACGGATTTCGCAACGACGCAGTAGAGAGGGAGATCGAGTGACGGGAAAATTGCGGAGAAACGAAGAAAGCGAAGAACATGAACAAAACGCGAATCAAGTCATCGATTTGCAACCGTGTGGCTACCACACGCTACAACAGTGAGGTTACGGCCTCACTTCCTCAAAATCTCCAGTACACAGAGGTATGGTTCTCTGCGGATCTCAGCTAGCTACAGTAGGGGATTGGGAGAGCAGGAAACCCTAGAAACAAAGAGCAAATGACTGAGATGGAATGGGAGGAGGGTGTCTCCCTCTACTTATACTAATTCTAATTCCTACTCTACCCCTCAACTAATTACAGAGCGAACCAGCTAAACCCTAGGGTTATTCTGGACCAACTCGCGGTAGGTGGTGATCCGACGGCCACGCCCGCACAACTTGTAGCGTTGCCTCGATGCAACCTCACCGATTGCCGCCACGTGCCGCCACCGCTCTGCTTGTCCTTTCCCGGATGTCGCACCCCCGTTTTTGTGGCCCAAACCAGGAAACCAGCCTTCACAGCCAACCCCCGGTTTTGAGGCCCAAACCGGGAAACCAGCCGACCATCGCCTGAGTTTTGTGGCCCCAACTCAGCAAACCCGCAGCACCCAGGTTTTGAGGCCCAAACCTGGAAACCGTCCTCAGCCCGAGTTTTGTGGCCCAAACTCGGAAACCATCTGCGCCCAGGTTTTGAGGCCCAAACCTGGAAACCGTCCACTCGGTGGTTTTTCTGTGGCTCAACCACCAAACCGAGCCGTAGAAGGGATGCACCGCCCGTGCACCCCGTCCACCCGCAAGTCTTCGCTCGTTGCTGTCCCAGGCTTTCAGCCACCACAGCTGATCCTCAGGCCACCGGTCCCTCAGTCCAAGCCTCACGTCCGCCCTTCGCCACTCTCGGTCCATCGGCACGGCACGTCTCTACTTGACCTTCACCTTGCCTTTGATCACTGTATCCGTGCTCGACACCTGCACAACACAAGCCAAAGAACATGCGCATTATCCCAGTTGACAATCACTCATCACTCAGAGACTCGGCTTACACCCATGTATCCGCAGTCTCCCCCTTGATGAGTGCATTGTCAACTACCAACACAAATCATAGTGAAATAGAAGAAGGAAGGAAGAAGGAGAGAGAACTCGACCAAATGACCCAAAAGTATAGCAAAGCCAAAGAAGGTCAAGTGGAAAGAGCAAGACAACTTGGTCCCCAAAGACATGCACAACGGCTCGACCCGACCAAGCAAAGCAAAGCTAGCCCTCAAGAAGAGGTAGAACAGGCTCAACACCGCTAGCAAGAAAACTTGATACCAATTGAAAAATCAACTGAAATTCAAGCAAAACAGAACTAGCCCTCAAGAAGAGGCAGAACGGGCTCAACACCGCTAGCGAAGTAGCTCAATGCCAACTGATACCAATCTCAAGGACAAAAGAGTTCGATACCAATTGAAAAGCTGAAAACCAAGTGAAGAGTTGAAAATGTTTGCTAGTCCCTCAAGAAAGAGGCAAAGGCAAAATGTTTGCTAGTCCCTCAAGAAAGAGGCAAAGGCTCAACACAACTAGCAAACTCTCCCTCAAATAGTGCACAACCTAGGGAACACATGATTTGTCAGTATTTTCTCCCCCTTAGTTGAAAATGCACCATCAAGCAAATGTGCACAAGCACTCAAGGTTCTCCCCCTTGACAGAATATCTCCCTCCAGAAATGCATATGAACGAAAATGTAGGTTAGCAGCTTCAGGAATATAATCAAGAGAGTGCAAGGATGCTCAATAGAGTTCTGTTTCGATGACTCAACAATATCCATAAGAATCTAGCAAAGGCTCAAACTGATCACTAGATACGAAATATGAACATGGGAGCAAAAAGAACAGTTTTCAGCCAAAAAGGTGTTCACCATCAAAAGGTGTTAATCTCTAGTGTGCTTAGTGATTGATCTTTGCCAATAGGTTGCTTAGTTAGTTTAGTGTTTATCTTATTAAGTCAAGTATTTGCTCTGACGTCCGCTAGTGTGTCTCTATTCAAAGCTAGGGTAGAGATAGTTAGAATATAATTAAGCGTGGTGCTTAGTTATAGACTTACCTTCAGATACGGCTGGAGCCCCGGATAGCTGTGGTAGCAAGCAGGTGGTGACAGCCCTGTGCGCCTTGAATTCCACCACGTAGTTGGCCCAGTTTAACAGTAAGGCTCGTTGTGCTAGCGTTCAACCTAAGTCAGTGGTAAAGGCTAGTACGCCTCGGTACTTGACAAGATAGGAATAAAACTATACTTAACTTGGTTGCTTTATTGACATTTGCCTATCCTCCTTCATAGTTATCTTGCTTCGTAGTTATCTTGCTTCGTAGTTATCTAGGAGTAGTTAATAGTTATTAGTTAGTTACCCTTAGTTACACCCCTATCTATCTAGTTAGCCACCTTACCTTACCATCCATTTCATCCTTACCTCTCCACCCATATATTCTTTCTAGCCTTTCATCCCCTCTCTTCCCTTCTCTCCTTTTCCCTTTTCTCTTTTCTTCGACTCTCATCCCCTCCTTGACTCGACTCATACACCACCCTAGCCTTCCCTTGGGATCAAATAAATCGACACCTGGTACTCCTAGGCGAAGTGCTACTATGATAGTTCTGTGCGCTTGCAGAATCTCCTCTAGGTAGATTGAATCTCTCTAGCTAGCTCCTACTAGTTTCGGGATTGACAACCCCATTTGGCATTAGTAGATAGCTACTTTAACTTCTCTCCTTTAGGTATAGTGACTGGACTTGCTACAAGCATTTCTGACGCCGTTGCCAGGAATAGATTCCATAGTCTACTCCTAGTAACGATGTTGGCAAGTGTCAACAAGCATTTCTGGGCCGTTACCGGGGATAGTTGCCTAGCTCTATCTTTAGTGAAGTTAAGAACTACCAACAAGCATTTATGGCGCCATTGCCGGGGAAGGCAATCGGTGTATCGGTTGAGTCCTTGTCGAATTTATCTTCGTTTAAGCTCCCGCTTAGCTAATCCTATCTTACCCCATTCTTTATTTTCTTAGTCCTTCTTATCTTTTTCCTTCATCTTCTTCAACTTCTTTCTTTCTTATCTCGTTCTACCTTCACGATGGCCAACAAGACCATTCGTGAATTTTCTGCTCCTTCTGCCGCCAATGTAGCGACAGGACCAGACGTGATCGATGCCAACCTCAATTTTGAGTTGAAACCGGCTCTGATCACGATGGTCCAAGCTAGCCCGTTCTGTGGCAAAGCTCATGAGCATGCCAATGCTCACCTCCAACAATTCTTGGAGATTTGCGGCACCTTCACCATTAAGGGGATAACACAAGAAGCCATATGTCTTCGTCTCTTTCCTTTCTCTTTGCTAGGAAATGTGAAGCAATGGTTCTATACCAGTCGCAACACTGTAGACACATGGGACAAGTGTTCCAATGCTTTTCTCGCCAAATTCTTTCCGATGGGCAAGACGAACACTCTTCGCAACAAAATCTCTAGCTTTACGCAACAAGCTGAGGAATCTATTCCCGAGGCTTGGGAGAGAATGCAAGAATACGTCGCTGCTTGTCCGCACCATGGTATGAAGGACTGGCTATTGATCCAGAACTTCTACCATGGCCTAACCCCACTCTCTAGAAGCCATTTGCATGCCGCCGCCGGCGGTGCATTCTTTTTTCTGAATATTGCAGATGCTAAGGCTCTCATAGAGAAGATGGTGTCAAACCAAGGATGGAATGACGAAAGACTGCAGCCCCGTAAGCGAGGTATACATTCCCTTAAGGTGGCCGACATGATCGTGGCCAAGATGGACCTGCTGGCAAAGAAGCTGGACAGCCGTGAGAAGATGAACCAACATGAGAGTGTCCAATCTCTGGAATCCTACATGACTTGTGACGTCTGTGGAGAAACCGGGCATTCTGGGAACTACTGCCCCGAGCTACATGAAGATTTGAACTTCATCAACAACAACGGTTTCCGCCAACAGAATCAAGGATGGAATCAGCCTGCAAACTCTCAAGGTAACAATTCATTCCCCCGCTCTAATTTTCAGAATTCTGATAATTTCTCATTCTTAAAAAATTTAGTTTACTCACAAGGTAGAACTACTAATTTCTTGAATAAGATATTAATGTCAAATGATAAAACCCTTGAGAATATAAATGCTAAATTGGAAGATTTCTCATCTGCTCTGAAAAATCAATTAAGTTTTAATAAGATGTTAGAAACCCAATTAGCTCAACTTGCTGCTATCATACCATCTTTTGAAACTGGCAAAATTCCTGCTAAACCTGACATGGAAACTGCAAATATGGTTGAAATAAAATATTTTAACTATTATGAAGATCAAACCATGACTGTTAAAAAGGGTGATCCTGGTAGTCCCATAATTAGATGCTCAATCTTTGGTGAAGTCTTTAAAAATGCCATGTGTGATCTAGGATCGAGTGTGAACATTCTATCTAAAGATTTCTATGAAAACTCGTTCTTTCCACCCATGTCATCCACATCTGCCTATGTTGTGCTAGCTGATCAGTCCACTTGCTATGTAGAAGGAATAGTTACTGACTTACCTGTTCATATTAGAGGTTCATATGTTCCTGCTGATTTCATAATACTAGATATGGGAAATAGAAAGATGTGCCTCTAATCTTAGGTAGACTTTTCTTGAACACTGTTGATGCTTGCATATATGTGGGGAGTGGTAAAATGCAAATGACATTAGGATGGAGGAAGGAAATATTCTCCTTTTCCCGTGGTCCCGCATATGCCGCTAACATGCAGGAAGCAAAACCCGTTCGTACCAAGAAGAGGCACCCAAGAACAAGGTGGAACAGAAAGAAAGAACCACCTTCTCCTGAGTTGTGTAATTCACATGACAAAGGAGGTGTGCCGAAAGAAGAAGAACCCGATGAAGTACTTAAAGAAGAAGCACCCAAGGAAGAAGATCTACCCAATAAGGATGAAATTCCATGGATCTAAGGTATGGATTTACTTTTTATTTCCCTTCAAATTTCTTTTTTTCAAATAAATAACATATGTCATGCATGTAACTAAAAAAAATCACCAGTTATCATTAGTTATATGCATAGGTATATGTTAACTTAGCTAAAATAATAAAATATCATAACAGGATAGTTTCCCTTTTTCACAACATTAGATAGTTCCCTTTTTAATAAAATGAGAACAAGAGCTCCGACCGAGAAAGATGAAGACCCTTCACCAAGCAAGAAGCCAGCTTGGGGGAGATCCTCGCGCCAATAAGGTATGTTTCAACCTTACTCTTTATGATTCGGTTCTTAAATTCTATATCTTTTGAATGTTACATGCTTGCCTCAGTAACCATTCCATGAATAAAATTGATGAAATCTGCTTAAACAAGTTGAAACCTAAATAAGATTTGAAATATGTCATGCAAATGCTATTGTTATGGTTTGAATAACTGGTCTTATCTAAGTTGTAGCTTTTGTGGGTTGCACATGCTTTAACTGAAATCATGCTTAGTGAATAAAGTTAGTAATAAATGGAGTAATTCTTTAAACTTGCCAAGGTGAACTTAGGACAAAATCTGGAGGATTTCTTTTAAAACATGAAAACATTGCTAAAAGTTCCTCCTGGATTTTATCCCATCCCACCACTAGCCAAATATTTGTTAGTCAAAACCACAAAGAGCTTTGTTTGTGTTGTGCTTTGTTAGACCTCATAGATCTTAGTAGAGAAGCTTATCATATCTTTTGATCAAGATTCACACACCCACCATAAATTGCCTACTCTCCACTTTGGAAGTTTGCAACCACCAAATAAATTGCTCATTCTCTACACTGGAGATATGCAATACCTTGCCAAACGTTCCATTGCTAGCCTTATGCTATTCCTACACTGGGAATAAGCATTTCTCTCTCTTCCCCCTTTTCATTTCTAAAATCCTTTCCTATAGACAATCTGGGGAAATCTAGAGCTAAAAAAGAGAGATATGGAAAAAAAAGTGAGCAAAGTAGCTCAAGAGCGGACTATGTCCTGAGAAAATGTGAGGACACATTTTTGTCGACTCACTATGTATAGAAAGAGAGAGAGAGAGAGAGAGAGAGAGAGAGAGAGAGAGAGAGAGAGTTATCATTAGCTCTAGACCCCAGAAATTAACTAGGAAGGATTATGAAATATCTCTCTATACACTTCCACATAACCACACATGCACATCTTGATCAATTTTTATGATTTGCTGCTCCTTATGATCTGAGTGTCTGGCTTAGCAATAAACATTAGGCAATTTGCTCATGATTCTTAGCCTACCTATAACTCCACATATCATTCTTTAGAAATAGGAGAGGCTACATTTTGGCCTAAGTGAGGATTTAAACACCATTGAGTGATTGAGTGAATCTGGGAGGACTTAAGCAAGTTTTTATCTTTTGAAAACCTTAAAAAACCTCCAGACAGAATCCTAGTTAAACCTAAGCAAGATAAAAGTTTCCTATCTACTACTTTATTTCACTCTTGCATGTTTGAAGTGAAAAGCTATAAGCCCCACATTGCTATAATTAATGTTATATACTAAGTTATTTCTCACTATACAATATGCACTTGTATACATCTTAAGTTGCTATATATTTCATGCTCAATGCTATATATTAAGCCAAGATCGTACTAGTTCAATGACATGCCCACAAGTTACATGACAGTTGCACAAAGTTCAAATACATCGGAGTACGAAACAATATTACAAACCATAGTTTTTGAATAGTAGTGGAAGCAACATAGTCTTAAACATAAGTTTGGATTGTTCTCAATACAGTGCCATTTATTTGACCAGGTCCCCAAAAGCATCAGATAAAATAAGTGGTGACCACGCCCATGGCCTAGTCATCTCCCGTAACCGGGTACAGGCAGTTCTCACAGTAGCCATAGAAGCATTGGCCATCTGCAACAACAAGGGAATAAAACCCTGAGTACGAGAAGGTAGTCAGCTAGACTTACTCGTCATAAACCAGAAATAATGAGACGCCAAGGATCATGTAGGCTATAAGAACACAATGTGAGGTTGGATATACAGACCTTTGCATGAAGCTTTTTATAGTAAAACTCAATTTAAGGTGGTGGCGGTCACTTTTTAGTAATTAGTGCTACCTTACTATGTTTGCTCCTGATCTAAAACAAGCACTTGACTACTTATTCAAGCAAGAGTGACTATTTTATCAATAGCCTTTCAGATTCAACATCATAACCATTTTTAGTTCCATAAGTTCTACGGGCGATGGTCTACAGTCAATTGCTCACTGTCTAGGAGCGATGGCGATTATAATCGATTCCTACCCAGCTGGGGATAAAATGTCTCACACTCGCCCGGCACATCCGGCTACGACAGTCGTAAACTACCAGTCAGGAGATTCGAGAACACAACGCGCGGGATGGCCATGGGCCCTCCTACACTGGGGGTTATCTCAGTGCAAGGTCGCTCAAGCTATAGCTTCCCACGGTCATGCCAGGTCGATCAGGGCCTGCCTGCCCTCGGACCATGCCAGGTTGATCAGAATAGTTGCCCACGGTAGAGCTGAGGCCCTGGGTGTTAGGCGTCAGCATCTCCATCACCGGCTCGAATAACCTTACTCAGCTTCATGGGAGGTACTTCGACCTACTCCGTTAAGTGATCGACGCGTTCAATATGACTGAAGGGACATTCCTGAACGGGTCCTATGCGACACAGACGGGACACTACTAGCACATAGAACTCATGTCCTGCTGCTCTTACATCCCGCCTCTGTCTCAAATTAATTATCACATGGTTATCTCCATGATAGCATAGGCTAATCATGATCAGTGTCCACATACTGCGGGAGACAGGAAATCACCCGACTTTTACCGGTCTAAGCAGGGCTAAGCATAATACGAGCCTAGACCTAAATAGGGATATCGAGATAATAATTGTTGTGGACAAGGTATAGTAATAATGCATCAACGGTAGCAACCAATTCCTATAACCAAATGTAACAGTCATCATCAGGTTAATTATAAATCATTTGCAAACCATAGGAGTTAGAATGCTCCGGGGCATGCCTTTCTCGAAGTTAGAAGGACGGTGGTCGCGGCACTCGGGCAGTTCTTCGACGTCGGTCCCTCCGGCTTCCTCGGTCAGAGTCTCCTCCTGGTTCAGCTCTTCCTGCGACGGCTGATTCTGGGTCTCTTTCGTTGATCCTGTATGATGCGTAATATGTATGAATAGGATGAATGCATATTGAATGCATAGGTGATGCACAGGACTAACAACAATCAGGAGATAAACACATGTCATCTACTTCATTTTCTTCAACAAGGTAGTCAACATCATCCCAATGGTTATAAAAGACCTTGACATCTAACTAACCATTTAACCTTCCTAATTAACTTGTTAAGATGTATAATTACCACAACAACACCTACTTAATGAATTTATTCTCATCTAATTATTTGCTGAAATAAACCTATTTACTCAAGCTTATAACAGCAACCCATCCAAGACAGCTTCAGAAAAATCTACAAAAATTATCCTAGATTCATAACATGCACGACAGTTCACTGTCCAAATTTTAAGCCATTTGGATTTAAACAGTGTCCCCTATGAAAAAGACAAATACCATGATGAAAAGGTGCTTTGAACTACACCTCAGAACAGAAAGTGTCAAACAACAGATTTCACATTTTTCTCCTAAACTTCTTAGCACAAGAGTAGTCCACAAAAATACTCAGGTCCACATTCATCCTATTTTAATTACTACAAATTTTACAAGAAAACACCATTTAAACATTTTAATTGCTATTGCAAAAGTATTTCACAGAACATCTCCATATTATATTTTTTCCTGAAACTACTCATCTACACAAACCTAACAAAACTGAAATCACATTTTTCTGAGCTACACAGAATTAGTTATGCATTTTTCAAGTTAACATCAATTTTCTAGATTAAATTAAACTGCATATAAAAGTACCACCAAAAATGCATTTAACATTTTTCATAGGTATATTTATTCATTCTTAATGCAACAAAATTTGTTTCACTGGATTTGGACTTAAAATGAGCCTTGAATGAATTTTTGAAGCCTTTACACAATTCTGCAAAAACTTAATAAAAGAAAACTTAACCTAAACTGCTACGGACACCCGGCGACAAACACCTGCAGACAGAAACAAAAACGCTACACGCACCCGGCTATCCCGAGCGCTAACGTACCCAAACTTCTCTCCTTCTCTCTCCCTCTCACCGCCAATTGGCCCCCCTGGTCAGACGACCCCACTTGCTAGTGGTCAACGGGCCCACGCGTCAGAGGCACACGGCTCCCGCTGGAGTTGACCGGCGTTAGCTCGCCGGCGGCGAGGTTTCCGGTGCAACTACCTACCTTACTGGACTCGCCTCGACGAGACGGACTCAACCGACTAAGCCTTCAAGCCAGGGGCTCACCGGAGCGAGCTCGACGGCGGCCATGGCAGAGCGGCGGCGCGGCTACTTGACGGCGAGGTGGCTCCTGGCCAAACCAAGGCTCGACGACGAGAGCACTAGCTCTAGCACACCCTAAGCAACCTATTGGGCAGACTATCGAGCCTTGCTGACCTCGGCATTGCTCGGTGCCACGCACGGCGGCAGTCCGCGGCGGTCATGGCGGCGACATGGCTTGGTTCCGGGAAATCTACGGCAAATGGAGGGTCTCCATCTAACCCTAAGCACCTACGGAGGGAGGCGAAGCTAGGACGGGGCTTGGCTTGGGCTGGCTTGGCCGGGAATGGCCGGTCCACGGCAAGGTCATGGCGGCGGCCATGGCGAGAACCCAAGGTTGGCACTCGGTGTTCCGCCGGCTAGAGAGGAGAAGAGGGGAAACCAACCCGAGGAATCAAAAGAGGAGACTCGGGCAGAGAGATGGGCGGCCAAAATTGAACGGCGGTTCACTAGGTTGGGAGAGATTGCTCGCCGGAGATGGCGGGCGGCGGCGGCGCTGAGTTCTGGAGAAGATGAAGTGGTGGCAGGCGAGCGAGAGAGCGAGTGAGTGGGCGAGCTTCTGGCTTGCAAGCGCAAGGCGGAGAGAAGGCAAAGGGGAAGGAGGGCTCGGTGCATTGCACCTAGCTGGTTCCCGTCGGAGCGGCTCCCGACCGGGCGCGGCGGCGTCAGGAAACGTCGGCCACGCGGCGGGCAAGCGGAGGGTGACGGGGCAACGTGGCGAGGCTTGCGCAAACCGCGGGTGACGACGAGCGGCGGTTTGGTCGGGCTGGTGGAGCGGTCTCGCGGCAGCGAGGCAGTTTCTGCCGGCAGAGGCGAGCGACGCGCGCGGGGAGGGAGAAGGGACCGACAGGTGGGGCCTGCTGGCAGGTTTAAACTAATGAGGTTTTCGAAATTTCTTTGCTGCTCTTTATCTCCCAAACTAAGCCAAACTAGGAAAAGGTCCTAAAAGCAAAGTTGCTTAGAATTTTGCAAGGAACAATTCATCTTTAAGGCTCAAGTCCAAATTCTACATAGAAAAAGAATTTTACTCCTAATTCATTTTTCTAATGCAAGAAATCACATTTTAAAAACTTTTTATGAGAAAGTGCTTTTAAGCAAAGTTGTTTCTTTTATCAAGGTCTACAACTTTGGTTTAAGGCACTAGGTCAGAAACTATAAGAAAAACATGGTATGCTAGAGACTAACAGGGACTTAAACACTCATGCACACAAATGCACATGAAATGATGAGATGCTATGCTCATGCTATGTCAAATTATGCATTTTAGGGTTGCTTAACACCTAGGGTGTTACAGCCCTCCCCTCATTAAGGAAATCTCGTCCCGAGATTTGGATTACGAACCATTTCTTATAAAAGCGTGGATACACGTCCTTTAGATAGTCGTCCGTTTCCCACGTAGCATCCCGATCATCCTGTTCACTCCAAGATACTTTGTATTGCTTTACTATTCTTCCACGAGTCGCTCTTTCTTTTTCGTCAAACACTCGACACGGTTCCACTGAGTAGGTGAGGTTGGATTGAAACTTGATGCGGGCTGGTTGTACCTCTTCTTCCGGCACTCGAAGACACTTCTTCAATTGCGAGACATGGAACACAGGAAAAATAGCTTTCAGATGCTCTAGTAAGTGTAGCTGATAAGCTACTTCTCCCCTCTTTTTTGCAATCCTATATGGTCCCACAAACCTTGGTGCTAATTTTCTTTTACCCCCAAAGCGCTTAACACCTTTCATAGGCGAAACCTTCAAATAGACATAGTCACCGGCTTTGAACTCAAGTGGTCTTCTTCGTTTATCAGCATAGCTTTTCTGTTGGGACTGTGCAGCTGCCATATGTTGCTGAATGGTCCTCACTTGTTCTTCTGCTTCTCTGATGAAATCAATCCCATAGTACCGGCGCTCCCCTGGTTCAACCCAATTTATTGGTGTTCTGCATCTTCTACCATATAAAGCTTCAAAAGGCGCCATCTGGATACTCTCTTGATAACTGTTGTTGTAAGCAAATTCTGCCAAAGGCAACCATTTTTCCCAAGAACCTTTCGCTGATATTACACAAGCTCTTAGCATATCTTCTAACACTTGATTTACTCTTTCAGTCTGTCCTGACATTTGCGGATGGTAGGCCGAACTTCGGATCAAATCCGTGCCTAACTCCTTTTGTAGCTTTTCCCAAAACGGTGCAGTGAACTGTGGTCCTCGGTCCGAAACTATGACCTTTGGTATCCCATGTAGTCGAACAATCTAGCTCACATAGATATCCGCGTAATCTGGTGCCTTATAATTGGTCCTGACCGGGATAAAATGTGCTGTCTTGGTAAGACGATCCACGATTACCCAAATCGAGTCATTTCCCTTTTGGGTGATGGGCAACCCGGTGACGAAATCCATGCTCACCGCTTCCCACTTCCATTCCGGTATAGCTAACGGTTGAAGCATTCCGGCTGGTTTCAAGTGAATAGCTGAAGGACCGAGAAGCAACCAGAAAGCGACCAGAGGGGGGGTGAATGGGAGCTTCAAAATTTCCTTACGGATACTAGTAGCGACTGTCCCAAGAATCAACCCCAAAAGCAAACCCTAGAGCTTGCTAATGTCCACGACCCTAGATGTAGGGTGGATGCTTCCAAGAAGCACAGCGGGACACTACACAACTCTAGAAAGCCAACGCAAAAGACGGAAATCAAATCCGTCAACGAACGAGCGAACCGCGGACAAAACCGTGTGAAAACAGTAGCATCGGATGCTGCCTGCGTCCGATGCCAGACCACCGGACGCGTCCGATGCGAAAACAGCCTCTCGGGAACCTTACTGTTCCACCATCGGACGCTGTGAACAGTGAACAACCAGCGTCCGATGCTTTGGCTCCGGCGCGTCCGATGGCCAACGGACGCGTCCGATGCCTAGCGTCCGATGCCACTACAAACGCTCAGAAAGTGACACGCGTCACCGGAGCGTCCGACGCTTAGAACCCTAGCGTCCGATGCTCCCGTGTCAGCGTCTGATGCCCCCGAAAACTGTGCGGTTCTTTGATGATTCAACCCGATTTCCTCCGAATCAAAAGCTCTAGGCCTGGGATTCGATCTGAGGGGTCACAAGGATGTTAGTGAGCTATCTCTAAGAGATCATGGCTCGAACCTAACTCCAAATCGGTGGATCAAGAAATTTCAGGACAAGGAAGCAAAAACACGATCCAAAACAAAAATCGATCGATCTCCTAGACCGTGAGGTTAGAGGTTAATTCCTTCGGTGGAAAGAAGTGCCTCATGATCTAGAACAACTTGGTTCAAATGGTTTTGCAAAAGATGAACCAACCAAAGAGATCGAGCGACGGGAAGAACGTGGAGAAAAAGGATTCCGCGAAGAACACCAATGAAACGCGAATCACAACCACGATCTTGCAGCCGAAGCGCAAACACACGCTACGACAAGGAGGTTACGACCTCCTTTCCTCAAAAACACCAGTACACAGAGTCAAGTCTCTCTGCGGATCTCAGCAGGCTACAGCAGGGGATGGGAGAGCAAGAAACCCTAAGTGTGAAAGAGCAAATGACTAAGATAAATGGGAGGAGGGTGTCTCCCGACTACTTATCCTACTACTAGCCTAAGTCTATTTCCTACTCTACCCCTCTCTATTCTAATTACAGAGCGAACCAGCTAAACCCTAAGGTTATTCTGGACCAACTCGGTGGTAGGTGTATCCGATGGCCACGCCCGCACAAGTCGTCCGCGTTGCCTCCACGCAACCTTCCGATTGCCGCCACGTGCCGCCCTCGCTCTGCACCCCCGGTTTTGTGGCCCAAACCAGGAAACCAGCCTTTTCCAGCCAACCCCCGGTTTTGAGGCCCAAACCGGGAAACCAGCCCATCAGCCTCTGAGTTTTGAGGCCAAACTCAGCAAACCCTCAGCGCCCAGGTTTTGAGGCCCAAACCTGGAAACCGTCCTCAGCCCGAGTTTTGTGGCCAAACTCGGAAACCCTCAGCCCGAGTTTTGTGGCCAAACTCGGAAACCGTCCACGCCCAGGTTTTGAGGCCCAAACCTGGAAACCGTCCATCGATGGTTTTTCCCTGGCTCTACCACCAAACCGACGTCGTAGAGGGGATGCACCGCCCGTGCACCCCGTCCACCGACACGTGTCCCCAGGTCCTCGACCCGAGCAACACCGTGCCCCGCAAGTCTCCGCTCGTCGCTGTCCCAGGCTGCCAGCCACCACAGCTGATCCTCAGGCACTCCGGTCCCTCAGTCCAAGCCTCACGTCCGCCCTTCACTGCTCGATCCATCGGCATGGCACGTCCGCCGCACGGCACGCCCATCCTTCATCGCACCCAGTCCATCGGCACGGCACGTCTCAACTTGACCTTCACCTTGCCCTCAATCACTGTCTCCGTGCTCGACACCTGCACAACACAAGCCAGAGAACATGCGATCAAACCCGTTGACAATCACTCATCACTCAGAGACTCGGCATACACCCATGTATCCGCAATAGCCTTTACTCGACAACATGTGTCACACATAGCCACATAAGCAGCAATTTCTTTCTTCATTTTAGTCCACCAAAATCTAGAACGCAAATCTTGATACATCTTCGCACTTCTAGGATGGATAGATAACTTAGACAAATGTGCTTCATCCATGATCCGGTTCCTAAGTTCTCTATCCTTGGGTACCACTAGTCGTTGGTCGAACCACAGAACTCCATCGTCATCAACTCGAAAATGCTTATCTAATTCTGTTGCATCTCTAAGCCTTTCCTTGATATGATAGATCCCCTTATCAGTTTTTTGTCCCTCTAAAATTTGATCCACTAATGCACTGCGTAACTCTAAATCATGTAGTACTACAGAATGCATTAGACTGAACTCATCTTCTGGTAGCAACTTCATAGCGTTACAATGCGATTTCTGACTCAAAGCATCGGCTACAAAATTTGCTTTACCGGGATGATAGTGAATCTGTAGATTGTAATCTTTAATTAACTCAAGCCATCATCTCTGCCTCATGTTCAATTCTGCCTGAGTGAAGATATACTTAAGACTTTTGTGATCTGTGTACATATTACAGACATTACCAAGCAAATAATGCCTCCAGATCTTTAGAGCGTGAACATCTGCAGCTAATTCCAAATCATGTGTCGGATAGTTCACTTCATGCTTCCTTAATTGTCGAGATGCATACGCGATTACTCTGCCTTCTTGCATAAGAACACAACCTAAGCCAACCTTCGATGCATCACAAAAGACATCGAATGGCTTCTCAATATATGGCTGAGCTAAAATAGGAGCAGTGGTCAACAGTTTCCGCAAGGTACGGAAAGTAGTTTCGCACTCCTCTGTCCATTCAAACTTGTGATTCTTCGGCAACAAACTTCTCATAGGCTTTGCAATCTTGGAGAAATCCGGAATGAATTGGCGATAGTATCCTGCTAAGCCTAAGAAACTCCAAATCTCACCGACTGTTGTAGGAGCGTTCCAGTCCATAACCTCCTGCACTTTATTGGGATCTACCGAGATTCCTTCTTCAGATAAAATATGACCAAGGAAGTGTACTTTCTTCATCCAAAACTCACACTTACTAAACTTAGCATATAGCTTATGCTCCCTGAGTCTAGACAAAACAATCCTCAGATGTTCTGCATGGTCTTCTGCATTTTCTGAATAGATTAAGATATCATCAATAAACACTACCACAAACTTGTCCAGTTCCGGCATGAACACGGAGTTCATCAAACTCATGAAGTATGCTGGAGCATTTGTCAACCCAAAGGACATGACAAGATACTCATATAATCCGTATCTGGTTGAGAAAGCAGTCTTTGGGATATCTTGTGGTCGGATTCTGATCTGATGGTAACCGGATCTCAAATCAATCTTGGAAAACACCTTGGCTCTGGATAACTGGTCAAAGAGGATATCTATCCGCGGTAACAGATACTTATTCTTAACAGTCACAACATTGAGCGGACGGTAATCCACACACATGCATAATGACTTGTCCTTCTTCTTCACAAACAAAGCTGGGCATCCCCATTCTGACACACTAGGTTGAATGAACCCCTTGCCTAAGAGTTCCTTGATCTGGGTTTTGAGTTCTGCCAATTCATTGGGCGGCATACGATATGGCCTCCTAGAGATCGGTGCAGTTCCCGGTAACAACTCTATTGCAAACTCTACTGCTCTTTTGGGTGGTAACCCTGGTAACTCATTTGGGAAAACATCGAGGAAATCCCTGACAACTGGAATTTTGGAGAGGTCCTCTATAGCAAGAGTGCAAGATAGGTCAACAAAATCGGCACCTCGGGGAAGAGATACCCGAAGTTTGTTACCTGTCCGACTATCAGATAAGGTAAGAGTTCTGTTCGCAGTGTCTAACACCGCGTTCCACATGGTCATCCAACTCATACGACTACCTCCATACTTAGTCCAGGCAAAACTACTAAATTAGCTCCAAAATTATGCCCTCCGATATCGATGGTTGCATTACAAACCATCTGTCTAGACAACACGCTACTCCCAACGGAGCTCACGCGAAACCCATAGTCCATTTCAGACATTTCTTGGTTATGCTTTTGTGCAAATGCCTTACTCATAAAAGAATGTGATGATCCAGTATCAAACAAAACAACTGCAGGATGATGGTTCATAAGACACATACCGGCAGTCATGGGCTCTCCTGCACGGGCTTCCTCAGCAGTCATATTATGCAGACGTGCAGGGTAATTGGCCTGCTGCTTCTTTGGGTGTGGGCAATACCTTGCAAAGTGCCCCTCTTGGTTGCAATTGAAGCATGGCCCACGAACTAGATGCTTGCTTCTAGCTGAGCTGCCTTGATGCCCTCGAGTTTGATTTGCTGCTACTTTGTACGGCCTTTGACCACGCTGAGCTTGCTGCTGACCCTTCTTCTGAGGCGACCAGAAATGAGCCCCAGGCGCTGGTGGTCGATACTGAGAACGCTGGGCTGGTGGTCCCCTAAGCTGTGATGGTCCGGATTCCAAGGTCCTCTTTCTAGCCTTGCTTGCAGTATGCTTATTGTTATGATTTTCCTGAATCAAGCAGTCACTGATAAAAGTCATTGAAGACGGTACGGGACGAAGTACCCACTGATTTTCCCATCTTGGTATTTAGCCCTCTCTTAAAACTAGCTATTTTCTTAGCATCAGTGTCTACAAAGTCTGGAACATAACGAGACAAAGAGTTGAACAGGTGATGGTACTCGGTAATAGATCGAGTCCCTTGTGTCAAGCTCATGAATTCTGCCACCTTCATCTGAGTCAAGCCTGGTGGGATATAATGCCCTTGAACAGCTTCCGTGAACATCCTCCAAGTGACAGGTGTACGAGCACGATAGGTGGTGCGATGATGTCCCCACCAGATTCCGGCCGGTCCCTGCAGTTGATGTGCAGCATACTCTGCCTTTAGCTCTTCTGTAAGTCTGAGCAGCTGAAATTTCTGCTCCATGGTATGCAGCCATTCTTCCGCCTCCAACGGTTCTGTAGCTTCTTTGAAGATTGGTGGTTTTGTATCCAGAAAGTCCTTTAAAGAGCTGTACTGTTTTGGCTCTGGGCGTTGATTGCCATGTGCCAAATTTTCCCACAGAAGTGCTTCGATGTTGCGCTGACTTCCCAGAAATTGAGCGAAGAGTTGCTCGGCCGTGGGTGGTGGAGGAGGTGGTGGATTGTGGTTCTCTCTGTTATCATCATTACCACCACTACCGCCTGCTCCACTGCGAGTCATCGTCATCTGCATGCACCGATAGCAATGATCATTAGGCGATGTTGCCGTTATCGTAGAGAACAATAAACCATGCCAACGGAAATTATTCGGAAAACGAATTCGCCAAACAATTGCAGAGGCATAATAAATTTCAATCCACATCGCAGCATCACATAATAAAAGTGCTCATCACCTAACATGCAAAAGCAAACATAACATCCATGAGTGCCCATACATACGAGACTTTTTAAAAGGTCTTGCGCCATGCGCACAAAGGTTCATAACACAACCTTACAACATCCATGATAAGTACAAAAGAACAAGCGCACAAGATACGTGACATAAGTTCACCAGGCGCTAAACAGCCAACTAGCCTACCCTCTATCGGCATCATCATCATTGTCGTCGTCGTCGCTCGAGATATCCGAAGAACCACTAGAAGAAGCACGAGGATCCGGGTCCTCCTGAGGAAAGATGGGGTTCCTCTGGTTCTCGCGGCGATGAATCTCCTCATGTAGGCAGTCGTTGTAGTCCTGGAGATGGTGAAGCTGTAACTCCAAGTCTCCTACCTGGAGCCTGAGAAGCCTATTCTGCTCAGTCGCACGTATGCCCTCAAGTCACACACCTCGAAGTGACTCCTCAGTTTCAGCCATGATCGTGGACAAGAAAGTCATCATCCCCTACTGATCACTAAGCTGCTGCGCCGTCTCCTGCTCCCTCTGACGAGCCTGGTCCCTCTCGACAGTCATGTGAGCTAGCTGTGTGGTGAGGAGGTCTATCTCTGTAGCATGCTCCTCCTGACTCTGGTGATGTGCAGCTATCTCCTCGCTGAGAATATGGTTCAGGTGGTCATAGCTATGAGACAAACACCCATAGGTAGCCATGAGTGCAGCCATAGCACTCCCAGCTGGTCCTGCGCAATGCTCTCGCTCCAGAGAACTGGCCTCAAGTACAGTGGCACCTGGCTGACGCCACACCGAGGAAAGATGCTAGCAGTGGCTTGCGCAACCACCTCTGGGTGATCCTCCATAATGTCCCAAAGGACAGTATAGGCAACCCTGTTAGCTCCATCCCACGGGGTCCTACTCTGCAGTGCGAACACCCGGCGACACCATACATGATCCTGCGGATCACGGTTGGGCACGTCCACCTCAACTGTGTACATGTAGCGATCCTCGGAAAGCTGGACACGATGCCAATCATACTGCGGCTCCTGGCCCTCCTGGTATCCAACCAAGTGCAGCACCCTCCATGAAATGGTAGGCATGCCGAACTCCTCCAGAAAATCCTCTGATCCCTCAGCAGTCCAGGGTCCCAGCATGTAATTTGGCCTCTTGCCTCCAGTCGACTTATGGGCTGTGCGCTTGGTGCGGGCCATCTGAAAGAAGTTTATCCACATAGTTTTTAATTAGTTGAGAACAACTTTTATTAGGAAGTACGAGATGATAATCATAAGGAAGGAAGTAAGATTAATGCAAGGTTGTATGATCATGATGCATGCGCGCAACATACGTCCTCACTGTCTAATAATCTAACGGCTAGAAGGTGTCATACAACGTTCACTCATAGCGTTAACTAACGTACTACACGTTCTCAAGTTAGCGAACCTACAGAAAATCATTTCAGCCCTGCCCACAGTATGAATATCATGCATTGCTGAAATTAAATCTAATACTAACTTAGGTGCACACCCAGTATACACGTAAGCAGTATTTGCACCAATCGAATGAAATACTCCCACAATTAAGTACCTTCACATATACTTGTGTGTAACAGGTATATGCTCCAATACCAATCTAACACACCCCTAGACCGGCGGTTGTCCGATCATGCTCTCACAACTCACTCATTACCTTAGCGTAGAGGCAAATTGATCCATACATTACTATCTCGAAGAATAGCACCCATATAATTTCACCCTTGCCGTATGGATGACAGAACAACAGAATTTAAATATGATGCACGACCCCCAAGTTAGTACTTACATAGCCACCTAAGATCCTATTGGGCATAAGGACTTGGTCACTGGCACACTTTAGTTTTAATACTTAAAGATTTCCAAATCCTACTATAACTATAAGTTGGCAATTACAGTTTTATCTCTGTAAAATACTGTTTTCAAATACACTTATGAACAGTACACTAAACTATGCTCCGATGCCAGCTGTAATAGAACCGACCAATTTGCACCAAACTGAAATCTCTGCTTAACGCAAAGATCATCAAGTACTTAAGCTCGTACAAACCCGGTAGTCTGGAACTCTCGAAGGATTTCAAATCATTTCAACATTGAGCCAAGATCGTACTAGTTCAATGACATGCCCACAAGTTACATCACAGTTGCACAAAGTTCAAATACATCGGAGTACGAAACAATATTACAAACCATAGTTTTTGAATAGTAGCGGAAGCAACATAGTCTTAAACATAAGTTTGGATTGTTCTCAATACAGTGTCATTTATCTGACCAGGTCCCCAAAAGCATCAGATAAGATAAGTGGTGACCATGCCCATGGTCTAGTCATCTCCCGTAACCGGGTACAGGCAGTTCTCACAGTAGCCAAAGAAGCATTGGTCATCTGCAACAACAAGGGAATAAAACCCTGAGTACGAGAAGGTACTCAGCTAGACTTACCCGTCATAAACCAGAAATAATGAGACTCCAAGGATCATGTAGGCTATATAGGTGGGGTTGGCTATACAGACCTTTGCATGAAGCTTTTTATAGTAAAACTCAATTTAAGGTGGTGGCAGTCACTTTTTAGTAATTAGTGCTACCTTACTAGGTTTGCTCCTGATCTAAAACAAGCACTTGACTACTTATTCAAGCAAGAGTGACTATTTTATCAATAGCCTTTCAGATTCAACATCATAACCATTTTTAGTTCCATAAGTTCTACGGGCGATGGTCTACAGTCAATTGCTCACTGTCCAGGAGCGATGGCGATTATAATCGATTCCTACCCAGCTGGGGATAAAATGTCTCATACTCGCCCGGCACATCCGGCTACGGCAGTCGTAAGCAACTAGTCAGGAGATTCGAGAACACAACGCGCGGGACACCCATGGGCCCTTCTACACCGGGGGTTATCTCAGTGCCAGGTCGCTCAAGCTATAGCTGCCCACGGTCATGCCAGGTCGATCAGGCCCTGCCTGCCCTCGGACCATGCCAGGTTGATCAGAATAGTTGCCCACGGTACAGCTGAGGCCCTGGGTGTTAGGCGTCAACATCTCCATCACCGGCTCGAATAACCTTACTCGGCTTCATGGGAGGTACTTCGACCTACTCCGTTAAGTGATCGACGCGTTCAATTTGATTGAAGGGACATTCCCGAACGGGTCCTATGTGACACAGACGGTACACTACTAGCACATAGAACCCATGTCCTGCTACTCTTACATCCCGCCTCTGTCTCAAATTAATTATCACATGGTTATCTCCATGATAGCATAGGCTAATCATGATTAGTGTCCACCTACTGCGGGAGACAGGAAATCACCCGACTTTTACCGGTCTAAGTAGGGCTAAGCATAATACGAGCCTGGACCTAAACTGGGATATCGAGATAATAATTGTTGTGGACAAGGTATAGTAATAATGCATCAACGGTAGCAACCAATTCCTATAACCAAATGCAATAGTCATCATCAGGTTAATTATAAATCATTTGCAAACCATAGGAGTTAGAATGCTCCAGGGCTTGCCTTTCTCGAAGTCAGAAGGACGGTGGTCGCGGCACTCGGGCAGTTCTTCGACGTCGGTCCCTCCGGCTTCCTCGGTCAGAGTCTCCTCCTGGTTCAGCTCTTCCTGCGACAGCTGATTCTGGGTCTCTTCCGTTGATCCTGTATGATGCGTAATATGTATGAATAGAATGAATGCATAGGTGATGCACAGGACTAACAACAATCAGGAGATAAACACATGTCATCTACTTCATTTTCTTCAACAAGGTAGTCAACATCATCCTAATGGTTATAAAAGACCTTGACATCTAACTAACCATTTAACCTTCCTAATTAACTTGTTAAGATGTATAATTACCATAGCAACACCTACTTAATGAATTTATTTTCATCTAATTATTTGCTGAAATAAACCTATTTACTCATGCTTATAACAACAACCCATCCTAGACCGCTTTAGAAAATCTGCAAAAATTATCCTAGATTGGTAACATGCACAACAGTTTACTGTCCAAATTTTAAGCCATTTAGATTTAAACACTGTCCCCTATGAAAAAGACAATTACCATGATGAAAAGGTGCTTTGAACTACACCTCAGAACAGAAAGTGTCAAACAACAGATTTCACATTTTTCTCCTAAACTTCTTAGCACAAGAGTAGTCCACAAAAATTCTCACGTCCACATTCATCCTATTTTAATTACTACAAATTTTACAAGAAAACACCATTTAACCATTTTAATTGCTACTACAAAAGTATTTCACAAAGCATCTCCATATTATATTTTTCCCTGAAACTACTCGTCTACACAAACCTAACAAAACTGAAATCACATTTTTCTGAGCTACACGGAATTAGTTATGCATTTTTCAAGTTAACTGCAATTTCCTAGATTAAATTAAACTGCATATAAAAGTATCACCAAAAATGCATTAAACATTTTTCATAGGTATATCTATTCATTCTTAATGCAACAAAGTTTATTTCACAGGATTTAGACTTAAAATGAGCCTTGAATGAATTTTTGAAGCCTTTACACAATTCTGCAAAAACTTAATAAAAGAAAACTTAACCTAAACTGCTACGGACACCCGGCGACAAACACCCGCAGACAGAAACAAAAACGCTACACGCACCCGGCTATCCCGAGCGCTAACGTACCCAAACTTCTCTCCTTCTCTCTCCCTCTCACCGCCAATGGGCCCCGCTGGTCAGACGACCCCACTTGCCAGTGGTCAACGGGCCCACGCGTCGGAGGCACACGACTCCCGCCGGAGTTGACCGGCGTTAGCTCGCCGGCGGCGAGGTTTCCGGCGCAACTACCTACCTTACTGGACTCGCCTCGACGAGACGGACTCAGCCGACTAAGTCTCCACGCCAGGGGCTCACCGGAGTGAGCTCGACGGCGGCCATGGCGGAGCGGCGGCGCGGCTACTTGACGGCGAGGTGGCTCGTGGACAAACCAAGGCTCGACGACGAGAGCACTAGCTCTAGCACACCCTAAGCAACCTATTGGGCAGACTATCGAGCCTTGCCGACCTCGGCATTGCTCGGTGCCACGCATGGCGGCAGTCCGCGGCGGTCATGGCGGCGACATGGCCTGGTTCCGGGCAATCTACGGCGAATGGAGGGTCTCCATCTAACCCTAAGCACCTACGGAGGGAGGCGAAGCTAGGATGGGGCTTGGCTTGTGCTGGCTTGACGGGGAATGGCCGGTCCACGGCAAGGTCATGGCGGCGGCGATGGCGAGAACCCGAGGTTGGCACTCGGTGTTCCGCTGGCTAGAGAGGAGAAGAGGGGAAACCAACCTGAGGAATCAGAAGAGGAGACTCGGGCGGAGAGATGGGCGGCCGGAATTGAACGGCGGTTCGCTAGGTTGGGAGAGATTGCTCGCTGGAGATGGCGGGCGGCGGCGGCGCTGAGTTCTGGAGAAGATGAAGTGGTGGCAGGAGAGCGAGAGAGCGAGTGAGTGGGCGAGCTTCTGGCTTGCAAGCGCAAGGCAGAGAGAAGGCAAAGGGGAAGGAGGGCTCAGTGCATTGCACCTAGCCGGTTCCTGTCGGAGCGGCTCCCGACCGGGCGCGGCGGCGTCAGGAAACGTCGGCCACGCGGCGGGCAAGCGGAGGGTGACGGGGCAACGTGGCGAGGCTTGCGCAAACCGCGGGTGACGACAAGCGGCGGTTTGGTCGGCTGGTGGAGCGGTCTCGCGGCAGCGAGGCAGTTTCTGCCGGCAGAGGCGAGCGGCGCGCGCGGGGAGGGAGAAGGGACCGACAGGTGGGGTCTGCTGGCAGGTTTAAACTAATGAGGTTTTCGAAATTTTTTTGCTGCTCTTTATCTCCCAAACTAAGCTAAACTAGGAAAGGGTCCTAAAAGCAAAGTTGCTTAGAATTTTGCAAGGAACAATTCATCTTTAAGGCTCAAGTCCAAATTCTACATAGAAAAAGAATTTTACTCCTAATTCATTTTTCTAATGCAAGAAATCACATTTTAAAAACTTTTTATGAGAAAGTGCTTTAAAGCAAAGTTGTTTCTTTTATCAAGGTCTACAACTTTGGTTTAAGGCACTAGGTCAGAAACAATAAGCAAAACATGGTATACTAGAGACTAACAGGGACTTAAACACTCATGCACACAAATGCACATGAAATGATGAGATGCTATGTCAAATTATGCATTTCAGGGTTGCTTAACACCTAGGGTGTTACATGGAGTAATTCTTTAAACGTGCTAAAGTGAAATTAGGACCTAATCTGAAGGATTTCTTTTAAAATCATGAAAACCTTGCTAAAAGTTCCTCTTGGATTTTATCACATCCCACCACTAGCCAAATATTTGTTAGTCCAAACCACAAAGAGCTTTGTCTGTGTTGAGTTTTGTTAGACCTCATAGATCTTAGTAGAGAAGCTTATCATATCTTTTGATCAAGATAACACACCCACCATATTGCTTACTATCCACTTTGGAAGTTTGCAACCACCAAATAAATTGCTCATTCTCTACACTGGAGATATGCAATACCTTGCCAAACGTCCCATTGCTAGCCTTATGCTATTCCTACAATGGGAATAAGCATTTCTCTCCCTTTCCCTACTCATTTCAAAAATCCTTTCCTATAGATAATCTGGGGAAATCTAGAGCTAAAAAAAAGAGAGATATATATAAAAAAGTGAGCAAAGTAGCTCAAGAAAGGACTATGTACTAAGAAAATTTGAGCAAAGTAGCTCAAAAGAGGACTATGTCCTAGAAAATGTGAGGACACATTTTTGTCTACTCACAATGTATCCAAAAAAAAGAAAAGAAAAGAAAAAAAAGAGAGAAGTTATCATTAGCTCTAGACCCCATAAATTAACTAGGAAGGATTAAGAAATATTTCTATACACATCCACATAGCCACACATGCACATCTTGATCAACTTTTATGATTTGCTGCTCCTTATGATCTGAGTGTCTAGCTTAGCAATAAATACTGTGCAATTTGCTCATGATTCTTAGCCTACCTATAACTCCACATATCATTCTTTAGAAGTAGGAAGGCTACTCTTTGGCCTTAGTGAGTTTTTTAACACCATTGAGTGATTGAGTGAATCTTGGAGGACTTAAGCAAGTTGTTATCTTTTGAAAACCTTGAAAAAACTCCAGACAAAATCCCAGTCAAACCTAAGCAAGATAAAAGTTTCATATCTACTACTTTATTTCACTCTTGCATGTTTGAAGTGAAAAGCTATAAGCCCCACATTGCTATGATTAATGATATATACTAAGTTATTTATCACTATACAATATGCACTTGTATACATCTTAAGTTGCTATCTAATTCATGCTCAATGCTTAAACCGCATTGTTGCTCGAGGACGAGCAACAGGTTAGCTTGGGGGACCTTGTTGATGGTCCTTAAACACCTGTTTTACCATCAACATGTTACCCTAAAATTCACCAAAAAGGCATGAAATGTAGTCAAATAGGTTTCAAACTAACCGAATTCCACATGTCCATAGATTTTGATTTGAATGCAGGATTTGAACCAAATTTGGATATTTGAAGCACCAAAGGCCAAGCCCACTCAGCAGGGCCCAATTGGGCCTCAGGGGGGTGGCACCCCGCCACCCCTAGGTGGCGCCCGCCACTTGGGTTGGCCCAAGTCCACTCCCTGCCACGTCACCGATCCGTGTGACCTCCCCAAGGCCAAATCTTAGCCCTTGGTCACTAGGTCAGTGGCATCGGACAACTCAGGAGGGGAGTGGCATGGATCAGGACCGAATGGCGGTTATCTGGACATGCAACCGACCTTGGAACCGCCTCTCTGGAGCTCCTAGATGTCGTTGAAGCAATAACGGTGCATCCAACGGTGAGGGGTGTGGCGACCGCCACCTAGGGCTGGCGCCGGCCACTAGGGTTTGCCCTAGGTCGGTTGGCTGCCTCTTATAAGTACCCCCCTCACTCCACAAGGCTATAAATACCCCCCTGGTGACACCACTTCATTTCAAGCAAGAAAGCAAGGAAGAGAGGAAAGCAAGCAAGGCAAGAGAAGCTAGAAAAGCAAGTGAGAGCTCAGAGAGCTTAGGCAAGTAGATTAGCTAGTAGAGAGAGTATAGCTCTAGTGCCCTCGCTACAGTGCGGCTCTTAGTTTAGCACAGCTCAGCCCTGACCAGTGGTATAGTAGCGTAGAGCTTGCTAGGAGAGAAGTGGGTGCGAGTGACTGGCATCGGAGGTCGGTTGATTTCCCGGCGTCTCTGGTCTGGTTTGCTCTCTTGTATCTCAGGTACATTTATCTTCCAGTATTACTTTAGTATTACTTTCAGTATTACTTTCAGTACTACTTTATCAAGTGCCTTGAGTGTGACCTAGCTATCCTACAGTTCAGTTCACTTAGCCATAGTAGTTAATCTCTAGTGTGCTTAGTGATTGATCTTTGCCAATAGGTTGCTTAGTTAGTTTAGTGTTTATCTTATTAAGTCAAAAATTTGCTCTGACGTTCGCAAGGGTGTCTCTATTCAAAGCTAGGGTAGAGATAGTTAGAATATAATTAAGCGTGGTGCTTAGTTATAGACTTACCTTCAGATACGGCTAGACCCCCGGATAGCTGTGGTAGCAAGCAGGTGGTGACAGCCCTGTGCGCCTTAAATTCCACCACGTAGTTGGCCCAGTTTAACAGTAAGGCTCGTTGTGCTAGCGTTCAACCTAATTCAGTGGTAAAGGCTAGTACGCCTCGGTACTTGACAAGATAGGAATAAAACTATACTTAACTTGGTTGCTTTATTGACATTTGCCTATCCTGCTTCATAGTTATCTTGCTTCGTAGTTATCTAGGAGTAGTTAATAGTTATTAGTTAGTTACCCTTAGTTACCCCCATATCTATCTAGTTATCCACCTTACCTTACCATCCATTTCATCCTTACCTATCCACCCATATATTATTTCTAGCCTTTCATCCCCTCTCTTCCCTTCTCTCCTTTTCCCTATTCTCTTTTCTTCGACTCCCATCCCCTCCTTGACTCGACTCATACACCACCCTAGCCTTCCCTTGGGATCAAATAAATCGACACCTGGTACTCCCAGGCGAAGTGCTACTACGATAGTTCTGTGCGCTTGCAGAATCTCCCCTAGGTAGATTGCAATCTCTCTAGCTAGCTCCTACTAGTGTCGGGATTGATAACCCCATTTGGCATTAGTAGATAGTTGCTTTAACTTCACTCCTTTAGGTATAGTGACTGGACTTGCTACAAGCATTTCTGACGTCGTTGCCAGGAATAGATTCCATAGTCTACTCCTAGTAACGACGTTGGCAAGTGTCAACAAGCATTTCTGCGCCGTTACCGGGGATAGTTGCCTAGCTCTATCTTTAGTGAAGTTAAGAACTACCAACAGACATCAGGCCGGGCATTGTCGACAGCTCAAGGAGAGAGGCTTAAACTCTGATTTCAATAAAAACAAGAAAGACAAGGGGAAGAAGGCAGTCGAAGACCCTCAACAAGACGCCGGTGGTTTCCAACACCCCAAAGGGACTATCAATGTCATTTTCGGGGGAGTAACTACTAGCGAAAGTAAGAGGCTCCAGAAGCTTTCTCTACGAGAGATCATGTCTACAGAACCAGCGACTCCTAGATACCTTGACTGGTCTGAGCATCCGATCAATTTCTCCCGAGCGGACCAATGGACCAGCGTCACCAATGCATGGCACTACGCGCTAGTCCTGGATCCTACGGTCGCCGGGTTCACATTGGGAAGAGTACTCATCGATGGAGGGGCAGGACTCAACGTCATCTTTGCAAGCACCCTACGCAAGATGAATCTGGATCTCGCAACCCAGCTCACACCATCAAGTGCCCCCTTCTACGGCATAGTACCTCGAAACACTACAAGAGATGCGTGGCTTTTTGACGTATTGAGCGTGACAATAGGTCATAATGTCATTATATCACCCGATTTATGACATTATGTTTTTGGCACTTCGACTTAGTGACAATAAAAAATTGTATGTCATAACAAACGTCATACAACTAATTTAGTTTCATTTAATGACGATATTTCTATGTCATGGAGGTATTTTTTTGTGTCATAAAGTCTAGTTTACAAATATAATCAATATATTACAGACTTTATATGTCACAAAATAATTTATTAATCTTTTAAAATATTATTGTCCATGTTGGCATGTTCTAGATGACGTGGTCAGATGCAGAAATGACCAAAACAAAAGTCATATATACCGATTAGCTCTACAAATTTGTTCTTGAAGACTTTTTCATTTGAAAGCATATATTGTCCCATAATTAGGTCCAGATTTCTTATATTTTGAAATTCGAATTTTGAATTGTTCGAGCAAAGTGGATGGAGAAATAACAAAAACAAAAGTTATTGGAGGACGATAAAATAGTTTTTATAATTTTTAATTTGCTCAAATATGTATGAAAAAACAAATCTAATGAAAATATGTAGATATACAAAATCCTCTGGAGACTGATGCCAACATGCTGAAGAAAGAATTAGCTATCTCCAGCCGCACCATCGGCCCACGGCCTCGTGGTACGCCCCCAACGAGACTATCTACCCACGCTGGCCATGCACGTAAAATATTAAAAAATAAACATTTGCAATGCACGCAAAATATTAAAAAAACACACACACACACAACCATCCTCAGTCGAACTTGCCTGGCCAGGGAGTGGTAGTGGTCACGCCTCTCTGTTAGGATGCGTATAATAAGAACCAAAATTGTGATTAATTAATTAATGGTTTCATGATAATTGATCTCTTTATTGTAACCTTGACCACATGGAAACAATTACAACCCACAACGTGGGCTTGGGCCTAGTATTCAAGCCAGGAGATGATGCCTCCGCGGTCCAATTAAAATCGTGACCATCCATTCTGATCTCACGGATAAAAATGACTCTATGCTATATAAAAGTGTGTCTTCTCAAAACCCTAGCCTTTTCTATCCTGTACCGGCGGCCGCCTCAGTATTGGGCTGTTTCGTTTTCAGGTCGTAGAGTTTAGCCACTAAAGTTTAGTGGAGGTGACTAGACTTATAGTATTAAAAGTGACTTTTAGTGGAGGTGTTTGGAACTTTAGTGATTAAAAACTTTAGTCGCTAAAATGTAGGACGCGGCAAGCAAACACCCCCTATGCCTCTCTCGCATCTCTCTTGCTCCAATCTGGATCCCCCCTCCAGTCGTCCTCCACCTCACCCGAGTGTCCGCACTCCGCACCCATCTCACACATACCTTGAGAAACGAGATCACGACCGCCACCATGTACGGCCACGGGAGCAGCGGCACCCAAGCGCTCGACCTTGCAGAGCTATGAGGACACGGATCCGGAGGCCATGACTGGTTCTGTGGAGGAGGGCACGGGGATCCCGCGGCCTCATCCAGATCCATCGAGGAGGTCGCGAGTTCCTGCGTACACGGCCAGATGCCACGCGAAGGATGCACGACAACAATGGATCTCCCGTTCGCAAGGCATGGTCAAGGGCAACGATGGACTCTGATGTACCGAGCCCTTGACAGAGAGGTGAGTAGGTCCGTCTAATTTTACTCTGCATATTATTTATATCTGGTGTCGTTGTTTTCATTTCCTTTGAATTTGGCATCGCTTTGCAGAAGTGAAATTATTTTGTATCTTCGTAACTAACTTACATCTGGAACGGAAGACAGTCTCTGGAGCTTCAATACTACATTTGTAATACTATCTTTTTTAATATTTACTTTGATTCAGTGTCTCAGATTTTTCTCGTCCACTCAAATACTACTATCAATTGAGGTATAATTAGTTATATGTAGATAATTGATACTGCTAAAGGAAAAAATATTTTCTTCTTACCGCTGGTTGTATTTTAAATGGCTCCAGGAAGCATGATTAGTACCGTAGAATGCTTTTCTTTTATTACGCAAGCCGTCCATAGTAACCATTGTCTGAGAGAAAAAATATCACTGGTTAGCACTCTATATATGATAATCTCTACCTTTATCGTAAAATATGATAATCTAAATAAATTTGTATCTAATTAGTGTCCCTTTGTTTTTTTGTCCAGGTGATCTCGGAAGGTAGCTCTACTGCTCTGCATCACTCTTTACGGTATACTACTATGGTTATTGTAGAGTTAGGGCTCCTATCCTACTTCGTGATGATGTTATTTTCAAAAACAAATAATTGAGGTGTCAACTTGGGTGCTGGGGCGCGCACTAATCACTAGTTATATATGATGCCTATTTGTTTCCTGAACCTGTACTTATGCTGCTGTAGCTTATACCAGATAATCATGTGAACAATCGTGATCATGTAACTCTGATCTTATTAGTTTCACTGCTGATATATATGATATTAAGTAGGAGGCAAGTATATTAGCCTGGGTTATTGCACACAGGTTGTATTTGCCAAGTATTTGTTACGTACTGTATTGTTACTTTTAGTATATTACATATTGACTGCTACTTTTTCTCCAATCCGTAGTTTTACTTGTAGCTGTACCAGCACTTCTATTGTACATGATAATGTGTACCTACACTGTTGTGTAGAACTAGGTGAGGAACTAGTTGTGTTTTCTTGGACAATTTGATGAAAAATAGATGTTGGTAGAACTGTTTG
The DNA here is from genome assembly GCA_009763385.1 of Coix lacryma-jobi var. lacryma-jobi. Lineage (NCBI taxonomy): Eukaryota > Viridiplantae > Streptophyta > Magnoliopsida > Poales > Poaceae > Coix > Coix lacryma-jobi. Next base: position 82,439,852 of record CM019830.1, read on the forward strand.
TATTCTCCTTGATTGGTAGCATGGACCCTTTTTGGATAAAAGAACTTTGTCAAGGACTGTATAACCCTTGAATCTACTGGTGATTTTAGCTCCTATTTTTGTCTTAATCTTCCTTGTATACTCAGGTGATTACTTCTAGTTTTGTCCACAGGAAAACACTATGGCCTATATATGCGGGAACACAACTCTTTTCTTTGGTGTTAGAAGTGACAGAACATGTACGTTTAGCCACCATCTGCTTTGTGAAATTATGTCCTAACTGAAAGATCCATATGTGTAGATAAGAGCTATGTGTCATTTACATTTTCTAGACCGGAGTTTCCATTGAGTCTGACACTTTCCACTTGATGTCTTTAGTTTGAGATAATTCTGATTATCATCAAGGAGTTCAATAAGACTGAAGGTCACGTCCAGCGGTAAGCAATTTGGATTTTGATGTGTAACTTTTCACCTCACAACTCAGTATATGTTAGATCTAATAAACAATCTGAGTGATATGCAGAAATGCTAATTCTTTTAAAAATGGCATAGACATGCACAACTTATTTTATGAATTGTTTTCTACCTGCTCACTCGATTTGCAAAGACTAAATGCTAATCTTGTTTTCTTGATGGCAGTGCAAGATTTGTCGTACAAGACATTCCCCTCGTCCTGGTGGGTGTAATGAGTGTAAAGAGTCTCGTGTATTTATTCAAATATTCTATGAAAATTGTGACTTGGTCACTTCTGTTGACATGAACTTGATAAATGTAACGAAATTTATTGACGGACTCATTTTTATTGTAATTTAATTGTCTATTTGTGATGGCCTTTTAAATTTGCTATATGGGCTGGCCTATCTAGATTAAAATTTGTTCGGGCCCATAGAAAAAATGGGCTGTAAAAAAGTTTGTGCGCTAATTTAGAATAAATTGGGCTGTTCATTTAAGAAATTTAAGTGGGCTGCAATGTGAAAAAACAGGCCAAACAATGTTTTGGGCATGTTGTAATATATGGATCTTAACGGGCCATATTCAATTTTATGACATACGTTGACTTGCCACCTCAGCGCCACATCATCTGTCTACATGGGTCTACATGGCATGCTGCAAGGACTTATGACAATAAACCAGTGTCATAAATCTCTGACAATAAAATTCAGTGTCATATAGTTGTGACATTAGATATACAAACGTCACATAACAAATTTATGACGGTGGCATTTTGACATTTGGATTTTCGTCAACTGGATGTCATAAATCTTAAGTTGTGACATAAATTCCATATATTATGACATATTAGAATGTCAAAAAACCACACATTTCTTGTAGTGAAAGCCGGCTGTAGCACTCGGAAGGATCATACTACCCGTCACTTTTGGAACTCAGACCAATTACCGGACTGAGTACATCAATTTCAAGGTAGCCGACTTCGAGTCATCATATCACGCCATAGTCGGACGACCAGCTATCGCCAAATTCATGGCAGTACCCCATTACCCGTACCTTCTGCTGAAGATGCCGGGTCCTAAGGGAATTCTAACCTTCAGGGGTGACTTGAAGCGATCATTTGATTGTGACACAGAAGCTGTTCAAATCGCTGAAAAATCTCAACTCGCTCTGGAAGTACAAGAACTCGCTCAGATGGTGCAAAATACCAAGCCTGGAGATTCAGAAATCCCAACCAAGAAGGCGGGTACTATCCAACCATCAGCAAAAGTCTCTACAAAAACCATTGACCTGGACACTGGTGACCCCTCCAAGACAGCGGTTATCAGTGCTCACCTATCTGAAGAATAAGAACTCGCGCTCACCAAGTTCCTTAGAGCAAACAAAGACATATTTGCTTGGAAACCGGCTGATATGCCAGGAGTCCCAAGGAACTTGGCTGAGCACAAATTGAAATTAAAAGAAGGCTCTAGACCTATCAAGCAAAGACTACGATGATTCTCACCAGAAAAGAAAGAGGCAATCAAGAAGGAGATAGCTAAACTACTCGTGGCCGGGTTCATCAGAGAAATCCTTCACCCCGAGTGGTTAGCTTACCCAGTACTAGTCAAGAAGAAGAACTCTGTCGAGTGGCGCATGTGTGTCGATTACACAGACCTCAACAAGCACTGTCCAAAGGATCCTTTCGGATTACCAAGGATAGATCAAATAGTTGATGCCACTGCAGGCTCTGCTTTATTATCTTTTCTGGACTGCTACTCCGGGTACCACCAGATTTCTCTCAAAGAAGAAGACCAACCCAAGACATCATTTATAACTCCCTTCGGAGCATACTGTTATAAAACCATGTCCTTTGGGCTGAAGAATGCAGGCGCTACTTACCAACGAGCTATCCAAGATTGCTTGGGTGACCAGATTGGCCGCAACGCAGAAGCTTATGTCGATGATGTGGTCATAAAGATAAAGGATCCGACTACCCTCATATCAGAGCTGGAGGAAACCTTCAACCGACTGCGCGCATATCAGTGGAGACTCAATCCCACAAAGTGCGTTTTTGGAGTACCCTCAGGCCAGTTACTCGGATTTCTTGTTAGCCATCGGGGCATCGAGGCTAGCCAAAAGCAGATCACAGCTATCATCAACATGAAGCCGCCTACCTCAGTCAGGGATGTTCAGAAGCTCACCGGGTGCATGGCTGCGCTAAATCGATTTATCTCGCGGCTAGGAGAAAAGGGACTTCTTTTCCTCAAATTACTCAAGGTCGGCGATAAATTTCAGTGGATGGAAGAAGCGGACAGGGCCTTTGAACAGCTCAAAGGATACCTTACCAATTCGCCTATACTGACGCCACCAGAACCCAGGGAGCCAATGATGCTTTATATCACAGCCACCTCACATGTTGTAAGCACAACAATTGTGGTAGAACGCAAGGATGATAAGCACATCTACCACACCCAGCGACCAGTATATTACATCAGCAAGGTACTCTCCGACTCAAAGGTCAGGTATCCGCAAGTACAAAAATTACTCTATGCTCTACTCATATCTTCAAGAAAACTGCGGCACTACTTTGAATCCCATGAGATCACAGTTGTTACGGATTTCCCATTGGGAGAAATTCTCCACAATCGTGATGCCACAGGAAGAATTTCAAAGTGGGCAGTCGAATTGAGGGCACTCAACATCAAGTTCACTCCCAGGAAAGCAATCAAGTCACAGGCTCTAGTTGATTTCGTCGCCGAGTGGACAGAAATACAGCAGATCCAAGACAACACTATTCCCGATCATTGGAAGATGTACTTCGATGGGTCCCTAAAACTCGGAGGAGCTGGATCCAGAGTACTATTTGTATCACCCGCTAGAGAGCAGCTCAAGTACGTTCTGCAGATATTGTGGCCCGCTACCAACAATGAAGCAGAATATGAAGCACTACTCCACGGACTCAAACTAGCAGTCACATTGGGCATCAAACGACTCCTAGTCTATGGTGATTCTTCCATGGTAATTCACCAAGTCAACAAAGACTGGGATTGTACCAAGGAAACAATGAATGACTGTTGCGCGGAAGTTCGTAAGCTAGAAAAACACTTTTCTAGGCTGGAACTCATTCACATTACTTAGATCTTAATGTAGCAGCAGATATCTTAGCAAAATTGGGTTCCGACAGAGCTCTGGTTTCCAATGGTACCTTCGTACATGAGTTATCCAAGCCTTCAATCCAAGAGAAGGAAGAGCTTGACCCAGCACCCTCCGCTCAGGTTCTAGCTCTAGCACCCGACTGGACACAAGTCTTCATCGACTACTTCAAAGAGCATAAACTGTCAAGTGACAAAACTGTCGCAGAGTAAGTCACCAGACGTAGCAAAAACTATGTTCTAGTCGGGGACAAGCTATATCGACGCGGAGCTTTGTCAGGAGTCCTCCTCAAGTGCATCTCACCAGAAGAAGGCAGAGAAATCTTGAATGAAGTTCACTCCGGGTGCTGTGGCAACCATGCAGTATCAAGGACACTAGTCGGAAAAATCTTCAGATCAGGGTACTATTGGCCCTCAGCCTTGAAAGATGCAGAAGACTTAGTCCGCCGCTGTCAATCATGCCAGTTCTTTGCCAAACAGCAGCACGTACCTGCACATGAATTGATTTGTATTCCCTCGTCATGGCCCTTCTCATGCTGGGGACTCAACATGGTGGGTCCTCTTAAGCGTGCTCCAGGCCGATTCGAGTATATCTACGTCGCAATCGACAAATTCACTAAGTGGATTAAATACATGCCGTTGGTCAAGTTCAATGCATCCAAGTCAGTACAATTCATGCAAAGCATCTTCCACCGTTTTGGGATGCCACATAGAATTATCACCGACCTTGGGTCCCCTTTCACGGCTATTGAATTCAAGTCATGGGTCATCGACTGTGGAATCAAGATAGACTATGCATCAGTAGCCCATCCACAATCCAACGGTCAAGTTGAACGAGCAAATGCCCTGATTCTTGCGGGATTAAAACCAAGGCTATTTGACCTTCTAAAAGATCACGACGGAAAGTGGGTTCAAGAGCTACCTAAGGTAGTCTGGGGGCTACGGACACAGCGAAGTCGGGCAACAGGCCAAACTCCATTCTTCTTGGTGTATGGCACTGAAGCAATCCTTCCAGCTGACTTAATCTGGAACTCCCCACGAACAGAGCAGTACAATGAAGGCGAAGCTGATAATACCATGCGACTAGAAGTCGACAGCCTTGAAGAGTCCCGATTAGCCGCACTCTTTCAGTCAGCAAGATACCTTCAAGGGATGAGGCGCTACTACGACAAGAACGTGCATCACCGCACCTTCCAAGTAGGCGACCTGGTCCTGAAGAAAATTCAGAATACCACAGGGCGCCACAAGCTCATGAGTCCATGGGAAGGACCCTACATAGTATCTAAAGTAACAAGACCCGGATCATTTGAGCTATTCACTGAGGATGGTTCTCCGTTGCCAAATTCATGGAACATTGAGCATCTCAAGAAGTTCCATACCTAAGGACTACGCTACAAATCTGACTCAGGGCAAATGTACTCATTACACGGATATTAATAAAGTTTGGAGTTCACCAGCAACAAGAGCTTTATTCTTCTATTACACTTCGTCACGATTATTTAGTCGGATGAAGCCCATCAATCATACAATAAGCTTTAGCTATTGTATCCCACCGACTAATATATAATATTACTCGGATGAATTGGTTCAGCGACAACCATACTCGAGTTACGAGCTCCGAGCTCAATACAACTCCAATGATAGTACGACTTAATACCCAGCTATCAGCCTATAGCGAATATGGTATCTACAAAAGCAGATACTAGTTCCTATAAGGTATAACAAGGTGGGGTAGTGCTCACCCTGTTTCATATTTACTGGACAGAGGTCCACTCACTTTCACACTCAAGCTGCGAGTACCAAGGGGATATGATTCACCAAGGAGGAACCATTGTCACGGTCCTTCAAGAGGTGCTTGATCAAAATTATCCCTTGAACAAGGGTACTAAGAGTAGTAGTCGGGCAAGACTAAGTTCTTTACACGATCGTTATAAGACTACTAGAGAAACGAAGTCACACAACCCAAATCTAAGTGCTAGAGAGCACCCGGATAGACTCGTCTAATAAGACGCCTGGTCACACATCCACATCAAACAGAAACAACCCATTGATAAGAAATTTCTCGCAATGATGAGTTGATCATATACGAAATTCACAAGACTCAAAAGTAACTAATAATTGTTTCCAGGGAATACAAGCTGTGGTCAAAGGACCAAGGAAGCTAGACTACTCTATAAGATCTAAAATCTGCGAGTACTCCTTCGCTACGGTCTTCACATCCTCCTGCATCGCCGCAAGATCCTCATCGCCCTTGCCTTTAGGGAGCGTCATGAGAGATGACAAGTCGAAGGACGGCAGATGCAGCTGTAGTGTGACACCCTAGTGTCAAGCACTGCATTAGGAACTTCATTAGCTACTAAAGGAGCATAAGCAATGCATTGCATCATTTCATGTGCATATGAGTGCTTTTTGCCTTTTGTTTATTTACTTGGCTTTATTTATGTAGAGGATTTAAAAATGGTTTTCAGAAAAAGTGTCCTATATGAAAGTTGTAGAAAAAATTATTTGGAGCAACTTTTATATTTGTGTCAAAACCTAGTTTGGAGTTTTTGAAACTATTTTGAATGGTCAAAGTTTGAAAAGAATTTGGAAAAAGAAAAAGGAAAACGATTTTTCCCGGCGCCAACCCTTTCGGCCCAACTCGCGCGCGCCGGCCCGCACTCGCCCGCGCGCCGCGCGCGCCGCGCGCTGCCGCCGCGCCGTACGCCGGCCGCAACCGCCACGTGGCCGCCGTATCCTGCCGAGGATCCTCGCCGGCCACTCCTCGCTCGATCCTCTCTCACCCGAGCACGCAAGCTATCTCCCCCGGCCACTCTCCGCTCGCCTCGCCTGCCGTGCCCGCTCGCCATGCACGGCATCGCCCGCGCTGCCTCGCCGACCGCCCCGTCGTGGCCCCGCCACGACCACCGGCCGGTCAAGCTGATCAAAACCCCGAGCACCCCCTTCACTCCCTCGCTCACCGCGCACACAACTCGCTCTCGCTCTCACTCCCTCTTCGCTCCCACGAACACGCAAGCGTCCGCCACCCTCGCCGACCGTTCACCACCATCACTCCCCTCCGCCGTTCCGGCCACACCCGACCACCACCATCCAATCCCTCTCGCCAGCCTCTCCGCCTACACCGTGCACACGCCGTGCGCACGTTGTCGTCCCCGACCAAGCCCCATCGCCGCCGGAGGACGAAACGCCCCGTTCGGTTCGTCGTCGCCACCGCAGAGCCCGCATCGTCGTTCCTCCCCGACACGACCTCCAGCGTCTACCTCCTTCGCCGTCAAGCATCACCAAGCCAAGGCAAGGTGAGAACACCACCTAGCTTCAACGCTATCGCTCTCTCCCACCCCTTCTTCCCCGGCTGAGCGCCATGGCCGTCCGCCGCGGCCATGCACGAGGCCAAGCTCTCCTGGAGCCATCCGAGCCAAACCGACCCACTCACGTAGCTCCCTAGGGTTCACGAAGCACTGCGCACGCGCCAATTTCTCCGGCGACCGCTGGACACGGCCAAGCCGAGCCTCACCGCCGCCACCGTCCGCCATGGCTCGTCGCCGGCGAGCTACGGTCACCCTCTGGCCAACCAACACCACCGCTGAATGCGCCTCGTCGAGACGAGTCTATCGAGCCTAGCCTCCCCGCCGGCGACCTCACCGTCGGCGAGGAATCGACGGTCAAAGCCGTCCCCTATTTTCCTCTCTTTGACGGGTGGGTCCCGTTGACCCACGGACCCCTCGAGCCAAGCCTCGGGCGAACGCGTTTACCGTCCTGCCCGAGCTAGGCCTCGGACGGGCGAGCGTTTTCCGTCTCGCCCGAGCCTCGAGCTAGGCCTCGGACGGGCGAGCGTTTTCCGTCTCGCCCGAGCCTCGAGCTAGGCCTCGGACGGGCGAGAATTTTCCGTCTCGCCCGAGCCTCGAGCTGGGCCTCGAGCGAACGCACACACACCCACCGCCGTGCGCTCGCGCCACGCTGGGTCGAGTTGAACTGGGCCGAAAGCCCCGTTTGGGCTAGAATAAAGTTTTTCTTTCTTTTTTTTTGTTTTCTGCTCAGTAACTAAGTTTGTTAATTTTGCTATAATTAATCTGTAGCTCTGTTAATTATGAATTTCAGTTTTGCTAGTTTGTTTATGAGTAGATCTACCATGGAAAAATATGAAAGTATTTTTGGTAGGAGTTTATTTTACTGTTTTCTTTTATTCCAGTTTATATGCTTTTGTTGTGATAAATGGAAATCAGTGTTTTCTGGTTGAGATAATTCGTGAAAATTTGGTGTAAGTTTATTATCATGTTTTACACCTGTGAAAAATATATGATGCACTGTTTATGTGGAAAAAGTTTCTGTTATGGTTTAATGTCTTGTTTAGCTGATTTCTTAGAAATAGTGTTAAGGTGTTTTACATGTCAAAATAAAATCTGGGAAAATTTGTGTAGTCTCTGTTCATGATGTTCAAGCTAAGAAAAATGTAAGCATGATCTGTTATGTGAAGAAATCTAGAGATGCTTTACAAATGTGTTTTTCTGTGTTTTCCTTTGGAAATTCATGTAAGAAATAGTATAATGTTTCTGTCCATGGAACTTTCTTGATAAGCATAAAATGTGAAGTAGAATCTGGGAAAAATATGAAGTTGAGTTTATCACCTTTTTCCAGTAGGGCTGTAGTTCAAATGGTTTAAATTGGAATAAATTTGTTTATTTTGTGTAGGCTTGTATGTTTATGCTCTGACCACAAGTTTTTTGCAGTAGAATGCTTTTGAGTAAAAGAAGCCAGGAAAATTATGAAATCTGCTGTTTGACACTTTTTGAATGAGGAGCTAGTTCCAAGCACCTTTTTGGGCAGTTTGTTTGTTATTTTTGCATCTGCAGTTCTGTATTTTATTTTTGGCTGAAATTCGTTCAGCGGAGTCCAGAAACTGTTGTTTGCCTTCTGGAATTTTCGTAGATTTTTCTGAGTCCAGAAAAGTGCACTTGCAGTTCAAACCTAAGTTCTTTTGATTTATTAAATAAGAAAAAGGTGAATAAATGGATTTTGTTTTATGAATTAAATAAGTATTTACCCCAATGTCAAAAGTGGTTCAACAAGTTGGGTTTGTTGGTTTGCAAGAAATGCTCTTTTCATACCACACATCTTGCACCCGCATTGTAATTATTTATTATTCGTCGCATGCAATAGGATCGACACTCCCGGAGCCCGAGCCGGAGCCAGAAGCAAACGACGAGCAGCAGATTCCGGAGCTCCAGCAAGCCGAGGAAGTCGACCCCGCCAGCGACGCTAACTTGCCCGAGTGCCCCTCCCACGAGGCCTCGGTCTTCACCCAAGGCAAGCCCCGGAGCATATTAAGCCTCCTATCTTTTGCAATTAAAATTACTTGAGTCCTTTTATATTGTGATGCATTAGGTTTAGGAGTTGGAATGAATCCTACTTGCTGCATTACCATTCCTTAGTTATTGATTAATATCTACCTTGTTATCCTGTTACTTAATTACAATGTAGAATTGCTTAGCCTGCTTAATAAAAGTGGTAGTTAAGGATGTTTCCGTAATACCCGGATGGGTATTTACCGGATCACGGTTGGCTATATTTGCTATCGTGAAAAAGAACCTGAGTAGTAATGAAATACGGTCAACTAGAAGGCAAGGCACAAGTTTGGAAACTTGGGGCAGTCCGTCCGTTGGATCGTGTAGGTTTGTATCGATGTTGGCCCTCGTTCATTTTTGAACGCGCCCTTTTACTTAGGGATATGTCGGTGCTGTAATCATCGACCCCAAAGCCGGTTAGAAGCTGTTCGGGCCGGTCTCAACCCATGTCGTGCCCTCTAGTATGGAAATTGCGATCCGCCGCGTGAGGCCATCGCCAGGTTCCAATTGGGCGGTCCGTGCTGTGAGCCGCGGCGATTACCACCACGAACAAGCGTCGAGCGGTTGCCCAATGCATGGACCCGACGGGAAAAGTGTGGGCTGGTATTAAAGGTCTTTCACCAGCTGGTTTGGAATTCGATTCGAGTCGCCGTCTCCCCGGTTAGTGGGAAACTATGGCGAGCTTCACCACGATACAACTCCATGTGACGTGTAAAGGTTCAAGTAAAATGTGGATAAGTCAACTGGATATAGTTATATTATTGATTGTTAGATTCAAGTGAGTGCTCTAGTACAGGTGATAACCTAGAACTAAGGAATAGGTTTAAAAATAACAGCTCATCATTATCATTTAAGTACCTCTTATCTGAATTTGAGCTTTTCGCAACTAAAGATCCCAGCTCCACCTCAAAAGCCTTGCATACCCTTGGAGTCTTTTATTTTCAGTTAGACGAGTAAGTCTGGCTGAGTACATTCCCGTACTCAGGGTTTATCCCGTTTGTTGCAGATGGCCAGGTCTACTTTGGCTATTGTAAGCACTGCCTCTACCCGGTGGAAGGTGATGAGGAATAGGCCCAGGGCAGGGTCGTCTAGAAGCTTCCCTTTTTCTTTTGCTGGTCTGAGACTTCTAGTGGCACATTATCTAAAAGGGAAGAGTGAGTTGTGTGAGTTGGTTTTATTAGGACCACATGTGTAGTGGTCGTGTTTCAAACTATTTCAGCTTCCGCACTTTTAAATTCAGTATTGTAATAACTCCGTTTTAAATTGCACTCTGATATTTTAGATTCGGTTTCGTTTTCGCTATGATGTATCTTTATGAATGTAATCCTTGAACGATGCGATCCTGTATGATGTATGGTGTTAGAAATCCTTCGAGATTTCCGGACTACCGGGGTTATATGGGTTCAAGTATCAGTCGAAGTCAGACGGATTTGGCTAAGATAATACTTGAGCTCTTGTAATCAGGACGGTTCCGCCACAGCTGGTATCAGAGCATGGTTCAAGCGATTACCTCCGTAAAAGAGCTATTTTCGAACTAAAATGGGTATTTCAAAACTATTTTCAAAACTATTTCAATTACTAAGTGTGCCCAGTCTCGTCCTTAAGCCATATACTAGGATTCAGGTGGCTTAACCGCTAACAGGGTTCAGGGTTTTGCTTCATGCTGGATCTTTATTTGCTGGTCCATTCTCGGGAAAAGAGAATGTGTCGATCACGAAAACATGCATAAAATGATTTTGTGAGATATGAGAGCACGACCGTCCAACCGTCGGTCTAGGTGAGAGTTCTTATACCAAGTATGTGCGAGCTCCACGCTGTGTTTTCTTTGTTGGTGCATGGTGTTTAGTGTTGGCTTCTATGTATTTTGCGCATATTGGCCAATACTCAATTGTTTTATCATTGGGAATTTCTTTGGGCTGAAATGAATCTTCTGTAGGTACACTAACTATGCGAACGAGTAGAACGTGTAGATAACGCATGAGAGATCGTTCTTGCCACCGACTAGAACGTTAGGACTTACGAGTCATATTAGTGAGTGAGAACGTAGGTACGACCATGCATCATGTTTATATTCATGCATTTACATTTCCTCCCCTTAATTAAAAGTTGTCTCTTTTCTATAAAATTTGCCAACTTAATATCCGTCTCACGAGAGTTTGAAACCCTTTTTGTTTCTACAGATGGCCCGGACTAAGCTGACCGCTCGCAAGGCCACCAGAGGCAGAGGAGTTCCGCGTCACCGCTTGGCCACCAAGCTGACCCGGAAGACGTTCTTGTCCTACTTCGGCTTGCCGACCATCCTTTGGAGGATTCTGCAGGCCGTGGGCTATGAGGAAGGACAGGAGCCCAGGTACTCGTGGCAGAAGGAGATCTACGGGCAGGATTCCTTGGTCATGGTGGAGATCAAAGTCAAGGCTTTGCCCGCCAAGCCTCACTGGACAGGGTGGACAGAGATCACTAAAGGCACCTGTGCCAAGGATGGAGCCAACAGGGCAGCATACCTAGTGCTAAAGGACATCATCGTCCGCTTCCCCGCCGACCTGGCAAGTGCGATGGCAGGAGTGTTTCCCCGTGGATCACTTTTCCCATTGCGCTGGAAGCAGACTTCGGGGTCAGTCTTGACAGGGAGCCCAGAGGAGAGGTTCTACTGTGAGACGCCTGCGATGAGCGCCACCGGAGTTTTGCTAGGTGTATGTGAGAGTTTGGAGCGCACTCTTGAGAGCGTGTCCTTCACCCTCACCGCCACCTACCAGAGCAAGAGGAAGCTACAGGAGGACTTCGACGCTGAGGTTGCTCGTCTGCAGGAAAGGATTCAGCAGGTTACTCTTGAGCGTGACGACGCCCGCACCACAGCAGCAGCACAGTCCACTGCCAGGACAGTTGCAGAGCAGATGTACCTGACCACCGCTCTTCAGAGAGATGAGGCCCGCACCGCTCTCGACCAGCTTAGAGAGGGAGCCCACCTCCTGATTCAGCAGATCCACGGACAGCAGGCCTACATCGACCAACTCCATGAGGCCGTCCATCAGATGCATCATGCCGCGCAAGAGGCCGCCGCCCCAGCAGCTGCCGAGGTTCCCGCCGCTGAGGCCCAGGATCCCCAGGACGGAGAGGTCATTGGTCCCGACGCCCCACCATAGGAGGATCACGCTGACGAGCCGATGGTCGACGTCGACGCAGAGGACGCTGCACCCGCCGCTGGAGACCCCTGAGCGTTAGCTGTTAGAGATCATTTTCTTTTGTATAGCTTGAGCTTGCTCGCTAAGTGATGTAACACCCGAGACATGTGATGGTTTATGTTTAAATGTTTGATGACATGTAAGCTTTTGGACAAAGTCCGGACTTCGATCCGGCATCTTTTATGGAAATCCGTCGTTTGCATGTCTAATTTCGAGCGATTGTTTTGTGATGTTGTATGGAAATGAGTAATTATACTTGGTCGTGTGCTAAATTTTCGAATTATGTACAGCGCAGTATTTATTCATGATCGATGTAACATCACCTAATGATTGCTTATTAATGGGATGTGCAGATGCCGGCACACACTCGCAGCCAGCGTGGACAGGGGACAGGACAGGAGGAGAATCTGCCACCTCCCCCACCGCCGCCGATGACGCCGGAAGCGTTCTTTGGCCAGTTCTTGGGTAGCCAACGGAACATGGAGGAGATGCAGAGGCACATGGAGGCCACCCTCCGCAATATCGCTAACAACACTGCGCAGCAGCATCATCAACGCCAAGGCCCAGAGCCCAACCAGTACAGCTCCTACCGTGACTTCTTGGACACTCGCCCTCTTGTGTTCAAGGAAGCCACCGAACCGCTTGAGGCTGATGAGTGGCTCAACTCCATCACCCAGAAGTTTCGTCTGCTTCGTTTGACAGAAGAGCTCAAGGCAGAGTACGCCGCCCACATGTTGGAAGGACCCGCAGGTTTGTGGTGGGCCCAGTACCGTGCATCCTTGCCAGTCAATGCACGTGTCACTTGGGATCAGTTCTCCACCGCTATGGGCAACCACTACATCCCTAGTGGACTGATGGAAATGAAGGTTGCAGAGTTCATGAGGTTATCCCAGGGGACTAGGTCTATGTCCGAGTACCTCCACAGTTTCAATAACCTAGCTCGCTACGCCCCAGACTTTGTTGATACTGAGGCCAAGAAGATCGCAAGCTTCAAACGTGGCATGAGTGCCGCCATGCTTTCCAAGATGGGCAACAGTCACCGCACCACCTTCAGTGACTTCGTCAGTGATTGTCTCAATCAAGAGGCCAATGACAGCCGGCTGGCGATAGAGACACGCCGTCGTGCAAACGAAGGAGGTTCGTCTCAACAGAGGACCCCTTTCGGAGCACGTACCCCGTATCGCCCGCCTGTTACAGGAGCAAGATACCGTCCCCCACAGAGGAAGATCACCACCAGCCGTCCCCGTCCTAGTAATCAGAAGCCCTACACTGCTCCCATGATGCAGAATAAGAACAAAGCAGGAAGTGCAGCAAGACCCAAGACCCCATACGTGATTGGTCCATGCTATAACTGTGGTCAGACTGGACACCTGTCACGTCAGTGCCCTCGCCCAAAGAAGCAGTACACTCAGCCCCCACCTCGTACGGGTCATGTGCATCACACCACCGTGGAAGAAGTGCCAGAAGGAGAGCCTGTCACCGCTGGTACGTTTCTTGTTAATCAATGCCCCGCAGTTGTGTTGTTTGATTCTGGAGCATCGCATTCTTTCATAAGTGAGAACTTTGTTATAAGAAGTAATCTTGAGTTGATAGAGTTAGACCGGGGATATCAGATAAGTTCCGCCGGAGCTGTTCTCTCCGCGCGAAAATGGCTAAAGGAGTGGAAATGACCTTCGGGGATAAGAAGGCCATAGTGGACCCTATCGTAATTCCTGGTCTAGGTCTGGATGTAATCTTGGGTATGGGTTGGATGAAACTCTGGAAAGTCAATCTTGATGTCGCAAAACGAGTAGTTTCTATGGTTAGCCCTCGTAGTGGGTCTACCTTTCGATTCAAGTTACCTCGAAACCCCCATGAGATCGGAGTGTTGTTCAATATCACGGCAAAGCAGATAGCCGAGATCCCTATAGTGTGTGAGTTTCCGGATGTTTTTCCTAATGAGTTGCCTGGACTACTGCCAGATAGGGATGTGGAGTTTGCTATAGAGTTAATCCCTGGAACGGCACCCATATCACGAAGACCGTATAGAATGCACGCTAAAGAGTTAGCAGAGCTTAAGGTTCAGTTGCAAGAACTTTTGGATAAGGGTTTGATACGTCCTAGTTCGTCACCTTGGGGATGTCCCGCTATCTTTGTGAAGAAGAAAGATAAAACTCTGAGGATGTGTGTGGATTATAGACCGCTTAATGCAGTAACCATAAAGAACAAGTACCCCTTACCTCGAATCGATGTCTTGTTTGATCAGTTGTCAAAGGTGAAAGTGTTCTCTAAGATCGACCTGAGGTCAGGATACCATCAGATTAAGATCAGGAGAGAAGATGTACCAAAGACAGCTTTCTCTACTAGATACGGACTCTATGAGTATCTTGTTATGTCCTTTGGATTGACCAATGCACCGGCACATTTCATGTACCTGATGAATTCAGTCTTCATGCCAGAGTTGGATAAGTTTGTTGTAGTGTTCATCGATGATATCTTGGTATACTCTGAGAATGAGAAGGATCATGCTGAGCATCTACGAGTTGTTTTGACCCGGCTTAGAGAGCATAAGTTGTATGCTAAGTTCAGCAAGTGTGAGTTTTGGTTGAAGAAGGTACCTTTCCTTGGTCACGTCCTTTCAGAGGAAGGGATCTCTGTAGACCCTTCTAAAGTACAAGAGGTTATGGATTGGGAAGCACCCACGAGTGTTTTTGAGGTTCGCAGCTTTTTGGGTTTGGCAGGATACTACCGTCGGTTTATTCCGTATTTTTCGAGAATAGCCAAGCCTATGACTCGTTTAACGCAGAAAAACAAGAAGTTCGAATGGACTCCAGAGTGTGAAACAGCTTTTCGCACCCTGCGAACGTTGTTGACTTCCGCGCCTGTTCTGGCTCAGCCAAACTTGGAGGAACCTTTTGATGTGTTTTGTGACGCATCCAAGATTGGACTCGGATGTGTACTCATGCAAAATGGAAGAGTTATCGCCTATGCCTCTCGCCAGTTGAGACCGCACGAAGAGAATTACCCCACTCATGATTTGGAACTAGCAGCCGTCGTGCATGCGCTCAAGATTTGGAGGCATTATCTTATGGGAAATCTATGTCATGTGTACACGGATCATAAAAGTCTGAAATATATCTTCACCCAGCCAGAGTTGAACATGAGGCAGAGAAGGTGGCTAGAGTTAATTAAAGATTATAACCTGGAAGTGCATTACCACCCCGGAAAGGCAAATGTTGTAGCTGACGCCTTGAGTCGCAAGACTCATTGCAACTCCCTACAACCACTTTTGGAAGATAGATTTAACCTTATGCACCCTATCATGCTGGACAATATCACTCTTCAGTGCACCTTGGAAAGTGACATCATCGAGAGACAGAAGACCGATGAAGGAATCTGTCAGATAAAGAAGAGGATGGAAACCAGTAGTTCGTTGAACTTCAGAACAAACGAGCAGGGAATTCTATGGTATAATCAAAGGATAGTTGTTCCTAAGGACACAGAGCTGAAAGAAAGAATTCTGAACGAAGCTCACAATTCAAAGTTGTCTATCCACCCCGGAAGCAGTAAGATGTACCAGGATTTGAAAACCAGGTATTGGTGGTCAAAGATGAAGAAGGAAGTTGCAGCCTATGTTGCCAGATGTGATACTTGTTGCAGGATAAAGGCAATACACCTGAAACCTGCCGGACTGTTACAACCGTTATCCATCCCAGAGTGGAAATGGGAAGAAATTAGTATGGATTTCATCACAGGTCTTCCTACTACTCAGAGAGGAAATGATTCTATCTGGGTTATCGTAGATCGGTTATCTAAAGTGGCTCACTTCATACCAGTTAAGACTACGCACCACCCTCATCAGTATGCAGACTTGTATATTCAGAATATTTTGAGGTTACATGGAATTCCAAAAAGGATTGTTTCCGATAGAGGACCCCAGTTCATAGCACGTTTTTGGGAACAGTTGCACAAGGAACTAGGAACTAAGTTGGTAAGAAGTTCCGCCTATCACCCCCAAACTGCAGGACAGATGGAGAGAGTAAATTAGATTCTGGAAGATATCCTAAGAGCTTGTGTTCTATCTTCAGGAGAGTCATGGGAGAAATGGTTACCCCTTGTCGAGTTTTCATATAACAACAGCAATTAGGAAAGTATAAAGATGGCACCGTTTGAAGTTTTGTATGGACGAAGATGCAGAACCCCAGTAAATTGGGTTGAATCAGGAGATCGAGGATTCTATGGGTCAGATTACGTAAAGGATGCAGAAGAGATTGTGCAAACAGTACAGCAGCACATTAAGGTAGCACAATCCAGACAAAAGAGTTATGCCGACACTCGAAGAAGACCCTTGGAATTTCAAGTTGGAGACTATGTGTATCTCAAGGTATCACCCATGAGGAAGGTCCAACGTTTTGGAATCAAGAAGAAACTAGCACCTCGATATGTGGGACCATACCCGATCATAGCAAGGAAGGGAGAAGTAGCATATGAAGTACAGTTACCCCCGGAAATGAGTACAGTTTTCCCCGTGTTTCATGTATCGCAGCTAAAGAAGTGTCTTCGAGTTCCAGAACAAGAGGAAGTTCGAGTCCCGGATGTCACGATCAGATCCGACCTGGAATACTACGAACAGCCTAAAGAGATTTTGGACACCAAGACCCGAGAAACCCGCAATAAAACAGTGAAGACTTACAAGATTCTCTAGAGCAATCACGGACCCAACGATGCGACATGGGAAACCGAGGAGTACCTACGCGTAAGCTATCCCGCTTTTGTTAAGAAATGATACGTAACTCAAATCTCAGGACGAGATTTCTTTAAGGGGGGAAGGGCTGTGACACCCTAGTGTCAAGCACTGCATTAAGAACTTCATTAGCTACTAAAGGAGCATAAGCAATGCATTGCATCATTTCATGTGCATATGAGTGCTTTTTGCCTTTTGTTTATTTACTTGGCTTTATTTATGTAGAGGATTTAAAAATGGTTTTCAGAAAAAGTGTCCTATATGAAAGTTGTAGAAAAAATTATTTGGAGCAACTTTCATATTTGGGTCAAAACCTAGTTTGGAGTTTTTGAAACTATTTTGAATGGTCAAAGTTTGAAAAGAATTTGGAAAAAGAAAAAGGAAAACGATTTTTCCCGGCGCCAACCCTTTCGGCCCAACTCGCGCGCGCCGGCCCAGCTCGCCCGCTCGCGTGCGCCGGCCCGCTCCCGCACTCGCCCGCGCGCCGCGCGCGCCGCGCGCTGCCGCCGCTGACACGCCGCGCCGTACGCCGGCCGCAACCGCCACGTGGCCGCCGTATCCTGCCGAGGATCCTCGCCGGCCACTCCTCGCTCGATCCTCTCTCACCCGAGCATGCAAGCTATCTCCCCCGGCCACTCTTCGCTCGCCTCGCCTGCCGCGCCCGCTCGCCGTGCACAGCATCGCCCGCGCTGCCTCGCCGACCGCGCCGCCGTGGCCCCGCCACGACCACCGGCCGATCAATCCGATCAAAACCCTGAGCACCCCCCTTCACTCCCTCGCTCACCGCGCACACAACTCGCTCTCGCTCTCACTCCCTCTCCGCTCCCACGAACACGCAAGCGTCCGCCACCCTCGCCGACCGTTCACCACCATCACTCCCCTCCGCCGTTCCGGCCACACCCGACCACCACCATCCAATCCCTCTCGCCAGCCTCTCTGCCTACACCGTGCACACGCCGTGCGCACGTTGTCGTCCCCGACCAAGCCCCATCGCCACCGGAGGACGAAACGCCCCGTTCGGTTCGTCGTCGCCACCGCAGAGCCCGCATCGTCGTTCCTCCCCGACACGACCTCCAGCGTCTACCTCCTTCGCCGTCAAGCATCACCAAGCCAAGGCAAGGTGAGAACACCACGAGGCCATGGCTGAGCGCCGCGGCCGTCCGCCGCGGCCATGCACGAGGCCAAGCTCTCCTGGAGCCATCCGAGCCAAACCGACCCACTCACGTAGCTCCCTAGGGTTCACGAAGCACTGCGCACGCGCCAATTTCTCCGGCGACCGCCGGACACGGCCAAGCCGAGCCTCACCGCCGCCACCGTCCGCCATGGCTCGTCGCCGGCGAGCTACGGTCACCCTCTGGCCAAACCAACACCACCGCTGAATGCGCCTCGTCGAGACGAGTCTATCGAGCCTAGCCTCCCCGCCGGCGACCTCACCGTCGGCGAGGAATCGACGGTCAAAGCCGTCCCCTGTTTTCCTCTCTTTGACGGGTGGGTCCCGTTGACCCACGGACCCCTCGAGCCAAGCCTCGGGCGAACGCGTTCACCGTCCTGCTCGAGCTAGGCCTCGGACGGGCGAGCGTTTTCCGTCTCGCCCGAGCCTCGAGCTAGGCCTCGGACGGGCGAGAATTCTCCGTCTCGCCCGAGCCTCGAGCCGGGCCTCGAGCGAACGCACACACACCCACCGCCGTGCGCTCGCGCCACGCTGGGTCGAGTTGAACTGGGCCGAAAGCCCCGTTTGGGCTAGAATAAAGTTTTTCTTTCTTTTTTTTGTTTTCTGCTCAGTAACTATGTTTGTTAATTTTGCTATAATTAATTTGTAGCTCTGTTAATTATGAATTTCAGTTTTGCTAGTTTGTTTATGAGTAGATCTACCATGAAAAAATATAAAAGTATTTTTGGTAGGAGTTTATTTTACTGTTTTCTTTTATTCCAGTTTATATGCTTTTGTTGTGATAAATGGAAATCAGTGTTTTCTGGTTGAGATAATTCCTGAAAATTTGGTGTAAGTTTATTATCATGTTTTACACCTGGGAAAAATATATGATGCACTGTTTATGTGGAAAAAGTTTCTGTTATGGTTTAATGTCTTGTTTAGCTGATTTCTTGGAAATAGTGTTAAGGTGTTTTACATGTCAAAATAAAATCTGGGAAAATTTGTGTAGTCTATGTTCATGATGTTCAAGCTAAGAAAAATGTAAGCATGATCTGTTATGTGAAGAAATCTGGAGATGCTTTACAAATGTGTTTTTCTGTGTTTTCCTTTGGAAATTCATGTAAGAAATAGTATAATGTTTATGTCCATGGAACTTTCTTGATAAGCATAAAATGTGAAGTAGAATCTGGGAAAAAAATGAAGTTGAGTTTATCACCCTTTTCCAGTAGGGTTGTAGTTCAAATGGTTTAAATTGGAATAGATTTGTTTATTTTGTGTAGGCTTGTATGTTTATGCTCTGACCACAAGTTTTTTGCAGTAGAATGCTTTTGAGTAAAAGAAGCCAGAAAAATTATGAAATCTGCTGTTTGACACTTTTTGAATGAGGAGCTAGTTCAAAGCACCTTTTTGGGCAGTTTGTTTGTTATTTTTGCATCTGCAGTTCTGTATTTTATTTTTGGCTGAAATTCGTTCAGCGGAGTCCAGAAACTGTTGTTTGCCTTCTGGAATTTTCATAGATTTTTTTGAGTCCAGAAAAGTGCACTTGCAGTTCAAACCTAAGTTCTTTTGATTTATTAAATAAGAAAAAGGTGAATAAATGGATTTTGTTTTATGAATTAAATAAGTATTTACCCCAATGTCAAAAGTGGTTCAACAAGTTGGGTTTGTTGGTTTGCAAGAAATGCTCTTTTCATACCACACATCTTGCACCCGCATTGTAATTATTTATTATTCGTCGCATGCAATAGGATCGACACTCCCGGAGCCCAAGCCGGAGCCACAAGCAAACGCCGAGCAGCAGATTCCGGAGCTCCAGCAAGCCGAGGAAGTCGACCCCGCCAGCGACGCTAACTTGCCCGAGTGCCCCTCCCACGAGGCCTCGGTCTTTACCCAAGGCAAGCCCCGGAGCATATTAAGCCTCCTATCTTTTGCAATTAAAATTACTTGAGTCCTTTTATATTGTGATGCATTAGGTTTAGAAGTTGGAATAAATTCTACTTGCTGCATTACCATTCCATGGTTATTGATTAATATCTACCTTGTTATCCTGTTACTTAATTACAATATAGAATTGCTTAGCCTGCTTAATAAAAGTGGTAGTTAAGGATGTTTCCGTAATACCCGGATGGGTATTTACCGGATCACGGTTGGCTATATTTGCTATCGTGAAAAAGAACCTGAGTAGTAATGAAATACGGTCAACTGGAAGGCAAGGCACAAGTTTGGAAACTTGGGGCAGTCCGTCCGTTGGATCGTGTAGGTTTGTATCGATGTTGGCCCTCGTTCATTTTTGAACGCGCCCTTTTACTTAGGGATATGTCGGTGCTGTAATCATCGACCCCAAAGCCGGTTAGAAGCTGTTCGGGCCGGTCTCAACCCGTGTCGTGCCCTCTAGTATGAAAATTGCGATCTGCCGCGTGAGGCCATCGCCAGGTTCCAATTGGGCGGTCCATGCTGTGAGCCGCGACGATTACCACCACGAACAAGCATCGAGCGGTTGCCCAATGCATGGACCCGACGGGGAAAGTGTGGGCTGGTATTAAAGGTCTTTCACCAGCTGGTTTGGAATTCGATTCGAGTCGCCGTCTCCCCCGGTTAGTGGGAAACTATGGCGAGCTTCACCACGATACAACTCCATGTGACGTGTAAAGGTTCAACTAAAATGTGGATAAGTCAACTGGATATAGTTATATTATTGATTGTTAGATTCAAGTGAGTGCTCTAGTACAGGTGATAACCTAGAACTAAGGAATAGGTTTAAAAATAACAGCTCATCATTATCATTTAAGTACCTCTTATCTGAATTTGAGCTTTTCGCAACTAAAGATCCCAGCTCCACCTCAAAAGCCTTGTATACCCTTGGAGTCTTTTATTTTCAGTTAGACGGGTAAGTCTGGCTGAGTACATTCCCGTACTCAGGGTTTATCCCGTTTGTTGCAGATGGCCAGGTCTACTTTGGCTATTGTAAGCACTGCCTCTACCCGGTGGAAGGTGATGAGGAATAGGCCCAGGGCAGGGTCGTCTAGAAGCTTCCCTTTTTCTTTTGCTGGTCTGAGACTTCTAGTGGCACATTATCTAAAAAGGGAAGAGTGAGTTGTGTGAGTTGGTTTTATTAGGACCACATGTGTAGTGGTCGTGTTTCAAACTATTTCAGCTTCCGCACTTTTAAATTCAGTATTGTAATAACTCCGTTTTAAATTGCACTCTGATATTTTAGATTCGGTTTCGTTTTCGCTATGATGTATCTTTATGAATGTAATCCTTGAACGATGCGATCCTGTATGATGTATGGTGTTAGAAATCCTTCGAGATTTCCGGACTACCGGGGTTATATGGGTTCAAGTATCAGTCGAAGTCAGACGGATTTGGCTAAGATAATACTTGAGCTCTTATAATCAGGACGGTTCCGCCACATGTAGTGTCTCCATTAGACACTGCACCACTGAAGTTGACATGTCTTTGATATACTGAGCCAACCGTCCAGGTGTAGCTTTGGCCCAATCAATCAAAGACTTCTCGACTCCTTCAGGGCGCGGAATCATATTTAGGAAGGGCTCGACGGCACGCTCCAACGCCTTCAAGGAAGCTTGCGAAGACTCAAGGGCTTCCCGCGACTCCTTCGTAGATTTCAATGTGTGCAGGAGGTCCCGGTCAGCACCCTCACGCATCAATTTGGCCTCTTGCAGAGTACTTTGCGCATTAGCAAATACCTCTTCAAGATCCGCCTCCTTTTGGTTGAATGCGTTTTGCCACCCGGAAGCCAGTTTGTTCGCATCTGAAGATACATAAGTCAGATAACGTGTCATCAGTTAGCAAGGGTAAAAAGGAATCGGGGCAGTATTTTCAACTTACCATCTAGCTGCTTCTTGGAAGTTTTCTTCAGCTCCTTCATCTTCAGCTCCAAGGAGGCGTCTTTGGCTATCAGCGAAACCTCCCGGTCGTTGGCAGCGTCATGCTCAGCCACTACAGTCTTAAGACTACCTTGCAGCTCGTTGATGCGATTGTGCAGAAGTTGGGTAGCCACCTTCTGGCTAATTTGGTCCTGGGCAATGTAGTCTCGGAGCTCTTGATTCTCACGGGACATCTCCTGCCAGATCCGAGTAATCTGGTCCTTAACCTTTACATCAAATCCCTGCACAGAAAACAATACTGTAAGTATTCAGATGAGACTACAACGAATAAAGAGGACTTCAAAAGATTTACCTCAACAAATTGCCGAAGTGCTTCGATAGGAGCCCTCACTTGATCACTCAGCTCTTTCAGCCGTGTGAGGTCCTGGTCATACCCCATCACATTGAGCGTCGCTCCTTGACGCGAGGACTCGGGGGCACCCGCGGACCATTCCTGCGGAAGAGTGGATGCTCCGGCATTGATGTCGGCCAAGACCATCTCCAGAGTTGGCTCGTCCGGCTGTCGAGTGCGGAAAACCCACTCATTCATTACTCGGTCAAACTCCAACTGAGCAGGAGAACGGAAGATGGAAAATGGCACACCAACCTGGGGCAAAGGGAGAACATCTGCTTCAGGTGCTGCATCGACCTGAGACCTGGATGGAGAGGAGCAGGGCAGCGGATATACCTGGCTAAAGGTTGGCGGGACGCTGGATTCATCCTTGTTTACCATCTCCGACTCCTCTACCGCCTGGGTCTCTGCAGTCGACTTCGTTTTCCTACAACAAACAAGCATCTAAATTAGTACCGGAAACATGCGGACACTCTGAAAGTAAAGCCCTGTAACTTACTTTATGAGCTTCAATGGTCGCGGCAACTTCAAGAGAGGTTTCTTCAGTAGCGGGTCTGGAGCCGGAGCTTCTTCCGGGACCGCACCGCTTGAAGTCCCTTGGGTTGTTTCAACATCTGGTACAAAGACATATATAAGATAAGGGTTTATTAAAATCCAAATACAGAAGGACTACAAAGTACTCGGGTTTCCCCTTACCAGGAGCACCCATACTATAGTGCTTTTCAGCTAATTCTGTTGACAAAAGAATTTTTTGACAAGCACGGCGATTACCAGTGCGAGCCTTCTTGGGGACAGGTCCTTCGGCCTCTTGCTATGGAGTCGGCGACCTCTTTCGGCTACTCTCAGCTTCCGGGTCTATGAGCATGACATCAGAGTCAGTTCAATCTGTGTCAAGCCAATCAAGATCATCAGGAGAGCTTGGTTTGTTGGGAAGGTCCTTACTTCGGATAGGACCCCCCAAAGCTATGCCTCTGTCTTCCTCAGTCGCCGGAGGCAGGGGAGGACAATCATTGTTATCCCTCCCCTGGCCCTATAAAAGAAGAAAATCCAGTCAAGTCAGGTAGACATCTAGTAAGAACCTCAAAGACAAGACAAATCAACCACACACCTGAGGAGGCGGGTTGATGGCAGAGAATGTCGTCATGACCGGAACAAGACGTTCACGACCCTTGAGCAGTCGGTTTACCCTTCTCAGGACCTCATGGTCAGGGAGCTGCTCAGCATCATGACGACCCGGGTCCTGCGTACCCAGGTACTCGAAGCCAAAGCTGGCTCGCTGTTGAAGAGGGTGGATTCGCCGCGCAACGAAGTCTTGGACGACGGTGTGCCCGGTCAGTCCGCTGAGCTTTAACCCCTCTATCATATCAATTAGAGGTCGGACAGTCTCTAGCTCTTCAGCAGTGATCATGTCTCTCCATTCACGGCACTTCTGAGGCGGCCACCCGTCATGACGGCGGAGAGCTGGCGGAGGGTTCGCTATGTAAAACTAGCCAGCAGCCCAGTCTCGGACAAATTCTGATAGATCTACAGTAATATACTGAGTAGCTACCTCTAGCCTAAGCTGGATGCTAGCACCTTCGACTACCTCTACGGATGCATCACTGGGCTGACACTTTACCCAGAAGAAGTAGCGGAATAAAGTGAAGGAAGGGCAGACTCCTAGAAAAGCTTCACACAGATGGGCAAAGATAGCAATGTGGAAGCAGGCATTAGGAGTGATATGGTTGAGAGTCAAACCATAGTAATGAAGTAACCCCCGCAGGAAGTCAGATGCTGGAAGTCCCAAACCTCGCTCCACGAAAGATTTGAACATTACGATCTCTATGGTGTTGGGCGCTGGCGCGTGGTGATTAGTCGGCACCCTCCAACCATCAAGTGGCTGCGCCCAGAGCAAGCCTAATTGCGCCAAATAGGCCAATTCCGTCTCCGTGGTGTCCGGCTGCTTCCAGGCCAGCACATCCGTGGGCGTGCAAGGATGGCGCGGCTTCACGGTGGTGGTGACCTTGGCTTTCTTCTTCTCTACAATGAATTGTCACTTGGGACCCATGTTGGTGACAAGAGATTTTTTGCATCAACTGAGGATTGGCTAAGGGATTTTTAACTCTAAAGGCAATGGCTTGATGAAAGCATGAAGGAAACACAGGACCGACGACGGCTTATTATAGATCTGTTTCGGCAACCGTTCATCTTTTCCAAATGGCGTTATGAAACTGTCTAAAACCCTAACGGCTGGGAGAACGTTTCAGACGGCGTCAGCAACAGTGAACAAGCACACAACAAACAGACAAGCTTCCTTCTTTCACAAGATACATTTAGTACTCGGAGAACAAGACAAAGGACTCGGAAAATATTCCAAGTACCCGGATCTTATTTATTATTACTCGGGATTACAACAGAGATACATGGAAACATCTTGAGATACAACAACTACCAGCACATGTACAATCAGGATGTAAAACGCTACTCTAGTGTAATCAAGGTACAGAGCCTTGATGCATAATGCACCAAGGACCGAGTTTAGTGAGACGCAGTAAAGCAGACACAGAACCTTGGGTAGACACTATCTTTTCAGTGCATCCCAAGGTGGGTCTCAGGCACCGCCCCAGTGCTCAAGGAACTCGGGGGAAGACCATAACCCCCGTCGCCTTTTGACAACATGTGACTCCGAGATTATCTACGAGTGGTAGTCACAAGAGTTCTTCTAGGCGCACCTCTGTATCCCTCTACTCGCGACCACATGGAAACCACCCTGGCGGATGGTCCCTTCACAAGAGTTCTCCTGGACACATCAACTATCTTATAGAAGGAAGATACCCGGGGGCTCGGTCATCTCTACTGATACTACAATACTCATAAGACTAAGAGAAGTTATACACTCAAAAGGATATGAGCTCCTTGCTTCCCAGGCAGGGTATTTATAGGCGGATCATCTTGGTCTATATACATTGTTCACGGACACAAGTGACTGAAGGGTCAAATAATTCAACCTATGCACTGTTGCACATGTGAAGCCTGGCACCAGTGATGGGTTTGATTCCCTTGCGCACTTCAAGAGGAAGGCGACAAAGTTTGCAGTTGCAGAACACGACAAAAATCATTAGTATGTACAGCTGGAACAGTCATTGGTCAATTATTGCTGATTACACAATAATTTTTATTCAGCGGGGGGTGATAAGGGATGTTTGTTGAAAACATTACCCACCTGAAGCTGGATATTTATTACTGAGATGGAGTAAGCAACGAATCAGTGGCATGTTTCGACTCCTCAAGACCCTTATGGATTACCCTTGTCATATATTTGGAAGACCCCAAGAACCAACTACTGAGTACTCGGAACTTAGACTCGGGGGCTGCAGGGGACATACCATAAAGGAAATGTTTTTTCTTACCCAAGAATTACTCGGAAAAGGCTCAAAAGATCCTCAAAGTTATTATAAATAACAAGAGGCTCGGGGGCTACACCCTATGGGTGCACTTTTCAGGAAAAAGTGCACACCATGAAAGTCTTTTACCTACGGAGCACTTCAAGATTTCTCAAGACATTACTCAGAGATTCTCAAAGAGATACCAGAAGATAATGTTCTGAGGAAATGATGAAGAGCTCGGGGGCTTGATGGACCAGGATGTCAGAGATATCATCAAAAGATGACTACTCCGACTAATCCCAGACGGCACGGGAGATCCGAAGACTTGATACGAAGTGTACTTGGATTAGGACTCTCACTTTAACTTAGTTGAGTTCTTAAAGGATGTCTTGTAATTAGAATAGGACTCCTCTATTGTAACCGACTAGGACTCGGTCTATGCTATGCTTCACCCGGATATATAAGGGGAAGCAGGCGTAGGCTCCTATCATCGAATCATAATCATACACAAGGCACACACCGCACAGGACGTAAGGTATTACACTATTTAGCGGCCTGAACTAGTATAAATCGTTGTCCCTGTGTACTCGCCGAGTCCTACGAACGCCGATCCCCACCAAACAAATCGTCTAGGAATCCCCAAGACGAGTTGCCGGTTAACAAACACCGACAGACTATGAGATTCGTTTTAAGCCGAATCTCAGTCGTATTTTAGATCCTCAGGGCAATCTTGTATGTTTGATTTCGCCCTTTGGGAAAGTCTTTCGTGCGAATTTCTCAGAGTCGTTTGGAATTTCTCGTTGTCTTGTGGCTGGTCCTTCCTCCTCTGAACTTTGGAAGTGGCATAGGAGACTTGGACATTTGAGCTTCGACTTGCTTCTAAGGCTTAGCTTACTTGGCCTAATCCGAGGATTGCCCAAGTTGAGCATGGAGAAGGATTTTGTTTGCCATTCTTGTAGACATGGGTAGATGGTTGCCGCTCCCCACCATCCAGTGACTCAGGTCATGACTAAGCGCCCTGGAGAGCTTTTACACATGGACCTTGTTGGTCCAGCTCGGGTGAGCTCGGTTGGAGGGAAGTGGTATGTACTTGTTGTTGTTGATGATTTTTCGAGATATTCGTGGGTCTTCTTTTTGACTGAGAAGACTGCGACTTTCTCTTTTGCTCGCAATCTAATTTTGCGTCTTCACAACGAGTTCCCTATGAACTCGATGCGAGCTATTCGTAGTGATAATGGTTCCGAATTTAAGAATTTGGATTTTGAGAAGTTTTGTAACTCTTTGGGTTTGGAGCACCAGTTTTCTTCCCCCTACACACTGCCACAAAATGGTGTTGTAGAGAGGAAGAATCGGACCCTTGTAGAGATGGCCAGGACGATGCTTGATGAGCATAGGACTCCTAGGCGATATTGGGCCGAAGCTATGAACACTGCATGCTATATTTCCAATCGCATTTTTCTCCGAGCTTTCTTGAAAAAGACTTCTTATGAGTTGAGTTTTGGAAGACAGCCCAAAGTGAGTTATTTTAGAGTTTTTGGTTGCCACTGTTTTATACTTAAGAAAGACAACTTGGACAAGTTTGAGTCTCGTTTTTCTGACGGTGTATTTTTGGGTTATGGCACTCATACTCGTGCATATCGTGTACTTAACCTTGATACTAACCGAGTCATGGAGACATCCGATGTCACCTTCGGCGAGACCATGGTTTGTCCTTCTTCCCGTTTTGAGCGTGCAGGTGATCATGAGGTTGGCGAACCTCTTTTTGATGACGAGGAAGAAGGTGCTGAAGGGATGGATGATCTGGCACCACCTCCACCTGCTGTGCCGCTAGGATCGGCTTCGACTACGTCGACTCACGGCCCCGACCCCTCTTCCTCGACTACTTGGGGGCCGTGGGATCTGCCACCTCGGGCTGTACCGTTTGTACCCGAGGAGGCACCAGCTGCTGTTGAGGGGGAGGCTTCGTCAGCTCGGGAGGCGCCACGACACATTCAGCGCCAACACCCGCCTCAACAGATGATCGGCAACATCGACGAACGTGCCACTCGGTCAAGCAATCCCGAGAAGGGACGTTTGTGCACCAGGGCAAGTATACCAGGGACATATTGAAGAAGTTCGATATGGGTGAGGCCAAGCCTCTTCCAACACCCATGTCGACCACGATGGCCCTGGATGCGGACAAGGATGGAGAAGCTGTGGACCAGAAGGAGTACCGAAGTATGATCGGGTCGCTGCTCTACCTGACGGCGACACGCCCGGACATTCAGTTCGCGGTGTGTCTCTGCACGCTTTCAGGCGTCACCGCGCACCTCTCACCGTTAGGCGGTCAAGCGCATTATGAGGTACCTTCGTTTCACACCTAAGTTTGGGATTTGGTACTCAGCTTCCTCCACCCTCTTCCTTTGCGGTTATTCTGATGCCAATTTTGCTGGTTGCCGACTTGACCGCAAGTCCACTTTTGGGACTTGTCATTTTTTAGGTTCTTCTCTTGTATCTTGGTCTTCTTGCAAGCATTCTAGTGTCGCTCAGTCTACCACATAGGCTGAATATGTTGCTGCGGCTAGCTGCTGTTCTCAGTTGCTTTGGATGATGGCCACTTTGCGTGATTTTGGTATGAGCTTTTCTCGTGTGCCTTTGCTTTGTGACAGCACGAGTGCTATTAGCGTTGCTAAGAACCCTGTGCTGCATTCTAAGACCAAACACATTGATGTGCGCTTTCATTTTCTGCGAGACCATTTTGAGAAGGGTGATATCGACCTTCGCCATGTCGATACTCATCATCAGTTGATAGATATTTTTACCAAGCCTTTGTACCAATCAACTTTTAATAGGTTGAGAGGTGAGCTTGGTGTGTATTTCCCCTTTTAGATGGGGAAAACATTTTGGTTATTGTATCATAGACTGACTCTTTTCTTTCGTTTTGTTTTCATAGGTTAGTCTTTGCATTTCATCATGCATCTTTACTTTCTGAGCTTCATGTATATAATCCTTAGAATGTGATTATGCTCTATCTAGTATGCTCCGATGCTATATGATGATACTTGTAGCTTATGCTCTTTCTGAACACTGATACATGTTGTGAGCTGAGCTATTTTGTATATGGTGAATATGCTTAATGAACTTAAAATCTGAAATTGTTCACATTGAGATTGGCAACTCGCATGTGTAGAATGTGTTGAGATCACCTGTGCTTTTCATATATGCTAGGTTGCTATGTCTCTAGTTCTGAGTCATTCACTTGCTTGGTATATTCATATTCTGTCATAAAATTGAACCAAGTTTTAAGTGAAATGAAAAGATCGAGATGGGATTACTTGTCAGCACATCACTGTATCGAGACTGTTTCTCATTGCACATTGAGTTAAACTTGAGCCATGTAGTGTATGACCGAAACCGATGCTTTAAGCTTCTGTTTGCATATGCATAGGCTTAGCTCGGTTGAAAAGTTAGGCAATGACAAGCTTTCAACCTCTCGCAGCCACATGCTGAACTCTAAACTTGTGTAATTTCACCGATGCAACTCCAATTAAAATCTGAAATCACAAGTATATGTTTCATTCTGCAGCATGATGATTGAACTTTGCTAGGGGTAGTTCACCTTGTATACATGTTTAGCACTTGTTTGACTTCCTGTCTATACATGTTAAGTGCTATTTTGATGGTGAATACCTTTTGGCTAAAACTGCTCACTGTGCTCATATGTTCATATTTCGTATTTGGTGATCAGTTTGAGCCTTTGCTAGTATGTTGTGTATATTGTTGAGTCATCGGATCAGAACTTTGTAGAGCATCTTCTCATTCTGTTGACTATATTCCTGAAGCTGCTCACTTGCATTTTTGACTTATATGCATTTTAAAAGGGGAAGAAATTTGCTTGATAGTGCATTATCAACTAAGGGGGAGAATTTTTGACAAATCATGCATGTCCTAGTTGTGTGCACTATTGGAGGGGGAGTTTGCTCGTCTGATGAATTTTTCAATTGTTTTGGAGTGATTTTATGCTAGTTGTGTTGAGCCTCTGTGCCTCTATCTTGAGGGACTAGCAGTTTTGCTTTGCGAGTGTGTTTCTCAATTGGTATCGAGCTTTTCTGCTCTTCAGTTGGTATCGAGCTTTCTCGCTAGCGGTGTTGAGCCCGTTCTGCATCTTCTTGAGGGCTAGCTATATTTTGCTTGAATTTCAATTGATGTTTCGATTGGTATCGAGCTTTCCTGCTAGCGGTGTTTAGCCTGTTCTACCTCTTCTTGAGTGCTACCTTTGTTTTGCTTGGTTGCGTCGAGCCGTTGCTCATGTCTTTGGGGACCAAGTTGTTTTGCTCTTTCACTTGACCTTCTTCTGGCTTTGATATGCTTTTGGGTCATTTGGACGAGTTCTCTACTTCTCTTTCTTCTTCTTTCTTCTATTCCATTATGATTTGTGCTGGTAGTTGACAATGCACTCATCAAGGAGGAGATTGCGGATACATGGGTGTATGCCAGATCTTGAGTGATAAGTGATTGTCAACGGGTTTGATGCGCATGTTCTTTGGCTTGTGTTGTGCAGGTGTCGAGCACGGAGGCAGTGATCGAGGGCAAGGTGAAGGTCAAGTAGAGACGTGCCGTGCCGACCAACCGGGAGCGGTGAAGGGCGGACGTGAGGCTTGGACTGAGGGACCGGTGGCCTAAGGATCAGCTGTGGTGGCTGACAGCCTGGGATAGCGACGAGCGGAGACTTGCGGGAGACAGTCTGGGACAGCGACGAGCCACAAAAAAACCATCGGGTAGACGGTTTCTAGGTTTGGGCCACAAAACCTGGGTGCTACGGGTTTGCCGAGTTTGGGCCACAAAACTCAGGCTGAGGTCGGTTTCCAGGTTTGGGCCTCAAAACCTGGGCGCTGGCGGGTTTCTGAGTTTGGGCCACAAAACTCAGGCGATGGACGTCGGGTTTCCCGGTTTCGGCCTCAAAACTGGGGGATGGTCGTGAAGACAGGTTTCCCGGTTTCGGCCACAAAACCGGGGGCGAGGTTCGTGAAAAGGACGAGCAGAGCGGTGGCGGCACGTGGCGGCAATCGGTGAGGTTGCATCGAGGCAACGCTACCAGTTGTGCGGGCATGGACGTCGGATCAGCATCTACTTCGAGTTGGTCCAGAATAACCTTAGGGTTTAGCTGGTTCGCTCTATAAATATTTAGGGGTAGAGTGAGAATTAGAATTAGGATAAGTAGGGGGAGACACCCACCTCCCAAACTATCTCAGTCATTTGCTATTCTCCACTTAGGGTTTTCCTGCTCTCCCAATCCCTGCTCTAGCTACTGAGATCCGCAGAGAACCATACCTCTGTGTCCGTGAGATTTTGAGGAAGTGAGACCGTAATCTCACTATTGTAGCGTGTGGTAGCCACACGGTTGCAAATCCATGTCTTGATTAGCGTTTTGATTTTGTTCTTCGCATTCTTCGTTTCTCCACGTTTTTCGCGTCACTCGATCTCCCTCTCTACTGCGTCTTTTTGAAATCCACTTGAATCAACTTGTTCTTTGATGTGAGGAGATCATATCCACCGAAGGAATTCGTCTAACTCCTCACGAACAAGTAGATCGGGTCGATTCAATTTTCGTGGCGCTTTTTCGGTTTATACACCTTCCCTTTTGATTTCCCGTTGATTGAGTTGTTTTGAGCAGATGATTTCTTGGGGATAGTCTCCCAACTACCTCGTGATCATCCTCTCCAAGTTTGAGATCAAGGGATTTTGATTTGGATCGATTTGGAGAGAAGGCGACTGAAATCGCCCTTTGTGCGTGTTCCCGGACAGTCCGCCGGTGAACCGCGGACAGTCCGGGGGTCGGGCTCCAGCCGACTCAGTGGCTCGTTCAGTTTGGTCCGGAGTGACCGGCGGGCAGTCCGCCGGTATAGCTCGCGGACAGTCCGGGAGCGACCAGGGAGACTTCTGCAGCAGTCATGTTTCTTAGTTTTGGCCGGCGAACAGTCCGCCACCTGAGCCCGGACAGTGCGCCGTTGGGCAGACAGTCCGCAGCCGTATCCGCGGACAGTTCGGGATTCGGCTGAAAGCTGATTTTTAGTGCGTTTCCTCTCCCGGCTTTTTGGCTTGGTTTTCGGACTTCTCGTTTGGCCCTATAGTTAACCAAGGAACCTCTCTAGGTGTCTTTGCTACTTGTTAGCATAGGTATTTGGAGATTTCTCAACGTAGCCTTCCATCTACGTTCGGGAGTCGTTTTTTGGGGTCGAACTTGAGCCAAAGCTTTTGGTGTTTGGTTCGTTCTTGCTTGGTGGTGCCTCGCAGTGATCCTAGGGATCAGCCACCCTCTTCCAAGGGTCGTGGGCATCACATTTCGGTCGAAGCTTTCGGTGGTTGATTTTTGGGACAAAAGCCAAAGGTTCGAGAGAAATTTTTGAGGCTCCCATTCGCCCCCGCTCTGGCCGCCTTGCTTTTGCATTCTCGGTCCTTCAAAAACCCACACCGTTCACTCCCTCTCTCCACTCTTCACTTGCACACCGTCGCACCGCTCCCGCTTGCTCTCTCTCTCGCACGAACACGCGTGGCAAGCCGAACGCTCGCCACCGCAAGAGCGCCACCGCCATTCCGACCGAGCCCGACCTCCACCACCCAATCCATCTCACACATCACTCCACCCTCGTGTGGGACACGCGGTGCTCCCGCTTTCACCCCCGTCGGAGACCCACCGTCGCCGAGACACGCCGTGCCCCCTTTCGGCCGCCGTCGACGCCGAGGAGTGCCCGCCGACGTCCCGTGTCAGCTAAGCCTCCGCTGAGCCCTATCTTCCCCAGAGCTCTTCACCGCACCAAGGCGAGGTGCGTGAGAACACCCATCCGTCTCAACCCTACCGCTCCCTAGCTCTCTCTGTTCTCCGGCCGAGCGCCATTAGCGCCGCCGTGACCCGCGCATGAGGCCAAGCTCCTCTGGAGCTTTACCGACCAAACCAACCCGCCACATAGTCTTCCTAGGGTTCGCCGAGCACGATGCGCACGCCAATTTGGCCGGCGACCGCCAGAAACGGCCAAGCCGAACACCACCGCCGCCACCATCCGCCATGGCTCGCCGCCGATGAGCTACAGCCACCCACTAGCCAAACCATCACCACCAATGGGTTCGCCTCGTCGAGACGAACTCATCGAGCCCTGTCTCACCGCCGGCGACCTCACCGTCGGCGAGGGATCGGCGGTCAAAGCGGCTCCCCTGCTCGGCTGTTCCTTGCAGGTGGGTCCCGTTGACCTGTCGACCCCACACGTCAGCCACCCACGGCCCATGGACCGAGTTCACCGAAGGCCCAGCCGAGATTCGAAAATGATTTTTTCCTTTTCTTTTGTTTTTCTAGAAAAGCTTGTTTATTTTGCACAGCACGTTTTAATGATCCAAATGGGGTACTTTCAGTTTTTTTAATTTGTTCATAAGTGGATCTATCAGGGAAAAATGTAAAAGTATTTTTGGTAGAAGTTTATTTCACTGCTTTTGTTTAATTTAGTTTATGTGCATATTGTTAAATAAATGTGTTTATATGTTTTCTGGTCAAATTAAATTGTGGCCAAATTTGTGTATACTCCTTGTCATGTAAAGTGTTTGTGAAAAATATATGAGGGTCTGCTTTTGTAGAAAAAGTATCTGTTTAGATTTAAATGCCTTTTTAGCCATTTTCTTAAAATAATTATTAAAAGAATTATATGTGGAAATAAAATATGGGAAAATTTATATAGTCTCTATGTACTATGTTTAAGCTGAAAAAATGTTAGGTATGGGTTGTTATATGGAAAAATAAGGAGTTGTAGTACGAGTGTGTTTTTCTGTGTTTTTCTAAGAAAATGCATGCAGAAAATAATATAAAGTTGTTGTTCATGGAGCTTTCTTGATAAATATAAAATGTGAAGTAAAATCTGGGAAAAATATAAAAGTGAGGATTGCACCCTTTTCCAGTAGGGTTGCAGTTCAAAGGGTTTATTTTGGGATAAATTTGATTATTTTGTGTAGATTTATATGTTCATGCTTTAGCAGTAATTTTCCTGCAATGAGGTGTTTATAGGTAGGTGAAGCTAGAAAAAATATGAAATTTGCTGTTTGACACTTTTCAAAAGAAAAGTTAGTTCAAAGTGCCTTTTTGATAGTTTATTTCATCTTTTTATATATGCTGTTCAGTAATTTATCTCTTGCTGAAATTTGTACAGTAGAGTCCAGTTGGTGTAGGTTACCTACTGTAATTTTGGTGGATTTTTCTAGGAACAGAAAAATGTACTTGTTGTTTAAACCTAGGGTTTTCTTCGAATCAATAAACAGAAAATGGTGAAGTTAATAGTTTTATTAAATGTGGTAAATAAGTGTTTTTCTCAATATCAAAAGTGGTTCAACAAGTTGGGTTTGTTGGTTTGCAAGAAATATTTACTTTGCATATCATCATAAATGCACCGTGCATTATTTAATTACTTTCTCCAATTGCACCTAGGATCAGTAGCTCAGGAGATCAACACCGAACCAGGAGCAAATGAGGAACCAGAGATCCAGGAGGTGCCCCACAACGAGGAGACCTAGTTAGTTGACCCCGACACTAACCTGCCTGAGTGCCCCGCTCACGAGGCCTCGGTCTTCTCCCAAGGCAAGCCCCGGAGCATCTTAAGTCTTCCAGTTTTACAGTTAATTTAATTGAGTATTTTATATTGTGATGCATTAAGTATAGGAGTTGATTGAATCCTACTTGTTGCATTATCATTCCTTGATTATTGTTATACCTGCCTTGTTATCCTGTTACTTATTTATATGTAGAATTGCTTAGCCTGCTTAATAAAGTAGTAAAGAAAGGATGTTCCCGTAATACCCCTGGTGGGTATTTACCGGATCACGGTTGGCTATATTTGCTATCGTGTAAAAGAACCTGAGTAGTAATGAAATACGGTCAACCGAAAGGCATGGCACCAAGTTGGAACTTGGGGGCAGCTCGTCCGTTGGATCGTGTAGGTTTGTATCGATGTTGGCCCTCGTTCATTTTTGAAAGCGCCCTTTTACATAGGGTTGTCGGTGCCGTAATCGCCGACCCCGAAGCCGGTTAGACGCTGTTCGGGACGGTCTCAACAGGTGTCGCACCCTCTAGTATGGAAACACGATCTGCCTCGGAATGACCATCGTTTAGTTCCAATTGGGTGGTTCGTGCTGTGAGCCGCGATGATTACCACCACGAACAATATCGAGCGGTTACCCAATGCATGGACCCGACGGGGAAAGTGTGGGTTTGTATTAAAGATTTCTTGTCAGCTGGTTTGTAATTCGATTCGAGTCGCCGTCTCCCCTGGTTAGTGGGAAACTATGTCGAGCTTCACCACCATACAACTCCATGTGATGTTTAAGGTTCAACTAAAATGTGGACAAGTCAACCTGATATGGTTATATTATTGATTGTTAGACTCAAGTGGATGTAATAGTTCAGGTGCAAACTTAGAATAAGAGATAGGCTTAAAATTTGACTGCTCATTTGTACCATTAAATATTACTTCCCTTAAATTGAGCTTTTCGCAAGTAAATTCCCAGCTACACCAACAAGGCCTTGCATACCCTTGGTCTCTATTATTTTCAGTTGGACGGGTTGAAGGACCAAGAAAGCAATAGCAAGGCGACCAGAGGGGGGGGGGGGGTGAATGGGAGCTCAAAAATTCCTCTCGAAACTTTGGCCTATTGTCCCCAAAATGAACCCCAAGAGCTTCGATCGAAACCGTGATGCCCACGACCCTTGGAAGAGGGTGGATGATCCCTAGGATCACAGCGAGGCACCACAAAGCGATAGCGAACCAAACGCCAAAAGCACCGGCACAAGTTCGACCCTCAAAAACCAAGTCCCGAACGTAGATAGACGGCTACATCGAGAAATCCCCAAATACCTATGCTAACAAGTAGCAAAGATACCTAGAGAAGTTCCTTGATCAACTCTGGGGCCAAACGGGAAGTCCGAAAACCAAGCGGAGAAGCCCGGAGAGCAAAAGCACAAAACTGCATGCTTCAGCCAAATCTCGGACTGTCCGGCCCTGGGGTCCCGAACTGTCCGCCCCTACTGCGGACTATCCGTGAGGGGTTGGCAGACAGTCCGCCGGCCAAACACCAGAAATAGCAAGGCTGCTGAACAGTCCCTGGGCAACTCCCAGACTGTCCGCGAGTCCCCACGGCGGACTGTCCGCGGTTCAAAAAACACTTGCCCAACAGCGCGGAGTCAAGCCACTGGTCTGACCGACCCCGACGCGCGGACTGTCCGTGGTAGCAGTGGCGGACTGTCCGCGGATGAACAGAGAGGGCGATTTCGGTCGCCTCTCACACGAATCCTCACAAATCCAAATCAAAACTCAATCCCACGTTCCCAAACTTGGAGAAGATGATCACGAGATAGTTAGGAGACTATCCCCAAGAAATCATCCGCTCAAATCAACTAAAACACCGGGAAATCGAAAGGGGAGGAGTATGAATGAAAAAGCGCCACGAAAATGAAATCAACCCGATCTACTTGTTCGCGAGGAGTTAGATGAATTCCTTCGGTGGAAATGATCTCCTCACTATAAAGAACAAGTTGATTCAAACGGATTTCGCAAAGACGCAACAGAGAGGGAGATCGAGTGACGGGAAAATCACGGAGAAACGAAGAACGCGAAGAACATGAACAAAACGCGAATCAAGTCATCGATCTGCAACCGTGTGGCTACCACACGCTACAACAGTGAGATTACGGTCTCACTTCCTCAAAATCTCCAGTACACAGAGGTATGATTCTCTGCGGATCTCAGTAGCTACAGCAGGGGATTGGGAGAGCAGAAAACCCTAGAAGCAAAGAGCAAATGACTGAGATAGATGGGGAGGTGGGTGTCTCCCCCTACTTATCCTAATTCTAATTCCCACTCTACCCCTAACTAATTACAGAGTGAACCAGCTAAACCCTAGGGTTATTCTGGACCAACTCGCGGTAGGTGGTGATCCGACGGCCACGCTCGCACAACTGGTAGCGTTGCCTCGACGAAACCTCACCGATTGCCGCCACGTGCCGCCACCGCTCTGCTTGTCCTTTTCCCGGACGTCGCACCCCCGGTTTTGTGGCCCAAACCGGGAAACCAGCCTTCATAGCCAACCCTCGGTTTTGAGGCCCAAACCGGGAAACCAGTCGACCATCGCCTGAGTTTTGTGGCCCAAACTCAGCAAACCCGCAGCACCCAGGGTTTGAGGCCCAAACCTGGAAACCATCCTCAGCCTGAGTTTTGTGGC
Organism: Coix lacryma-jobi var. lacryma-jobi; assembly: GCA_009763385.1. Classification (NCBI taxonomy): domain Eukaryota; kingdom Viridiplantae; phylum Streptophyta; class Magnoliopsida; order Poales; family Poaceae; genus Coix; species Coix lacryma-jobi. The sequence goes on from CM019830.1 coordinate 82,476,648, forward strand.
CCAAACTCGGAAACCATCAGAGCCCAGGTTTTGAGGCCCAAACCTGGAAACCATCCACTCGGTGATTTTTCTGTGGCTCAACCACCAAACCGAGACGTAGAAGGGATGCACCGCCCGTGCACCCCGTCCACCCGCAAGTCTCCGCTCATCGCTGTCTCAGGCTGTCAGCCACCACAGCTGATCCTCAGGCCACCGGTCCCTCTGTCCAAGCCTCACGTCCGCCCTTCGCCACTCTCGGTCCATCGGCACGACACGTCTTTACTTGACCACAGCAATCCCATCTCGATCTTTCCAATTCAATTAACTTGGTTCAGATTTTAAACAGAATATGAACATACCAAGCAAGTGAATGACTCAACACTAGAGACATAGAAACCTAGCATATATGAAGAGCACAAGTGATTTCAACACATTCTACACATGCTAGCTGCAAATCTCAATGGTGAACATTTTCAAGTTTTATGTTCATTAATCAGATTCACCATTCAAAAAAATACCTCCGCTCACAACATGTAACAGTGATCAGAAAGAGCATAAGCTACAGCATCATCATAAAGCATCGGAGCAAATACTATACAGAGCATAGTTACATTCTAAAGATTATATGCATGAAGCTCTGAATGTAAATATGCAAGATGAAATGCAAAGATGCATGAAGAAACCAACTGAAAAACACAAAGTCAGTTTATAATACAAGAATCAAAATGTTTCCCCCATCTAAAAGGGGAAACACACACCAAGCTCACCTCTCAACCTAGCAAAAGTTGATTGGTCCAAAGGCTTGGTGAAAATATCATCCAACTGATGATGAGTATCGACATGGCAAAGGTCGATATCACCCTTCTCATAGTGATCTCACAGAAAATGAAAGCGCACATCAATGTGTTTGGTCTTAGAGTGCAGCACGGGGTTCTTAGCAACGCAAGAAAAGCTCAGACCAAAATCACGCAAAGTGGCCATCATCCAAAGCAACTGGGAACAGCAGCTAGCCGCAGCAACATACTCAGCCTCCGTGCGGATACATGGGTGTATGCCGGGTCTCTGAGTGATGAGTGATTGTCAACTGGGATGATGCGCATGTTCTTTGGCTTGTGTTGTGCAGGTATCGAGCACGGATACAGTGATCGACGGCGAGGTGAAGGTCAAGTTGAGACGTGCCGTGCCGATGGACCGGGTGCGGTGAAGGATCGGCGTGCCGTGCGGCGGACGTGCCATGCCGAGGTACCGAGCGGTGAAGGGCGGACGTGAGGCTTGGACTGAGGGACCAGAGGCCCGAGGATCAGCAGTGGTGGCTGGCAGCCTGTGACGACGACAAGTGAAGAAGTGCGGTCATGTGTTGCCTGAGTCGTGGACTCAGGGACACGTGTCGGTGGACGGGGTGCACGGGAGGTGCATCCCATCTACGACGTCGGTTTGGTGGTAGAGCCAGAGAAAAACCATCGGATGGACGATTTCCAGGTTTGGGCCTCAAAACCTGGGCGTGGACGGTTTCCGAGTTTGGCCACAAAACTCGGGCTGAGGGTTTCCGAGTTTGGCCACAAAACTCGGGCTGAGGACGGTTTCCAGGTTTGGGCCTCAAAACCTGGGCGCTGAGGGTTTGCTGAGTTTGGCCTCAAAACTCAGAAGCTGGTGGGCTGGTTTCCCGGTTTGGGCCTCAAAACCGGTGGTTGGCTGGAAAAGGCTGGTTTCCCGGTTTGGGCCATAAAACCGGGGGTGGAGAGCGAGGGCGGCACGTGGCGGCGATCTGGAGGTTGAGTCGAGGCAACGCTTCGAATCGAGCGGGCGTGGCCGTCGGATACACCTACCACCGAGTTGGTCCAGAATAACCCTAGGGTTTAGCTGGTTCGCTCTGTAATTAGAATAGAGAGGGGTAGAGTAGGAAATAGACTTAGGCTAGTAGTAGGATAAGTAGTCGGGAGACACCCTCCTCCCATCCATCTCAGTCATTTGCTCTTTCGCACTTAGGGTTTCCTGCTCTCCCATCCCCTGCTGTAGCTAGCTGAGATCCGCAGAGAGACTCACCTCTGTGTACTGTTGATTTCGAGGAAGTGAGGCCGTAACCTCACGGTTGTAGCGTGTGGTAGCCACACGGTTGCAATTCGTGGTTGTGATTCGTGTTTTGTTCGTGTTCTTCGCGGAATCCTTTTTCTCCACGATTTTCCCATCGCTTGATCTCTTTGCTCGGTTCATCTTTTGCAAATCCATTTGAACCAAGTTGTTCTAGATCGTGAGGCACTTCTTTCCACCGAAGGAATTCCCCTCCAACCTCACGGTCTAGGAGATCGATCGATTTTCGTTTCGGGTCAAGTTTTCTCCCTTCCCCCGAAATTCTTTGATTCATCGATTTGGAGAGAGGTTCGAGCCATGATCTCTTAGAGATAGCTCACTATACTCTTTGTGACTCATCTCTCCAAGTTTGAACCCTAGAGGTTTCGTTTTGGGAGAGTTTGATTCAAATCGGTGGACGAACAGTACTGCTGCGGGGTGACCGGACGCTGGCTCGAGATGACCGGAGGCTGGGGATGTGCGTCCGGTGGTTGAACACTCGCTGTGCCCCTTTTTGGTCTTGACCGGACGCTCCATTCCCGGTGTGACCGGACTCGACTGTGCTACTATTCATCTGCGTTTTCTGTCTTGACCGGACGCTGCGTGTTGTGACTGGACGCTCTGTCTCCGTGAGTCCGGTCCAACTCAGAAAGCTCCGAAATCGGCTTTTGTCTGACCGGACGCGTCCGGTGCTCTGCGACCGGATGCAGGCCAGAGTCCTGTCACGAACAGTAAGGCCCGAAACCGATTTTCTGACGACCGGACGCGTCCGGTGCTCTCTGACCGGACGCAGTCCAGAGTCCGGTCGAGACTGTGCTGCGTTGTTTTGTTCGCGGTTGGCTCGTTCTTGGTCGGATTCGATTTCCGTCTTTTGCGTTGGCTTTCTAGAGTTGTGTAGTGTCCCGCTGTGCTTCTTGGAAGCATCCACCCTACACCTAGGGTCGTGGACACTAGCAAGCTCTAAGGTTTGCTTTGGGGGTTGATTCTTGGGACAGTGGCTACTAGTTTCCGAAAGGAAAATTTGAAGCTCCCATTCACCCCCCCTCTGGTCGCTTTCTGGTTGCTTCTCGGTCCTTCAATTGGTATCATAGCAGGTTAAGGATCTTCCACCTTAGCCGGTTCCAGATCCACAGAAGGCGTCATGGATCGCGGCGTGGGCAAACCGCCGTTCTTTGATGGGACGAACTATGCGTATTGGAAGATACGCATGTCGGCCTATCTCCAGAGCATGGGCTCTTCTATTTGGGAGATTTGCAACATGGCTGATTACGTTGTCCTGGCTGCTCGTGTCTCTCAGCTTCAGATAGATGAGCACGAGGCCAATAGCCGGGCGCGTAACGCCTTGTTCTCCTGTTTGAGCATGTCGGAGTTTGATCGCGTTTCTCACCTCCCCACGGCTCGTGAGATTTGGGACACCCTCATGCGCTTTCATTAGGGCACCTCTCAAGTCAAATCCCGTCTCTACGAGTCGTACAAGCGGGAGTATGAGAACTTTCGACATATGCCTGGCGAGAGCATAGAAAGCTTATTCGCTCGCTTTCAGGTGATTGTCAACAAGATGCGAGCTAACAAGGAGCTGTTGCCTTTCGACGATCATGAGAGAGCTATTGCATACTCTCGATCGATCGGTGTGGGACTCAAAGGTCCAGGCAATCATCGAATCGTCTAACTATGAGACTCTCACTTGCGACGAGCTCTTTAGTAAGCTCAAGTCTAGTGAGATTGACGCCATGTCGAGGGCTTCTTATGCGAATCCTTCTGGCCCGAATATGGCTTTGGTTTCTGGCTCTTCTGCTAACCCCTCTGCTGGCTTTGCACTTTCTTCACTCTTTTCTGTCACAGAGGACCAGCTTGAGTCGTTGGAGGATGACGAGTTGGCAATGCTCGCCAACCGGTTCACGCGGTTCCACAACAACCGCATGAACCGTCGCCGCGGTGGAGGACGCTCAGGATGCTATGAGTGCGGCGACCCCGACCACTTCATCGCCAACTGCCCCAAGAAGAAGCATTCATCTGGGAAGGGCGATCATGGGCACAAGTATGACTCCGGCAAGCGCAAGGAGAAGTACGTTCCCCTGAGGCACAAGCGGAGGGGCGGCTTCGACAAGGAGTACATCAAGAAGAAGTACTTGGAGAAGGCCCAGGCTGAGCAGCGTGCGTTCTTCGCCACGCTCAGCGACGTCGACGGCTCGGATGACGACTCCGCTTGCTCCAGCGATGACGAGTCCGAGAAGAAGAAGAGGATCGAGGACAAGTTGAACGGTCTCTGCTTCTTCACCGACGACGACGGCTTCTGCACCATGGCGCTTGGTGATGAGGTCGACGGCAAGCTGGAGCACACCCCTCGGGACGACGACGATGACGACATCTCCCAGGTATCTCTCACCCACGATGAGCTTTCTGCTGAGGTCGAGAAGCTTACTGCCGTGCTCCTTAGTCAGGACAAGTTGCTTAGGCGTGCCGCTAGAGAGCGCAAGGAGTTTAGGCAGAAGTGGGAGGACACGGTGAGGGAGCTTGAGTTTGCCAAGTCCACTGTGGTCGTGTCAGAGGAGGTTGAGTGTGAGATGTGCACCACGCACATGACAGACCTTCTCACTTTGAGAGGTAAGTATGCTGCGTTGGTAGGAGAGGTGGATGAGCTGAAGGCTAGACCTTCTCTGTTGGGTGCGTGCAAGACTTGTCCTGTCTTGCAATCTGAGTTGGCAGAGAAGAATGCCAAGATTGTGTCTCTTGAGGAGGCCAACCCAGGTAGCACTTGTGTGGCTAAGTGTGCTTTGTGTGAGGGCTTGGAGATGGAGATAGCCAATGTGAAGCATGACAAGATGCAAACCGAGGAAGAAAACACATACCTTCGGACCATCTTGTCATGGGTATCTTGTGGTGAGCCACAGCTCGGGATGATGATCTCCCAATTCAAGCGAGCTGCTGGAGGTCCCGGTGTAGGTTTTGCTCAGGGTGTTGATCTTTCTGCTTTTGGGAAGATTGGAGAGTCGAGTGGTTTGAACCCGAGTGAGAAGCCCAACTCCACCACTACTCCCAAACTTACCAAGCCTCCACCCAAAGAGCCTCTCAAACCTAACACCAAGGATGGGGTATTTGAGGAACCTCTGAGAGCTCCACCCAAGAACCAAGTGTGGCATCCCAAACCCAACCACCTTAAGAACAAGCTGGATACAATGCCACCTATCCAGGAGGAGTTGTCACAAAAGGGCAAAGTGATCCACACCCACAGCCATGAGTACCAACAACCCCCTTTGCGTGCGCTGAGGTATCATTGTGACTTCTGTGGGAGAGATGAACACTTGAGCGAGTTCTGCTTTAGGCGCAAGAGAGAGGCGCGCCGTGCTAGGGAGATGAACAACACGGACATGTACCATCCTTTCCATGATGTACATGTGCCGAATGTTCAGAGGAGTGCTCCGAGGAGAGCAGCTAGGCCCAGAGGTCCAGAACCTCAAGTTCCCAAGCCTAGGCAGCAGAGAGCTCCGAGGAGAGATGCTAGGCCTAGAGGCGCAGTGCCTCAAGTTGCTAGGCCTAGGCCTCGTAGAGAGCGTGCCCGACGGGGTCCTGACTTTGCAGGATACAGACCCCTTGGCGGAGGCTTTGTTGAGCGTTTTCCCCCACCGCATTTTGAGTATCGCGATGGATGCTCCTCCCTTAGCGGACCACGTTTTCCTCTACGTGGTAATCGCTCCTCTCGTAGACGTGCTAGGAATGGTTTTTCCGCTAACCGTTCTTTTGAGCAGCCGGCCCAACACTGGTATTCTTCCTACTTCACTAACCCCAGTGTTGGACCGTATGCTCACCCTATGTGTTTTTATTGATGTAGGTAAAACGGTTGGAGGACATTTGGTTGGTGGATTCCGGTTGCTCGAGGCACATGACCAGAAACGCCAAGTGGTTCTCTAGCCTTAGCCCTGTTGCCGGAAAGGAGTACATAACCTTCGGCGACAATAGCAAAGGTAAGGTATTGTCTCGCGGGTCTGTGCGGGTTAATGAGCACTTTGTGTTGCACGATGTTGCTCTTGTTTCTAACTTGCATTTTAACCTTCTTTCTGTTTCGCAACTCTTTGAAGACGACTATGAGATTCGTTTTAAACCGAATCTCAGTCGTATTTTGGATCCTCAGGGCAATCTTGTGTGTTTGATTTCGCCCTTTGGAAAAGTCTTTCGTGCAAATTTCTCAGAGTCTTTTGGCACTTCTCGTTGTCTTGTGGCTGGACCTTCCTCCTCTGATCTTTGGAAGTGGCATAGGAGACTTGGACATTTGAGCTTCGACTTGCTTGCAAGGCTTAGTTCACTTGCCCTAATCCGAGGATTGCCCAAGTTGCATATGGAGAAGGATCTTGTTTGTCACTCTTGTAGACACGGGAAGATGGTTGCCGCTCCCCACCATCCAGTGACTCAGGTCATGACCAAGTGCCCTGGAGAGCTTTTGTACATGGACCTTGTTGGTCCCGCTCAGGTGAGCTCGGTTGGGGGGAAGTGGTATGTGCTTGTGGTTGTTGATGACTTTTCGAGATATTCGTGGGTCTTCTTTTTAGCTGAGAAGACCGAGACTTTCTCCTTTGCTCACAATCTGATTTTGCGTCTTCAGAATGAGTTCCCTTTGAACTCGATGCGAGCAATTCGGAGTGATAATGGTTCTGAATTCAAGAATTCGGATTTTGAGAAGTTTTGTAACTCTTTGGGTTTAGAGCATCAGTTTTCTTCCCCCTACACACCGCCACAAAATGGTGTTGTAGAGAGGAAGAATCGGACCCTTGTTGAGATGGCCAGGACGATGCTCGATGAGCATAGGACTCCTAGGCGATATTGGGGCGAAGCTATGAGCACTGTATGCTACATTTCCAATCGCATTTTTCTCCGAGCTTTCTTGAAAAAGACTTCTTATGAGTTGCGTTTTGGAAAACTACCCAAGGTGAGTTATTTTTGAGTTTTTGGTTGCCATTGTTTTATACTCAAAAAGGGCAACTCGGACAAGTTTGAGTCTCATTCTTCTGACGGTGTGTTTTTGGGTTATGGCACTCACACTCGAGCTTATCGTGTACTTAACCTTGACACTAACCGAGTCATGGAGACATCCGATGTCACCTTCGACGAGACCATGGTTTGTCCTTCTTCTCGCTTTGAGCGTGCAAGTGATCATGAGGTTGGCGAGCCTCTTTTTGATGATGATGAAGAAGGTGCTGAAGGGATAGATGACCCAGCACCTCCTCCACCTGCAGTGCCGCAAAGAGCGGCTTCTACGACGACTCACAGCCCCGACACCTCTTCTTCCTGGGGGCCGTGGGATCCGCCACCCCGAGCAGTACCATTTGTACCCGGGGAGGCACCAGCTGCTGTTGAGGGGGAGGCTACTTCAGCTCGGGAGGCGCCACGACACATCCAGCGCCAGCACCCGCCTCAGCAGATGATCGGCAGCATCGACGAATGGGTTACTCGGTCCAGGTCACAGCACATCTCTCACTTCGCTCATTCTGCTTTTGTTGCTAATTTTGAGCCCCGAGGTGTTGGACACTCTTTGACGGATCCGGATTGGGTCAATGCCATGCATGAGGAGTTAGAAAATTTTGAGCGAAATCGGGTTTGGGTTCTAGTTCCACCTCCTCCTAACTGTAATCCTATTGGGACAAAATGGGTTTTCAAAAACAAGCAAGGAGAGGATGGCCACGTTGTTAGAAACAAGGCCAGACTTGTAGCGAAGGGTTATAGTCAGAAGGAGGGGATAGACTATGAGGAGACGTTTGCTCCTGTAGCTCGTTTGGAGGCAATTAGGATACTCTTGGCCTTTGCTACATCCAAAGGTTTCAAACTTTTTCAAATGGATGTCAAGAGTGCCTTCTTAAACGGCTATATAGAAGAAGAAGTTTATGTTGAGCAACCCCCCGGTTTTGAAAATCCTAAGTTTCCAAACCATGTTTTTAAACTTCACAAAGCCTTATATGGTTTGAAACAAGCCCCTAGAGCCTAGTATGATAGGTTGAAAACCTTTTTGCTTGCTAAGGGTTTTAAAATGGGATGTGTAGATAAAACGCTCTTTCTCCTCAAGCAAGGCAAAGACACTCTCTTGGTCCACATTTACGTGGATGATATCATTTTCGGTGGTTCTTCTCACGCTTTGGTTGCCAAGTTTGCAGATACTATGAGCAGGGAGTTTGAGATGAGCATGATGGGTGAGCTGACATTCTTTCTCGGGTTGCAAATTAAGCAATCCCGAGAGGGGACGTTTGTGCACCAGGGCAAGTACACCAAGGACTTGCTGAAGCGGTTCGATATGGGTGAGGCCAAGCCTCTTCCAACACCCATGTCGACAACGACTGCCCTGGATGCGGATGTGGATGGAGAAGCAGTGGACCAGAAGGAGTACCGCAGCATGATCGGGTCACTGCTCTACCTGACGGCGACATGCCCGGACATCCAGTTTGCGGTGTGTCTATGTGCGCGCTTTCAGGCGTCACCGCGCACCTCTCACCGTCAGGCGGTGAAGCGGATTTTCAGGTACCTTCGTTTCACGCCTGAGTTCGGGATTTGGTATTCTGCTTCCTCCACCCTCTCCCTTTGCGGTTATTCGGATGCCGATTTTGCTGGTTGCCGTATTGAGCGCAAGTCCACTTCTGGGACTTACCAGTTTATTGGTTCTTCTCTTGTTTCGTGGTCTTCTCGCAAGCAGTCTAGTGTTGCTCAGTCCACCACAGAGGCTGAATATGTTGCTGCGGCTAGCTGCTGTTCCCAGTTGCTTTGGATGATGGCCACTTTGCATGATTTTGGTCTGAGCTTTTCTCGCGTGCCTTTGCTTTGTGACAGCACGAGTGCCATTAGCGTTGCTAAGAACCCCGTGCTTCACTCGAAGACCAAACACATTGATGTGCGCTTTCATTTTCTGTGAGACCACCAGGAGAAGGGTGATATCGACCTTCGCCATGTCGATACTCATCATCAATTGGTTGATATTTTCACCAAGCCTTTAGACGAATCAACCTTTAATCGGTTGAGGGGTGAGCTTGGTGTGTGTTTCCCCTTTTAGATGGGGGAAACATTTTGGATCTTGTATAATAGACTGATTCTCTTTCTTTTGATCTTCTTCTCTTTTGCTTTTTAGCATACGCATTTATATTCTGAGCTTCATATTTATAATCCTAGAATGTAACTATGCTCTATTTAGTATGCTCCGATGCTTATATGGATGCTTGTAGCTTATGCTCTTCCTGATCACTAGTACATGTTATGAGCTGAGCTATTTTGGAATGGTGAATTTACTTAATGTATATATAATCTAAAAATGTTCACCATTGAGATATGCAACTAGCATGTGTAGGATGTGTTGAGTCCATTCATGCTTTTCATATATGCTAGGTTGCTATGTCTCCAGTTATGAGTCATTCACTTGCTTGGTCTGTTCATATCATTTTTAAAATTTGAATCATGTTTTAGTGAATTGAAAAGATCGAGATGGGATTGCTTGTCAACACCTCACGGTATCGAGACTGTTTCTCATTGCACTTTGACTTAAACTTGAGCCGTGTAGTGTATGACCGAAACCGTTGCTTTAAGCTTCCGATTGCATATGCATAGGCTTCGCACGGTTGAAAAGTTAGGCAAAGACAAGCTTTCAACCTCTCGCAATCACATGCTGAAATTAAACTTGTGTAATTTCACCGCTGCAACTCCGATATAAAAATGAAATCACAAGTATATGCTTCATTCCTATGCATGATGATTGAACTTTGCTAGGGGTAGTTCACCTTGTATACATGTTTAGCACTTGTTTGGATTCCTGTCTATACATGTGTAGTGCTATTTTGATGGTGACTATCTTTTTGGCTAAAGACTTCTCACATGCTCATATGTTCATATTTCGTATGTGTGATCAGTTTGAGCCTTCGCTATTTGAGTGCTTAGTTGAGTCATTGGAGTTATACTGTTTAGAGCATTCTTGCACTCTTTTGATTATATGTCTGAAGCTGCTAACTTGCATTTCTGACTTCATATGCATGTTGAAAGGAGGAGTTTCTTGCCTTGATGCCTTTTCTTGATTAGTGCATTTTCAACTAAGGGGGAGAAATTGCAAATCATATGTCTCCTGGATGTTCCACTAAAGGGGAGTTTTTGTCAAGGGGGAGAAATTCCAATCTTTGTGCTCTTCTCATGTTGGACCTAAGGGGGATTTTCCTAGTTGCTTGCACTTGTCGAGGGGGAGTTTGCTAGTTGTGTTGAGCCTTTGCCTCTGTCTTGAGGAACTAGCAAACATTTTCAGGGCATTTTGTCTTCGATTGGTTCTCTTTTAGTTAGGAGTCATTCCAATTGGTTCGGAGCATGCTTGGCCGAAAGGCATTAGGTTTCGAGTTTTCTTTGCTAGTTGTTTTGAGCCTCTGTGTCTCTATCTTGAGGGACTAGCATTTTGCTTCGATTTTCATTCGGCTTCAATTGGTTTGAGCTCTTTTCTCTCGAGTTTCCAATTGGTATCTGCTAGCGGTGTTGAGCCTGTTCTACCTCTTCTTGAGGGCTAGCTTTGCTTGGTTGTGTCGAGCCGTTGCCCATGTCTTTGGGGACCAAGTTCTTTCGCTCTTTCCACTTGACCTTCTTCGGCTTTGCTATGCTTTTGGGTCATTTGGGTGAGTTTTCTCCTTCTCCTTCCTCCTTCTTCCTTATTCTTCTGTTCATTATGATTTGTGTGAGTAGTTGACAATGCACTCATCAAGGGGGAGATTGCGGATACATGGGTGTATGCCGGGTCTCTGAGTGATGAGTGATTGTCAACTGGGATGATGCGCATGTTCTTTGGCTTGTGTTGTGCAGGTGTCGAGCACGGATACAGTGATCGACGGCGAGGTGAAGGTCAAGTTGAGACGTGCCGTGCCAATGGACCGGGTGCGGTGAAGGATGGGCATGCCGTGCGGCGGACGTGCCATGCAGAGGTACCGAGTGGTGAAGGGCGGACGTGAGGCTTGGACTGAGGGACCAGAGGCCCGAGGATCAGCTGTGGTGGCTGGCAGCCTGTGACGACGACAAGTGAAGAAGTGCGGTCATGTGTTGCCTGAGTCGTGGACTCAGGGACACGTGTCGGTGGACGGGGTGCACGGGAGGTGCATCCCATCTACGACGTCGGTTTGGTGGTAGAGCCAGAGAAAAACCATCGGATGGACGATTTCCAGGTTTGGGCCTCAAAACTTGGGCGTGGACGGTTTCCGAGTTTGGCCACAAAACTCGGGCTGAGGGTTTCTGAGTTTGGCCACAAAACTCGGGCTGAGGACGGTTTCCAGGTTTGGGCCTCAAAACCTGGGCGCTGAGGGTTTGCTGAGTTTGGCCTCAAAACTCAGAAGCTGGTGGGCTGGTTTCCCGGTTTGGGCCTCAAAACCGGGGGTTGGCTGGAAAAGGCTGGTTTCCCAGTTTGGGCCACAAAACCGGGGGTGCAGAGCGAGGGCGGCACGTGGCGGCGATCTGGAGGTTGAGTCGAGGCAACGCTTCGAATCGAGCGGGCGTGGCCGTCGGATACACCTACCACCGAGTTGGTCCAGAATAACCCTAGGGTTTAGCTGGTTCGCTCTGTAATTAGAATAGAGAGGGGTAGAGTAGGAAATAGACTTAGGCTAGTAGTAGGATAAGTAGTCGTGAGACACCCTCCTCCCATCCATCTCAGTCATTTGCTCTTTCGCACTTAGGGTTTCCTGCTCTCCCATCCCCTGCTGTAGCTAGCTGAGATCCGCAGAGAGACTCACCTCTGTGTACTATTGATTTCGAGGAAGTGAGGCCGTAACCTCACGGTTGTAGCGTGTGGTAGCCACACGGTTGCAATTCGTGGTTGTGATTCGCGTTTTGTTCGTGTTCTTCGCGGAATCCTTTTTCTCCACTATTTTCCCATCGCTTGATCTCTTTGCTCGGTTCGTCTTTTGCAAATCCATTTGAACCAAGTTGTTCTAGATCGTGAGGCACTTCTTTCCACCGAAGGAATTCCCCTCCAACCTCACGGTCTAGGAGATCGATCGATTTTCGTTTCGGGTCAAGTTTTCTCCCTTCCCCCGAAATTCTTCGATTCATCGATTTGGAGATAGGTTCGAGCCATGATCTCTTAGAGATAGCTCACTATACTCTTTGTGACTCATCTCTCCAATTTTGAACCCTAGAGGTTTCGTTTTGGGAGAGTTTGATTCAAATCGGTAGACGAACAGTACTGCTGCGGGGTGACCGGACGCTGGCTCGAGATGACCGGGCGCTGGGGATGTGCGTCCGGTGGTTGAACACTCGCTGTGCCCCTTTTTGGTCTTGACCGGACGCTCCATTCCCGGTGTGACCGGACTCGACTGTGCTACTGTTCATCTGCGTTTTCTGTCTTGACCGGACGCTGCGTGTTGTGACCGGACGCTCTGTCTCCGTGAGTCCGGTCCAACTCAGAAAGCTCCGAAATCGGCTTTTGTCTGACCGGACGCGTCCGGTGCTCTGCGACCGGATGCAGGCCAGAGTCCTGTCACGAACAGTAAGGCCCGAAACCGATTTTCTGACGACCGGACGCGTCCGGTGCTCTCTGACCGGACGCAGTCCAGAGTCCGGTCGAGACTGTGCTGCGTTGTTTTGTTCGCGGTTGGCTCGTTCTTGGTCGGATTCGATTTCCATCTTTTGCGTTGGCTTTCTAGAGTTGTGTAGTGTCCCGCTGTGCTTCTTGGAAGCATCCACCCTACACCTAGGGTCGTGGACACTAGCAAGCTCTAAGGTTTGCTTTGGGGGTTGATTCTTGGGAAAGTGGCTACTAGTTTCCGAAAGGAAAATTTGAAGCTCCCATTCACCCCCCTCTGGTCGCTTTGTGGTTGCTTCTCGGTCCTTCACTCCGTGGTAGACTGGGCGACACTAGACTGCTTGCGAGAAGACCACGATACAAGAGAAGAACCAATAAACTGGCAAGTCCCAGAAGTGGACTTGCGCTCAATGCGGCAACCAGCAAAATCGGCATCGGAATGACAACAAAGGGAGAGGGTGGAGGAAGCTGAATACCAAATCTCAAACTCAGGTGTGAAGCATAAGTACCTCATAATGCGCTTCACTGCTTGACGATGAGAGGTGCGCGGTGAAGACTGAAATCGCGCGCAGAGACACACCGCGAACTGGATGTCCGGGCGTGTCGCCGTCAGGTACAGTAGCGACCCGATCATACTCCGGTACTCCTTCTGGTCCACTGCTTCTCCCTCCTTATCCGCATCTAGGGCCGTCGTGGTCCACATGGGTGTTGGAAGAGGCTTGGCCTCACCCATATCGAATTTCTTCAATATATCCTTGGTATACTTACCCTGGTGCACAAATGTTCCCTCTCGAGATTGCTTGATTTGCAATCCAAGGAAAAACGTCAACTCGCCCATCATGCTCATCTCAAATTCCATGCCCATAGTATCTGCAAACTTGGCAAGCAAAGCGTGAGAAGAACCACCGAAAATGATATCATCCACGTAAATCTGGACCAAGAGAGTATCATTGCCTTGCTTGAGGAGAAAGAGCGTTTTATCCACACATCCCATTTTAAAACCCTTAGCAAGAAAAAAGGTTTTCAACGTATCATACTAGGCTCTAGGGGCTTGTTTCAAACCATACAAAGCTTTGTGAAGTTTAAAAACGTGGTTTGGAAACTTGGGATTTTTGAAACCGAGGGGTTGTCTCACATATACTTCCTCTTCTATGTGGCCGTTTAAGAAGGCACCCTTGACATCAATTTGAAAAAGTTTGAAACCTTTGGATGCAGCAAAAGCCAAGAGTATCCTAATTGCCTCCAAACGTGCTACAGGAGCAAACGTCTCCTCATAGTCCATCCCCTCCTTCTGACTATACCCCTGGGCTACAAGTCTGGCCTTGTTTCTCACTACATGGCCATCCTCTCCTTGTTTGTTTTTGAAAACGCATTTTGTCCCAATCGGGTGACACTCAGAGGGAGGAGAAACTAGAACCCAAACCCGATTTCTTTAAAAATTTTCTAACTCCTCTTGCATGGCATTGACCCAATCTGGATCCGTCAAAGCGTGTCCAACATCTCGGGGTTCAAAATCAGCAACAAATGCAGAATGAGCAAAGTGAGAGATTTGTTGTGACCTTGACCGAGTGACGCGTTCGCCGATGCTGCCGATCATCTGCTGAGGCGGGTGTTGGCGCTGAATGTGTCGTGGCGCCTCCCTTGCCGAAGTGGCCTCCCCCTCAACAGCAGCTGGTGCCTCCTCGGGTACAAAAGGTAGCGCTCGAGGTGGCGGATCCCACGGCCCGCAAGTCGAAGAAGAGGGATCGGGGTCGTGAGTCGTAGTAGAAGCCGCTCTTTGCGGCATAGCAGGTGGAGGAGGTGCTGGGTCATCCATCCCTTCAGCACCCTCTTCTTCATCATCGAAAAGAGGCTCGCCAACCTCATGATCACCTGCACGCTCAAAACGAGAAGAAGGACAAATCATTGTCTCGTCGAAGGTGACATCGGATGTCTCCATGACTCGGTTAGTATCAAGGTTAAGTACACGACAAGTTCGAGTGTGAGTGCCATAACCCAAAAATACACCGTCAGAAGAACGAGACTCAAACTTGTCCAAGTTGCCCTTTTTGAGTATAAAACAATGGCAACCGAAAACTCTAAAATAACTCACTTTGGGTAGTTTTCCATAATGCAACTCATAAGAAGTCTTTTTCAAGAAAGCTCGGAGAAAAATGCGATTGGAAATGTAGCATGCAGTGCTCATAGCTTCGGCCCAATATCACCTAGGAGTCCTATGCTCATCGAGCATCGTCCTGGCCATCTCTACAAGGGTCCGATTCTTCCTTTCTACAACACCATTCTGAGGCGGTGTGTAGGGGGAAGAAAACTGATGCTCTAAACCCAAGGAGTTACAAAACTTCTCAAAATCTGAGTTTTTGAACTCGGAACCATTATCACTTCTAATAGCTCGCATTGAGTTCAAAGCGAACTCATTCTGAAGACGCAAAATCAGATTGCGAGCAAAAGAGAAAGTCTCAGTTTTCTCAGCTAAAAAGAAAACCCACGAATATCTCGAAAAGTCATCAACAACAACAAGCACATACCACTTCCCCCCAACTGAGCTCACCCGAGCCGGACCAACAAGGTCCATGTGCAAAAGCTCTCCAGGGCGCTTAGTCATGACCTGAGTCACTGGATGGTGGGGAGGGGCAACCATCTTCCCATGTCTACAGGAATGGCAAACAAGATCCTTCTCCATGGATAACTTGGGCAATCCTCGGATTAGGCCAAGTGAACTAAGTCTTGCGAGCAAGTCGAAGCTCAATTGTCCTAGTCTCCTATGCCACTTCTAAAGATCAGAGGAGGAAGGTCCAGCCAAAAGACAACGAGAAACTCCAAACGACTCCGAGAAATCCACACGAAAGACTTTCCCAAAGGGCGAAATCCCACAAACAAGATTGCCCTGAGGATCCAAAATACGACTGAGATTCGGCTTAAAACGAATCTCATAGTCATCATCAAAGAGTTGCGAAACAGAAAGAAGGTTAAAATGCAAGTTAGAGACAAGAGAAACATCGCGCAACACAAAGTGCTCATTAACTCACACCAACCCACGAGACAACACTCTACCTTTGCTATTGTCGCCGAAGGTGATAAACTCCTTTTTGGCGACCGGACTAAGACTGGAGAACCACTTGGCATTTCCGGTCATGTGCCTCGAGCAACCGGAATCCACAAACCAAACGTTCTCCAATCGTTTTACCTATATCAATAAAAAGACATAGGGTGAGCATACGGTCCAACACTGGGGTTAGTGAAGTAAGGGGAATACCAGTGTTGGGCCGGCTGCTCAAAAGAACGGTTAGCAGAAAAACCATTCCTAGCACGCCTACGGGAAGAGCGATCACCACGTTGAGGAAAACGTGGTCCGCTAAGGGAAGAGCGTCCATCGCGATACTCAAAACGCGGTGGGGGAAAACGCTCTACAACAAAGCCACCGCCACGGGGTCCATAGCCTACAACTGCAGGCTCCCGCCGGGCACGTCCTCTCCGCTGCCTAGGCCTAGGAACTTGATGTTCTGGACCTCTAGGCCTAACAGCACGTCTCTGAACATTCGGCACATGTACATCATGGAAAGGATGGTACATGTCCGTGTTGTTCAGCTCCTTTGCACGGCGCGCCTCTCTCTTGCGCCGAAAGCAGAACTCACTCAAGTGTCCATCTCTCCCACAGTGCTCACAATGGTACCTCACCGCTCTCAAAGGGGGTTGTTGGTACTCACGGTAGTGGGTGTGGTTCACTTTGCCCTTCTGTGGCATAAGCTCCTCCTAGATGGGTGGCTTGGTGTCCAGCTTGTTCTTGAGGTGGTTTGGTTTGGGAGCCCATGACTGTTTCTTGGGTGGAGCTCTCGGAGGTTCAACAAAGACCCCATCCTTGGTGTTAGGCTTGAGAGGCTCTTTGGGTGGAATCTTAGTAAGCTTGGGAGTAGTGGTGGAGTTTGGCTTCTCACATGGGTTAAGACCACTCGACTCTGCAATCTTCCCAAAAGATGAAACATCAACACCCGGAGCAAAACCTACACCTGGACCTCCACCAGCTCGCTTAAATTGGGAGATCATCATCCCGAGCTGTGGCTCACCGCTAGACACCCATGACAAGATGGTCCGAAGGTATGTGTTTTCCTCCTCGGTTTGCATCTTGTCATGCTTCACATTAGCGATCTCCATCTCCAAACCCTCACAAAGAACACACCTAGCCACACATGTGCTACCTAAGTTGGCCTCTTCAAGAGACACAATCTTGGCATTCTTCTCTGCCAACTCAGATTGCAAGCCTACACAGGACTTGCACGCACCCAACAGCAAAGATCTCGCCTTCAGCTCATCCACCTCTCCTACCAACACAGCATACTTGCTTCTCAAGGTGAGAAGGTCAGTCATGTGTGTGGAGCACATCTCACACTCCTCCTCATCGGTAACAACTACGATGGACTTGACAGATTCAAGTTCCTTCACCGTATCCTCCCACTTCTGCCTAAACTCCTTGCGCTCTCTAGCAACATGCCTAAGCAACTTATCCTGACTAAGGAGCGCGGCAGTAAGCTTCTCGACCTCAGCAGAAAGCTCGTCGGGGGTCTGAGATACCTGGGAAGTGTCATCGTCGTCGTCGTTCTGAGGGGTGTCCTCCAGCTCGCCGTCGACCTCCTTGCCGAGGGCCATGGTGCATAAGCCGTCGTCGTCGGTGAAGAAGCAGAGACCGTTCAGCTTGTCCTCGATCCTCTTCTTCTTCTCGGACTCATCGTCGCTTGAGGCAGTGGAGTCATCATCCCAGTCGTCGACGTCGCTGAGTGCGGCGAAGAACGCACGCTGCTCAGCCTGGGCCTTCTCCAAGTACTTCGTCTTGATGTACTCCTTGTCGAAGCCGCCCTTCCGCTTGTGCTTCGTGGGGACGTACTTCTCCTTGCGCTTGCCGGAGTCGTACTTGTGCCCATGATCCGCCTTTCTGAAGGTCTGCTTGTTCTTCTTCGGGCAATTGGCGATGAAGTGGTTGGGGTCGCCGCACTCGAAACATCCCGAGCGTCCTCCTCCGCAGCGACGGTTCATGCGGTTGTTGTGAAACCGCGAGAACCGGTTGGCGAGCAATGCCACCTCGTCATCCCCCATGAACTCTAGCTGCTCCTCTATGACAGAAAGAAGAGAAGAGAGTGCAAAACCTCCAGAGGGGTTAGCAGAAGAACCAGAAACCAAAGCCATCGACGGGCCAGAAGGATTTTCAGAAGAAGCCCTCGCCACGGCGTCAATCTCACTGGACTTGAGCTTACTAAAGAGCTCATCGCAAGTGAGGGTCTCATAGTTCGGTGATTCGATGATCGCCTAAACTTTGGAGTCCCACACCGACCGATCAAGAGTATGCAAAAGCTTCAAAGCTCTCTCATGATCGTCGAAAGGCAACAACTCCTTGTTAGCCCTCATCCTGTTGATAATCACCTGAAAGCGAGCGAATAAACTTTCTATGCTCTCGCCAGGCATATGTCGAAAGTTCTCATACTCTCGCTTGAACGACTCGTAGAGACGGGTTTTGACTTGAGAGGTTCCCTCATGGAAACGCATGAGGGTAGCCCAAATCTCCCGAGCCGTAGTGAGGTGAGAAACACGATCAAACTCAGACATGCTCAAGCAAGAGAAAAGAGCGTTACGGGCTCGGCTATTGGCATCGTGCTCATCGATCTGACGCTGAGTGACACGAGCAGCCAAGACCACGTAATCGGCAGAGTTGCAAATATCCCAAATGGAAGCACCAATACTCTGCAGATAGGCCGACATGCGTATCTTCCAATACGCATAGTTCGTCCCATCGAAAAACGGCGGTTTGCCCACGCCGCAATCCATGTCGCCTTCTATGGATCTGGAACTGGCTAAGGTGGAAGATCCTTAACCCGTTCTGATACCAATTGAAGGACCGAGAAAGCAATACCAAGGCGACCAGAGGGGGGTGAATGGGAGCTCAAAAATTCCTCTCGAAACTTTGGCCTATTGTCCCCAAAATCAACCCCAAGAGCTTCGATCGAAACCGTGATGCCCACGACCCTTGGAAGAGGGTGGATGATCCCTAGGATCACAGCGAGGCACCACAAAGCGATAGCGAACCAAACGCCAAAAGCACCGGCACAAGTTCGACCCTCAAAAACCAAGTCCCAAACGTAGATAGACGGCTACGTCGAGAAATCCCCAAATACCTATGCTAACAAGTAGCAAAGATACCTAGAGAAGTTCCTTGATCAACTCTAGGGCCAAACGGGAAGTCCGGAAACCAAGCGGAGAAGCCCGGAGAGCAAAAGCACAAAACTGCAGGCTTCAGCCAAATCTCAGACTGTCCGGCCCTGGGGTCCCGGACTGTTCGCCCCTACTACGGACTGTCCGCGAGGGGTTGGCGGACTGTCCGCCGGCCAAACACCAGAAATAGCAAGGCTGCTGAACAGTCCCTGGGCAACTCCCGGACTATCCTCGAGTCCCAACGGCGGACTGTCCGCGGTTCAAAAAACACTTGCCCAACAGCGCGGAGTCAGGCCACTGGTCTGACCGACCCCGACGCGCGGACTGTCCGCGGTAGCAGTGGCGGACTGTCCGCGGATGATCAGAGAGGGCGATTTCGGTCGCCTCTCACACGAATCCTCACAAATCCGAATCAAAACTCAATCCCATGTTCCCAAACTTGGAGAAGAAGATCACGAGATAGTTAGGAGACTATCCCCAAGAAATCATCCGCTCAAATCAACTAAAACACCGGGAAATCGAAAGGGGAGGAGTATGAATGAAAAAGCGCCACGAAAATGAAATCAACCTGATCTACTTGTTCATGAGGAGTTAGATGAATTCCTTCAGTGGAAATGATCTCCTCACTATAAAAAACAAGTTGATTCAAACGGATTACGCAAAGATGCAACAGAGAGGGAGATCGAGTGACGGGAAAATCGCGGAGAAACGAAGAACGTGAAGAACACGAACAAAATGCGAATCAAGTCATCGATCTGCAACCGTGTGGCTACCACACGCTACAACAGTGAGATTACGGTCTCACTTCCTCAAAATCTCCAGTACACAGAGGTATGATTCTCTGCGGATCTCAGTAGCTACAGCAGGGGATTGGGAGAGCAGAAAACCCTAGAAGCAAAGAGCAAATGACTGAGATAGATGGGGAGGTGAATTCCCACTCTACCCCTAACTAATTACAGAGCGAACCAGCTAAAACCTAGGGTTATTCTGGACCAACTCGCGGTAGGTGGTGATCCGACGGCCACGCTCGCACAACTGGTAGCGTTGCCTCGATGCAACCTCACCGATTGCCGCCACGTGTCGCCACCGCTCTGCTTGTCCTTTTCCCGGACGTCGCACCCCCGGTTTTGTGGCCCCAACCGGGAAACCAGCCTTCACAGCCAACCCCCGGTTTTGAGGCCCAAACCGGGAAACCAGCCGACCATCGCCTGAGGTTTGTGGCCCAAACTCAGCAAACCCGCAGCACCGAGGTTTTGAGGCCCAAACTTGGAAACCGTCCTCAGCCCGAGTTTTGTGGCCCAAACTCGGAAACCATCAGTGCCCAGGTTTTGATGCCCAAACCTGGAAACCGTCCACTCGGTGGTTTTTCTGTGGCTCAACCACCAAACCGAGCCGTAGAATGGATGCACCGACTGTGCACCCCGTCCACCCGCAAGTCTCCGCTCGTCGCTGTCCCAGGCTGTCAGCCACCATAGCTGATCCTCAGGCCACCGGTCCCTCAGTCCAAGCCTCACGTCCGCCCTTCGCCACTCTCGGTCAATCGGCACGACACGTCTTTACTTGACCTTCACCTTGCCTTCGATCACTGTATCCGTGCTCGACACCTGCACAACACAAGCCAAAGAACATGCGCATCATCCCAGTTGACAATCACTCATCACTAAGAGACTCGGCATACACCCATGTATCCGCACGGGTAAGTCTAGCTGAGTACATTCCCGTACTCAGGGTTTATCCCGTTGTTGCAGATGGCCAGGTCTACTACGGCTATTATAAGCACTGTCTCTACCCGTGGAGGGTGATGAGGAGTAGGCCCAGGGCAGGGTCATCTAGAAGCTTCTCTTTTGCTTTTGCCGGGCTAAGACTTGTGGTGGAACCGTCCTGATTATAAGAGCTCAAGTACCGTCTTAGTCAAATCCGTCTGACTTTGACTCATACTTGAACCCATATAACCCCGGTAGTCCGGAAATCTCGAAGGATTTCTATCACCGTACAACATACAGGATCGCATTGTTCAAGAATTACATTCGCAAAGATACATCACAGAGGAATGAAGCCGAATTTAAAACATCAGAGTACGAATTTAAGACGGAGTTATTACAATACCGAATTTAAAAGTGCGGAAGTTGAAATAAGTTTGAAACACGACCACCACACATGTGGTCCAAATAAAACATTGTTTGATAAATCCAACTCACACAACTCACTCTTCCCTTTTTAGATAATGTGCCACTAGAAGTCTCAGACCAGCAAAAGAAAAAGGGAAGCTTCTGAACGACCCTGCCCTGGGCCTACTCCTCATCACCTTCCACCGGGTAGAGGCAGTGCTTACAATAGCCAAAGTAGACTTGGCCATCTGCAACAAACGAGATAAACCCTGAGTACGGGAATGTACTCAGCTAGACTTACTCGTCCAACTGAAAAATAAAGACACCAAGGGTATGCAAGGCCTTTTTGGGTGGAGCTGGGATCTTTAGTTGCGAAAAGCTCAAATTAAGATAAGTGGGGAATTAATGATATTAATGAGCTGTCATTTTTTAGACCTATTCCTTGTTCTAGGTTTGCACCTGAACTACTGCACACACTTGAGTCTAACAGACAATAATATAACCATATCCAGTTGACTTATCCATATTTTAGTTGAACCTTTTACACATCACATGGAGTTGTATCGTGGTGAAGCTCGTCATAGTTTCCCACTAACCGGGGGAGACGGCGACTCGAATCGAATTCCAAACCAGCTGGTGAAAGACCTTTAATACCAGCCCACACTTTTCCCGTCGGGTCCATGCATTGGGCAACCGCTCGATGCTTGTTTGTGGTGGAAATCGTCGCGGTTCAAGCACGGACCGCCCAATTGGAACCTGGCGATGGCCTCACGCGGCAGATCGCATTTCCATACTAGAGGGCGCGACACGGGTCGAAACCGGCCCGAACAGCTTCTAACCGGCTTTGGGGTCGATGATTCCGGCACTGACATATCCCTAAGTAAAAGGGTGCGTTCAAAAATGAACGAGGGCCAACATCGATACAAACCTACACGATCCAACGGACGGACTGCCCCCAAGTTCCAACTTGGTGCCTTGCCTTCCAGTTGACCGTATTTCATTACTACTCAGGTTCTTTTCCACGATAGCAATTATAGCCAACCGTGATCCGGTAACTACCCATCAGGGTATTACGGGAACATTCTTAACTACTACTTTTATTAAGCAAGCTAAGCAATTCTACATTGTAAATAAATAACAGGATAACAAGGTAGATATTAATCAATAACCAAGGAATGATAATGTAGCAAGTAGGATTCATTCCAACTCCTAAACCTAATGCATCACAATATAAAAGGACTTAAGTAATTTTAATTGCAAAAGATAGGAGGCTTAATATGCTCCGGGGCTTGCCTTGAGAGAAGACTGAGGCCTCGTGGGAGGGGCACTCAGGCAGGTTAGTGTCGGCCGTGGGGTCGGCTTCCTCGGCTTGATGCAGTTCCGGGATCTCCTGCTCGGTGTTTGCCTCCTGCTCTTGGTCTTGCTCCTGAACTGTCGATCCTATTGTAATGCGGTTGAAAATGATAAATAAACAATGCGTGGTGTGAGATGGGGTGGTAAGAAAAGAACATTTCTTGCAAACCAACAAAACCAACTTGTTGAACCACATTTGACATTGAGGTAAATACTTATTTATTTCATAAAACAAAATCCATTAATTTACCTATTCCTTTTTTAGAAATTCAAAAGAAATTCAGGTTTGAACTGCAAGTGCATTTTTCTGAACTCAGAAAAATCCATAAAAATTCCAGAAGGCAATTAACACCTGCTGGACTTCATTGAACAATTTCTAGCCAGAAATAAAATTCAGAACTGCAGATATAAAAATAACAAATAAACTGCTCAAAAGGTGCTTTGAACTAACTTTTTACACAAAAAGTGTTCAACAGCAAATTTCATAATTTTCCTGGTTTGTTCTACCCCTAAAAATTCTACTGTAGAAAACTTGAGGTCAGAGCATAAACATACAAGCCTACACAAAATAAACAAATCTATTCCAAATTAAACCCATTGAACTACATCCCTACAGGAAAAGGGTGCTAAACTCAATTTCATATTTTTCCCATATTCTACTCCACATTTCATAGTTATCAAGGAAGTTCCATGAACAGAAACATTATATTATTTCTTACACGAATTTTCAAAGAAACACATAGAAAAGTACATTTGTAAAGCAACTTCAGATTTTGCCATACAACAGCCCATGCTTACATTTTTCTTAGCCTGAACATGACATTCAAAGACTACACAATTTTTCCCACATTTTATTTTGACATATAAAACACCTTAACATTTATTCTAAGAAATCAGCCAAAAAGGACTTTTAATCATAACAGAAACTTTTTCTACATAAACAGTGCATCATATATTTTTCACAGATGCAAAACATGATAATAAACTTACACAAAATTTTTCAAGAATTATCTCAACCAGAAAACATATATAACCATTTATCTCAACAAAAGCATATAAACTGAAATAAATAGAAACAGTAAAATAAACTTTTACCAAAAATACTTTCATATTTTTCCATGATAGATCTACTCATAAACAAGCTAACAAAACTGAAAGTACTTCATTTGGACTTTTAAAACGTGCTACACAAAAATAACAAGCATTTCTGGAAAATAAAAGTAAAAGGAAAAACATTGAATCTTCCCGGCTCAAACTGCGTGAACTCGGTCCATGGACCGCGTGTGACTGACGCGCGGGGTCCGCTGGTCAACGGAACCCACCCGTCAGAGAGGGCGAAGCAGGGGAAGGTGTTGACCGGCGAAAGCTCGTCGACGGTGAGGTCGTCGGTGGTGAGGCTAGGCTCAATAGACTCGTCTCGACGAGGCGCATCCAGCGGTGGGGTCGATTTGGCTAGAGGGTGACCGAAGCGTGCCGACGGCGAGCGGTGGCGGATGGCGGCGGCGGCGACACACGGCTACGCCGTTTCCGGCGGTCGCCGGTGAAATTGGGGAAGGCGAAAGCTCACACGAACCCTAGGGAGGCTATCGGCGGGCTCGGTTTGGCTCGGGAAGCTCCGAGGAAGCTTGGCCACGCGAGCGGCCATGGCGGACGGTGGCCGGGCTCGGCTAGGCCGTGTCCGGCGGTCGCCGGCCAAATTGGCGCGTGCGCAGTGCTTTGTGAACCCTAGGGAGCTACGTGAGTGGGTTGGTTTGGCTCGGATGGCTCCAGGGGAGCTTGGCCTCGTGCATGGCCGCGGCGGCGGCCATGGCGCTCGGCCGGGGAAAAAGAGGTGGGAGAGAGCGGTAGCGTTGAAGCTAGTCGGCGTTCTCACCTTGCCTTGGCTCGGTGAAGCTCGAGGACGAAGGAGAGGAGCGGAGGAGCTTCGGTCGGGGAAGAACAGCCGCGAGCTCCGGACGGCGCTGATGGCGTCCGCGGCGGGGCTCCTCGGACTCCGACGTCAGCGAGGCTCAGCGGGTGGTGCGGAGGTGCGCACCGTGTGTCCGAGGTGAAGGCGTGATGGCTTGCGCGAAGAATCGGACGGCGAGGCTTCGGCGTGGCCGGAACGGTGAAGGGAAAGGTGGTGGCGAGTGCGGGCGCTGGCTCTGGCGTTCGGTGGAACGGAGAGAGGCGAGCGTGAACTGAGTGAGTGAGTGAGCGAATGAAGGAGGGTGCTCGGGTTTTGTTTGGCAGGGCGAGAGAGCGGCCGAGGCTTCGGCCGTGGCCTTGGCCGGCCGGTGGTGGTGGCGGGGCCCGGCGTGGCGTGCGGCGGGCGACGGCGCGGCGAGCGAGGGTGGCGCGGCAGGCGAGGCGAGCGCGGAGTGGGCGAAGCCGATCGCTTGCGTGATCGCGCAGAGGGGAATCGGGCGAGGAGTGGCCGACGAAGATCCTCGGCAGGACGCGGCGACCACGTGGCGAGCGGAGCCGGCGTACGGCGCGGCCGTCAGGCCTGACCGGCGCGTCGCGCGGCGCGCGCGGCGCGTAGGAGCGGGCGCGGGCAGAGCTGGGCAGCGCGGCGCTGGTGGGCCGAAAGGCCGACTGGGCCGAAAAGGTGGGCGCGGGAAAATTCTTTTCCTTTTTCTTTTTCCAGAGATTTTTCCAAAGCTTGACCACTCAAAAACGGTTTCAAAAACTCCAAACTTGGTTTTGACCCAAAAATAAAAGTTGCTCAAAATAATTTTCTCTACAACTTTCATATAGGGCACTTTTTCTGAAAACCATTTTTACAACCTCCACATAAATAAAGCCAATTTTTGAAACATAAAGCATTTTGCTTGCCTCATTTTTATTTGATAAACTATTTTGAACTAGATCAAAATGCCAACATGAAAAGCACTCTACTCAATATTCTTTATTTTATAAACTCATTTGCCAAGATAGAAATCCACTTAAACTATCAAGTCCAATAGAAATCCAAAATCCAAATAAACAAAAGGCAAAAAGCACTCATATGCACATGAAATGATGCAATGCATTGCTTATGCTCTTTTAGTAGCTAAGTGTAGTTCCTAATGCAGTGCTTGACACTAGGGTGTCACAAGACTAATGGTGGCACATTATTTGAAAAAGGAGGAGTGAGTTATCAAAACAATATTTAATCTGGACCACGTGTGTGGTGGTCGCATGTCAGACTTGTTTAAAGCTTCCGCGTTCAAAACTCAGTGTTGTAATAACTTTAAGATTTCGCACTCTGATGTTAATTTTGATTTCGTTTATCAACTGTTGTATCCTCGCGAATGTAGTACTTGAACGATGCGATCCTGTTTGTTGTAAGTTGTTTGAAATCCTTCGAGTTTTTCGGACTAGCGGAGTTATATAAGTTCAAGTGTGAGTCAAGGTCAACTGTTTTGGCTAAAGACGGTACTTGAGCTCTTATAATTTGGACGGTTCCTACACAATGTTAAGGGATTGGGCAAAGTGGCAATATCAAATGATCATACCATCTCCAATGTGCTTCTTGTTGCATCATTGAGCTTCAACTTGCTATCCGTTGGGCAACTATGTGATCTTGGCTTTCAATGTTTGTTCACCGACAAAGAAGTGGTTGTATCCAAGAAAGATGATACACAAGTGATCTTCCAAGGCTTTAGATACAACAATCTCTATCTAGTGGATTTCTCCTCCGAAGATGACAACTTGAAGACATGTTTGTTCACTAAGCAATCACTTGGTTGGCTATGGCATAGAAGATTGGCACATGTGGGAATGAACACTCTCAACAAGCTATTGAAGAAGGAGTTGGTTAGAGGCTTGAAGGATGTCAAATTTGAGAAGGACAAAATGTGTAGTGCATGTCAAGTGGCAAGCAAGTTGCAAATACCCATCCAACCAAAGCCTTTGTATCAACATCAAGAGAGTTAGAGCTACTTCACATGGATTTATTTGGGCCAACAACATATGCTAGCTTGGGTGGAAATCTCTATTGCCTAGTGATTGTTGATGACTATTCGAGATACACTTGGGTATTCTTTCTTCATGACAAATCCGAAGCAGCCCCTTCATTCAAGAAGTTTGCCAAGAGAGCCCAAAATGAATTTGAGGTGAAGATCAAAAAGATTAGAAGTGACAACGGAAAGGAGTTTGACAACACCCACATTGAGAAATATTGTGATGAAGTTGGGATCAAGCATGAAGTCTCCGCAACCTACACACCGCAACAAAATGGGGTAGTTGAGAGAAAAAACCGGACTCTAATCACCCTAGCAAGGACAATGTTAGATGAGTACTCTACACTGGAAAGATTTTGGGCGGAAGCAATCAACACCGCATGCTATGCATCAAACCGGTTGTTCCCCCATCGTCTCCCTGGCAACACCCCCTATGAGCTACTCAACAACAAGAAGCCAGATGTATCATTCTTTAGAGTGTTTGGGTGCAAATGCTACATCTACAAGAAGCGCCAACACCTAGGGAAGTTCCAACACCGATGTGATATTGGTTTTCTTGTTGGTTACTCATTGAAGTCCAAAGCATATCGAGTATTCAACCGTGCCACCGGGATGGTAGAAGAAACATATGATGTGGAATTCGATGAATCTAACGGCTCTCAAGGAGAGCATGAGAATTTTGATGATGTAGGTGATGAACCATTGAGGGAAGCAATGAAGAACATGCCGGTTGGAGCCATCAAGCCTAAAGATGATGATGATGATGTGCAAGTCATTGACAAGCCATCCTCATCCAATGTACCACATGAAGATGACAAAGATGGGAAGGATCCAAATGAAGACACTCATGTCTCCCATGATCAAATGGTGGTACAAGCTCAAGATGTTGATGCTCCACAAGTGACCCCTCAAGTGGTTGATCGAAGGACTACTCCTCTACTACAAGCCCATCCTCAAGATCTCATCATAGGGAGTCCGACAAGGGGTGTAATGACTCGATC
Organism: Coix lacryma-jobi var. lacryma-jobi; assembly: GCA_009763385.1. Taxonomy (NCBI): domain Eukaryota; kingdom Viridiplantae; phylum Streptophyta; class Magnoliopsida; order Poales; family Poaceae; genus Coix; species Coix lacryma-jobi. The sequence goes on from CM019830.1 coordinate 82,503,787, forward strand.
TCAAAAACTTGCTTTATTTATGGATCATCACTCCTTTGTTTCTCTTGTTGAGCCTACTATTGTAGATGAAGTTCTAAGTGATCCGGATTGGGTGAATGCCATGCATGAAGAGTTGAACAACTTCACCCGCAACCAAGTTTGGACACTTGAAGAGCGACCTAAAGGCGCAAGAGTCATTGGAACAAAATGGGTGTTTAGAAACAAGCAAGATGATCAAGGCAATGTTGTTAGAAACAAGGCCAGGCTAGTGGCAAAGGGGTTCTCTCAAGTTGAAGGTTTGAATTTTGGAGAGACCTTTGCACCGGTTGCAAGACTCGAAGCCATTCGTATCCTCCTTGCATATGCATCACATCATGACATTAAATTATATCAAATGGATGTGAAAAGTGCATTTTTAAATGGCTTCATAAATGAACTAGTCTATGTTGATCGACCTCCCGGGTTTGAGGACCCTAGATATCCTAATCATGTTTATAGGTTCTCCAAGGCGCTATATGGGCTCAAGCAAGCACCTAGAGCGTGGTACGAGCGCCTCTGGGACTTCCTCATTGAGAAGGGCTTCACCATTGGGAAGGTCGACCCCACACTATTCACCAAGAAGCTTGATGGAGAGATCTTCATTTGTCAAGTCTACGTCGATGACATCATCTTTGGGTTAACAAATGAAGCCTATTGCAAGGAATTTGGTGACTTGATGTCGAAGGAGTTCGAAATGTCCATGATTGGCGAGCTCACATTCTTCCTAGGCTTCCAAGTCAAGCAATTGAAGGAGGGAACTTTTTTATCTCAAGAGAAGTACACAAAAGACCTCCTCAAGCGCTTCGATATGGATGATTGCAAGCCTATCAAGACTCCAATGCAAACAAACGGACATCTCGACCTAGATGAGGGAGGTAACCCGGTTGATCAAACTCTCTACCGTTCTATGATTGGTAGCTTGTTATACTTGACCGCATCTAGACCCGACATCATGTTTAGTGTGTGAATGTGTGCTCGGTTTCAAGCCGATCCTAGGGAATCACATCTCATAGTCGTGAAGAGAATCCTTAGGTACCTAAAGCACGCCCCAAGCATTGGCCTTTGCTATCCCAAAGGAGCTAACTTCCAACTCGTTGGGTATTCCGATTCGGATTACGCGGGTTGCAAAATTGATAGAAAGAGCACATCCGGAGGGTGCCATTTGCTTAGGAGATCACTAGTTTCATGGAGTTCGAAGAAGCAAAATAGTGTGGCCTTGTCTACCGCCGAGGCAGAATACATAACCGCGGGTGCTTGTTGTGCATAAATCCTTTACATGAAACAAACCCTTTTAGACTATGGTGTAGTTCTAGAAAGAGTACCTTTGTTGTGTGACAATGAGAGCATGGTTAAGCTTGCTAACAACCCGGTTCAACATTCTCGCACAAAGCACATAGATATTCGCCATCACTTTCTAAGAGACCATGTTTCAAAGAAAGACATATCCCTAGAAGGAGTTAGAACCGAAGATCAATTGGCGGATATCTTCACAAAACCTCTAGATGAAAACACACTTTGTAGATTGCGAAGTGAGCCTAATGTGCTTGATCTAAGTAACTTTGTCAAAAGGTGAAATAGGGTTGTCTTTGCATTGCATTGTATCTTATGCCAGGTTTAAATTATGCTATGCACATAGGCTTGTCAGACGTGGTTAAGATAGGCGTGTGAAGAAGCTTACCCATGAGCAAACTTGACAAGCAACCTAGATTCAAATTTCGTATTGCATTGCATATGAATGTTTGTTGTCTTGTCATTTCTTTTTGGTTAAGTTTTGAGCAACCGCTGTGTTCGTCCATCGCTAGGGGGAGCATTTGAGGCTCCTAATGGTTGAGACCCCTCGTTTTGGTGACCACATGTTGTCTCCTCGGGATTTATTGCCTATTTTTGCTAAAAACAATATGTAGCCTATGGCAAAATATTTATAAAATCAAGGGTTTATGCGAGGATGCTCATACTAGGTTCCAACTGGTGTTTATTTGCCTCTTATTTGAGTTAGAATTTGGTTAGGAGAGGGAGCCGCAACGGAGATCTTCGAAACAGTCCAATTTGCAGCATCGGACGCTGGCCCCAGCGTCCGATGCCCCCACTGTACACAGCTTCGGCTGGAACAGTGTTGGCGTCGCGTCCGATGTGTATCCATCGGCGTGTCCGACGCACCATCGGACACTGCTCAGCGTCTGATGCCGTGGCATAGGACGCGTCCGATGCGATTTGTGCGGTTTTGGAGCTCTCTGAGTGGACATCGGAGCGTCTGATGTGATCACATCTGCGCGTCCGATGTCCCTTTAAGCGGTGCAGTCAGTCCTTTTCACCGACAGCTCGGGCCCAAACGTCATATCCCTTCAGTTGTCTTCCACCTCGCGCATGCCCGCCTCTCTCTCCACCACCGCCCCCGAGCACGCCCAAACCCTAGCTCCGGCCGACCCTCCTCTCCGCCCGCCCGGCCACGTCGCTGTCGGCCGCCTGCTCCGCCGCGCCTGCTCCACCCCGCCTAGGCTCGCTGCACGCGCGCCTGCTGCCACAGTCGATCGCCGAAGCCGCGCTCCTCGCCGGACTGTGCCTACTCCGTCTGTGCTCGCCGGAGTTTTTCCTCAACCTCGCCGGAGCTCGATCCCCTTGTGTTCCCCTCCACCTCCGGTGCCATTCCTCCCGGCCAGACAAGCCCCCTCAGTGAGCATCAACATCCTCCTTATGTTGTGCCCTCCTAGTGTTCGACGAAATGCCTCAATGGCCATTCCGAACTGTTTTGACCCCCGTTTCGCCTCAATCCTTTTGCAGCTCCGTTCGGTGTGACGTGTGGGATCTCGAATGTCCATGCCTTACCTCTTGCTTGGTCATTTTGTCGAATTGTTAGGTAGCAAAGCCTATATATGTTCTTATATACATCCTATCTCTCCTATGCAGCGAGTCAGTGTTAGTGGTTAGCTCCGTTAGTTGTCAGTGACAGATAACCTGGGGCCAAGCCCGCGGGTATGGACCGAGGCCAAGCCTCGCAAGTGTCAATTGGTTGTCAGTGTCAGGGGGAGATTCTGAGTTGGATTTCTTGGCAGTGGACTTGTCAGCTGTTTGTTAGAGTTGTTCAGTGGCAGTTGCTCTCTTCAGTGACAGTTCAGCGGCAGTGGTTCTCTCATTCTTGTCAGCCATGCGCTGCAAGAATGTTGGTGGTGCCCCGGGGGACTCTCCTCCCCGTCCTCCTCCCTCTGGTCAGCGACCCGGGAAGGGGAAGCTTATCACGCGCCGCAAGCGCACCAGACAGGAGCGAGAGGCTGCGCAGGCTCAAGCAGTTGCAGACGCCGCTGAGAGAGCCAAGCAGGGAGGCCGTGGTGGCGGCTTGAGGATACAGGACTAGTTGACGCCATAGCAGAGGAGAGCAGTTGAGGAGGTCGAGCGGTTTCACGGTTCGCCGACTGGCACGCTTATGGCTGCCGGTCATCGGACCACGTTCACCTCACCCGGTGTGGAGCCCCAGAGCTCGCAGCAGGGCCAGGCAGAGGCCGAGGCAGCCGAGGCAGAGACAGAGGCCGACAGGAGGTTCCTGAGGAGGTACCTAGGCGACGGTCGTCCCGTCGTAGGACTGAGGTGCCACCCCGGCCCAACGTCCCTCAGCGGGGAGCACGTGCTCCGTCGAGGCGTGCGCTCCCGCCGATTCCGCGACTGGACCTCTGGGCGGTCACTTGCTCCCAGATTCAGACACTCCATTTAGTGCCAGTTGAGCAGTGGTTTCCGAGAGAGAGGCAGCCTCAGACAGGTCCGGAGTTCTACACTGTCCTCCAGGAGGATTTTTACCAGGGATACAGGAACGCCAGCATCTGCTTGCATTCACAGCGAGTCTGTCCCCTGGAGGCAGTGGTCACAGTAGCTGGAGAGCAGATCCGTCCCATACTCACATATCTACCTGGTTTGGCAGATCTTCTGGGGTGGTCTGGCTCACATATCGAGGATTAGGTCTTCCAATTCTACGCTTTACTATGGGTGCACCGGACAGAGAGACCATAGAGTTTGCCTTTCGAGGGGAGCACTACAGACTCTTTTCTTCTGAGATCCGGGATTGGTTTGGATTGCGGCACTCACAGACCCGGATTCACGACCTATGCTACGACAGGATGGAGCCACCCTGCCGCCCTCACGGTGGTGCACAACTGACGACAGAGTTGGTCCGCCCCTGCTTCACTGAGCCCTTCAGCGAGGGTTCGAGTTGCGCGCCTAGGGATCTCACCCCTACGACTCGGATCCTCAACGAGGTTCTTCGGCGGACCCTGCTTCCCAGGGTGGGCTTCTGAGAGGGATTGTCTCGTCTCCAACTCTGGTTACTTGCTTACATGGTCATGCAGCAGGAGTTCGGCATCTGGGATGTCATCTTGTGGGAGATGGAGGATACTGTAGCAGAGGGCATCAAGGCCCGCAGGCAGCTACCATATGCCCATTGGATCTCTTATATACTTTGGAAGGTAGCTGTCATGACAGGCACAGATCCAGGACAGACCCTCACCGGCTCAGCGACCGTGTTCCCAGAGTATACCATGAGTCAGTTACTTGGACACGGTCGGGACTGCAGACAGCAGGAGCAGCAGCGTCCGACTAGTTCTCGACAGCGGCCCGAGGTGCCGGAGACTGCCTAGGAGCAGGACGAGGCTGTCTGTGCCCTCGCAGAGCAGGAGCTTGCTGAGTTAGAGGGAGAGGGACTGTACATTGCCAAGGACCCCACTGACAGCTATGACGAGGACTACCAGCTCCCGCCCCGTTTTCAGCCTCGTGCTCACGACTCACAGAACGGGACGTCTGGTAGAGCTTCCTCCGACCCCGCACTTCTTGCGATTCTCTCTCGGATGGAGGGGCAGCAGCGGACGGTGACACAGGACGTCCAGCGGTTAGCCCAGGAGCAGCAGCGGTTAGGCCAGCAGCAGGCCCTAGCTCAGCAGCAGGCTTAGGAGCGATCAGATGCCTTGCAGCGACAGATGATGGAGCTTCAGCAGCAGACCCTGAGCTTCATGGAGAGGATCATGGGTGGTCCACCTCAGTGGCAGTGGCAGCAGCCTCCACCCCAGTAGCAGCTCCAGTGGCCGCCTCCAGTTCCACCTCAGCAGTTCAGCCAGCTGCCGCAGCTCTCAGGCCCGGGTCCCTCTCAGTTCACCAGCTTTACTACTCCACTAGGAGGGGCCCCGCTCTTCAGTCCGCTTCGCACAGGCTTCACGCCCCGTTCGACAGAGTCCTTGTTCGCGATGACCACCACTGTGACACGTGACCTGTCCGCCACGTTCAGCGATCTCACTGGGTTTCCCACCCCGAATCTTCAGGACCCAGTTCAGACGTCGATGGCTCTGGTGACTTCCACTTCCGAGACCCTACCGAGCTTCATCGCGTCTTCAGAGCAGACCGAGCCTGTTCAGTCCAAGACGACCACGTCCATGCAGCCTGAGTGAGCACCTATTCCAGAGCTTCCGCACTCCGAGGCTCAGGCGGGCACTACTACCGAGACAGCGATCGAGACTGAGCCGACCGTGACTGAGCAGGCCGAGCAGCCAGAGGCAGAGCAGACCGAGCCAGTTGAGCACCCAGAGCAGGCAGATCCGACCCAGACCGCTTCACCTCCGCGTACATCTACTGAGGGTCAGACTGCCGGGTCTTCTTCTTCAGACTCTGAGGCGCTTCTTCAGCAGTTCGAGTTCACCCAGCGCACTCCGAAGACTGCACCTGACTTGTCTGCGCCACCTCCGCCCTCCGACGCTTAGTTTGGTGCTTGATGCCAAAGGGGGAGATTGGTCGAGTATAGCGATAGGGGGAGCGATGTGAGAGGGTTTTGGATCTTTTGTTGTGTTATATTCACATACGCTCTTTGCTTATCACATCTTTTGCACTTTGTTATGTTATATATGTGTGATATGGACCTTATGACATGTATGTGCTCACTATGATATCTTATATGACATGTCATTTCGTTTCGCTCGATTCCTTGTGCTTAATTCTCACTTGATTATGTATTCGAGCTCTTTTACTCTTGCACTTGCTATTCAATCTAACTTGTTGAGTGCAGGATGTTGGCATGATATGTATGAGCTTGCCCCTAACCATTTTATCTTATTCTTCGCAAGTTCATACATGTCATGATTAGAAAACCTCTTCTCTCTATACTCGAGGTCGTGTTGTCATCAATCACCAAAAAGGGGGAGATTGAACGCATCTTGGCCCCTAGTGGGTTTCGGTGATTGGATGAAACACAAGATTACTGTGACTAACGTGTGTTTTGCAGAAACAGGGATGAGTTAGGTCAAGGTAATGGCGACGATACGGGCTTATGAAGTTCATGTCCCCTGGCGATGGAAATCGTTTCGGTTTTTAAAGAACGGACGACGAAGACGGTGTAGACTAGGCTAAGTGTCGTATGGTGTTGGAAGACACTTAGGTAGTCTTTGGTCTTTGTTTTTCCTTTGGCCGTACTATAAAGGGGAGCGTGAATCAGTAGCTTGACCTAGATGAGTCTATTGAGGTAGGTGTAGTGCACACTTATTATTTCATAGCCCTAGGTAGCTCAGAGAGATGCCTTATATCGCGAGGATGAAAAGTCGTTAAGGCAGCGTCGCGATCCGAAGTCGTTTCGGCACTGAAATGGGCATCAAACGCTGGCCTTGGTTGCATCGGACGCGTGTCCGATGCATACCAGACTTGAGAGTGCTGGCGTGGTGGCATCGGACGCTCTGATGTTGTCACGTCGGACGTGCCTGTGCCACTGTTCTAGAGAGGGTGCCCTGAGGGGCAGATCGGACGCTGAGGGCCAGCGTCCGATGGCCATGCAGAGAGGTTCCAGAGAGGGTAAAAATGCATCGGACGCGTTCGGTGCAGGGGCATCGGATGCTACCGAGCGTCCGATGCTCCTTTAAACTATCTGACAGGTTGTATAGTTGACCGTTGGTCGAGGTCATCGGAGCGTCTGATGCCTAGCATCGGAGCGTCCGATGCCCCCGCAGAGAGACCTATTCAGTGCTCTATTGGATGGCCGGTTGGGGGGAGTATTTATACTCCTTCCCCTCCTCCATTAGAGTGTTCTTGCCACTTTCCTCTGCTGAGAAACACATTGTCAGTGTGAGAAAGAGCAAGAGCCCTAGTGAGGTTAAGAGATTTGCTAATTGAGAGAATTAGTGACCTCCTAGTAAGAATTGAGTAGCAAGTGTGCATCCATCCATCTCTTTGGCCTTGGCTTGGTCATGTGAGAGTTCTAGCTTGTTACTCTTGGTGATCGGCATCACCTAGACTGCTTGGTGGCGATCAGAGAGCTTGGTGATCATCCGGAGGCATTGTGGATGACCCAAGCCAAGTTGTAACCGGTAGCGAGCGATTCACCAGGCCGGAGTGGCGAAGAATTAGCTCGTAGTGAGCACTTGATCCTTGCGCGGATCAAGGGGGAACAATACCCTTGCGTGGGTGCTCCAACGAGGACTAGGTGGGTGTGCCGACACCTCGATACCTTGGGAAAAAGATCGTCATGTCATCTCTACTCTCTCTACTTTCGCATTTACATTTGAGCAATTCAATTCCGCAACTTACTTATTGTTCATCCATGTTTGAATTGCCATGGTAGAGTAGAAATGCCATAGTGTTGACCTTTTGTGCGGTTGATTCTAGAGAAACACACTTCTAGGCACTAGGGGGTTAATTGGGCTTGTTAGGATTTAATTATCGCAAAAGTTTTAGAAAAGTCCAATTCACCCCCTCTTGGGCATCTTGATCCTTTCAGATAGAAATAGGCATTTTTTGCGCTACTCTCAGTGTAAGAGTCGACATTATTATATCTGGGTGTTTGTTGAGACTCCTTAATGGAATCACCCTAAGAATGAACTGTTGGTAGTTCTTAACTTCACTAAAGATAGAGCTAGGCAACTATCCCCAGTAACGGCCCAGAAATGCTTGTTGACACTGCTAACGTCGTTACTAGGAGTAGACTATGGAATCTATCCCTGAAAACGGCGCGAGAAATGCTTGTAGCAAGCCCAGTCATTATACCTAAAGGAGTGAAGCTAAAGCAGCTATCTACTAATGTCAAATGGGGTTGTCAATCCCGACACTAGTAGGAGCTAGCTAGAGAGATTGCAATCTACCTAGAGGAGATTCTGCAAGCGCACAGAACTATCGTAGTAGCACTTCGCCTGGGAGTACCAGGTGTCGATTTATTTGATCCCAAAGGAAGGCTAGGGTGGTGTATGAGTCGAGTCAAGGAGGGGATGAGAGTCGAAGAATAAGAAAGGGAAAAGGAGAGAAGAGAAGAGAGATAAAAGGCTAAAAAGAATTTCTGAGTGGATAGGTAAGGATGAAATGAATGGTTAAGGTAAGGTGTATGGATAGGTAGATAAGGGGAATAAGATAACTAAGGATAACTAATATAACTAACTAATAACTACTCCTAGATAACTACGAAGCAAGATAGGCAAATGCCAAATAAGCAACCAAGTTAAGTATAGTTTTATTCCTATCTTGTCAAGTACCGAGGCGTACAAGCCTTTACCACTGACTTAGGTTGAACGCTAGCACAACGAGCCTTACTGTTAAACTAGACCAACTACGTGGTGGAATTCAAGGCGCACAGGGTTGTCACCACCTGCTTGCTACCACAGCTATCCGGGGGTCTAGCTGTATCTGAAGGTAAGTCTATAACTAAGCACCATGCCTAATTATATTCTAACTATCTCTATCCGGGCCTAGAATAGAGACCCTTGCGGACGTCAGAGCAAATACTTGACTTAATAAGATAAACACTAAACTAACTAAGCAACGTATTGGCAAAGATCAAACACTAAGCACACTAGAGTTTAACTACTATGGCTAAGTGAATTGAAATGTAGGATAGCTAGGTACTTAAGCAATAAATCAAGTATACTACTCAATACTGGCAAGTAGAATAAAGTTATACTTGAAATGATGAACTAGAATATAGTAAAGTGCTTGAGTTACAAGAGCAAAACCTGAACTGGAGATGAATGAAGACTCTTCCCAACTCCAGGACCGATTACTCGCACGCTTCTACTCTTGAGCTAAGCCTTGAGCAGCGCTTCCGCGAGGGCAATGAGGCAAGGATGCCTTGCTCTACTAGCTACCTACTTGCCTAAGCTTGGCTAAATCCTAAGCTATTAGCTCTCTAGCTTTAGCCTTGCTTTCCTCTTTGCTTCTTCATTGCTTTCCTTGCTTCAAGTGAAGTGACGCCTCCAGGGGGTATTTATAGTAGAGAGGTGGAGTAGGGGCTACTCCACCGCCACATCATCGATCCGCGAGATGATGGATGAGAGCCCTTGGATCGTAACCTCCTTCAGATCAATGGTGGAGAAGAATTAAGCATGTGCTTCTTTAATTCAACATGTGCTTCTTTGCATGGCGGCATGCATGATCCACGCCACTCCCTCCTGAGCCCTCTGATGCCACCGACCTAGTGACCGAGGGCTAAGATTTGGCCCTGGGGTGGTCACATGGATCAGTGACGTGGCAGGGGAGAAGTTTGGGCGCCACCTAGGTGGCGGGCGCCACCTAGGGGTGGCGGGCGCCACCCCACTAGGGCCCAAATGGGCCCTGGTGAGTGGTCTCGGCCCCTAGTGGGTCCATTCTCAAATTTGGTCCAAATCCTGCATTCAAATAAAAATCTATGGACATGTGGAATTTGGTTAGTTTAAAACCAATTTAACTACTTTTCATGCCTTTTTGGTGAATTTTTGGGTAAAATATTGATGGTAAAACAAGTGTTTAAGGACCATCAACATGAACCTCATAAACAATAACCTAGTGAAGGCACTAAAGAGTGTACGGGACACTACTAACTTCACTTAACGTCAAGTTGTCATCCCCAACATGAAGCTAGCAATGTGATTATATCAAAGCACTGGATTTAAAGATAAATATTTACCCGCAAGCGCACAGGTAAATACACCCGTTGTAGAAGCATTTCACCCAAGCTAGTCTTAGGTATCGTTATTTATATTTAGCCTAGAGACTAATCAATTCAAGGTATGATGGTACTATACTAGTGAGGACTTAACAACAATTAATGTGGCACACATTTATGATAAAGACTGATAACACACTCATTACTATAAACAGGGATGAGATAGTAAAAGTAATGATAATGATAAATGATTACAGAGAGCACATCAATCAAAGATAATCCTAGAACAGTACTACCTAGCAAGTGATGATTAGAACAGGCATTAATAAGAAATATTCCTAAGTTATTCTAATTACAAGTCATAGCATACATTGATTAGTGCAGACATACTTGGCAATCATAGGCTAGGTCATATCATATTTATAATCAAGAGGCAACTCCATCGTAAAGGTTCCAAATAGAGTAAACCCTAAACCATGAGTTAACCGAGCCATACTGAACACTACATTCGGGAGGTCGAATACAAAGGACTCAACACGAATGTCACACCCGCGATCTACCACTCTATCCGGAATATAGGACGCATTCGCAGATAAATAGTGTATAGGCACCACGCCTACACAGCATCTATCACCCACCCAATGATCATTAAGATGAGCGCTATACGAACATGAGTATAAACACAATGGTGATCTATCTATGTGTAACACCTCGAGTTTTAAAATAATTAAAATTAATTAGAATTTGATTAGAAAATGAAAAATCCTAGGTAGAAAAAAAATTATTAATGATTTGTTGCATTCATGCCGTTGCATAATTTTATTTGGGCTAAAAAGAATTTATTAATGTCGTTTAAGTGGCGAATCGACTCTTACTCTATTTATAAAAGAAATAAAAGTTTTAAAAAAAATATGAAAATAAAATCAAGTTTGATTTCAAAAAAAAAACTAGAAAAAATATTCTCAAAATCTTGCAAACTCGTTTTGGTTTAAAAAGATTTTAATTGGAATTTGAAATGAATTTACAAAGAAAAGAAAAAGAAAGAAAAAGAGAAAAGGCCAAACCCTCTCCCTTCCTCTCTCCCCTCTCTCTCTCATCTAAAAGGCCCTCGACACTATAAGAAACATCAGAGTCCAGGTCGTCCCTCTCCGAGCCCTATCTCCCTCTCTCAACATCCGCATAGCCGCCGCCGCCGCCATTATTACTAACCTCCATGCCATCACATCGATTTGCTCTTTCTGACACTTTCCCTCTACAAATCTGCCTCCGTTGAAACCACAAGGTTGTACGCATCTACACCACTGCTCTTTAATCCTCATCAAGAATCTAAGCTAGCAACATTGTTTTCCCGAGACTTGCCAGAGGCCTCCATCGCCGTCTGCCTGTATCTCTTCGGCAACTGCATCTCTCATGATCAGCTTACCATAGCCATGTTGGGCAGTTCTTTTCGTCTGAGTACATGGGCCTCACCGTCGGCAACAGATAAACATCGGAAAGAGGTATATCCTCAGTTCAATCCTTTCCATCTTAATCTTATACGTAATTGCTGCATTCAAATAACACTTGTTGTGTTTCCCTGTTTTCTTGCCAACCGGGTTGCAGTCATCTTCTTTTTGTCAAATCATATGAGATGCAATTATCAGTTTCTAAACATATACATGTAGACTTGGACAGAAGCTAGAAGTTTAAAACCTATGAGTTCCAGTCAGCTAGCAAACTAGTTATCTTCTCTCCCGAAATCTCATCCTGTTTCCAAACTTCATATATCTTTCGCAGAAATCCTGCCTAGCGAAAGATCCTGCGCACCTCTGTTAACTACGTGCAAGTGCCGGTTTAATCCAGGCTTGCGTACATACATGTACACCATGTTGCAAGCGCACAAGCTGCTCTACAGACTGTATTTTTGCAGCTCATACACCTGCTGGTGTCAGCATGACATCAAGTTGATGTCATATACCTCTTAGTTTTCCTTACTAAATATAAGTATAATACATCATCCACAAATTCCTACATATCGGTCTAACATCTGTCCTTCATTTTTCTTAACTTATCTGATGTCATTAATCTGTTTTGGTTCACAAAATAAAACAGTTTTATTTTTGTATTATTAAAATGATTAATGTTTTATAAACCCTTTTCACAATGCCTCTAATGTGTTTTGGTTCATAAAAAAAATAATTCTAAAATTAGGACCTTTGCAAATAAAGCTTTTAGATGTTATGAAATAGTTTGTGGTCCAAATTCTTTACATTTTAACCTCTGATTTTGAAAAGTATTGAAAAGTAAATCCTGTTTATTCACCGTTTTACCCTCTAACTTCAAAAGCCTGTAACTTTTAAACCGTAGCTCCGTTTTAAGCGGTTTTTGCGCTCATGCGATCGTAGAAACAAGCCCTACGCGTTAGTAACCTTTTTAGCATGTTTTCATAATGTTTGATGTACTGTTTTTATTTATTTGTATATATTTGCTTGTATGTTTGCGCGCCGAAGTTTGTCGCGATGGAAGAAAAGTCATCGATGGATCCCGAAGACCCCGAGTATACGTTGTATCGTGTTTCCCCATAAAAGGCAAGTGTCCTTGAACATCTTGCTCCCGTATTTATTTTACTTTTATTAGAGCAGTTTAGATCCAGTAGATGCATGCAGTCTTAAATTGAATCCCATGTTAAGGTTTACTAGCACTTGATTATACTTTCTTGACACCTGGTTTGGGATGTGTTGGGTAGAAGTCATGCTTAGCCCTGCTGTCTTGGGATAGGATGGTTAATAATGATTAATTCTGATTAATGATCTATGGAACATGTGGACTGGTAATGAGTAGTACGGTGAGTAGGTAAATCCGGCAGGATGGACCGTGTGGTGGTTTTTGTGCCGTGGGACTCGGCAGCTGGATTTGGTTTTTGGTTCTGGGCTCGTGCTAGATTATCCTGCCTGGATCCCTAGGATCCGGTTCTCGGAGCATGTAACCCGGTTACACAGCACAACCATGAGGTCTGGATGGGCTGGACCTGGCTAAGTAATTAGTTTCCTCCACGTTATGCTACACGGAGGTTGTATAGTGGCTCAAGAGGGGTTCCTTGGGGTCGTTGACTTATGTACGGGGATGAATCCTTAGAGTACGTGTAACACAGGCTTGGAGGGCTTTGTAAAGGCCTTGTAGTGCGACCCCGCTACGCACCTTGGCAGTGTGTAGCGTGATGGGGAACGCATGACTCATGGGTAACGATGTGCAACCTCTACAGAGTATAAAACTGATATATCAGCCGTGCTCACGGTCATGAGCGGCTTGGACTTCTTCGAGATTAGTTGGTGGGTTGGGTCTGGTTCGTTAGGGAAGCCTTATGTGGTCATTAGTCGCATATGACATGGGTACAGAGGCTTCTTCTACGCGAGTTACTGCTGGGTATGGGAGTGATTCCCAGGCTCGGGCGCAGACTTGGTGTTATTACGGAAGGTAGCTTTCTATGTCGTGACATATGCAACTAATACACAAAGGGGGACTCTTCGAGTCAGCCTTGTGGGTGGCCTGATGGACTTTAGGTGTGGTTTGCCTGATGGACTTCAGGTGTGGTTGCTTGGTGTGACTCCAAGTGTGGTTGCTTGGTGGACTCCAAGTGTTGGATGCTCGGTGTGACTCCGAGTGTGGTTTGCTCGGTGCGACTCCGAGTGTGGTTACTGTTACTGTTGGAGACTATGGATGTAACGTAGTAAATAGGTGCATAGGATAATAGGATTAATAGGATGTGTTGCTTTAGGCGCTTGAGTCAAACTAAGTCAGCCTACCTTTGTTAATAGCCTCATAAGCATATATTTCCTACACTTGCGGAGTACATTTCGATGTACTCACCCTTCCTCTTTGAACCCCCTGCTACCCCACCCAGACGTTGGAGTCTACGACGCGGAGCAGGAGTACCCAGAAGACAGTGGACACGACCCCGACGACCTGTACTAGGATGGCGCAGCCCCCGGTCGACCTTCCTTTGGAGATGACGTCTAGTTTCCGCGAGTCTACATTAGAGTTAGACTGAGAGTCTGTACTTTTCTTTTGGACCCGATGGTCATTTTTGTAATAAAGTTTGATATTATTAATAAAGCATTGTTTTGATATTTACTATAATGTCGATATATGTATGAAAATTGATCCTGACATACATATATTGTGCTCCAATTTTGTTCTTAAAATTGGGGTGTGATAGAGTGGTATCAAAGCTGTGTTGACCGTAGGACGTCAGCCTAGGAAGCAATGGTCGTCTTTTAAAAACTATTTTGACAAAAGTAAAGTCTGGCATTCTTCTTTAATGCTTGTTTCAAATAAAACTTTCCAACACAACCCTTCGCTCTCCAAGATCAATGAAGATGATGAAGACCCTGCCACGAGTAATGGAGAAGATTCTACATCAGCAGTAGAATCATCACACTAAGAAGACTGAAGATTCGAAGATCGTTTACCCCTACCCATCATAGTTTGGTTTTGACCCTGAGCGCTTTTATGCTAGAACGGTTCCTAACGTGAGTGTGAGTAGGTTGTTTGATTTGTTCTGATGCACTTGTTTGATTTGCTTCTTCGTAATGACTGTAGCCGCCTCGAATCTCGGGACGAGATTCTAAGTGAAGGGGGTAAGTTTGTAATACTCCGAGTTTTAAAATAATTAAAATTAATTAGAATTTGATTAGAAAATGGAAAAATCCTAGGTAGAAAAAAATTACTAATGATTTGTTGCATTCATGCCATTGCATAATTTTAATTGGGTGATAAAAATTTATTAATGTCGTTTAAGCGGCAAATCAACTCTTACTCTATTTATAAAAGAAATAAAAGTTTGAAAAAAATTTATGAAAATAAAATCAAGTTTGATTTCGAAAAAAAACTAGAAAAAAATATTTCTCAAAATCTAGCAAACTCGTTTTGGTTTAAAAAGATTTTGATTTGAATTTGAAATGAATTTACAAAGAAAAGAAAAAGAAAGAAAAAGAGAAAAGGCCAAACCCTCTCCCTTCCTCTCTCCGCTCTCTCTCTCATCTAAAAGGCCCTCGACACTATAAGAAACATCAGAGTCCAGGTCGTCCCTCTCCGAGCCCTATCTCCCTCTCTCAACATCCGCATAGCCGCCGCCGCCATTATTACTAACCTCCATGCCATCACATCGATTTGCACTTTCAGACACTTTCCCTCTACAAATCTGCCTCCGTTGAAATCACAAGGTTGTACGCATCTACACCACTGCTCTTTAATCCTCATCAAGAATCTAAGCTAGCAACGTTGTTTACCCGATACTTGCCAGAGGCCTCCATCGCCGTTTGCATGTATCTCTTCGGCAACTGCATCTCTCATGATCAGCTTGCCATAGCCATGTTGGGCAGTTCTTTTCGTCTAAGTACATGGGCCTCATCGTCGGCATCAGATAAACATCGTAAAGAGTGCGGATACATGGGTGTATGCCGAGTCTCTAAGTGATGAGTGATTGTCAACTAGGATAATGCGCATGTTCTTTGGCTTGTGTTGTGCAGGTGTCGAGCACGGATACAGTGATCAAAGGCAAGGTGAAGGTCAAGTAGAGACGTGCCGTGCCGATGGACAGAGAGTGGCGAAGGGCGGACGTGAGTCTTGGACTGAGGGACCGGTGGCCTAAGGATCAGCTGTGGTGGCTAACAGCCTGGGACATCGACGAGCGAAGACTTGTGGGTGGACTGGGTGCACGGGCGATGCACCCCTTCTACGGCTCGGTTTGGTGGTTGAGCCACAGAAAAACCACCGAGCGGACGGTTTCCAGGTTTGGGCCTCAAAACCTGGGCACTGATGGTTTCCGAGTTTGGGCCACAAAACTCGGGCTGAGGACGGTTTCCAGGTTTGGGCCTCAAAACCTGGGCGCTGCGGGTTTCTGAGTTTGGGCCACAAAACTCAGGCGATGGTCGGCTGGTTTTCCGGTTTGGGCCTCAAAACCTGGGTTTGGCTGTGAAGGCTGGTTTCCCTGTTTGGGCCACAAAATTGGGGGCGACGTCCAGGTAAAGGACAAGCAGAGCGGTGGCGGCACGTGACGGCGATCGGTGAGGTTGTGTCGAGGCAACGCTACCAGTTGTGCGGGCGTGGCCGTCGGATCACCACCTACCATGAGTTGGTCCAGAATAACCCTAGGGTTCAGCTGGTTCGCTCTGTAATTAGTTAGGGGTAGAGTGGGAATTAGAATTAGGATAAGTGGGGGGAGACACCCACCTCCCCATCTATCTCAGTCATTTTGCTCTTTGCTTCTAGGGTTTCCTGCTCTCCCAATCCCCTGCTGTAGCTACTGAGATCTATAGAGAACCATACCTCTATGTACTGAAGATTTTGAGGAAGTGAGACCGTAATCTCACTGTTGTAGTGTGTGGTAGCCACACGGTTGCAGATCGATGACTTGATTCGCGTTTTGTTTGTGTTCTTCGCGTTCTTCATTTCTCCGCGAATTTCCCGTCACTCGATCTCCCTCTCTATTGCGTCTTTGCGAAATCCGTTTGAATCAACTTGTTCTTTATCGTGAGGAGATCATTTCCATCGAAGGAATTCATCTAACTCCTCACGAACAAGTAGATCGGGTTGATTTCGTTTTTGTGGCATTTTTTCGTTCAAAGTCCTCCCGTTTCGATTTCCCGGTGATTGAATCGATTTGAGCGGATGATTTCTTGGGGATAGTCTCCTAACTACCTCGTGATCGTTCTCTCCAAGTTTGGAAACACGGGATTGCGATTTGATTCGGATTTGGGAAGAGTTGTGTGAGGGGCTACCGAAATCGCCCTCACTGGGAGGTCGCGGACAGTGCGACGTTCCTCCCGCGGACAGTCCACGCGTCGGGGTCGGTCAGACCAGTGGCCTGACTCCGCGCTGTTGGACAAGTCCTTTTTGAACCGCGGACAGTCCGCCGTTGGAATTCGCGGATAGTCCGGGAACGTCCGGGGGACTTACAACGTCTGTGCTGTTTTGTGTTTGTTGGCGCTAAAAGTGATGTACTGCGCCAATCACACAGCAAGCCGGAGAAGCTGGCTTCAATCGTGGCCCGGGTGCTCGGAAGTCCGGTGCGTGCCAGTCAGTTTGCCCTGCAACTAACAAGGGAGATGAACTGTTAAATACAAAGCTGGAACATGCCGGGTATGACCAGACAGTTCCAAAATATACGGCCCTGAAGCCACTTACGACGACATATAGCTATGAGAGCTATCTTCCAACATGTTTAAAGATTATTCGGCAATATGAACAGGGTTACGTGAATAACAGGTTGCCGAACACGTTTGCATAAAAATCGTACTTGCATGGTGTATTAGATATAAGTTAAAACTTAACCAATCTCGATTGTACAACCGAGTTGGGATCCATGGAGATTGAACATACAAGCTAAGCATGACTAAGCTAATCTAAAGCCTGCGCCTGCCGCACGACACCTAGCCTTGTCATAGATCAAACACACTTAACATGCATGAACCCTCACCATGTGGCAATCCAGATACGATTCGATCGGCTATTACGAACAATGGATCTACTGCATAAAAGACCTTTCAATAATAAACGTGAAAGAACAGAGCAGATCTATAAAGATGAAGCCGAACCGAACGGTATCTAGATTGGGCAAAAGTGTTATGATGAAATAAACGTAACAAAACATATAACACAATGAATCTATCAGATTGCTAAATCTAACAGAGCCGATAACTATTTTTACTCATGACTCAATCCGCCGCACGATACAAGGCATAAGCAAAAACCTCCCGTCATAAGCTTAAATCCGCCGCATGATACTAAGCTTAACGTACGAGACTACTTGCACCATATCTAAATCCGCCGCATGATACTAGACATGATAACAAGGTTGCCGGAACTTACAGAGGTCGACGGATCGATGGCCCCTCTCGAAGAACACGACGACACGACTTGGACTCGAAGACGGCACGGGGCCGGGTTGGTTGTATTGATTGTGAACGTTTTTACAATAGTCTCAGGGTTTATATTTATACCCTGGTGTCCTACGAGTCCTAGAAGGACACGATTACAATGACAAAACGGGAAACTTATCTAAAATACGATGCCTTTTATTCTAAGCCTCCCTTAATAATCGGCACGTGCTAACAATGACAAGATCTTCTGTTGCCGAATCTTCTGATATGCCGTATTTGTCGCAAACCGACTTAACCTGAGGTAGCCGACCGCAGCGCCATATTGCCGAACCCGCTCGCCATTGACTAGTCGCCTTTACAGCCTTGCCGAATGCATCGAGTTAGCCGACCGCGTTCGCTGTCTGCGGAATCCTTCAAGCGGCGGCGTTCGCTGAATCTCCATAGTGCTGGTCCACTTGTCATAGTGCGAAAACTCGGTGTTAACACATGCCCCCTAATTTTGGGATAAATGTTTTATTCTAAAATTCATTTTCTCCTTTTTGCACTACTGTAGAGTCTCTGGAAGCATCCGACTTCCTACGTCATTAATCATCACAGCTGCCGACTCGCCTCCCGATGCACTCGAGACCCTTTAAAACTTCCTCTTTATTCCATTTCGGCCTGAACTTCCCGAATTCCTCTGTTCAGCTTCTTCATCTAGAAAAACCCTCTCTTCTCTTGCCCTGAACCGGAAAATGTCTTCCCAAGCAAGCCATTACAGTCTCGAGCTCGGCGACACCAGCACTTCTAAGAGAAGGTTGCTTCTGCTTTGATCTTTTCGCTTTGGATATTTATGCCTCATTTTGCTTCCCCTTCAGGAGGACTGGCGACGACCTCACCGAGGATCTGGCTCAGAAGGTTACAGACCTCCAGTCTGATCTAGGAAAGAAGAATCGGGAGATTATTCAAATCTCTCAGGAGCACGATACCTTTCGGGAACAAGCCATCGGTAAGCATCCCTCAACTGTCCTTTTCTTATCCCTTCCTTCTGCTTGACCCCTTTTTCCTTCAGCTCTGGAGACTAGGCTCCACTCCCTCGAAGCCGCTATTGCCGACCTTGCCACTTCAGCCAATGTGCCAGGCACGGTGGCTCTAAGGCAGGTGAATGAGATCAAGCGGGTCCTTCCTGACATTTCTAGGGCCGGCATGGGCTACGACGCAGCACTTGCTTTCAATGCCGTCCGGATCCATTCTGGCGCTGACTATCGCCATTTTGACGTTTGTGAGCGAGGACTAGAATTTAGGATAGCACGTTCTGTTGAGGATATGAAAGAAGCTGGAACAGACTTGGCCGACTCTTTCGATTCTGATCTTCCAATTAGAAATAGAATGACATGGACGAACTGATCCTTCATTTGTAATCGACTCCTGTTATGTGGATAAGCAGTCCTTTTATCTATTTTCTTGAAATCAATCTGTGACTGATCTTTCGGAATCAAGGCGTACTCTATTCCATGTACTTGGCCATTTGTAACATATCTGCATTTTGCATCCAATCGGTTACCGTTCTGATGACATCGTGTTTAACCGTGTGAACCTGTTCGGCAATCTGGCCAGTGTTTGTCTCGAACATCTAAATCGGCAGTTTTGCCGAAGACAGGCGCTCTATTCCCCGCCGAACATGTACGTGAGTGCACTCAGACGGTCTGCACAGCCCATTACTGTAGAGGCCCATCTTGGGAAGCAGAAAAACCCCAATCCGTCGGTTGATATTTGACATAAATCGTCCCTGGAGGCCTGCCTTCTCCCAATCTTGCATCCGCTCCTTTAGTACTCTCGCCGCCTCGGCTTCCTTGTGCGTTCCGCCCCAGAAAACCCTAACTTTCCGAGTGCAATGGCGAGCCATGATGACCGCGGCAAGCGCCCGGCGACCGAGGAAGCCAAAGGGAGCCGCGCTCGGCGCCTCTGTCGGCGTGGGTAGGACTCCTCGCTTACGTCCTTTGTGGCAGTTTCTTGAAGACTTCGCTCACGCTCTGTTACTGCTCGTTGACAGGGTCCCCGTTATCTCTTCCGCCGGCGGGCATGCCCGGCCTTCTCCAGCGTCGGGGAGGCCAGAGGCTCCACCATCGGGCTCGTCAAGCTCCTCCGACGGTCTCTCCTACCACTCCCATCCTTGGGAGGCGAGCCCGGACCGGGACTCCGACGACGGCCTCTACGACCACAACGACGCCTTGAACTTCATGGCACTGCGGGACGAGTCCCGGGAAGAGCTGGCCGCCGTCTCGAAGCAGTACGGGATAGATCAGCTGGAGTGGGAGGACCGGCGCCGGTAGTTCTGCGACGCAATCACAGGTATGAACACCCAATCCTAGATCGGCTTTCGGTCGTTCTTGTTGATCTTTTAACCGGTCCATTTCAACTCGTCGTTCTTAGCACTGTCTGAAGAGCTGGAGCGCCTAAAGATGGCGGCGAACGCCGTCGCAGACCGGGTGAACGCCCAGGGCGACACCGCCGAGGCGCGCCTGGCCAACGTGCACGGCCGCATCGAGCAGGTCGCCCTGCAGGGTGTGCACCACGGCGTGGCGCTGGGGCTGTCGGCGCTAACGGTCCGCGCAGAGGAGGACTTCTCCGTGACGCCGGTTGGCTTCCCCGGCGGGGCATGTCCGGAGGACGTCGAGCAGATCGATGATTTTCTGGACTCCTACGAGGATCATGCTCGCGCCCTCGCCGCAGTCACCAATCCGCAGACGGTCATCAACAGGATGTTCGGTAACTGATCTGCACCTTTTGCACATTCCCCACTATGAACAATGTTCTATTCTGCTATGTTCATGCGCACAATCTGTTCTCCTGTCCTGCGCTTGTTGAGCGTTTGATTTATCTAGCCGATTGCACAGCACCGCGTGCACTTGGTCCTGCATTTCTGCGTTTTTGTGCTAGAGGCGACACATGCTGTGCCAGCTGTTTTTTGTTCTAAGGACGATAGAACCTATCGGCCATTTTTTGTGCTAAGGGCGATACAACCTTGTATCGGTCGTCGGTGCCCGCTAGTCCTTGATTCCGTTATGCACCGACCTCCACGCTAGGATGAAATCTCTTTAGATAGCGTCCATTAATTGTCCTAGTAAACTCTTCTCCTTGGAGGGTTTTCAGAATGTACGCGTTACCCAGAGCACGTCTCAGAATTCGAAAAGGCCCTTCCCAGTTAGGGGACCATTTGCCGAATACCTTGTCTTTGGTACCGATTGGCAAGATAATTTTCCAACCCAAGTCTCCTTCTTCGAATCCTTTTTCTCTCACTTTCGAGTTGTAGTACTTGGCAACGCGTATCTTGTTCTTCTCAATATTTTCCAAGGCCTTGAGACGAGTCAAATGCAAATCCTCTAGCTCATCCATCATCAAATCCTTATAATTCTCTTTAGCCAGATCGTTCTGCAATGTAACTCGTCTTGACCCCGACTGCAACTCCCACGGTAGAACTGCGTGATGCCCATAGACCAACTCGTAAGGTGACGTCTGAGTTGACCCATGACAAGCCATTCGGTAAGCCCACAAAGCTTCGTTGAGCACCAAGTGCCACCTTTTGGGTTTCTCTTCGATCTTCTTTTGAATGATCTTAATCATGATTTTGTTAGAAGCCTCTGCCTGTCCATTGGCCTGTGCATAATAAGGGGAAGAGTTATAGAGTTTAATCCCCATCTCTTCGGCAAAGTCACAAAACTCCGAGGAAGTGAACTGAGTTCCCTGATCGGTAGTGATGGACTGAGGAATGCCGAATCGGTAAATGATATGCTCCCTGATGAAAGACACCATGTTCTCTGACGTCACCTTCTTCAATGGGATGGCTTCAACCCACTTAGTGAAGTAATCCGTGGCTAATAGAACAAACTTATGTCCCTTGCTAGATGGAGGGTGGATCTGGCCGATCAAATCAATGCCCCACCCTCTGAAAGGCCAAGGCTTGATGATTGGATTCATGGCCGATGCTGGGGCCCTTTGCACATTGCAGAATCGGTGGCAATCCCGACAACCTCTGTAGTACTCAAAGCAATCTTCGAGCATAGTCGGCCAAAAATATCCAGTCCTCCTGATTAACCATCTCATACGGTGAGCCGACTGGTGTGCACCACATACGCCTTCGTGCACCTCATACATTAGTTCCCTAGCCTCGTCTCGGTTCAGGCACTTAAGCAAAACCCCATCTATGGATTTGTAGTACAATTGATTGTCCAAGAGCATAAACTTAAGAGCCTTGTACCTGAGTTTTCGGGAGACCTTCTTGGATGGGTCCCTGAGGTAATCGGCAATGTTGTCTCTCCAGTCTTCAATTGCCTGATTATCACCTGGGACTGCTTGATCATCTTCTGGGGTTGCTTGCTCTTCCTCAAGTGAAAAAATGTTTTGATTTTCCCTATACCCGGACGCTGCCTGAGCCCGCTAGTTTGCTTCTTCGTTTTGCCCCCTAGGAATATGTTGCAAGGTTGCCGATCGAAACTGTCTGAGGAGCTCTTGGCAACCTTCAAGATATTCCTGCAGCGTGTCGTTCTTGCACTCGTATTCGCCGGTCAATTGCTTGATCACCAATTCCGAGTCACCGAAGATCTCCACGGCGTCTGCCTTAATGTCCACAAGCAACCGCAGCCCTCGGAGCAGTGCTTCGTACTCTGCTTGATTATTAGTCACCGGGTACTCGATCGGTATAGAGTACTTGAAGGGTGCCCCCTTGGGAGAAATCAACATGATCCCGACTCCACCACCTTTGCTGCACGAGGATCCATCAAAAAACAATGCCCAAGGGATAATGGCTACCATGTTAGCATTAGGATCACGGTGGTGAGTAACAAGATCAGCCATAATCTGGCCTTTAACAGATTTTGCCGATTCAAAACGCAAATCAAATTCAGAAAGGGCCAAAACCCATTTGCCGATCCTTCCACTTAAAATCGGCATTGATAACATGTGCTTGATTACATCAAACTCTGATACTACCACGCATTCGGCATTCAGTAGATAGTGCCGAAACTTGGTACATGAATAGAAAACGCACAAGCACAACTTTTCCGTAGCCGAATACCTTGTTTCGGGGTCCAGTAGCTTTCGGCTAAGATAGGCTACGACTCTCTCTTTTCCTTCGAATTCTTGCATGAGGGCCGACCCTATCGTTAGGTTGTCGGCCGCCACGTACAACTTGAAAGGCTTGTCGAGTTGTGGAGGAACCAACACTGGTGGCGCCTTCATGTATTCTTTGATTTCATTGAAAGCCTTCTGTTGCACGTCACCCCACACGAACTCCTGATCTTTCTTGAGCTTCAACAGTGGAGAGAATGGTAACACGCGCTCGGACAAGTTGGATATGAACCTCCTGACAAAGTTGATCTTGCCGAGCAGTGATTGCAGTTCCTTGAGATTGGTCGGCGGCACTACCTTATCAATTGCTTCCATGCTCTTTTTGCCAACCTCGATACCTCTTTTGTGGACTAAGAATCCCAGAAACTCACCGGCCGACACCCCAAATGCACACTTGGTTGGATTCATCTTCAAACCATGTTTCCTTGTGCACTCCAAGGTCTTCCTTAAATCGGCTAAGTGTCTTTCTTTGCTTCTCGACTTGACTACCACGTCATCAATGTATATCTCTACCACTCTGCCGATCAACTCATGAAATATGTAATTCATGGCCCGCTGGTAAGTAGCACCGGCATTTTTCAAACCAAAAGTCATGACAACCCATTCAAACAACCCTAAATGGCCAGGGCACCTGAAGGCAGTCTTTGCCACGTCCTCCGCGGCCATGAAGATCTGGTTGTATCCCGCATTGCCGTCCATAAAGCTTATAATTTCAAAACCGGCCGAAGCGTCTATTAGCAAATCGGCCACTGGCATCGGATAACCGTCCATAGGAGTGGCTTTGTTGAGGTTCCGGAAGTCGATGCAGACTCTCATCTTCCCGTTCTTCTTGTACACCGGGACAATATTGGAGATCCATTCCGCATATCGACACGGCCGAATGAATTTAGCTTCTAGTAATCTTTCCACTTCCTTTTTCACGTCGGCCAATACCTCCTCCTTGTAGATCCTGCGCGGAGGCTGTTTGTATGGGCGGTATCCAGGCTTGATCGGCAGTTTATGCTCAACAATGGACCGATCTAATCCGGGCATCTCTGTGTAGTCCCACGCAAAACAGTCTTTGAACTCCTTTAAAAGATTTACTAGTAGCAATCTGAAATCAGGGTCTAAATTAGAACTTATGAACATCGGCCTTTTTTTTACTTGTGTCGCCAACATCCACTTCTTTCAGTTGGTCGGCCGATGCGAAGCCACGTCCCAGTTTGCCCTCGCTGTCGTCAGTTGGGTTGTCCATCTAAAAGAAGCTTTGAGAGCCGACTGCTTGGATCGGCTGTTGATCTCTGCCGTAGATGTTGACAGGACCTTCTCCCCACACACGATCGGAGAAGCAATCTACTCCGTCAAATTCCCAGTAAGTGGGCTCAATGGTAGCAACACT
Source organism: Coix lacryma-jobi var. lacryma-jobi (assembly GCA_009763385.1). Classification (NCBI taxonomy): domain Eukaryota; kingdom Viridiplantae; phylum Streptophyta; class Magnoliopsida; order Poales; family Poaceae; genus Coix; species Coix lacryma-jobi. The sequence goes on from CM019830.1 coordinate 82,528,007, forward strand.
CACTGAGTCATCAGCTTGGACAATCTCGATGTCATCTCCAACCCACTGAATGAGTATTTGGTGCATGGTCGAAGGTATGCAGAAGTTGGCATGGATCCAATCCCTGCCCAAAAGCAGGCTGTATGCCCCCTTGCCGTCAATGACAAAGAAGGTCGTGATGAGCGTCTTGGACCCTATCATCAGTTCCACGTGCACGGCACCCCGAGTGTCAGAGGGATTGCCGGCAAAGTCACGGAGTATCATGTCCGTTTTGAGCAAGTCTTCATCGTTCATGCCCAGCTTTCTGAAGGTGGCGTAAGGCATGATGTTGATCGCTGCACCGCCATCGACAAACATCTTGGCTAGCGGCTTTCCGTTGACGTACCCCTTGACATATAACGGCTTCAAATGCCGATGCTTGGCTGGCTTGTCAAATGCTGCCTTCTGAGACAACACGAGCTGTGCCGCGAGCTCGTTGTGCTCGGCCTCGTCGGAGTCCGAACGCGCTTCGTCCTGTGCCCCCTGGCCGATTGGAGCCATGAATTCCAGGGGAAGGAAGAAGGTCATAGCCACGCCAGCGCCTTTGCCATTGTTGTCTGGCTTTTCCTTCGGACGCCACTCTTGCTTCTTCCCACCGGCAGCTGCTTCTTCCAACTCCCTATTCCAGAGGCGCTGCACCCTCCTTTTCTGGCTCTTTCTGAGCCCTGGTGGGCACCACTGCCCCTTTTGCCACCTATATGGGCGGGGCTGTACCTCCTCGTTGTCGTCCTGGTGACACACCCACTCCTGGTCGGCATATCTTTTGGCTTGCCGACCCGGGCTTCTCATTTTTAGGCGCCGATCGTCCATTGGGATGCATGCTCCCAACCTTTCATGGACGGGATGGCGGTTGACCCGATCCTGCCTATATCCCCTGTACTGATCGCTGCATTCGGGGCAGTTGTTGACGGCAGGCAGTTTCAAGCCTTCGTTCCAGCAGTGGCGGAAGAACGGACAACCCCAGTGAGCTTGCTCCCGCTCTTGGAGGTGCTCTTGTTTCCAGCGACGGGCCTGTTCTCTGTGGTAAGCCTTCTCCTCCAGATGATACCGGTGCTCCCCCGTGCGACCGTCTTCACGCTGGTATTCCCCCGTGAGTTCCCGCTCTTCGCGTTGGAAACGCCTCTGCTCTTTCTCATTTTGCCGGCGCCACTTGTTAAGGAGATCTCTGTGGGTAGGCCTGCGCCTGGAAGACGACTCTCCGTGCTCGTATCGGCTATTCGCGGCTTAGGCGTGCTGTCGGAGCTCATCGCCAGTGATTTGCCGATCGGGATCCACTGCGCCAGACTCGCGCGCCTTATTGGAGGTGAGGACTTTGACCTTGCCCTTGCCTCTGGGATCCTCCGGGGCTACCATGTTCACTGAGACGAACACGGAGTTCTGGGCGAAGGGGTTGGCATCGATCTTCATCTTGCCATTGAACTTGATGTGCCCATCCTGGATGGCCTTCTGGATCCTTGTCCTGAACACACGGCAATCATTAATAGAATGGGTGTTAGTGTTATGAAAGCCGCAGTATTTCTTGTCTTTAACCCCTCCAGGACGCAGCATCGGGTGATCCGGGGGTAGCCTGACTCTCCCTTCGGCGACCAGGAACTCGAAGAGCTTGTCGGCCTTGGTGACGTCGAAGTCGTACGCTCCCTTCTGCTGGCGTAGCCACTGCTTGTTGGCCTGGGTCAGTTCTTTGTCCCAGTTGAACTCTGCAGCGGCCACCTCATCTTCGGCATCGGTATAGTCATCGGCTTCGTCCAGGAAAGCTTGATACATCTGGGCCGCGACATTGTCCCTCTGGAAGCGCCCTTCCCTCCGGAAGCCTTGCGCTTGGATAGTCATTTCATTCAGCCGGCGAGAGAGATGACCCAGGTCCTCGAACTCCTGGCCGAAGAGCTTGTCTCTGATGCTTGGGAGCATGCTCGCCACAGCCAATGGTGGAAGCTGATCGTCCGGCAGGTACATGCCGAAGCACTGGCTCTTGACTTCCCTAAACCTGCGCAGGTAGTCCTGCGGCGTCTCATTTGGCCTCTGGCGCACATACATGATGTCCACCAGCTTCTTCTCCTTGGTGCCCGTGTAGAAGTGCGTATGGAACTTCTGTTCCAAGTCTGCCCAAGAGAGAATAGAGCCCGGTGGCAGAGACGTGAACCAGGCGAACGCCGGCCCAGTGAGCGATGACGGGAAGTACCGAACCCTGAAGGCATCCTCGGTATTGGCCTCTCCAAGCTGGAGCAGATAGCGACTGATGTGCTCCACCGTGCTAGTGTCGTCTAAGCTGGAGAACTTGGACAGGTCTGTCGGCACTTTGACTCTGGGAGGTAGAGCCACACGGTGGAACCATTCGGGGAACGGAGATCTGTAAGCATGAGTACCCTTAGGCTTCAGGCCGAAAGTGCGTTGCATCATATCTGCCATCCTCTCTAGCATGACGTCGACATTAGAGTTGGCGGTTTTTTCGGCCGTCGGTTTCCCGTATCCTGGATGTGGGGCACCCTCTATGTTGTGAGGCTCAAGCATCTCATGGTACCCGTTTCCATAGTAGTCCTTTATGAGTCTATAGGTTTGCGGGGAGATCTTGCGTGTTGACTCTGGCGGCTGACCCTTAGCGCCGAACGTGAGCTGACCCATGGTCGGCAACTGGCCTTCTGGCGTGTGCTTCTCTTGAATGGTCATTCCGCTCGATTGAGCCTTAGGCGGGGTCTCCTCACCAGCGGCTCCTGCCCCCTTGAGGTGATTCGGCAGATTGAAAAGATGTGGTCCTGCTATAGGGCCAAACTCGGCCTCCATAAGTTCATCGACCTTGGGGGCGAATTGGGCGATCATGATGGTGCGGCCCCATGCATGCGACCGATGGCACCAGAGACAGTTTCGTTGATTATGTGAGACATTTTCAACACGGCCTCCGCCTCCCCGGGATCATTCGGGTTGAGCTGGACGGGTTTCGGCAGATCGTGCAGACGGCGAACCTTTCCGCTCTTGTTCTTGGAAAAGGCTTCTAGGCACTTGGCCTGGAATTCGGCACAAGCATCCTCCACCTGCTCTCTGTACTCGTCGGGTAGTTCGGTGAGCTGCACCTGCACGAGCCCCGCCTTGTTGCTGGCCTCGGCTTCAGTGACTTCGACCATTGCTGCAGGAAAAAAGGGTCCCACCGGGCGTGCCAAAAAGTGTGTTGGCGCTAAAAGTGACGTACTGCGCCAATCACACAGCAAGCCGGAGAAGCTGGCTTCAATCGTGGCCCGGGTGCTCGGAAGTCCGGTGCGTGCCAGCCAGTTTGCCCTGCAACTAACAAGGGAGATGAACTGTTAAATACAAAGTTGGAACATGCCGGGTATGACCAGACAGTTCCAAAATATACGGCCCTGAAGCCACTTACGACGACATATAGCTATGAGAGCTATCTGCCAACATGTTTAAAGATTATTCGGCAATATGAACAGGGTTACGTGAATAACAGGTTGCCGAACACGTTTGCATAAAAATCGTACTTGCATGGTGTATTAGATATAAGTTAAAACTTAACCAATCTCGATTGTACAACCGAGTTGGGATCCATGGAGATTGAACATACAAGCTAAGCATGACTAAGCTAATCTAAAGCTTGCGCCTGCCGCACGACACCTAGCCTTGTCATAGATCAAACACACTTAACATGCATGAACCCTCACCACGTGGCAATCCAGATACGATTCGATCGGCTATTACGAACAATGGATCTACTGCATAAAAGACCTTTCAATAATAAACGTGAAAGAACAGAGCAGATCTATAAAGATGAAGCCGAACCGAACGGTATCTAGATTGGGCAAAAGTGTTATGATGAAATAAACGTAACAAAACATATAACACAAGGTAACTTAATGAATCTATCAGATTGCCAAATCTAACAGAGCCGATAACTATTTTTACTCATGACTCAATCCGCCGCACGATACAAGGCATAAGCAAAAACCTCCCGTCATAAGCTTAAATCCGCCGCACGATACTAAGCTTAACGTACGAGACTACTTGCACCATATCTAAATCCGCCGCACGATACTAGACATGATAACAAGGTTGCCGGAACTTACGGAGGTCGACGGATCGATGGCCCCTCTCGAAGAACACGACGACACGACTTGGACTCGAAGACGGCATGAGGCCGGGTTGGTTGTATTGATTGTGAACGTTTTTACAATAGTCTCAGGGTTTATATTTATACCCTGGTGTCCTACGAGTCCTAGAAGGACACGATTACAACGACAAAACGGGAAACTTATCTAAAATACGATGCCTTTTATTCTAAGCCTCCCTTAATAATCGGCACGTGCTAACAATGACAAGATCTTCTGTTGCCGAATCTTCTGATATGCCGTATTTGTCGCAAACCGACTTAACCTGAGGTAGCCGACCGCAGCGCCATATTGCCGAACTCGCTCGCCATTGACTAGTCGCCTTTACAGCCTTGCCGAATGCATCGAGTTAGCCGACCGCGTTCGCTGTCTGCGGAATCCTTCAAGCGGCGGCGTTTGCCGAATCTCCATAGTGCTGGTCCACTTATCATAGTGCGAAAACTCGATGTTAACAGTGTTTTTAGCCGGCGGACAGTCCGGGATCGATTGCCGGACAGTCCGGGACCCCAGGGCCGGACAGTCCGAGATTTGGCTGAAGCCTGCAATTTTGTGCGTTTGCTCTCCCGGCTTCTCCGCTTGGTTTCCGGACTTCTCGTTTGGTTCTAGAGTTCACCTAGGAACCTCTCTAGGTATCTTTGCTACTTGTTAGCATCGGTATTTGGGGATTTCCCGACGTAGCCTTCAATCTACGTTTGGGACCCGGTTTCTAGAGTAGAACCTACTCCGGTGCTTTTGGCGTTTGACATGCTATCGCTTTGTGGTGCCTCGCTGTGATCCTATGGATCATCCACCCTCTTCCAAGGGTCGTGGGCATCACGGTTTCGATCGAAGCTCTTGGGGTTGATTTTGGGGACAAAAGACCAAAGTTTCGAGAGAAATTTTTGAGCTCCCATTCACCCCCCTCTGGTCGCCTTGCTATTGCATTCTCGGTCCTTCAATTGGTATCGGAGCGGGGTAAGGATCTTCCACCTTAGCCGGTTCTAGATCCACAGAAGGCGACATGGATCGCGGCCTGGGCAAACCGCAGTTTTTCGATGGGACGAACTATGCGTATTGGAAGATACACACGTCGGCCTATCTGTAGAGTATTGGTGCTTCCATTTGGGATATTTGCAACTCTGCCGATTACGTGGTCTTGGCTGCTCGTGTTACTCAGCGTCAGATCGATGAGCACGATGCCAATAGCCGAGCTCGTAATGCTCTTTTCTCCTGTTTGAGCGTGTCCGAGTTTGATCGCGTTTCTCACCTCGCTACGGCTCGTGGGATTTGGGCTACCCTCATGCGTTTCCATGAGGGAACCTCTCAAGTCAAAATCCGTCTCTACGAGTCATTCAAGCGAGAGTATGAGAACTTTCGACATATGCCTGGCGAGAGCATAGAAAGTTTATTCGCTCACTTTCAGGTGATTGTCAACAGGATGAGGGCTAACAAGGAGCTGTTGCCTTTCGACGATCATGAGAGAGCTTTGAAGCTTTTGCATACTCTTGATCGGTCGGTGTAGGACTCCAAAGTTCAGGCGATCATCGAATCACCGAACTATGAGACCCTCACATGCGACGAGCTCTTTAGTAAGCTCAAGTCCAGTGAGATTGACGCCATGGCGAGGGCTTCTTATGAAAATCCTTCTGGCCCGTCGATGGCTTTGGTTTCGGGCTCTTTTGCTAACCCCTCTGGAGGCTTTGCACTTTCTTCTCTTCTTTCTGTCATAGAGGAGCAGCTGGAGTTCATTAGGGATGACGAGTTGGCTTTGCTCGCCAACCGGTTCTTGCGGTTCCACAACAACCGCATGAACCGTCGCCGCGGAGGAGGACGCTCGGGATGTTTTGAGTGCGGCAACCCCAACCACTTCATCGCCAATTGCCCGAAGAAGAACAAGCAGACCTTCAGCAATGCGGATCATGGGCACAAGTATGACTCTGGCAAGCGCAAGGAGAAGTACGTCCCCGCGAAGCACAAGCGGAAGGGCGGCTTCGACAAAGAGTACATCAAGACGAAGTACTTGGAGAAGGCCCAGGCTGAGCAGCGTGCGTTCTTCGCCACGCTCAGCGACGTCGACGACTCGTATGACGACTCTGCTTCATCAAGCGACGATGAGTCCGAGAAGAAGAAGAGGATCGAGGACAAGCTGAACGGCCTCTGCTTCTTCACCGACGACGAGGGCTTCTGCACCATGGCCCTCGGCAAGGAGGTCGATGGCGAGCTGGAGGACACTCCTCGGAAGGACGACGATGACGACGACACCTCCCAGGTATCTCAGACCCCCGACGAGCTTTCTGCTGAGGTTGAGAAGCTTACTGCCATGCTCCTTAGTCAGGATAAGTTGCTTAGGCGTGCTGCTAGAGAGCGCAAGGAGTTTAGGCAGAAGTGGGAGGATACGGTGAAGGAACTTGAATCCGTCAAGTCCACCGTAGTTGTTACCGATGAGGAGTGTGAGATGTGCACCACACACATGACTGACCTTCTCACTTTGAGAAGCAAGTATGATGTGTTGGTAGGAGATGTGGATGAGCTGATGGCTAGATCCTCGCTGTTGGGTGCGTGCAAGTCCTGTGCGGGCTTGCAATCTGAGTTGGCAGAGAAGAATGCCAAGATTGTGTCTTTTGAAGAGGCCAACTCGGGTAGCACACGTGTGGCTAGGTGTGTTCTTTGTGAGGGTTTGGAGATGGAAATTGCGAACGTGAAGCATGACAAGATGCAAACCGAGGAGGAAAACACATACCTTTGGACCATCTTGTCATGGGTGTCTAGTGGTGAGCCACAGCTCGGGATGATGATCTCCCAATTTAAGCGAGGTGCTGGAGGTCCAGGTGTAGGTTTTGCTTCGGGTGTTGATGTTTCGTCTTTTGGGAAGATTGGAGAGTCGAGTGGTCTTAATCCATGTGAGAAGCCCAACTCCACCACTACTCCCAAGCTTACCAAGATTCCACCCAAAGAGCTTCTCAAGCCTAACACCAAGGATGGGGTCTTTGTTGAACCTCCGAGAGCTCCACCCAAGAAACAATCATGGGCTCCCAAACCAAACCACCTCAAGAACAAGCTGGATACCATGCCATCCATCCAAGAGGAGCTTATGCCACAGAAGGGCAAAGTGATCCATACCCACTACCGTGAGTACCAACAACCCCCTATGGGAGCGGTGAGGTACCATTGTGAGCACTGTGGGAGAGATGGACACTTGAGTGAGTTTTGCTTTCAGCGCAAAAGAGAGGCGCGCCGTGCAAAGGAGATGAACAACACGGACATGTACCATCCTTTGCATGATGTACATGTGCCGAATGTTCAGAGACGTCCTGTTAGGCCTAGAGGTCCAGAACCTCAAGTTCCTAGGTCTAGGCAGCGGAGAGGACGTGCCTGGCGAGAGCCTGCAGTTGTAGGCTATGGACCCCGTGGCGGTGGCTTTGTAGTTGAGCATTTTCCCCGACCGCGTTTTAAGTATCGCGATGGACGCTCCTCCCTTAGCGGACCATGTTTTCCTCTACGTGTTGATCGCTCTTCCCGTAGGCGTGCTAGGAATGGTTTTTCTGCTAACCGTTCTTTTGAGCAGCCGGCCCAACACTGGTATTCTCCTTACTTCACTAACCCCAGTGTTGGACCGTATGCTCACCCTATGTATTTTTATTGATGTAGGTAAAACGATTAGAGAACGTTTGTTTGGTGGATTCCGGTTGCTCGAGGCACATGACCAGAAACGCCAAGTGGTTCTCCAGTTTTAGTCCGGTCGCCGGAAAGGAGTTTATCACCTTCGGCGACAATAGCAAAGGTAGAGTGTTGTCTCGTGGGTCGGTGCGAGTTAATGAGCACTTTGTGTTGCGCGATGTTGCTCTTGTTTCTAACTTGCATTTTGACCTTCTTTCTGTTTCGCAACTCTTTGATGACGACTTTGAGATTCGTTTTAAGCCGAATCTTAATCGTATTTTGGATCCTTAGGGCAATCTTGTTTGTGTGATTTTGCCCTTTGGGAAAGTCTTTCGTGCGGATTTCTCGGAGTCATTTGGAGTTTCTCGTTGTCTTTTGGCTGGACCTTCCTCCTCTGATCTTTGGAAGTGGCATAGGAGACTAGGACATTTGAGCTTCGACTTGCTTGCAAGGCTTAGTTCACATGGCCTAATCCGAGGATTGCCCAAGTTGTGTATGGAGAAGGATCTTGTTTGCCATTCTTGTAGACATGGGAAGATGGTTGCCGCTCCCCACCATCCAGTGACTCAGGTCATGACTAAGCGCCCTAGAGAGCTTTTGCACATGGACCTTGTTGGTCCGGCTCGGGTGAGCTCGGTTGGGGGAAGTGGTACGTACTTGTGGTTGCTGACGACTTTTTGAGATATTTGTGGGTTTTCTTTTTAGTTGAAAAAACTGAGAGTCTCTTTTGCTCGCAATCTGATTTTGAGTCTTCAGAATGAGTTCCCTTTGAACTCAATGCGAGCTATCAGAAGTGATAATGGTTCCGAGTTCAAAAACTCGGATTTTGAGAAGTTTTGTAACTCTTTGGGTTTAGAGCATCAATTTTCTTCTCCCTACACACCACCTCAGAATGGTGTTGTAGAAAGGAAGAATCGGACCCTTGTAGAGATGGCCAGGACGATGCTCGATGAGCATAGGACTCCTAGGCGATATTGGGCCGAAGCCATGAGCACTGCATGCTACATTTCCAATCGCATTTTTCTTCGAGTTTTCTTGAAAAAGACTTCTTATGTGTTGCGTTTTGGAAAACAGCCCAAAGTGAGTTATTTTAGAGTCTTCGGTTGCTATTGTTTTATACTCAAAAAGGGCAACTTGGACAAGTTTGAGTCTCGTTCTTCTGACGGTGTATTTTTGGGTTATGACACTCACACTCGAGCTTATCGTGTACTTAACCTTGACACTAACCGAGTCATGGAGACATCCGATGTCACCTTCGACGAGACCATGCTTTGTCCTTCTTCTCGTTTTGAGCGTGCAGGTGATCATGAGGTTGGCGAACCTCTTTTTGATGATGAGGAAGAGGGTGCTGAAGGGATGGATGACCCAGCACCTCCTCCACCTGCTGTGCAGCAAAGAGCGGCTTCTACTACGACTCACGGCCCCGAACCCTCTTCTTCGACTTGGGGGCCATGGGATCCGCCACCTCGAGAGGTACCTTTCGTACCCGAGGAGGCACCAGCTGCTGTTGAGGGGGAGGCTACTTCAGCTCGAAAGGTGCCACGCCACATTCAGCGCCAACACCCGCCTCAACAGATGATGGGCAGCATCGGCGAACGTGTCACTCGGTCAAGGTCACAACAAATCTCTCACTTTGCTCATTCTGCATTTGTTGCTGATTTTGAACCCCGAGATGTTGGACACGCTTTGACGGATCCTGATTGGGTCAATGCCATGCATGAGGAGCTAGAAAACTTTGAGAGAGATCGGGTTTGGGTTCTTGTTCCTCTTCCTCCTGAGTGTCATCCTATTGGGACAAAATGGGTTTTCAAAAACAAACAAGGAGAAGATGGCCATGTTGTGAGAAACAAGGCCAGACTTGTAGCCCAGGGGTATAGTCAGAAGGAGGGGATAGACTATGAGGAGACTTTTGCTCCTGTTGCTCGTTTGGAGGCGATTAGGATACTCTTGGCTTTTGCTGCATCCAAAGGGTTTAATCTTTTTCAGATGGATGTCAAGAGTGCCTTCTTAAACGGCTACATAGAAGAGGAGGTGTATGTGAAACAACCCCCCGGTTTCGAAAATCCCAAGTTTCCAAACCATGTTTTTAAACTTCACAAAGCTTTGTATGGTTTGAAACAAGCCCCCCGAGCCTGGTATGATAGGTTGAAAACTTTTTTGCTTCCTAAGGGTTTTAAAATGGGATGCGTGGATAAAACGCTCTTTCTCCTCAAGCAAGGCAGTGACACTCTCTTGGTCCAAATTTACGTGGATGATATCATTTTCGGTGGTTCATCTCACGCTTTGGTTGCCAAGTTTGCAGATACTATGAGCAGGGAGTTTGAGATGAGCATGATGGGTGAGTTGACATTTTTCCTCGGATTACAAATCAAGCAATCTCGAGAGGGAACATTTGTGCACCAGGGTAAGTATACCAAGGATATCTTGAAGAAATTCGATATGGGTGAGCCCAAGCCTCTTCCAACACCCATTTCGACCACGACGACCCTGGATGCGGACAAGGAGGGAGAAGCAGTGGACCAGAAGGAGTACCGGAGTATGATCGGGTCGCTGCTGTACCTGACGGCGACACGCCCGGACATTCAGTTCGCGGTGTGTCTTTGTGCGTGATTTCAGTCGTCGCCGCGCACCTCTCACCGTCAGGTGGTCAAGCGTATTATGAGGTACTTATGCTTCACTCCTGAATTTGCGATTTGGTATTCTGCTTCCTCCACCCTCTCTCTTTGTGGTTATTCCGACGCCGATTTTGCTGGTTGCCGCATTGAGCGCAAGTCCATTTCTGGGACTTGCTAGTTTATTGGTTCTTCTCTTGTATCGTGGTCTTCTCGCAAGCAGTCTAGTGTCGCCCAGTCTACCACAGAGGCTGAGTATGTTGCTGCGGCTAGCTACTGTTCCCAGTTGCTTTGGATGATGGCCACTTTGCGTGATTGTGGTCTGAGCTTTTCTCGTGTTCCTTTGCTTTGTGACAGCACGAGTGCTATTAGCGTTGCTAAGAACCCCGTGCTGCACTCTAAGACCAAACACATTGATGAGCGCTTTCATTTTCTGCGAGACCACTATGAGAAGGGTGATATCGACCTTTGCCATGTCGATACTCATCATCAGTTGGCTGATATTTGCACCAAGCCTTTGGACCAATCAACTTTTGCTAGGTTGAGAGGTGAGCTTGGTGTGTGTTTCCCCTTTTAGATGGGGGAAACATTTTGATTCTTGTATTATAAACTGACTTTGTGTTTTTCATTTGATTTTTTCATGCATCTTTGCATTTCATCCTGCATATTTATATTCAGAGCTTCATGCATATAATCTTTAGAATGTAACTATGCTCTGTATAGTATTTGCTCCGATGCTTTATGATGATGCTGTAGCTTATGCTCTTTCTGATCACTGTTACATGTTGTGAGCGGAGCTATTTTTTTTGAATGGTGAATCTGATTAATGAACATAAAACTTGAAAATGTTCACCATTGAGATTTGCAACTAGCATGTGTAGAATGTGTTGAAATCACTTGTGCTCTTCATATATGCTAGGTTGCTATGTCTCTAGTGTTGAGTCATTCACTTGCTTGGTATGTTCATATTCTGCTTTAATTTTGAACAAGTTAAGTGAATTGGAAAGACCGAGATGGGATTGCTTCTCAGCACATCACAGTTTCAAGACTGTTTCTCATTGCATTTTGAGTTAAACTTGAGCTGTGTAGTGTATGACCGAAACTGTTGCTTTAAGCTTCTGATTGCTTCTGCATAGGCTTCGCACAGTTGAAAAGTTAGGCGATGACAAGTTTTCAACCTCTCGCAATCGCATGCTGAAATTTAAACTTGTGTAATTTAACCGCTGCAACTCCGATAAAATTTGGATACACAAGTCCATGTTTCATTCTATAGCATGATGATTGAACTGTGCTAGGGGTAGTTCACCTTGTATACATGTTTAGCACTTGTCTGATTTCCTGTCTATACATACTTAGTGCTATTTTGATGGTGAATACTTTTTTCGCTGAAAACTGCTCGCATTGCTCTCATGTTCATATTTCGTATTTAGTGATTAGTTTGAGCCTTTGCTAGCTTCTTATGGATGTTGTTGAGTCATCGGATCAGAACTGTGTAGAGCATTTTTGCACTCTCTTGATTATATTCCTGAAGCTGCTAACTTGCATTTTTACTCATATGCATTTTTGGAGGGAGATATTTTGTAAAGGGGGAGAAATTTGAGTGCTTTTGCACATTTGCTTGATGGTGCATTTTCAACTAAGGGGGAGAAAATATTGACAAATCATGTGAGCTCCCTGGGTTGTGTGCACTAGTTGAGGGGGAGTTTGCTAGTTGTGTTGAGTCGTTGCCTCTTTCTTGAGGGACTAGCAAACATTTTTCAGTTCTTCAATTGGTATCAAACTCTTTTGATTTTGAGTTGGTAACAGTTGGTATCGAGCTGCTTCGTTGGCGGTGTTGAGCCCGTTCTGCCTCTTCTTGAGAGCTAGCTCTGTTTTGCTTGAATTTCAGTTGATCTTTCAATTGGTATCAAGTTTTCTTGCTAGCGGTGTTGAGCCTGTTGTACCTCTTCTTGAGGGCTAGCTTTGCTTTGCATGGTTGCGTCGAGCCGTTGCCCATGCTTTGGGAACCAAGCTGTTTTGCTCTTTCCACTTGACCTTCTTCGGCTTTGCTATGCTTTTGGGTCATTTGGTCGAGTTCTCTCTCTATCTTCCTTCCTTACTCTATTTCATTATGATTTGTGTTGGTAGTTGACAATGCACTCATCAAGGGGGAGATTGCGGATACATGGGTGTATGCCGAGTCTCTGAGTGATGAGTGATTGTCAACTGGGATAATGCGCATGTTCTTTGGCTTGTGTTGTGCATGTGTCGAGCACGGATACAGTGATCAAAGGCAAGGTGAAGGTCAAGTAGAGACGTGCCGTGCCGATGGACCGAGAGTGGCAAAGGGCGGATGTGAGGCTTGGACTGAGGGACCGGTGGCCTGAGGATCAGCTGTGGTGGCTGACAGCCTGGGACAGCGACGAGCGAAGACTTGCGGGTGGACTGGGTGCACGGGCGGTGCATCCCTTCTATGGCTCTGTTTGGTGGTTGAGCCACAGAAAAACCACCGAGTGGACGGTTTCCAGGTTTGGGCCTCAAAACCAGGGAGCTGATGGTTTCCGACTTTGGGCCACAAAACTCGGGCTGAGGACGGTTTCCAGGTTTGGGCCTCAAAACCTGGGCGCTGCGGGTTTCTGAGTTTGGGCCACAAAACTCATGCGATGGTCGGCTGGTTTCCCGGTTTGGGCCTCAAAACCTGGGGTTGGCTGTGAACGCTGGTTTCCCGGTTTGGGCCACAAAACTAGGGGCGACGTCCGGGTAAAGGACAAGCAGAGCGGTGGCGGCACGTGGCGGCGATCGGTGAGGTTGCGTCGAGGCAACGCTACCAGTTGTGCGGGCGTGGCCGTCAGATCACCACCTACCACGAGTTGGTCCAAAATTACCCTAGGGTTTAGCTGGTTCACTCTGTAATTAGTTAGGGGTAGAGTGGGAATTAGAATTAGGATAACTAGGAGGAGACACCCAACTCCCCATCTATCTCAGTTATTTGCTCTTTGCTTCTAGGGTTTCCTGCTCTCCCAATTCTCTGCTGTAGCTACTGAGATCCGCAGAGAATCATACCTCTGTGTACTGGAGATTTTGAGGAAGTGAGACCGTAATCTCACTGTTGTAGCGTGTGGTAGCCACACGGTTGCAGATCGATGACTTGATTCGCGTTTTGTTCGTGTTCTTCGCGTTCTTCGTTTCTCCGCGATTTTCCCGTCACTCGATCTCCCTCTCTATTGCGTCTTTGCGAAATCCGTTTGAATCAACTTGTTCTTTATCGTGAGGAGAATATTTTCATCGAAGGAATTCATCTAACTCCTCACGAACAAGTAGATCGGGTTGATTTCGTTTTTGTGGCATTTTTTCGTTCATACTCCTCCCCTTTTGATTTCCCGGTGATTGAATCGATTTGAGCGGATGATTTCTTGGGGATAGTCTCCTAACTACCTCGTGATCATTCTCTCCAAGTTTGGAAACACAGGATTGCGATTTGATTCGGATTTGGGAAGAGTTGTGTGAGGGGCGACCGAAATCGCCTTCACTGGGAGGTCGCGGACAGTCCGCCGTTCCTCCCGCGGACAGTCCGCGCGTCGGGGTCGGTCAGACTAGTGTCCTGACTCCGCGCTGTTGGACAAGTCCTTTTTGAACCGCGGACAGTCCGCCTTTGGAATTCGCGGACAGTCCGGGAACGTCCAGGGGACTTACAGCGTCTGTGCTGTTTTGTGTTTTTAGCCGGCGGACAATCCGGGATCGGCTGGCGGACAGTCCGCAGTAGCCGCAGACAGTCCGGGACCCCAGGGCCGGACAGTCCGGGATTTGGCTGAAGCCTGCAATTTTGTGCGTTTGCTCTCCCGGCTTTTCCGCTTGGTTTCCGGACTTATCGTTTGGTTCTAGAGTTCACCTAGGAACGTCTCTAGGTATCTTTGCTACTTGTTAGCATCGGTATTTGGGGATTTCCCGACGTAGCCTTCAATCTACGTTTGGGACCCGGTTTCTAGAGTAGAAGCTACTCTGGTGCTTTTGGCGTTTGACATGCTATCGCTTTGTGGTGCCTCGCTGTGATCCTATGGATCATCCACCCTCTTCCAAGGGTCGTGGGCATCACGGTTTCGATCGAAGCTCTTGGGCTTGATTTTGGGGACAAAAGGCCAAAGTTTCGAGAGAAATTTTTGAGCTTTCATTCACCCCCTCTGGTCGTCTTGTTATTGCATTCTCGGTCCTTTAAAGAGGTATATCCTCAGTTCAATCCTTTCCATCTTAATCTTATACGTAATTGTTGCATTCAAATAACACTTGTTATGTTTCCCTGTTTTCTTGCCAACCGGGTTGCATTCATCTTCTTTTTGTCAAATCATATGAGATGCAATTATCAGTTTCTAAACATATACATGTAGACTTGGACAGAAGCTAGAAGTTTAAAACCTGTGAGGTTCCAGTCAGCTAGCAAACTAGTTATCTTCTCTCCCGAAATCTCATCCTGTTTCCAAACTTCATATATCTTTCGCAGAAATCCTGCCTAGCGAAAGATCCTGCGCACCTCTGTTAACTACGTGCAAGTGCCGGTTTAATCCAGGCCTGCGTACATACATGTACACCATGTTGCAAGCGCACAAGCTGCTCTACAGACTGTATTTTTGAAGCTCATACACCTGCTGGTGTCAGCATGACATCAAGTTGATGTCATATACCTCTTATTTTTCCTTACTAAATATAAGTATAATACATCATCCACAAATTCCCACATATCGGTCTAACATCTGTCCTTCATTTTTCTTAACTTATCTGATGTCATTATTCTGTTTTGGTTCACAAAATAAAACAGTTTTGTTTTTGTATTATTAAAATGATTAATGTTTTATAAACCCTTTTCACAATGCCTCTAATGTGTTTTGGTTCATAAAAAAATAATTCTAAAATTAGGACCTTTGCAAATAAAGCTTTTAGATGTTATGAAATAGTTTGTGGTCCAAATTCTTTACATTTCAACCTCTGATTTTGAAAAGTATTTGAAAGTAAATCCCGTTTATTCACCGATTTACCCTCCAACTTCAAAAGACTGTAACTTTTAAACCGTAGCTCCGTTTTAAGTGGTTTTTGCGCTCATGCGATCGTAGAAAGAAGCCCTACGCGTTAGTAACCTTTTTAGCATGTTTTCATAATGTTTGATGTACTGTTTTTATTTATTTGTATATGTTTGCTTGTATGTTTGCGCGCCGAAGTTTGTCGCGATGGAAGAAAAGTCATCGATGGATCCCGAGGACTCCGAGTATACGTTGTATCGTGTTTCCCCATAAAAGGCAAGTGTCCTTGAACATCTTGCTCCCGTATTTATTTTACTTTTATTAGAGCAGTTTAGATCCAGTAGATGCATGCAGTCTTAAATTGAATCCCATGTTAAGGTTTACTAGCACTTGATTATATTTTCCTTGACACCTGGTTTGGATGTGTTGGGTAGAAGTCATGCTTAACCCTGCTGTCTTGGGATGAGATGGTTAATAATGATTAATTCTGATTAATGATCTATGGAACATGTGGACTGGTAATGAGTAGTACGGTGAGTAGGTAAATCCGGCAGGATGGACCGTGTGGTGGTTTTTGTGCCGTTGGACTCGGCAGCTGGATTTGGTTTTTGGTTATGGGCTCGTGCTAGATTATCCTGCCTGGATCCCTAGGACCCGGTTCTCAGTGCTTGTAACCCGGTTACACAACACAGTCATGAGGTCTGGATGGGCTAGACCTGGCTAAGTAATTAGTTTCCTCCAAGTTATACTACACGGGGGTTGTATAGTGGCTCAAGAGGGGTTCCCTGGGGTTGTTTCACTTATGTACGGGTTGTATAGTTGCTCAAGAGGGGTTCCCTGGGGTTGTTGACTTATGTACGGGGATAAATCCTTAGAATACGTGTAACCCAGGCTTGGAGGGGCTTTGTAAAGGCCTTGTAGTGCGACCCCGCTATGCACCTTGGCAGTGTGTAGCGTGACGGGGAACGCATGACTCATGGGTAACGATGTGCAACCTCTGCAGAGTGTAAGACTGATATATCAGCCGTGCTCACGGTCACGATGGCTTGGACTTCTTCGAGATTAGTTGGTGGGTTGGGTCTGGTTCGTTAGGGAAGCCTTATGTGGTCATTAGTCCCATATGACATGGGTACAGAGGCTTCTTCTACGCGGGTTACTGCTTGGTACGGGAGTGATTCCCAGGCTCGGGCGCAGACCTGGTGTTATTACGGAAGGTAGCTTTCTATGTCGTGACATATGGAACTAATACACATAGGGGGACTCTTCGAGTCAGTCTTGTGGGTGGCCTGATGGACTTCAGGTGTGGTTTGCCTGATGGACTTCAGGTGTGGTTGCTTGGTGTGATTGCAAGTGTGGTTGCTTGGTGGACTCCAAGTGTTGGTTGCTCAGTGTGACTCCGAGTGTGGTTTGTTCGGTGCGACTCCGAGTGTGGTTACTGTTACTGTTGGAGACTATGGATATAACCTAGTAAATAGGTGCATAGGATAATAGGATTAATAGGATGTGATGCTTTAGGCGCTTGAGTCAAACTAAGTCAGTCTACCTTTGTTAATAGCCTCATAAGCATATATTTCCTACACTTGAGGAATACATTTCGATGTACTCACCCTTCCTCTTTGAACCCCCTGCTACCCCACCCAGACGTTGGAGTCTACGACGCGGAGCAGGGTACCCAGAAGACGATGGACACGACCCCGACGACCTGTACTAGGATGGCGCAACCCCCGGTCGACCTTCCTGTGGAGATGGCGTCCAGTTTCCACGAGTCTACATTAGAGTTAGACTGAGAGTCTGTACTTTTCTTTTGGACCCGAGGGTCATTTTTATAATAAAGTTTGATATTATCAATAAAGCATTGTTTTGATATTTACTATGATGTCGATATATGTATGAAAATTGATCCTGACATACATATATTGTGCTCCAATTTTGTTCTTAAAATTGGGGTGTGACACTATGCCAAATATATAATCAAAGCACACTATAAGCAATATAATTAAGAATATAATTGTTGATGTTTTAGTCGTATCAATTGTATTGCTATCTAGAATATAGAGATGAACAATAAGGTGAATTAGATCATCGAGAAGAACTATAATACGAACTAGAACATGAGCTAGCACTGGATTATGAACTAGAAGATGAACTCGATGATGAACTAGAACTAGACGACGAACTAGAACATAAACAATGATGAACAATGGTGAACTAGAAGAGCAATTATGAATTAGATCCATAATGTTAATACAAGAGAGAAAGATCTTTGGTTTACCGAGCCTTCTCGTGACTAGATCTGGAATCCAAGCGAAGCTTGCCTCCTCTAATCCTATTCTATCTAACTAATCTAGGTGGATGTAGTTCTAGGGCTTCTGATTAATTTCCTTCTCTGGTGATAGCCTGATCTAATTGCGATGAATGATGCCTTGATCAAACCCTGATGCTCTGGAGAGGGGGGTCTGGGGCTGCTTATATAGCCCTGGGCGAGGAACCGTGGCCGTTGGATCAAACCAACCTTATGTATGGCTGAGATGCATCCTCGTAGGCGGTGGAGGAAGATTCCAGAAGGCGGAGTCTAGCGGGCCTAGGGGCAGACTGACCGGTCTAATGGTGGGACCGGTCGGTCCCACCTGGCCATGTCTCGGGGTGCCCGGCCTCCTGGTGTCTTCTGGTGTCCTCTAGATCCTTCTAGAATATTCCTGATACGTCGGTTCGGTTATCTCCCATCGGTTTCCTTCTAGGGGAAGCAATCTGTGTTGATTTTCTGGTTTAGTCCCTGTAGAATCACAGTTCACCAAAACTCATGGAATATTGTCAATTAAAACCCTAAACCTTTGTTGGTGATTGAATTCATGCCCTTTTCTTATTTATTTATCCTTTAGTTGTGATAGATAACTAGTGTCAACAGTGTTTGTGAGTCTTGATCATGGGTGCTTGAAAAGAATCTCAACAAGGGTCACAACAATTTGACAAAGCTCAACATGATAACAAGCAGCAAAATGTTTTAAAGTTTTTGCAGTGTGCAGTATCATATGGTTCCAGTAGGATATTTAATCATTGAGGAGAAGTAGTTGCTATAAATTTTTAAAGTTTTAGCAAAATAGAAATTCCCCAAGGGCTTACATAAAAAGAAAGGATTTCTTTAGCCTTACCATATCTCACTTCACAAGAACTTAGTTGACATGTTTTCCTAATAAAGATGTGTCCACAAGCAACAAGTGTATGAACTAGGAATAAACTTTATACCGACCAATCTTTATAAAGACACGTTCCATAATTTGGCAAGATTTTATTTTTTCTATTTTTTAAGTTTGATTAGCATGGTTGGCATTTTTGAACATAATCAAACCTGTTAGGGCATGACATGAGTGAGATTATGGAGTGCAAACCAGCGTGCCCGAGAGATGACATGGAAGGGTCGGGTCCCCCATACTTGGACTTTTATGTCATTGACACTAAAAGCCAAGTGTAAATGTTGGAGCATCTCCCGAGTATGTAGTGCGTCACTCATGTCCATAGACATTGTTCGTCCTTCGTTCCTGTAATTTTTAGTGGCAAAGAATACTGAAGGACCGAGAGTGCAACCAGAAAGCGACCAGAGGGGGGGTGAATGGGAGCTTTAAATTTCTTTTCAGAAACTTGTTGCCACTGTCCCGAGAATCAACCCCAAGAGCAAACCTAGAGCTTGCGAGTGTCCACGATCCTAGATATAAGGTGGATGCTTCCAAGAAGCACAGCGAGACACTACACAACTCTAGAAACCTAACGCAAAAGCCGGAAATCAAAACCGACAACGGACGAACGAACCGCGGAGAAAACAGCGCAGAAACACCTGCATCGGATGCTGGCCTGCGTCCGATGGCTCAGCACCGGACGCGTCCGATGCAAACAGAACCGCTCTGGAACCTTACTGGACTGGCATCGGACGCTGCTACAGTGAAACCCTAGCATCCGATGCTAGACCCCCGACGCGTCCGATGGCAACGGACGCTCCGATGGTCAGCGTCTGATGCTCCTTTAAAAACGCTGTCAGATGACACGTGGCACCGGACGCGTCCGATGTGATGAACACAACGTCCGATGGTCACGAGTCGAGCGTCCGATGGTCCCGAAACAGCACAGTTCTTCTGCGAATTCAACCCGATCTCCTCTGAATCAAAAGCACTAAGGCTTAGACTTGGTATGAGGAGTTCCAAGGAGGTTAGTGAGCTATCCCAAAGGGATCATGGCTCGAACCTAACTCCAAATCGGCGAATTGGACGAATTCGGGACTAAGGGAGCAAAACTCGATCCAAAACGAAAATCGACCGATCTACTAGCTCGTGAGGTAGGAAGTGATTTCCTTCGGTGGAAAGAAGTGCCTCACGATCTAGAACATCTATGTTCAAATGGAATCGCAAACGACGCAACGAACAAAGAGATCGATCACCGGGAAAATCGTGGAGAAAAGCAACCCGCGAAGAACAAGAATAAAACGCGAATCACAACCACGAATTTGCAACCGTGTGGCTACCACACGCTACAACAGTGAGATTACGGTCTCACTTCCTAAAAATCTCAAGGACATAGAGGTATGATTGTCTTCTCTGTGGATCTCAGTTCACTACAGCAGGGAATAGGGAGAGCAGGAAACCCTAGTAGCAAAAGAGCAAATGACTGAGATAGTTTGGGAGGTGGGTGTCTCCCCCTACTTATCCTAATTCTAATTCCCACTCTACCCCTAAGTATTTACAGAGCGACCCAGCCAAACCCTAAGGCTATCCTGGACCAACCCGAAGATGATGCTGATCCGACGGCCATGCCCGCAAAACTGGTAGCGTTGCCTCGACGCAACCTCACCGATTGCCGCCACGTGCCGCCATCGCTCTGCTTGTCCTTTTCCCGGACTCCGCCCCCGGTTTTGTGGCCGAAACCGGGAAACCAGGCCTTCAAGTCCATCCCCTGGTTTTGTGGCCGAAACCGAGAAACCCGACGTCCGTCGCCCGAGTTTTGTGGCCCAAACTCAGAAACCCGCCAGCACCAGGTTTTGAGGCCCAAACCTGGAAACCGTCCTCAGCCCGAGTTTTGAGGCCCAAACTCAGCAAACCCGCAGCACCCAGGTTTTGTGGCCCAAACCTGGAAACCATCCACCCGGTGGTTTTTCTGTGGCTCAACCACCAGACCGGCGTCGTAGAGGGGATGCACCGCCCGTGCACCCCGTCCACCGACACGTGTCCCCAGGTCCTCGACCCGAGCAAGACCGTGCCCCGTAAGTCTCCGCTCATCGCTGTCCCTGGCTGTCAGCCACCACAGCTGATCCTCGGGCCACCGGTCCCTCAGTCCAAGCCTCACGTCCGCCCTTCACCGCTCTTGGTCCATCGGCACGGCACGCCTCTACTTGACCTTCACCTTTCCCTCGATCACTGTATCCGTGCTCGACACATGCACAACACAAGCCACCGAACATGCGTATCAAACCCGTTGACAATCACTCATCACCCGAGACTCGGCATACACCCATGTATCCGCAATCTCCCCCTTGATGAGTGCATTGTCAACTACTCACACAAATCATAATAAGATAGAAGAAAGAAGAAGGAGAAGAGAGAACTCGACCAAATGACCCGAAAGCATAGCAAAGCTAAAGAAAGTCAAGTGGAAAGAGCAAGACAACTTGGTCCCCAAAGACATGGGCAACGGCTCGACGCAACCAAGCAAAACAAAGCTAGCCCTCAAGAATAGGTAGAACAAGCTCAACACCGCTAGCGAAAAAGCTCGATACCAACTGCTACCAACTCAAGAATAGAAGAGTTTAATACCAATTGAAGAGCTAAAGAACATCCACTAGTCCCTCAAGAAAGAGGCAAAGGCTCAACACAACTAGCGCAAAGTGCCCCGAACCAATTGAAACCTTACGCAAGAAAGAGGCAAAGGCTCAACACAACTAGCGAAAAGTGCTCCAAGCCAATTGAAACCTTACGGTCAGCAAACAAGAAAGCAAACTCCCCCTCAAATAGTGCACACAACCAGGAAATCTCCCCCTTAGTTGATCTTATGATTTGAGATAACTTCTCCCCCTTAGTTGAAAATGCACCATCAAGCAAATTTCTCCCCCTTGACAGAATTCCTCCCCCTTACACAATGCATATGAGTCAAAAATGCAATTTAGCAGCTTCAGGAATAGTCAATAGAATGAAAAAGATGCTCTAAAAAGTGCTGATCCGATGACTCAACAACATCCAAACATGCTAGCAAAGGCTCAAACTGATCACCAAATACAAAATATGAACATATGAGCAAAGTGAGTAGTTTTAGCCAAAAGTATTCACCATCAAAATAGCACTACACATGGATAGACAGGAAATCAAGCAAGTGCTAAACATGTATACAAGGTGAACTACCCCTAGCAAAGTTCAATCATCATGCTATAGAATGAAACATATACTTGTGATTTCAGATTTTAATCGGAGTTGCAGCGGTGAAACTACACAGGTTCAGAATTCAGCATGTGACTGCGAGAGGTTGAAAGCTTGTCATTGCCTAACTTTTCAACCGAGCTAAGCCTATGCAAATGCAATCAGAAGCTTAAAGCATCGGTTTTGGTCATACACTACACGACTCAAGTTTAACTCAATGTGCAATGAGAAACAGTCTCGATACCGTGATGTGTTGACAAGCAGTCCCATCTCGATCTTTTCAATTCACATAAAACTTGGTTCAAATTTATTGACAGAATATGAACATACCAAGCAAGTGAATGACTCAGAACTAGAGACATAGCAACCTAGCATATATAAAAAGCACGAGAGAATTCAACACATCCTACACATGCTAGTTGCATATCTCAATGGTGAACATTTTCAAATTTTATGTTCATTAAGCAGGTTCACCATTCAAAAATAGCTCAGCTCACAACATGTATTAGTGATTAGAAAGAGCATAAGCTACAAGCATCATCATAAAGCATCAGAGCATACTAAATAGAGCATAATCACATTCTAAAGATTATATACATGAAGCTCAGAAAGTAAAGATGCATGATGAAATGCAAAGACTAACCTACTAAAGAAGAAAACAAAGCGAAAGAAAAGAAGTCAGTCTATGGTACAAGAACCAAAATGTTTCCCCCATCTAAAAGGGGAAACACACAACAAGCTCACCTCTCAACCGATTAAAGGTTGATTGGTCCAAAGGCTTGGTGAAAATATCAGCCAACTGATGATGAGTATCGACATAGCGAAGGTCGATATCACCCTTCTCATAATGGTCTCGCAGAAAATGAAAGCGCACATCGATGTGTTTGGTCTTAGAATGCAGCACGAGGTTCTTAGCAACGCTAATAGCACTCGTGCTGTCACAAAGCAAAGGCACGCGAGAAAAGCTCAGACCAAAATCACGCAGTGTGGCCATCATCCAAAGCAACTGAGAACAGCAGCTAGCCGCAACAACATATTCAGCCTCTGTGGTAGACTGAGCGACATTAGACTGCTTGTGAGAAGACCAAGATACAAGAGAAGAACCAATAAACTGACAAGCCCCAGAAGTGGACTTGCGCTCAACTCGGCAACCAGCAAAATCGGCATTAGAATAACCGCAAAGGGAGAGGGTGGAGGAAGGTGAATACCAAATCCTGAACTCAGGTGTGAAACGAAGGTACCTCATAATGCGCTTGACCGCCTGATGGTGAGAAGTGCGCGGCGACACCTGAAAGCGCGCACACAGACACACCACGAACTGAATGTCCGGGCCTGTCGCCGTCAGGTAGAGCAGCGACCCGATCATGCTTCGGTACTCCTTCTGGTCCACAGCTTCTCCATCCGTATCCGCATCCAGGGCCATTGTGGTCGACATGGGTGTTGGAAGAGGCTTGGCCTCACCCATATCGAACTTCTTCAGCAAGTCTTTGGTGTACTTGCCCTGGTGCACAAACGTCCCTTCTCGGGATTGCTTAATTTGCAATCTGAGAAAGAAAGTCAGCTCGCCCATCATACTCATCTCGAACTCCCTGCTCATAAGATCTGCAAACTTGGCAACCAAAGCGTGAGAAGAACCACCAAAAATGATATCATCCACGTAAATCTGGACCAAGAGAGTGTCTTTGCCTTGCTTGAGGAGAAAAAGCGTTTTATCCACACATCCCATATTAAAACCCTTAGCAAGCAAAAAGGTTTTCAACCTATCATACCAGGCTCTAGGGGCTTGTTTCAAACCATATAAAGCTTTGTGGAGTTTAAAAACATGGTTTTGAAACTTGCAATTTTCAAAACCGGGGGGTTGTTCAACATACACCTCTTCTTCTATGTAGTCATTTAAGAAGGCACCCTTTACATCCATTTGAAAAAGTTTAAACCCTTTGGATGCAGCAAAAGCCAAGAGTATCCTAATAGCCTCCAAACGAGCTACAGGAGCAAAAGTCTCCTCATAATCTATCCCCTCCTTCTAACTATAAACCTTGGCTACAAGTCTGGCCTTGTTCCTCACAATATGGCCATCCTCTCCTTGTTTGTTTTTGAAAACTCATTTTGTCCCAATAGGATTACAATTTGGAGGAGGTGGAACCAAAACCCAAACCCAATTTCGCTCAAAATTTTCTAACTCCTCATGCATGGCATTGACCCAATCCGGATCTGTCAAAGCGTGTCCAACATCTCGGGGTTCAAAATCAGCAACAAATGCAGAATGAGCAAAGTGAGAGATTTGTTGTGACCTGGACCGAGTGACACGTTCGTCGATGCTGCCGATCATCTGTTGAGGCGGGTGTTGGCGCTATATGTGTCGTGGCGCCTCCCGAGCTGAAGATACCTCCCCCTCAACAGCAGCTGGTGCCTCCCCAGGTACAAAAGGTACTGCTCGGGGTGGCGGATCCCATGGCCCCCAAGTCAAAGAAGAGGGATCGGGGCCGTGAGTCGTAGTAGAAGCCGCTCCTTGTGGCACAACAGGTGGAGGTGATGCTGAGTCACCCATGCCTTCAGCATCCTCGTCCTCATCATCAAAAAGAGGTTCACCGACCTCATGATCACCTGCACGCTCAAAACGAGAAGAAGGACAAACCATGGTCTCGTCGAAGGTGACATCGGATGTCTACATGACTCGGTTAGTATCAAGGTTAAGTACACGATAAGCTCGAGTGTGAGTGCCATAACCCAAAAATACACCGTCAGAACAACGAGACTCAAATTTGTCCAGGTTGCCTTTCTTAAGTATAAAACAGTGGCAACCAAAAACTCTAAAGTAACTCACTTTAGGCTGTCTTCCAAAACACAACTCATAAGAAGTCTTTTTCAAGAAAGCTCAGAGAAAAATGCGATTGGAAATATAGCATGCAGTGTTCATAGCTTCGGCCCAATATCGCCTAGGAGTCCTATGCTCATCGAGCATCGTCCTGGCCATCTCTACAAGGGTCCGATTCTTCCTTTCTACAACACCATTTTGTGGCGGTGTGTAGGGAGAAGAAAACTGATGCTCCAAACCCAAAGAGTTACAAAACTTCTCAAAATCTGAATTCTTGAATTGGGAACCATTATCACTACGAATAGCTCGCATTGAGTTCATAGGGAACTCATTCTGAAGACGCAAAATCAGATTGCGAGCAAAAGAGAAAGTCTCATAGTCATCAACAACCAAAACATACCACTTTCCCCAAACCGAGCTCACCCGAGCCGGACCAACAAGATCCATGTGTAAAAGCTCTCCAGGGCGCTTAGTCATGACCTGCGTCACTGGATGGTGGGGAGCGGCAACCATCTTTCCATGTCTACAAGAATGGCAAACAAGGTCCTTCTCCATGGACAACTTGGGCAATCCTCGGATTAGGCCAAGTGAGCTAAGCCTTGCAAGCACGTCAAAGCTTAGGTGACCGAGTCTCCTATGCCACTTCCAATGATCAGAGGAGGAAGGACCAGCCACAAGACAGCGAGAAAATCCAAACGACTCCAAGAAATTCGCACGAAAGACTTTCCCAAAGGGCAAAATCAAACATACAAGATTGCCCTGAGGATCTAAAATGCGACTGAGATTCGGTTTAAAACAAATCTCATAGTCATCATCAAAAAGTTGCGAAATAGAGAGAAGGTTAAAATGCAAGTTAGAAACAAGAGCAACATCACGCAACACAAAGTGCTCATTAACTCGCACCGACCCATGAGACAACACTTTACCTATACTATTGTCGCCGAAGGTGATAAACTCCTTTCCGGCAACAGGACTAAGACTGGAGAACCACTTGGCGTTCCGGTCATATGCCTCAAGCAACCGGAATCCACCAACCAAACGTCCTCCAATCATTTCACCTACATCAATTATAAGACATAGGGTGAGCATACGGTCCAACACTGGGGTTAGTGAAGTAGGAAGAGTACCAGTGTTGGCCGGCTGCTCAAAAGAATGGTTAGTAGAAAAACCATTCCTAGCACGCCTACGGGGAAAGCGATCACCACACATAGGAAAACGTGGTCCGCTAAGGAAAGAGCGTCCATCGCGATACTCAAAACGCGGTGGAGCGAAACGCTCAACAAAGCCACCGCCACGGGGTCCGTATCCTGCAAAGTCAGGACCCCGCCGGGCAACACC
The DNA here is from genome assembly GCA_009763385.1 of Coix lacryma-jobi var. lacryma-jobi. Taxonomy (NCBI): domain Eukaryota; kingdom Viridiplantae; phylum Streptophyta; class Magnoliopsida; order Poales; family Poaceae; genus Coix; species Coix lacryma-jobi. The sequence continues at coordinate 82,553,906 of CM019830.1, forward strand.
TCCCTGACGCCAAGGACCTTGAGGCACTGTACCTCTAGGCCTAGCAGCTCTCCTCTGAACATTCGGCACATGTACATCATAGAAAGGATGGTACATGTCCGCATTGTTCATCTCCCTGGCACGACGCTCCTCTCTCTTGCGCCTAAAGCAAAACTCACACTCAAGTGTCCATCTCTCCCACAGTGCTCACAATGGTACCTCACCGCTCTCATAGGGGGTTGTTGGTACTCATGGTAGAGGGTGTGGATCACTTTGCCCTTCTGTGGCATGAGCTCCTCTTGGATAGGTGGCATTGTGTCCAGCTTGTTTTTGAGGTGGTTTGGTTTTGGACCCCATGTCTGTTTCTTGGGTGGAGCTCTCAGAGGTTCAACAAACACTCCATCCTTGGTGTTGGGCTTAAGAGGCTCTTTGGGTGGAAGCTTGGTAAGCTTGGGAGTAGTGGTGGAGTTGGGCTTCTCACTCGGGTTAAGACCACTCGACTCTCCAATCTTCCCAAAAGAAGAGACATCAACACCCTGAGCAAAACCTACACCAGGACCTCCAGCAGCACGCTTAAACTGGGCAATCATCATCCCAAGCTGCGGCTCATTACAAGACACCAATGACAAGATGGTCCAAAGGTATGTGTTTTCCTCCTCGGTTTGCATCTTGCCATGCTTCACATTAGCGATCTCCATCTCCAAACCCTCGCACAAAGCACATCTAGCCACACAAGTGCTACCCGAGCTGGCCTTCTCAAGAGACTCAATCTTGGCATTCTTCTCTGCCAACTCGGATTGCAAGCCTGCACAAGACTTGCACGCACCCAACAACACGGGCCTAGCCCGGAGCTCATCCACCTCTCCAACCAAAGCAGCATACATACCTCTCAATGTGAGAAGGTCCATCATGTGCTTGGTGCACATCTCACACTCACTCTCCTCGGAGACTACAACGGTGGACCTAGCAAACTCAAGCTCCCTCACCGTGTCCTCCCACTTCTGCCTGAACTCCTTCCCCTCTCTAGCTGCATGCCTAAGCAACTTATCCTGACTCAGCAAAGTGGCAGTAAGCTTATCAACCTCAGCCGAGAGTTCCTCAGGAGTTTGTGATACCTGCGAGGAGTCGTCGTCGTCGTCGTTCTGTGGAATCTCCTCCAGCTTGCCGTCGACCTCGTCACCAAGGGCCATGGTGCAAAAACCCTCATCATCGGCGAAGAAGCAGAGGCCGTTCAGCTTGTCCTCGATCCTCTTCCTCTTCTTGGACTCGTCATCGCTTGAGTGTGCAGAGTCATCATCCGAGTCGTCGACGTCGCTGAGTGTGGCAAAGAAAGCACGCTGCTCAGCCTGGGCCTTCTCCAAGTACTTCTTCTTGATGTACTCCTTGTTGAAGCCGCCCTTCCGCTTCTGCTTCACGGAGACGTACTTCTCCTTGCGCTTGTCGGAGTCGTACTTGTGCCCATGATCGCCCTTCCCAGATTGCTTGTTCTTCTTGGGATAGTTGGCGATGAAGTGGTCGGGGTCGCCGCACTCAAAGCATCTTGAGCGTCCTCCTTCGCGGCGACGGTTCATGCGGTTGTTGTGAAACCGCGAGAACCGGTTGGCGAGAAAAGCCAACTCATCATCCCCCAAAGACTCCAGCTGCTCCTCTGTGATAGAAAGAAGAGAAGAAAGTGCAAATCCTCCAGAGGGGTTAGTAGAAGAGCCAGAAACCAAAGCCATCGACGGGCCAGAAGGATTTTCATAAGAAGCCCTCGACATAGCGTCAATCTCACTAGACTTGAGCTTACTAAAGAGCTCGTCGCATGTGAGGGTCTCATAGTTAGACAATTCGATGATCGCCTGGACCTTTGAGTCCCACACCGACCGATCGAGAGTATGCAAAAGCTTCAAAGCTCTCTCATGATCGTCGAAAGGCAACAACTCCTTATTAGCCCTCATCTTGTTGACAATGACCTGAAAGCGAGCGAATAAACTCTCTATGCTCTCGCCAGGCATGTGTCGAAAGTTCTCATACTCCTGCTTGTGCGACTCGTAGAGACGGGATTTGACTTGAGTGGTTCCCTCATGGAAGCGCATGAGGGTCGCCCAAATCTCACGAGCCGTGGGGAGGTGAGAAACGCGATCAAACTCGGACATGCTCAAACAGAAGAAAAGAGCGTTACGCGCTCGGCTATTGGCATCGTGCTCATCAATCTGAAGCTGAGTAACACGAGCAGCCAAGACAATGTAATCGGCCTTGTTGCAAATCTCCCAAACAGAAGAGCCCATGCTCTGGAGATAGGCCGACATGCGTATCTTCCAATATGCATAGTTCGTCCCATCAAAAAACGGCAGTTTGCCCACGCCGCGATCCATGTCACCTTCGGTGGATCTGGAACCGGCTAAGGTGGAAGATCCTTAACCTGCTCCGATACCAATTGAAGGACCGAGAGTGCAACCAGAAAGCGACCAGAGGGGGGGGGGTGAATGGGAGCTTTAAATTTCTTTTCAGAAACTTGTTGCCATTGTCTCGAGAATCAACCCCAAGAGCAAACCTAGATCTTGCGAGTGTCCACGACCCTAGATGTAGGGTGGATGCTTCCAAGAAGCATAGCGAGACACTACACAACTTTATAAACCTAACGCAAAAGCTAGAAATCAAAACCGACAACGGACGAACGAACCGCGGACAAAACAGCGCAGAAACACCTGCATCGGACGCTGGCCTGCGTCCGATGGCTCAGCACCGGACGCATCTGATGCAAACAGAACCGCTCTGGAACCTTACTGGACTGGCATCGGACGCTGCTACAGTGAAACCCTAGCGCCCGATGCTAGACCCCCGGCGCGTCCGATGGCAACGGACGCTTCGATGGTCAGCGTCTGATGCTCCTTTAAAAACGCTGTTAGATGACACGTGGCACCGGACGCGTCCGATGTGATGAACACAACGTCCGATGGTCACGAGTCGAGCGTCCGAGGGTCCCGAAACAGCACAGTTCTTCCGCGAATTCAACCCGATCTCCTCCAAATCAAAAGCACTGAGGCTTAGACTTGGTATGAGGAGTTCCAAGGAGGTTAGTGAGCTATCTCGAAGGGATCATGGCTCGAACCTAACTCCAATCGGTGAATTGGAAGAATTCGGGACTAAGGGAGCAAAACTTGATCCAAAATGAAAATCGACCGATCTACTAGCTCGTGAGGTAGGAAGTGATTTCCTTCGGTGGAAAGAAGTGCCTCACGATCTAGAACATCTCTATTCAAATAGAATCGCAAAAGACGCAATGAACAAAGATATCGATCACCGGGAAAATCATGGAGAAAAGCAACCCGCGAAGAACAAGAATAAAACGCGAATCACAACCACGAATTTGCAACCGTGTGGCTACCACACGCTACAACAGTGAGATTACGGTCTCACTTCCTCAAAATCTCAAGGACACAGAGGTATGATTGTCTTCTCTGTGGATCTCAGTTCGCTACAGCAGGGAATAGGGAGAGCAGGAAACCCTAGAAGCAAAAGAGCAAATGACTGAGATAGTTTGGGAGGTGGGTGTCTCCCCCTACTTATCCTAATTCTAATTCCCACTCTACCCCTAAGTATTTATAGAGCGACCCAGCCATACCCTAAGGCTATCCTAGACCAACCCGAAGATGATGCTGATCCAACGGCCACGCCCGCACAACTGGTAGCGTTGCCTCGACGCAACCTCACCGATTGCCGCTGCCACCGCTCTGCTTGTCCTTTTCCCGGACTCCGCTCCCAGTTTTGTGGCCGAAACTGGGAAACCAGGCCTTCAAGTTCATCCCCCGGTTTTGTGGCCGAAACCGGGAAACCCGACATCCGTCGCCTGAGTTTTGTGGCCCAAACTCAGAAACTCGCCAACACCAGGTTTTGAGGCCCAAACCTGGAAACCGTCCTCAGCCCGAGTTTTGAGGCCCAAACTCGGCAAACCCGCAACACCCAGGTTTTGTGGCCCAAACCTGGAAACCATCCACCCGGTGGTTTTTCTGTGGCTCAACCACCAAACCGGCGCCGTAGAGGGGATGCACCGCCCGTGCACCCCGTCCACCGACACGTGTCCCTAGGTCCTCGACCCGAGCAAGACCGTGCCCCGCAAGTCTCCGCTCGTCGCTGTCCCAGGCTGTTAGCCACCACAGCTGATCCTCAGACCACCAGTCCCTTAGTCCAAGCCTCACGTCCGCCCTTCACCGCTCCCGGTCCATCGGCACAACACGCCTCTACTTGACCTTCACCTTGCCATCGATCACTGTATCCGTGCTCGACACCTGCACAACACAAGCCACAGAACATGCGCATCAAACCCGTTGACAATCACTCATCACTCGAGACTCGGCATACACCCATGTATCCGCAAATACCCGAAGGGAACCTTGTCTAATTCCAAGATGTTTTTTTTGAGGTAGGGAGATTTTATTAGAACAAAAGGTCCTCGCTTTATTTTTATTAAAGACTAGGTTATTAAATTTATTTTAAAAACTAAATATATATATTTTTTATTATGATTATCATTTTTTTAATAAAAGAAATATTTTTTCAAAAAGGAATTGATGCATAATTAAATGTTTGAAAATAAGGTTAAAACAAATTTATTATGCAAAGTTTTATTTTCAAAGCTGAAATTGTTTTAGTTTTTATATGCATGAAAAATATATTGGTTCAAATTCAAACATGAAAATATTCAAATTAAAAGTTGATGGAAATCAAATATGAGATACATACCGATTTACCTGTCAGCAAGGGCTCATCTTTTTGAGTCCATTGAGGAAGACTTCTCCATTGATTTTCTGTTTGATTTGGAATCATCCCGTCCTGGAGATGGAGAAGGATGATTGAGCTTATTTTTCCGCCATGCCATCATGATGTTTGAGTTGCTTTGGCTTGGCAGGCGCTTGATTTTTATTTTTTATTTTTCTTTGATTAAGGGTTTCATCCCTACATAAAGTTAGTGAACAAACATACCCGAGGGATTTTACAAAGGTTTTGAAATGATAAAGGTTGAAGTTATGTGATGAAGACTTCAATGCTAATGAAAGATTGTTGTTTGGGTTTTAGCAAAGAGAGCCCATCTATTTTTTTAGTTTGAAACCTTTGTTCTTTCAAAGTTCACCAAATGAAATTTGAATTACCTCTGTTATGAATCCCTCTCAAGAACCTACCCTTATGAATTTGATGATTCCTGCAAGGGTTAGTCCATACATACGACCAAAATCTACACTAGCACTTTCAGTTCAATTAATCAAATTAAACTCCTTGCCCAATTTGATTAAGGTAGGCTATTTAACCTAAGCACCACACTTAATTTAAAAAGCCTAAGGGAATATGGTCACCGCGAATGATCAACACTCCCAAACTAAATCATACTAGGACAGAAAATGGTAGCATGTGAAAGATTGAACAAGAGAATCATTCAAACGAAGGTGAGACATTGAATGTAAATCAAAGAACCATTATTTTTTATATCCAAGAAATGTGAATGGGGAGGATAAATGCTTTTAAACAAATATGCCATGGATTGAAACAAGAAATTTTAATCAAGTGAGTGATATGCATGCAAAATCTAGGCTCTGGCTTTTTCCTCGTAGCGCGGACCATCTAACGGTATCATATCAACTCGCAAAGCCAACATATGATCCGAGATGATCCTATTTCACATCCGTCTACTACAAGGCTAGACTAAGAGCACCGAATAGATAGATAACAATAAAATTATCGTCTACCTAGACTAATCATGGCACCCGAATATAGCTCAAAGACTGGGAGCCACCCAAAGAAAGCACTAGATATGATGAAATAAACAAACATGCAGTGGTGAAAAAGAAAATAACAATGAAAATGTTTTTATTGGTTCTCACATACCTTGATCGATTCATCTCTCACAATCTATGATTGGATTGTGAGTGATGTGGTTTAGTTGTCCGTCACCAACGATGTTTTTATTACTCTTGACGGCGACCATCTCTCCATCTGCATAGGGTTAGTATGCATACAAGTATATATCTACCTATGAGATGGCAGGGTGAATGTTTGATTGTTCATGAAAGATTGGGACCCTGGGCTCGTGATTTTTTTTTTAATACCCACAAAAGCTAGTGACAGACTAGGTTCGCAGATATCAAGGTCAAATATTAAATCCTTTACGCCAATTACTTCCCCGACAACGGCGCTAAAAAGCTTGTTGACACTTACTAACGTCGCTACCAAGAGTAGAGATATACTCTATCCCCAGCAACGGTGCTAGAAAGCTTCTTGGTATTTCGTAGTGTCGCTACCAAGAATAGAGTTGAACCCTATCCCCGACAACGGCGCCAGAAAGCCAGTTGGTATGTGTAACGCATACAAACAAATCCACAAGCGCACGGATACCGTTGTAGCTTTCACCCAGAAGTATTCTGGGGTATCGTATTTATATCCTCAGGGAAGTAATGTGTAAAGAGTTTAATAACTGACGATCATGTATCTACTAACTTAGTATATCGACTAGATTAAAGTGGGGGTAAGTGGTAGCATAAATGATTGGTAGATGAATGATACACCGGAGAACTCCATAAAAAGATAAAGAGCAGACAAGCAAAGTTGGGAGGTCATCGGAAGAGTTCAAGGTTCCTATATACTTCTCCATTACTGTGGTTCTAATCTAGATCTATCCCAAAGGATTAACTAAAGCAAAGGTCAAGCATAATGATCACACCATGGCACTTTGGAGCAGCAGTTCCTTTCCAGTTCTCGAAGAGATTGGGAAGGGGTAACGAGGAGAAGGCTGCGAAAAGCTCTACGAAACACCAACCCAAATGTGGTGGAATACAAAAGCCTGTTCAGAGCTGTCACCCCCGGGGCTACCACAACTATCCGTGGGGTTGGGAGCAACCTCAGGTAACCGATAGTCTAGACACCACGTCTATACTACCGATTACTACTCTAGCCACATATAATAACTAGAGCACTTGGTCGAGCGGAGATCCCATGCCAAGGTGCAAAACATAAAACTAACCATGCTTTAGCTAAAACATAAGGTAAGAACTAGATAACCAGGTGAGCAATTCAAGTAATTAGAGAAGATAAATATATTGAATACTCGAGTCTTACAAAGAAGCGATACAAGATTATACTGATCCTCCAAGGACTCCTCCGGAACTTGAGCATCTCTCCCTCACTCTCAACTAGAGCTATTCTACTACTACATCTTGGCAATATGGTGAAGAGGACTCCTTGTGGAGTGTATGATCTCTATGAAGATGATCATTATGATGAAGGAGAGGACCTCTTTATATAGTGGAGGTGCCTTGGGAGGGTGGAGAACCTCCTTTCTCCACATGGAAGGTGCAAAACCGACCCTTTCAGAATACACTGAACCTGGACACCTACATAAACATCCTATGCATGGAGGCATGCAACCGACTGCAAAAGGTGGGCCCGAGGGGCGCCCATGGCGGTGCGGCCGCACCCCTGGCACTGCCTCTCACCACCGACCTTCTCATGTGGGTCCTTGGCTGGGCCTGGATGCCTCCCATTTGGGTTTTTGGCCCAGATTTGATGTTTAGGTGGGCTTCTTCTTTATTTATTGATTTTACGCCTTGCCGACAAGCGTATTCTTCTTGCCTTTTCCTTGGTATTCTTTGATTACTCCTGTAAGACAAGTGAATCACCAAAACTTGTGGAATTCGTTAGATATAAAAGTCCTAATTGTAGTTTGGTGATCATTTTATGTGAGAGTTGGCGGTTATAAATAGGCAATAAGGACCGCCAACAGCTGTGCTGAAGTCTGTGTGAAGCATCGGCGCGTCCGATGCCTGGCATCTGCGTGTCCGATGTCACTTTAACCGTAGCACGAAGGAATATGACCATTGGGATTGGGCAGACTGAATTCGTATCACGGGGACACGTGGTGTTCATTGGAGCATCGGACGCTGGGGTAGTGTTCGATGGCCCCGACACCGGCGCGTCCGATGGTCGCGTTTTCAGCCCAACGGCCAGGCCAACTTGTGTGGCCTATATAAGTGGCTTGGCCGGCTCACATGAGCTCTCTCTTGCACATTTATATCCCTAATCATTCTTGTGAGCATAGCCAAGCCTCCCCACTCATCTCTAGTGTTGATTTAATCAAACCAAGTGAGAGTGAGTGATCTAGTGCTAAGATTTGAAAGAGTTCATTCTAGTGGCACTAGTTCTTCGCATCGGCTTTGAGTTTCTTGTTACTCTTGGCATTTGCCGGTGCCTAGACGGCTTGGAGGTGTTGAGGTGGAGTTGGTGAAGGACCGAATTTGCTAAAGCAAGGCGACCAGAGGGGGGGGGGGTGAAATGGAGCCTAAAAATTTCTTTTGAAATTACGGCCTCTGTCCCAACAAAATCAACCCCAGAAGCTTCGGACTCAAACATGATGCCTACGACCCTCGGAAGGAGGGTGGATGATCCCTAGGATCACAGCGAGGCACCACACAAGAGTGCAAACCAAAACTCTCAAAACCCCGAGTCAAGTTCGTGCCTAAAAGACCCACTCCCAAACGTAGATAGAGGGCTACGTCGGGATTCCTCCAAATACCGATGCTAACACGTAGAAAAGATATGTAGAGAGGTTCCTAGGTGAACTCTAGGAGCAAACGAGAAGTCCGAAAACAAAACAGAAAAGCCGGGAGAGCAAACGCACTAAACCACAGCCTACAGCCGATTCCCGGACTGTTCGGGCTGCAGGTGCCGGACTATCCGCGCCAGGGGCGGACTGTCCGAAAGCCCTGGCAGACTGTCCGCCGGCTAAAAGATAGAAACAGCAGAGCTGCTGATCCTCCCCTGCGCGACTCGCGGACTGTCCACGCCTTATATGGCGGACTGTCCACCGGTCAAAAAGACCATGAGCAGTGCGCGCTGCGCTGTTCTGGTCTGGCCGAGCCTGATGGCCGGACAGTCCACAACTGGGGGGCCGGACAGTCCGCCACTGACCAGTGAGTGCAAAAACTGCACGGTTCTAAACCAAAATCGATTGGATCTTCACCAAATCGAATGGGGCCGCAACCAAACTTCTCCCAAGTGTTCTTCTACGTGTTGGGAAGCTAATCCTAGGATATCATCGCTCCAAACCAACTAATCCATGAGAAATCCGAAGAACACTAGAAAAGGGGAAGAAAGAAGAGCAAAACGATTTTGACCTGATCTACTTGTTCGTGAGGGTAGAGATGAATTCTTTCGGTGGAAATGTTCTCCTCACTTCAAAGAACAAGTTGATTCAAACGAAATCGCAAAAGACGCAGTGTAGAGGGAGATCGAGTGAAGGAAAAAATGTGGAGAAAAGAAGAACGTGAAGAACAAATTCAAAACACGAAATCAACCACGAATTTGATCCTTGGATTCAGAGGAATGGATGATTGATTAAGCACTTGGTGTCAGGCTACAAGCCACTCCTAGCAACTCAAAGCTTGGATGGCAAAAAGCTCAAGAACAAGAGCCAACTCTCCTCTAGCCCTAGCCTACTCTCACAAGCACAAAATGAAGAGACACCGTCCAAGGATCGTTGTCCAACACAGCCCCTTCATCTACATATAGGCGCACGTCCAAATGACACAAACGCCCTAACATGAAGTACTAACCCAAATACCCCTAGGGGTAAAACCGTCCAACTCTGGCAGTTTCCATCCGACGGCCACGCGCCTTCTCATCCTTCGCTTCGCCTCGACGCAAGCTCCAGGATGCCGCCACGTGCCGTCACCGTCGACCGCCACGCCTTCTCACCGATAGCTTCGCCGCAACGCAAGCCTCTCGGTGCCGCCACGCGTCGACCGTCCTATTGGACCTTCCCCCGGTTTTGAGGCCCAAACCGGGAAACCTGCCAGCCCAGGTTTTGAGGCCCAAACCTGGAAACCGTCCACCCCGAGTTTTGTGGCCCAAACTCAGAAACCCGCGAGCCCAGGTTTTGAGGCCCAAACCTGGAAACCGTCCATCCCTAGTTTTGAGGCCCAAACTCAGAAACCGGCCACCCGAGTTTTGAGGCCCAAACTCGGAAACCATCGTGGGTAGCTTTTTGAGGCTCAGCTACCGAACCCGCGCCGTAGACGGGATGTGGTTCGCACACCCCGACCACCGGCACCGATGTCGATGCATGTCCAGCCTCCACGCCGGGCACAACGCCTTCGCCTTCCTTCTTGACTTGGCCGATGACACTTGTGCCGCACGCAAGCCCGTGTCCGACCTCCCGCCAAGTGCCACGACGCCATCGTCTTCGTCCCGACTCGGCCGATGCATCACACATCCCCATGTGCTCTCGCTCGCCGATGCCACGTGCCAGCTACCACAGCTGGTCCTCTGGCCTCTCGGTCCGTCGGTCCAAGCCTCACGTCCGCCCTTCACTGCTCTAGGTACATCGGCATGGCACGTCCGCCGCACGGCACGCCCATCCTTCACCGTTCCTGGTCCGTCGGCACGGCACGTCTCTACTTGACCTTCACCTCGCCATCGACCACTGTATCCGAGCTCAACACCTGCACATCAACATAGCCAAGAGACACATGTTGCACACGCACACCAACACAGAAACACCACAACTCAACACCACCGGTTAGTCATAAACATTAAGCGCATAGCGAGATATGGACTAAACCAGGAAAAGCCTCAAACCTTCCTCATCAAAGTCAATCATTCATCATATATGCTCTCAATCTCCCCCTTGATGAATGGATTGACTAAAAATAAAACCACAAAGGAAGGGTTTGAAGGCAAGCCTCATTCAAGTTCCCAAAAGCCAAGCAAAAGCAAACACAAGGCTACTTGAGATGAGGAAGGATCATGAGAACTCCAAATAAAAGCTCTCGGTCCCGAAAGAAACAGGAAAAGCGGGCAAAGCCTCCACACAACCGAAGAGTCAAGGAAAACAAGAGTTTCATGAATCCCAAAAGGTACTCAAAAACCAATCTCAAATAAATTGTCAAACAATCATCACAAAAGAAACCAATGTTCTTATCCACTTGGCAAGGTTCTTATCCACTTGGGTTTCAAAATTTCTCCCCCTTGATGATTGAATTGACAAAAACTAAGCACAAGAGATGGTTTGAGATACCAAAGCTGAAAATCTCATTCAAGTGATCAAAGGACATAGAAGAGCAAAGAACATAGTCACTTGACATGAGAAGATTATCCATTCAAATGCCCAAAAAGCCAAAGAAATGCTAAAGAGGGGGAATTTGAAATGAACATAACTTGGTCCCCAAAGACATGGGCAACGGCTCAACGCAACCAAGCAAAATCTGAGCAAAACTCCACAAAAGAGCGAAAACTCAGACAAGGAGCGAAAGACTTGGTTCCCAAAGACATGGGCAACGGCTCGACGCAACCAAGTCAAAAATGAGCTAGCCCTCAAGAAGAGGCAGAAAATGGCTCAACACCACTAGCTCAAGGCTCGATACCAATTGAGGCTGAAACAACGCATTGGAATGCGAAACTGCTAGTCCCTCAAGATAGAGGCACAAAGGCTCAACACAACTAGCAGAAGACTCGATACTAACCACAAACAGCCAAAAAATTGGTGAAGACAGCTAGTTCCTCAAGATAGAGGCAAAATGGCTTGAGACAACTAGCTGAAGGCTCCATACAAATCGAAAATACCAAGCAAAAACTGCTAGTCTCTCAAAAGAGAGGCAAAAGCAGCTCAACACGACTAGCAGGCTCGATACCGACTGAGAAAAAATACAAAGAGAAGCTCAAAACTAAATGGAGCACAAGCACTCGGAGCACGCAGAGAAGCAACAGGACAAAAGCGACTCCCCCTGAAAGCAAGCCCACACACAAGGGCTATGCACCAACGCTCACTATGATGGATACCAATTGAAACACATAAAAGAGCTATACCAATTGAAGAAGAACATAAAAGAGCTAAACTCCCCCTAGCTCAAAGCTCTCCCCAAAATGCATGACTCTCCCCTTTGTGCCAACACTCAAACTCCCCCTTGCAAACAGCTTGTCCCCCTTGACAAAAGGGAACATGCTGAGGGGTTTTGACATTTCTCTAGAAAGTTGACACAAACACAAGACAAGTCATTAACCAAAAGCATATGGGGGGTTATGAAAAGCATTGAAAATGACCACAAAGTGTATCGGAGCTGGGGGTATGAACACTAAGCTAAAATGCATGATATGCACAATGCAACAGCTTCAAGTGTATAGCAATCAGAATGAAAAGATACTCAAAAGGGTGCTGCCCTGAAAGTGTAGCAATCAATACAAATGCTAGCAAAGGCCCAAACTGATCAAATGAATATGAATTATGGACAATTAAGCATGTGAGTAGTTTTAAGCCATTTGAAAAGGAGTCCACCACTAAAATAGCACTTAGCAAGAATAGACAAGAAATCGAGCAAGTGCTAACTCAAGTATAAAAGGTGAACTTCCCCTAGCAAAGTTCAATAATCATGCAATAGAATGAAGCATAAACTTGTGTTATTTTCAAATTTTTATCGGAATTTGCAGCGGTATTAACACAAGTTCAAATTAAAAGCATGTGATTGCGAGAGGTTGAAAGCATGGTCATTGCCTAACTTTTCAACCGGGCTAAGCCTATGCAACAAAAGCAATCGGAAGCTTAAAGCACCGGTTTCGGTCTTACACTACACGGCTCAAGTTTAACTCAATTGTGCAATGAGAAACAGTCTTGATACCGTGATGTGTTGACACATGGAATCCCATCTCGATCTTTTCAATTCACTAATACTTGGATCAAATTTTAAGCACAAGATAACTATGAACAATACAAGCAAGTGAATGACTCAGTGCAAGAGACATAGCAAACCTAGCATACAAAAGATAGCACAAGTGATCTCAACACATTCTACCCATGCTAGTTGCCAATCTCAATGGTGAACAAATTAAATGTTTCATAGTTGATTAATCAAGTTCACCATTTGCAAAAATAGCTTAGCTCATAACATGTATCAAGTGATCAAAAGGAGCCTAAGATACAAGCATCATCATGAATGAACAGGGCATACCAAAAAGAGCATAATCTCATTCTCAATGCTCTAAACATGAAGCTCTAAGATGCACTATAATACATGATGAAATGCATGCAAAAGCTAGTCTATCAAAGACAAAGCAAAACTAGCCTAAGAAAGAAGACCCAAAACAAAAAGGGTATCGAAGAAGTCAAACTATGAAACAACAGGCAAAATGCTTCCCCAACTAAAAGGGAAACACACACCAAACTCACAACTAAAGAGCCAAGAAACGCTCAAGCGACAGCCAGCAAAATCCACATCGAAAAGACCACACAGCAACAAGAGGTCAAGGAGGAAGAATACCAAAACCCGAACTCAGAAGTGTGTTAGAGGTACCTCATGAAGCGCATGACCGCCTGCTGGTGTGATACCCGTGGGGACGCCTGAATCTGCTGAACTCCAGGGCGCCTGCCTCGCCGAAGTCGTCTCCCCCTCGCCTGATGCTGTCGCTCCCACAGGTGCAGCTAGTGCTCGCTGGAGAGCTGCTCAAACGGAACCCCAAGTCGTGGCAGAAGTGGGATCGGGTCCATGAGCCGAAGTGCTCTCTCCAAGCTCCTGTTCTCCTGCACACTCAAAAGCAGAATTAAACACAAGGCATTGTCTCGTCTAGTGTGACCTCAAGGTCTCCACGAAAACGGTTAGTCACATAATAAGCATAAGGTGAACTCTCAACAAAAAGAGGTCTACCTATGAATGATACCGCAAGGAGATCTGAACTCAAACTAGCCAAGACTACCATGCAACAGGATAAAGCACTATATAGCAAAATGCAGCCTAGAGACATGATCAACCCAAACACAGCCTAAACCTCAACACATGCTACAATGCAAAATAATGATAGCAATAGATCCAAAAGCATGTAACATGATAAAATTGTGGAAAGGCTAGTGCTCAAACTAATCATATCAACAGGATACATGTGGCTAACCAAAACTAGCACCTAAAAAGTGATACCTAATGAACATCATACCACTACAAATCAAGCTCATGGAGAAATATGGTAAAACATGGCACAATGTTCATGAGGGTCACAAACTAGCATGAAAAGTGGAATAGCCACCAAAACTGTACACAAGACTAGCATGACATGATATACAAGATAGCACATGCTAGACTAAAGCAAAACATGATACAAAGGCAAATGTACATGCAAGAACTATACAAGTGAGCACATGATAGTCCATCTCATACCACAAGAAATTGAACATGGATGTACAAGGTATGAGTGTATAAGAAAGCTCACCAAACTGCAAAAGCCTCTTTGGAGGCAAATCTAAGCGGGGTGTAGAGAACCATCAACTCTTGATCACATCTAAAAGATCAAGCACTACTACAACACAGGGCTATAGTAACACCAACTTATGTTACTGTAGGTTGGAAAACGTGTTACTAGCTCTCTTTGTAACACATTTTTGTTTGTGTTCTTATTGGCCATGTTACTATAGAGTGCTTTATTGTAACACATTTACTTCTCTACAGGAACATTTTTTTGTGTTACAATGATTTTTGTTGTAACACTTTATTTTTACTTTAGTAACACTTCACATTATGGTACAATACATGGTTTGTAACACATTTCTTTATCCATTGGATCACTTGCCAAGTGTTACAATGATTCTTTGTTGTAACACTCTTTTTAGTTCTAGTAACACTTCTACATTAAAGTAGAGCACAATATGGGACATAGGAACACATTTTGAAATGGAATATTCGACAAAATCTGAACAAAAAAAAATCAAAAAATTAGGGAATTTTTTTTATCACGAGAGGGACCCACCAACAAGCCACACCACCTCATCTCTACTCTCATAATATTTTTTTCATGATTTTTTTCGCACTTTGCATTAACTAAGATTCGAACCAACGACCTCTCGCACACGCACATATAACCTCCGCTACCACTCCACCCATTTGTCACTTGTGTCTATATTCTATTTCAGTTACCCTCATATTATACTAAATCGGGTGTAAATTGCTTATTTAAGGCTCTAAACGAATTCAAATCAAAAAGTTGTTAACTACAAAGTTTCATAAATTTTTGAGATCTACACTTTTCGTATAGGAAGTTTCTCCATCCAAGGTCATTTACAAAATTTGAATTTCAAATTTTAGAAATTTCAAATGTAGTTTTCATTAACAAGATGATTTCAAATTAAAACGTTATCAACTACAAAGTTTCATAACTTTTCGAGATCTACAACTTTAATTTTGGTTGTTTTTCCATCCGAGGTATTTCAAAAATTCGAATCTCAAAATATTTAAATTCAAATGTAGTTTTGCATAATAATATGATTTCAAATTAAAAAAGTTGTCAACTACAAAGTTTCATAACTTTTCAAGATCTACAAGTTCATTTTGGTCATTTCTCCATCCGAGGTCTTTTGAAAACTTTGAATTTTAAATTTTTAAAATTTAGACCCAGTTTTGCATGACAAGATGACTTCTAATTAAAAAGTTGTCAACTATAAACTTTCTTGATGTAAACAAAAAAGAGAAAATTCTTGACGAACCCATATGGCGGTAGGTTAGTGTGTTCATACAACAAAGTAAAAAAATATCTATATTACTTCCATTTAATTTTACATTTTTGTATTTTGTTTTTTCTTCTCCATTGTACTTGTTCTTCTTATGATATAGCTCCGTCCAGTGCGTCTCTTGATCTCGGCCTAATAAATTAACAACATGCTCTAGCATCGAACTGGCCTTTTGAATCGGCTACTCAATGCTAACGGTTCTCATGTAATGACCATGATGTGATTGTCCAACAGCCTTGATGAGAGCTATATGTGATGTGTTGCCTATAAATAGGAAGGTCTACATGTATTTTCTTTTGTAACACTTGAACTGAAACATTATTTTGTGTTACTATGGGCATATATTTGTAACATATTTTATATGTGTTCCACTTATGTGTTACAACTTAGTACTCATTTGTAACATTTTTCTTGTAACATTAATTTTGTGTTACTATAATTGTTGTTAGTAACACCTTTTTTAGAAAATGTATTTTGTGTTACAACCGAAATCTGTAACACACTATTTTGTGTTACTATGAACTTTTACTGGAACACATTAATGAATATGTTATATAAAAGTGTTACAATATCCTTGTTGTGTAGTAGTGAAGCTCCATCAGGCGCATGTTCTCCACCCCGCGTCCTCATATCTACACACAAGAGGACAAAGCAGCCCGAGTCTTGGATCCTGAAGGGTTAGGAAGCATGTACTTGGAAACCCAAGACTTGGTCACAAAACTCAACTTATCTTGTGGGTTAGCATGATGCAAAACTTGGTTCAAATGCAATTGTGAAACACCCTTGGAAGCATTCCTCAAAAGGACAACTCGAGGAGAAGAACGAGTCGTACCACGGGAAAAGAGGCAAACATCTTCCAAGGTTTTTGTATAAGAACCAATAGAAGCACCATGAAAAGCATGACGTGGACCAACACAAGTAGCACTAGAAGCATGTCCACGACCATGACCTAACCCACTAGAAAAGGAGTCATAAAACCCATCAACAAAGAGGGGCTTCTTACTAGGAGCACAAGCGTTCATCCATGAGAAGGGCTATGAACCACCAACTTCCTAGAAGAGCGAGCTTGGCGCAAGCGTTTGGCACGCCGATAGCAAAAACTTTCTTGATGCCCATCTTTCTCACAAAAAGAGCAATGGTACAAAGGCCTACTGGAAGGCACACCATTCTCCGACAAGTGAGAAGTCCCTTGGGTCTTAGAACACGAAATATCAATGTTCAACTTGGTGCCAGTACTAGGAGCACACGTGCCACGGGAAAGGCTACGCGGCTTCCTAAGAGCCTTAGCTCGAATACGTCGCTCGTGTTTGACACGGCGGAAACAAAAATCGAATGAGTGTCCATCCTTCTTGCAAAAGGTGCAATGGAAAATCAGATTGGGAGCACGAGTCCCAAAAATATGAGAAGCACCCTTGCCAAGAGAAGTCCCTTGGACATCACTCGAAGAATCGGCAAGGTTAGGAGTAGCTATGAAAGTGCTATCTGAAACCTTGTCACAAGTGCTACCGTCAAAAGACTCACGCGCAACACAAGAACTCAACTCCGGTTGCAAAGATGTAGACTTGGAAACACCAACATCGGAGTTGCATGAAATGCGTGACTCAAAAGACTTAGCACAAAGACTCTTGCATCTTTTAGCTAAAACCTCATTCTCAAACATGAGGCGATCACAAGTACCACACGGAGCATTTTTAAGATTTTCCATCTCCTCTCTAATGCACTCGGCATATGTGGTACGCAAGAGTTCAATTTCTTTTTCAAGGTTGGCACTCATATCATTGTGCTCAACCAACTTGGCGCTCATATCATCGCGCAAAACCCTCAAAGCCAAAACCTCTTTTTCCAAATCAATGCATGAAGTGCAAATGAAATCGGTGGGAGAAACATCACCATTCACATTAAGCAAAGAATCATGAATAGCACTAGAGGCATGACAAGCATTTTTATTTAAAGAGCACAAGCTACAAGGCCTAGCATTTATCTCAACAATTTCAGCCCTAGCATGCTCAAGTTCATCTACACATGTGGTGTGAGTCAATTTTAGTTCATTAATTTCAGCATGCAAAGACTCACATGAAACACATGGTGCAACAAATTTTGACCTAAGCAAGGCTATTTCAGATTTAGCACGAACAAGATCCTTGCGCATGTCAAAGCAAACAAGACATGGTATGTGTTGACACTTCTTAATGCAATTGCTTATAATAAACTTTGATGAACTGATTCTAGCAAAAGCCTTCAGAAATGTACAGGACACTCCTAGCATCACTCAATGTCAAGTTGTCATCCCTAACATGATACTAGAAATGTAAATTATATGTGACACTAGATCAAAAGATATAAACAAATATTTATCCGCAAGCGCACAAATAAATATACCTATTGTAGCAGCATTTCACCCAGGTTATCTAGGTATCGTTATTTATATTTTACAGAAGATAGTAACAAAGCTGGGAACTAGTAATGATTCAAAGGTAGCAGAGATTATTATTCATTCATTCATTCACTACTCACATGTCTAAGCAGGGGTAAGACAAGGTAAAGATAAATAATAATGATAGTGATAAAAACAGGAATTCTAGAGATAGAGCGAACTACATGAATCAAGGAGAGAATCAGGAGATTAATTAAGAGATTCGAATCCTAAGTTACTTCGCATTTACTAAAGCTAAGTACTTTACGAACATGATCATAAACTCTATCATAATCAGATCTATATTAAATATACAACTAGAATAAACTCCAAAACTGAATAAACTGAAATATATTAAAGTAGCATAAAGTCGAATAAAGATACAAATTACCGAGTCTTCGACAATGATCCGGAGACTCAGACGAAGCTTCTAGCCGGATATGCCGACGAAGTCGCCTGCCTCTACTTGAATCTAACTAGACTAAACTCTAATCTTGATGTAGAGCTCTAACTCTCTCTCTCTAGAAACCCTAATTTCTGTCTTGTCTTCTGATCTTGATCTGATGATGATCTGGAGGGGGGGTCAGGGGACTGGTTATATAGCCCTGGGCGAGGAATCGTGATCGTTGGATCAAACCGACTCGAGGTACGGTCAAGATGCATCCTAGAGGTCGGTGGAAGTAGCTTGCAGAAGACGGAGGCGTGGCGGCTCTATGGACGACCGACCGATGGGCCCTATGGGACCGGTCGGTCCCACAGGTAAGCCTCCTGAGGTACCCCGTCTCGTGGTGTCTTGTGGTGTCCTCTGGAGTCTTCTAGAAATATCCCGACGTGGCGGTGAAGAAATCTGTGTCGGGTTCCTTCTTGGGGAAGCAATGTGGTTGGTTTTCCTGTTTAATCCCTGGAAAATGTAGAATCACTAAAACTCATGGAATTTGTTAGTTTAAACCTCCTATTTCTAAGTTGGCAATCCTTTTTGATATTTATTCAAGTATTGTTGACGGTAAATAATGATAGTTAATAGACGTCAACAAACTCCCCCAAGCTAAACTTTTGCTAGTCCCTTAGCAAACATCGGGTTCTGAGAGTAAAATACAAACCATCAACTGAAAACTTTCTTGAAAAGAGTTTGAAAGAATTTTCACATATTCCTTCTTTTCCAATCTTTTACCTTGGTTCAGATTAATTGAAAGTTAGAAGCAATCAAGTCAAGCACTATGTCTCAAATTCTTCATTCCAACTTTACTCCGGAGTTTTGCAAGATTTTAAAAATTCAGAGATCCTCTGTATGACATTTTTCAAATTGCATATATATTTTTATGTTTAAAAAGCATACCTTACTAAGTCGAAGTTCAGAGCTTAGGGAGAGAAATGTCATACTCTTAGATCAAGTATTTGAAACTTTTTGAAATTGTCAACTATTACTGGCATATTGTAGTTAGAGGAACCATGGGCTACCATTCTTCTAATATTCTTGTCACACATTTTTCTTTTTCTTTTCTCTTCTCTTTTTTTCTCTTTTTTCTGAGGTAGTCGAACACTTGTCCCTTTTTCTTTCCTCCTTATCATATTTTTGCATAGCCCATGCCTCTAACACAATACTACTTCAGAAGAGTGAATCTTTTATATTTATAGAAGCTCGGTCTTTAGAGCATGATAAACCTCTCTACCATAGCTAAAAACGTAAAACAGAGCAAGCAGCCTCAAACTATGAATCATTTATTATCAGGCTCTAGTTATTATGCCATACAGGTTCTCATCATATGTTTGAAGTTTTCAAAATTAAAATTCCGAAGATTCATTGAAACTAAGAACAAGATAAATAGTAGCTTAGACTTTTTCTTCTCTAATTCTCAACTATCCGAATTTTGGTTAAGATCATTGTTTTGAGATTTTCTGAAAATTTGAAAGGTATTATTCTACAGTTGAGGCTACGAAAAATAGTTCTCTCTTTTTTTAAATATATTCTACATCAAGATTATTTTATTTGAAATACTAAACAAAAACTAACTAGTAGTACTAAATATAAGAAAACAGAGGGGTACAACATACTTACCTCGGGAATAGGGGGTCCTCCCCCAAGCTAGTTTCACTCGTACAGTGGTGGTGGTTGAGGTGGATTGATTCCCATCTGCCCGAAGAGGTAGTAGAAATTCTCGTTTGTCTGGGCGCCTTGATGTTGTATCTCTTCAAGAGTGTGGCGCATATCTTCTTGACCCGTCTCAAGATGAGTAAGACGAGTGTTGATGCCCTGAAAGTAGGGGTCTCTATGGTACGGGAACCGGTGGTGTGGCTGGTATTCTGGGTAACCATGTGTGGCATGGTAAGAGTATGGATGATGAGTGGCGTCATGAACACCTCTCCTAGAGAAAGACATTCGTCCTCCCTGGAAGTCATACATCGTATCCTCTTCGCAATGTGGTGGAGTATAGTTGCAAAAATTTCCTTGCCCCCATGAATCTTGTGGTGTATGTGGCTCTTAGGCAGTGGTGTCTTCCCAGGCTTGATGGTGTGATGAAGATGGTCCAGCTCGTTCGAATCCTTGATAGTGAGTGTAGGCTGGTCCGGTTGGTGCAGCGTCTTCACCTTGATATCTCGGGGCAACGTTTCTAGTGAATCTTGTGGAGGGGCTTCTTCCTACTCCCGCGCCAGATCTATGTAAGTTAAGCAAAAAGGTTTCCACGACATACAGACCAAGTGATCTGTTTGGCAACTCATATTCATTTGTATATCCCTTGTATTGCACATAGAGTTTGTTATTTCTCTTCTTAATGAGATGTGCTTGGCTGAAGAAGTAGAAGCCTATGACTGAATGTGGAGTGGAGATGTACATAATATTTCCGTGCAAGTTCAGATTTCCAGCAAGACGAGTAAGCCAAGAAGTGATGGATATGGGGCCTTGTAGAGTGTGAATATAAGGCCAGTATTCTACCAGAAGTTTTACAGGTGAAATTTTAGTTTTCTTAACCATAGCATACATAATCTTTAACTCCTCAGTTCTAACAATACGACCTTCTTGCCTAGGAAAGAGAGTAAAGCCTAGCCACTTGTGCATCACCCTTAAAGTGGGGTTGTGTATATCATTGGTGCAAGGGTGATGATCTGTTCTCTTACCAATGATGTCCTCCCAAAAGCTATTTCTGTCAAAGTTTCTTAAGGCTGCATCTAAGTCTACAGTGCAGGTTTCAGGAAAACCCAGATTTAGGCTGAACTGTTTCCAAGTGAGAGTGAAAGGTTCATTGTACAGCCTAAAATAGACATACGTGTCATCCGAATAAAGAGTGCAAAGAAATTCTTGAGTGAGCAATCTACAACCTTCTTCGGAGAGCTCCCAAGTGTTCTCCCACCCAATGTTATGGAAGACTAGATCGAACTCAGAGTCCATACCTGTGTCTCGGAGAAATTGTGAATCGAAGGTGGGGGTGTGAGTGTACTCTTTATCGCGGAAGTGCCTGAATAGGTCCTTCTCGTAGGCTGTCTGGAGCTTGATGTGCCTTTCATGAAGAAGATCACGTGGCTCGGACTGGCTTGTGGTAGAGGATCGAGGCAGGGATGAAGTATCCATGTCCGAGCCTCCTTGTGATGAGCCAGCTCGCGAACGGCTTCTCGTTGATCGGAAAGTGAGCGTGTTCTTCGCCCTTCTCAAGAAGTTGCTCATTTTTGCTGCAGAAACAAAAGAACACACAAACAAAACTAGTGGAACAAGTGAGGGTTAGAGCAAATAAATGTTAGAGAGTTAGCGGTCCAAAAGTCATTAGTCCAGGAGTCAGTCGTTCAAGTTGATAATTTTATTTCAACTTCTCCTAGTTTATTAACTAATTGGGCAGCACTTCCCCTCTCTTATTGATTTCTCTTGCTTGTTCCCACTTTCCCTTTCCTACTTGCTATTTGCTCAAAGCTTCCTCCTCTCTACTCTTATATCTTCTCTGACTCAGAAACTATCCAAATGAAGTGCTAAGTGAACTCGAAATTGGAATTCTGAATTTCGATGTGAGGCTAGTGTTTCTAGAGAGTGGAGTGTGTGAAGAGTGTGAAGAAAGCTTGCCATTTTATAGAGGGAGAAGGGGATGGCCGGTCGGTCTAGTGGTGGGACCGACCGGTCCCCTATGGGGCCCACTTTCTTCCATCTTGCTCCCTTACCTGCCTTGCTCATGTTCCCACTCTTTGGAGTATATGCCGACGGTTGCATGTGGTGGTAGGTGAGGTGAGTGGTTGTGAGTGCATGTAATAATGTGAAATGATATGATGTGGGTCCTAGGTGTCTGTGGGTCCATATGCCTCCCGTATTTGTACAATGCAAGTATAAAAGAAAATTGCTTTTATGAAACTATAGAAAATGAGGATTCTAATGATCAAATTCTCATATGTTTTTGTTGCAGTAGTAAATAATACTTACAGGGTTCGTAAATATTAATTACATGGGGCTAATTTTATGATGCAATGTTGATGCTAATTTTTTTCTATGCATAAATATGAAATGCAAAAAGTAAATGTTGATAACTACCGAGTTACCTCCGGCGAAGGTTCGGGGTTTAAAGTCCACCGAATTGGACTCTCCAGTCTTCTTCATTCTTCTTGATGGGTCTCCACTACCGGAGACAACAGTTTCGTTTCTTTAGTTTTATGGTCTACTAGAGTTGAGCATTGTTCGGGCCATGGTTTGATTGAGAACTTTTCTTCCCTTCCATTTATAGTGAATTTGATCTCTCCAGCTCCAACATCAATGTGGGCCTTGGCGGTGCTCAAAAATGGTCTTCCGAGAATGAGTGATACTTTTGAATCCGGATGCATTTCTAGTACCACGAAGTCTACTGGTACGAAGAACTCTCTAATCTTGACTGGGATGTTCTCAGCAATTCCTATAGGATATCTGAGTGATTGATCAGCTAGCTGAAGACACATTGGTGTTGACACAAGTGCTGAATGGTTGAGCTTATAGTAGACTGATGCGGGCATCACACTAACACTAGCTCCAAGATCGCACCGTGCATTGCTAAACCGTTGATTTCCAATTGAGCATTCAATAGTGGGGCATCCTGGGTCCTTCTTCTTTTCTGGTATTTGATTGAGGATAGCCACACTACACTCTTCTGTCAGTTCAATTACTTCAGTAGTTGGCAGTGGTCGTTTGTTGTTAAGTATATCCCTCACATACTTGGCATAGGTAGGTACCTGTAATGCATCTAGCAAAGGAATATTGATATATAGTTTCTGAATTACTTCAACAAACTTACTGAACTACGCATCTAGCTTGGTGTTCCGATTTCTGCATGAGAATGGTAGAACGTTGGTGTCTTGAAAATCTATCGGTCTTTCTTCATTTTGTACTTGAGTTTCTTGAACTTCATCATCTCTTTCTTCTGCCCTTGGAGGTGTTACTGGTGCTGTCTGTCTTCTTTGTGCTCCTTCTGGGTATGGCGGATCTCGAGTGGTCCTCCCATGTCTAGTGGTGATCCCCTTAATATGCTCATGGTTAGTGGTAATAGGCAAAACAACAACCAATTGTGATATTTGGGTTTCTATTCTTTTATTATAATTGAGTTGATCTTTAATGGCAGAAGAAAATTCATCCATCTTAGAATTTATGTTTTCAAGAGTCTTATCATTTAAAGCAAGTCTTTTAGTAATGCTATCATTTATCCTGGCTTGTTCTAAAATTAAATCTCTTAAAGTAGGTTGCTTAAAATTGGAAGAACTGAGATTACTGGTGTACTTATCTGGTTGGGAAGGTTGTTGTTGACGCAATCCTTGTTTGTGTAGAGTGGTAGAGTTGTTGATGATGCTAGCTTCTTCTTGATCTTCGGGAAATTCTATTCCTAAATATTCTCCACTTGTAGTTTGAGCATCAAATGCGTCTTGAATAGCTTGACGTTCTTCCTTGTAGTCGGCTCTCTGAATGAGTCGATCCATAAGTACATTCATCTTAGTTGATAGTGTACACACTTCTTCTAGAAATTCTTCAATTTGGTGACAGCGTTGAGTAGTAACTTGTTTCCAGCTTTGATTCTCAGCTATCTTATCCATTAGACATTCTGCTTTTCCGAAAGTGAGTGACATAAATGATCCTTCAGCAGTGGCATCAAGTTGCTCTCTTGCTCTTGGTAATAATCCGTGATAAAATAGTTGCATGAGCAATTCATTCCTTATTCCATGATGTGGGCATCTTAAGATTTGTTCCTGAAAACGCTCCCAAGTTTCTGGAATAGTTTCTCCTTTTTGTTGCTAAAAGTTGTATATCTTTTCCCTTAAGATATAGACTTTGCTAATTGGGAAAAATCTTGATAGAAAGGTCTCTGAACACTTCTCCCATGTCTTGATGTTGTTCATGTTTGAATAAAACCACTGCTTCGCTTTTCCTTTCAGTGAGAAGGGAAAAAGACGAAGAAGTATGATGTCCTGGGGAACGTCCTTGATGATGATGGTGCTTCCAATCTCCAAGAAATCTTGTAGATGGGCGGTTGCATCTTCTACTTCCTTTCCACCAAATGTAGTAGCTTGCACCATATTGATAAGACTTAGCTTGAGTTCGAACTCAAGGTTGTTCGTCTGGAGTGTAGGTCCTGTGCGAATGTTCCTGACACTTGGAGTAGAGAACTCCAGCAGAGTCTTGTTGGCCATGGCTTGACTACTGATGTAGATCTTCCACACGATCAAGTTGATTTCTGATTTGAAAGTGATGAATTACAACTGAATCTGTGTTACCCTGTATATGATATAAACAAAGAAAGACAAGGGTAAGCCTGCCAAGACAGAGGTACAAGTGAATGAATGAATAATCTCCTTTGTTAAATTCTTAATAAGTTTTGTTTCCCTGATTTAGTTCCCGGTGGCTTCCGTTACTTAGATAGATTTCCCCGGCAATGGCGCCAGAAATGCTTGTTGACACTTCTTAATGCAATTGCTTATAATAAACTTTGATGAACTGATTCTAGCAAAAGCCTTCAGAAATGTACAGGACACTCCTAGCATCACTTAATGTCAAGTTGTCATCCCCAACATGATACTAGAAATGTAAATTATATGTGACACTAGCTCAAAAGATATAAACAAATATTTATCCACAAGCGCACAGATAAATATACCTGTTGTAGCAGCATTTCACCCAGGTTATCTAGGTATCGTTATTTATATTTTACCGAAGATAGTAACGAAGCTAGGAACTAGTAATGATTCAAAGGTAGCAGAGATTATTATTCATTCATTCATTCAACAACTCACATGTCTAAGCAGGGGTAAGACAAGGTAAAGATAAATAATAATGATAGTGATAAAAATGGGAATTCTAGAGATAGAGCGAACTACATGAATCAAGCAGAGAATCAGGAGATTAATTAAGAGATTCGAATCCTAAGTTACTTCGCATTTACTAAGCCTGGCGATTACTCTAGTTAATATACAATCATTTATAGCTAATTAATCTATCATCCATGATCAAGGGACATTACTAAATTAGAATAAAAAACAGAGTAATGAATTCTAACTTGCAACCGCGTCCTACTAAGATCTACACTCGGAGGGAGGACTACAAAGAACTCAACAGGACTGTCACTCCTGCGATCTACCTCTGACCCGGAGCATAGGATGTATTCGCAGGTAAACTTAGCCTAAACACCATGTTTATACCAGTTTGACCACTTAACTCTATCTGGAATAAAGCTAAGTACTTTACGAACATGATCATAAACTCTATCATAATCAGATCTATATTAAATATACAACTAGAATAAACTCCAAAACTGAATAAACTAAAATATATTAAAGTAGCATAAAGTCGAATAAAGATACAAATTACCGAGTCTTCGACAATGATTCGGAGACTCAGACGAAGCTTCTAGCCGGATATGCCGACGAAGTCGCCTGCCTCTACTTGAATCTAACTAGACTAAACTCTAATCTTGATGTAGAGCTCTAACTCTCTCTCTAGAAACCCTAATTTCTGTCTTGTCTTCTGATCTTGATCTGATGATGATCTGGAGGGGGGTCAGGGGTCTAGTTATATAGCCCTGGGCGAGGAATCGTGATCGTTGGATCAAACCGACTCGAGGTACGGTCAAGATGCATCCTAGAGGTCGGTGGAAGTAGCTTGCAGAAGACGGAGGCGTGGCGGCTCTATGGACGACCGACCGGTGGGCCCTGTGGGACCGGTCGGTCCCACAGGTAAGCCTCCTGTGGTACCCCGTCTCGTGGTGTCTTGTGGTGTCCTCTGGAGTCTTCTAGAAATATCCCGACGTGGAGGTGAAGAAATCTGCGTCGGGTTCCTTCTTGGGGAAGCAATGTGGTTGGTTTTCCTGTTTAATCCCTGGAAAATGTAGAATCACCAAAATTCATGGAATTTGTTAGTTTAAACCTGCTATTTCTAAGTTGGCAATCCTTTTTGACATTTATTCAAGTCTTGTTGACGGTAAATAATGATAGTTAATAGACGTCAACAGTATGGAAGCATTTGATTTCAACATTTCATTCTCAGATTTTAAGCTAGCAAGAGAAAAGCATAGCTCATCATTCTTCCTAACCATGTCACTACAAGAGGTGCAAGGTAAAGATGCACTAGACTTCCAATGAAAAAGGCCACATTTTAACCTAGTAATGGAGCATTTCAACTTCTTTATCTTTCTATGTAAGGTATCACAAATCTCATCATATCTAATGTTATCATCACAACAAGCTTCAAATCGTTGGGACAAAATCCCAAGACTAGCGAGAAGTGTACCTTTCTTGGCCTTGCCAAGTTCATGTATACAATCCTTCGTTGAATGCTCATCATCTCCTAGGAAGTCCAGCAAAGCATCCACCTCACGTTCCGCCTCAAGAGCCGCACTCCTCCTTCTTGCCAAAATGTCATCCTCAATCGCATGTCCAAGACTCAAACCTAAGGACAAAGACACAATGGAAGAAGAACTTGGTGCCATTTCCAAAAGCACCGTTAGTGTTAGCCAAAACACAAACTCAACGCCTCGACAAGCAAAGTCGGAAACACAACTGCTCTCAAAAGGTCACCTTCGCGGATCCGAAACCGGTTAAGGTAGAGAGATCCTTAACTGGCTCCGATACCAATTGAAGGACCGAATTTGCTAAAGCAAGGGGACCAGAGGGGGGGGGGGTGAATGAGAGCCTAAAAATTTCTTTTGAAATTACGGCCTCTGTCCCAACAAAATCAACCCCAAAAGCTTCGGACTCAAACGTGATGCCTACGACCCTCGGAAGGAGGGTGGATGATCCCTAGGATCACAGCGAGGCACCACACAAGAGTGCAAACCAAAACTCTCAAAACCCCGAGTCAAGTTCGTGCCTAAAAGACCCACTCCCAAACGTAGATAGAGGGCTACATCGGGATTCCTCCAAATACCGATGCTAACACGTAGCAAAGATATGTAGAGAGGTTCCTAGGTGAACTCTAGGAGCAAACGAGATGTCTGGAAACGAAACAGAAAAGCTGGGAGAGCAAACGCACTAAACCGCAGCCTACAGCCGATTCCCGGACTGTCCGGGCTGCAGGTGC
This sequence comes from Coix lacryma-jobi var. lacryma-jobi, assembly GCA_009763385.1. Taxonomy (NCBI): domain Eukaryota; kingdom Viridiplantae; phylum Streptophyta; class Magnoliopsida; order Poales; family Poaceae; genus Coix; species Coix lacryma-jobi. The sequence goes on from CM019830.1 coordinate 82,581,305, forward strand.
CGGACTGTCCGCGCCAGGGGTGGACTGTCCGTGATGCCCTGGCGGACTATCCGCCGGCTAAAAGACAGAAACAGCAGAGCTGCTGATCCTCCCCTGCGTGACTCGCGGACTGTCCGCGCCTTATATGGCGGACTGTTCGCCGGTCAAAAAGACCGTGAGCAGTGCGCGCTGCGCTGTTCTGGTCTGGCCGAGCCCGATGGCTGGACAGTCCGCCACTGGGGGGGCCGGACAGTCCGCCACTGACCAGTGAGTGCAAAAACTGCACAGTTCTAAACCAAAATGGATTGGATCTTCACCAAATCGAATGGGGCCGCAACCAATGTTCTCCCAAGTGTTCTTTTACGTGTTGGGAAGCTAATCCTAGGATATCATCGCTCCAAACCAACTAATCCATGAGAAATCCGAAGAACACTAGAAAAGGGGAAGAAAGAAGAGCAAAAACGATTTCGACCCGATCTACTTGTTTGTGAGGGTAGAGATGAATTCCTTCGGTGGAAATGTTCTCCTCACTTCAAAGAACAAGTTGATTCAAACGAAATCGCAAAAGACGCAGCGTAGAGGGAGATCGAGTGAAGGGAAAAACGTGGAGAAAAGAAGAACGTGAAGAACAAATTCAAAACACGAAATCAACCACGAATTTGATCGTTGGATTCAGAGGAATAGATGATTGATTAAACACTTGGTGTCAGGCTACAAGCCAGTCCTAGCAACTTAAAGCTTGGATGGCAAAAAGCTCAAGAACAAGAGCCAAATCTCCTCTAGCCCTAGCCTACTCTCACAAGCACAAAATGAGAGAGACACCGTCCAAGGATCGCTGTCCAACACAACCCCTTCATCTATATATAGGCGCACGTCCAAATGACACAAATGCCCTAAAATGAAGTACTAACCCAAATACCCCCTAGGGGTAAAACCGTCCAACTCTGGCAGTTTCCATCCGACGACCACGCGCCTTCTCATCCTTCGCTTCGCCTCGATGCAAGCTCCAGGATGCCTCCACGTGCCGTCACCGTCGACCGCCGCGCCTTCTCACCGATAGCTTCGCCGCAACGCAAGCCTCTCGGTGCCGCCACGCGTCGACCGTCCTTTTGGACCTTCCCCCGGTTTTGAGGCCCAAACCAGGAAACCTGCCAGCCCAGGTTTTGAGGCCCAAACCTGGAAACCGTCCACCCCGAGTTTTGAGGCCCAAACTCGGAAACCCGCGAGCCCAGGTTTTGAGGCCCAAACCTGGAAACCATCCATCCCGAGTTTTGAGGCCCAAACTCGGAAACCGGCCACCCGAGTTTTGAGGCCCAAACTCGGAAACCGTAGAGGGTAGCTTTTTGAGGCTCAGCTACCGAACCCGCGCCGTAGACGGGATGTGGTTCGCACACCCCAACCACTGGCACCGATGCCGATGCATGTCCAGCCTCCACGCCGAGCACAACGCCTTCGCCTTCCTTCTTGACATGGCCGATGGCACTTGCGTCGCACGCAAGCCCGTGTCCGACCTCCCGCCATGTGCTTACGACGCCATCGTCTTCGTCCTGACTCGGCCGATGCATCGCACATCCCCATGTGCTCTCGCTCGCCGATGCCACGTGCCAGCTACCATAGAGGGTCCTCTGGCCTCTCGGTCCGTCGGTCCAAGCCTCACGTCCGCCCTTCACCGCTCTAGGTACATCGGCATGGCACGTCCGCCGCACGGCACACCCATCCTTCACCGTTCCCGGTCCGTCGGCATGGCACGTCTCTACTTGACCTTCACCTCGCCATCGACCACTGTATTCGAGCTCAACACCTGCACATCAACACAGCCAAGAGACACATGTTGCACACGCACACCAACACAGAAACACCACAACTCAACACCACCGGTTAGTCATAAACATTAAGCGCATAGCGAGATATGGACTAAACCGGGAAAAGCCTCAAACCTTCCTCATCAAAGTCAATCATTCATCATATATGCTCTCAGTTGGCAAGATTGGTGATTGTTCTTGGCCACCATCGTTCATGATTGTGAGATGTTTTGGAGCCTCACCTCGCCGGAGCGGCAAGAGTCATCCTTAGTGGATTGCTCATGTCATTGAGCTTCCTCACTAGCAGTAGATTCTTGTGGCACTCTTAGTGAGCTTGGCTTGGTTCCAATTAGCCACCGGGTCACCTAGTGTTGGTCAAAACAACGGGGAGTAGCGTGTCGGCAAGCACGTGAACCTCGTGATAAATCTTCGTGTCCCGCGTGCTTGATTGTATTGGATTGATCATCATATCGATTGGACTTCATTCATATCTTGGTGATTGATTCTACACTTCAGAATTCTCACCGGTGATTGGTTCTTCATAGGCGTTCCCGAAGGCTCGGTGAAAACCCCCCGCCTACTAGCTCTTTGCTTATTTCATTACGTATTCTCAAGCTAGTCAATTGTATTTATTGTACAATTCTTTTGCTATATATCATGTGTAGACATTTATCTTGCTCATTTCATTGTATACATAACTACTTGTTGTCCTTGTCTACCTTGCTTATAGAACATATGAAAGACCGGATTGGCGACCAGAGGGGGGGTGAATGGGAGCCTCAAATTTCAACTTGTGAAATAGATGGCCCTTGTCCCAGAAAATCACCCCAAAAGCGAAGACTCAAAACAACCGGTGAGTTCACGTCCTACAAATAGTTGGATACCCTAGGAGATGTCCTAGTGGTACAATGGAACAACCAGAGAACGCCCAAAGCCAAGCACAAAAGCCAAAGAGCAAATCAGCAAAAATAGCAGGTTCATGGACTGTCCGCCGTCAGGGTCCTGGATTGTCCGCAGTTCAATGTCGGACTGTCCGTGCCTTGGTCCCGGACTGTCCGCCGGCAAAATTCCAGAAAACAAACTGTTCTACAACAGTCCTGGACAGGTCCCGGACTGTCCGCGGGTTTGTACCGCGCACTGTACACCGGCCACCTGACCAGAAACAGTCAGTGGGCTGCGCCTAACTGCCTGTGCCAAAACCCAATGCGCGGACTGTCCGCGCCTGGAGTGGCGGACTGTCCGCCAACGCCCAGAAAGCTGAAAACAGCTCGGGTCAAAACCAAAATTGATTGCAACTCGACCAAATCAGATGGGGCTTCAACCAAACTTCTCCCAAGTGTTCTTCTACGTATTGGGGTGCTAATCCTAAGAAATCATCGCACCAAACCAAGTGAGTCACGAGGAATCCAAAGAACACTAGAAAAGGGGGAAGAACGAAGAACGAACACAATTTCAGGCCGATATATGTCTTCGTGAGGTTAGAAGAGAAATCCTTCGGTAGAAAGAAGGAGCTCATGACATAGAACAAACTGATTCAAGTGGAATCGAAAATCATCTCACGGGGAGGGAGAACGACGCAAATCTCCTGGAGAGGAAAAACCGAAACGCGAAGAACACAAGCACAAAATGCGAATCGATCTCAATTCTAGCCGAAACTCCTCCACACGAGGATACAACGAGATTACGGTCTCGTTTCCTCAAAATCCCAGTACATAGAGGTATGATTAGCCGTATCTGCGGATCACAGGCAGCGAGATATGATTGGAACCTAAGCGGGGGCTAAGGAAGAGAGAAAGCTCAGGAATGAAGGGCTGCCAGGATGGGGAGAGAGGAGGGGCTGACTCTCTTATTTATAGCCTAATAACAATAGTCCCCTTCTACTCCTAGATACAAGAGCGAACAGGCTAACCCTAGGGTATTCCAGTCCAACTCTGCGAAGTTGTGATCCGACGGTCACGCGCCTTCCTCATCCTTAGCTTCACCTCGACGCAAGCCTCACGATGCCGCCACATGTCGTCCTATCAACCACCGCGCCTTCCTTGCGGATAGCTTCGCCACAACGCAAGCCTCTCCGCTTCGCCACAACGCAAGCCGCTCCACTTCGCCACGCGTCGACCATCCTTTTTGGACCTCCACCGGGTTTGAGGCTGAAACCGGGAAACCTGTCCTCCGGCTGAGTTTTGTGGCCCAAACTTAGAAACCTGCGAGCCCAGGTTTTGAGGCCTAAACCTGGAAACTGTCCTTGCCGAGTTTTGAGGCCCAAACTCGAAAACCCGCCACCTCGAGTTTTGTAGCCCAAACTCAGAAACTGTCGAGGTTAGTTTTTAGAGGCTCAACTACCAAACCCACGCCGTAGACGGGATGTGGTTCGCACACCCCAACTCTCGATGCATGTCCAGCCTCCACGCCAAGCACAGCGCATTCGCCTTCCTTCGTGGCCTCCCGCCAAGTGTCATGATGCCATCGCTTTCCTCCCGACTAGGCCGATGCACCGCACATCTCCATGTGCTCTCGCTCGTCGATGCCACGTGCCAGCTACCACAGCTGGTCCTCAGGTCTCCCGGTCCGTCAGCCCAAGCCTCATGTCCGCCCTTCACCGCTCCCGGTCCGTCGGCACGACACGTGTCTACTTGACCTTCACCTCACCTTCGACCACTGTCTCTGAGCTCCACACCTGCACATCAACACAACCAAGAGACACATGTTGCCTCTCACCCCTTCCGGTGAGACTATTGACCGATCGCTCATCACTCAGGAAGGGAACCACAAGGGCACATATCAACCTTGTGTTCGCAATCCCCCCTTGATGAGTGCATCGTCAACACATCGTAACCATGATCAAAGAAGAAAAAGAAAATAGAAGTAGATAGAGAAGAAACTCACCTGACGTGTCCAAAAGCCAAGGTAAAAGCCGAAGAAGGACAAATCGAGATGAGCAAAGCTTGGTTCCCAAAGACATGGGCAACGGTTCGACACAACCAAGCAAAGGATCGGAGCAACAACTCATCAAAGAGCAAAACTTGATCTCAGATTGCAAAAGACTTGGTTCCCAAAGACATCGGCAACAGCTCGACACAAGTCAAGAACAAGCTAGTCCTCCAGAAGAGGCAGGACAGGCTCAACACCACTAGCTGAAAGCTCAAAACGAATTGAGGCTAAATCAGCGCATAAGAGTGCAAAAACTGCTAATCCCTCAAGAAAGAGGCATAGAGGCTCAACACAACTAGCAGAAAGCACGATACCAATTGAAGATCAAATCAAAGCGAAGCAGAAAAGCTTCCCCTCACTAAAAGAACTCCCCCTCAACAAGTGAAGCATGAAAATTGCAAATTGTCACCATATCATGATGCGGATACATGGGTGTATGCCGAGTCTCTGAGTGATGAGTGATTGTTAACTGGGATAATGCGCATGTTCTTTGGCTTGTGTTGTGCAGGTGTCGAGCACGGATACAGTGATCGAAGGCAAGGTGAAGGTCAAGAAGAGACGTGCCGTGCCGATGGACCGAGAGCGGCGAAGGGCGGACGTGAGGCTTGGACTGAGGGACCGGTGGCCTGAGGATCAGTTGTGGTGGCTGACAGCCTAGGACAGCGACGAGCGAAGACTTGCGGGTGGACGGGGTGCACAGGCGGTGCATCCCATCTACGGCTCGGTTTGGTGGTTGAGCCACAGAAAAACCACTGAGTGGACGGTTTCCAGGTTTGGGCCTCAAAACCTTGGTGCTGATTGTTTCCGAGTTTGGGCCACAAAACTCAGGCTGAGGACGGTTTCCAGGTTTTGGCCTCAAAACCTGGGTGCTGCGGGTTTCTGAGTTTGGGCCACAAAACTCAGGCGATGGTCGGCTGGTTTCCCGGTTTGGGCCTCAAAACCGGGGGTTGGCTGTGAAGGCTAGTTTCCCGGTTTGGGCCACAAAACCGGGGGCGACGTCCGGAAAAAGGACAAGCAGAGCGGTGGCGGCACGTGGCGGCAATCGGTGAGGTTGCGTCGAGGCAACGCTACCAGTTGGCCGTTAGATCACCACCTACCATGAGTTGGTCCAGAATAACCTTAGGGTTTAGCTGGTTCGCTCTGTAACTAGTTAAGGGTAGAGTGGGAATTAGAATTAGGATAAGTAGGGGGAGACACCCACCTCCCCATCTATTTCAGTCATTTGCTCTTTGCCTTCTAGGTTTTCCTGCTCTCCCAATCCCCTGCTGTAGCAACTGAGATCCACAGAGAACCATATTTCTGTGTACTGGAGATTTTGAGAAAGTGAGACCGTAATCTCACTATTGTAGCGTGTGGTAGCCACACGGTTGCAGATCGATGTGTTGATTCGCGTTTTGTTCGTGTTCTTCGCGTTCTTCGTTTCTCCGCGATTTTCCCGTCACTCGATCTCTCTCTATACTGCATCTTTTCGAATTCCACTTGAATCAACTTGTTCTTTATAGTGAGGAGATCATTTCCACCGAAGGAATTCATCTAACTCCTCACGAACAAGTAGATCGGGTTGATTTCATTTTTGTGGCGCTTTTTCGGTTCTTACTCCTTCCCTCTCGGATTCCCGGTGTTTGAGTTGATTTGAGCGGATGATTTCTTGGGGATATTGTTCCAACTACCTCGTGATCATCTTCTCCAAGTTTGGGATCAAGGGATTTTGATTTGAATCAAATTTGGGAGGATTTGAGTTGAGGGCGACCAAAATCGCCCTCACTGGACACTCGCGGACAGTCCGCCGTTGGAGGTGCGGACAGTCCGCGCGTCGGGCTCCGACCGAGCAGTGGTCGTGTGGCTCGGCTGTGCTGACTCAGTTTGACCGGCGGACAGTCCGCGGTACTGAGTCACGGACAGTTCGGGAGGCGTCCAGCTGCTGTTCAGCAACATTGCTATTTCGCTCTTTTGGCCGGCGGACTGTCCGCCACCTGAGCCCGGACAGTCCGCCATAGGGCAGACAGTCCGCGGTCTGTAGCCCGGATAGTCCGCGAGTTGGCTGCTTGTTGAGTTTTAGTGCGTTTGCTCTCCCGGCTTCTTCGCTTGTTTTCCGGACTTCTCGGTTGGCCATTTAGTTCACCTAGGAACCTCTCTAAGTATCTTCGCTACTTGTTAGCATCGGTATTTGGGGATTTCCCGGCATAGCCTCCAATCTACGTTTGGGACTAGGTTTTTAGGGGTCGAACTTGTGACCGTGCTTTTGGCGTTTGGATTGGTATCGCTTTGTGGTGCCTCGCTGTGATCCTAGGGATCATCCACCCTATTCCAAGGGTCGTGGGCATCACGGTTTCGATCAAAGCTCTTGGGGTTGATTTATTGGAAAAAGGCCAAAGTTTTGAGAGAAATTTTTGAGCTCCCATTCACCCCCCCTCTGGTTGCCTTGCTATTGCATTCTCGGTCCTTCAATTGGTATCGGAGCGGGTTAAGGATCTTCCACCTTAGCCGGTTCCAGATCCATAGAAGGCGACATGGATCGCGGCGTGGGCAAACCGTCGTTTTTCGATGGGACGAATTATGCGTATTAGAAGATACGCATGTCGGCCTATCTGTAGACTATTGGTGCTTCCATTTGGGATATTTGCAACTCTGTTGATTATGTGGTCTTGGCTTCTCGTGTGACTCAGCATCAGATCGATGAGCACGATGCCAATAGCCGAGCCCGTTGTTGATGGTCCTTAAACACCTGTTTTACCATCAACATTTGACCCTAAAATCCACCAAAAAGGCATGAAATGTAGTCAAATAGGTTTCAAACTAACCAAATTCCACATGTCCATAGATTTTTATTTGAATGCAGAAATTTGGACCAAATTTGGACATTTGAACCACCAGAGGCCAAACCCACTCACCAGGGCCCAAATGGGCCTAGGGGGGTGGCGCCCGCCACCCCTAGGTGGCGCCCGCCACTTGGGTTGGCCCAAACCTCCTCCCCTGCCACGTCACTGATCCGTGTGACTTCCCCAAGGCCAAATCTTGGCCCTTGGTCACTAGGACAGTGGCATCGGACGGCTATGGAGGGGAGTGGCGTGGATCATGACCTAAGTCGGTTGCTAGGACATGCAACCGACCTCCAAACCGCCTTGGACAACCACCTGGAGGCCATAGGATCAACGACGAAGCATCCAACGGCTAGGGGACTGGCGGCCGCTAGTAGGGGGTGGCGCCCGCCACCTGACCTAACCCTAGCTCAGCTGGCTGCCCCCTATAAGTACCCCCTCACTCCTCAAGACTATAAATACCCCCTGGTGGCATCACTTCATTCACATCCAATACCATCCCAAGCAAAGTAACACCAAGCAAGAGAAGCAAGTGAGAGTTAGGTTAGAAGCTCATAGAGCTTAGGCAAGTAGGTAGCTAGTAGAGCAAGGTATCTTCGCCCTCGCAGTAGCGCTGCTCAAGGCTTAGCTTAAGAGTAGAGGCGTGCGAGTGATCGGTCCTGGAGCTGGGAAGAGTCTTCCTTCATCTCCAGTTCAGGTTTTGCTCTTGTTACTCAAGCACTTTACTATATTCTATTTCATCATTTCAAGTATTACTTTATTCTACTTATCAGTATTGAGTGGTATACTTGATTGATTGCTTGAGTGCCTAGCTATCCTACAGTTCAATTCACTTAGCCATAGTAGTTAATCTCTAGTGAGCTTAGTGTTTGATCTTTGCCAATAGGTTGCTTAGTTAGTTTAGTGTTTATCTTATTAAGTCAAGTATTTGCTCTGACGTCCGCAAGGGTGTCTCTATTCAAAGCTAGGGTAGAGATAGTTAGAATATAGTTAAGCGTGGTGCTTAGTTATATAGTTACCTTCAGATACGGCTGGACCCCCGGATAGCTGTGGTAGCAAGCAGGTGGTGACAGCCCTGTGCGCCTTGAATTCCACCACGTAGTTGGCCCAGTTTAACAGTAAGGCTCATTGTGCTAGCGTTCAACCTAAGTAAGTGGTAAAGGCTAGTACGCCTCAGTACTTGACAAGATAGGAATAAAACTTTACTTAACTTAGTTGCTTTATTGACTTTTGCCTGCCTTGCTTCGTAACTATCTTGCTTCGTAGTTATCTTGCTTTGTAGTTATCTAGGAGTAGTTATTAGTTAGTAGTTAGTTATCTTAGTTACCCTTATCTACCTATCCATCCACCTTACCTTAGCCATCCATTTCATCCTTACCTATCCACTCATATATTCTTTCTAGCCTTCCATCTTCCCTTCTCTCCTTTTCCTTTTTCTTATTTCTTCGACTCTCATCCTCTCCTTGACTCAACTCATACAGCACCCTAGCCTTCCCTTGGGATCAAATAAATCGACACTTGGTACTCCCAGGCGAAGTGCTACTATGATAGTTCTGTGCGCTTGCAGAATCTCCTCCTGGTAGATTTCATTCTCTCTAGCTAGCTCCTACTAGTGTCAGGATTGACAACCCCGCTTGGCATTAGTAGATAGCTGCTTTAGCTCCACTCCTTTAGGTATAGTGACCGGTCTTGCTTCAAGCATTTCTGACGCCGTTGCCGGGGATAGACTCCATAGTATACTCCTAGTAACAACGTTAGCAAGTGCCAACAAGCATTCCTGGGCCGTTACCGGGGATAGTTGCCTAGCTCTATCTTTAGTGAAGCTAAGAACTACCAACAAGCATTTCTGGCGCCGTTGCCGGGGAAGGCAATCGGTGTATCGGTTGAGTCCGTGTCGAATTTATCTTCGCATAAGCTCCTGCTTAGCGAATCCCATCTTACCTCATTCTTTCTTTCCTTAGTTCTTCTTATCTTTTTCCTTCATCTTCTTCAACTTCTTTCTTTCTTATCTCGTTCTATCTTCACGATGGCCAACAAGACCATTCGTGAGTTTTCTGCTCCTTCTGCCGCTAATGTAGCGATAGGACCAGACTTGATCAATGCCAACCTCAATTTTGAGTTGAAACCGGCTCTGATCACGATGGTCCAAGCTAGCCCGTTCTGTGGCAAGGCTCATGAGGATGCCAATGGTCACCTCCAACAATTTTTGGAGATTTGCGGCACCTTCACCATTAAGGGGATAACCCAAGAAGTCATCCGTCTTCGTCTCTTTCCTTTCTCTTTGCTAGGGAAAGCGAAGCAATGGTTCTATACCGATCGCAACGCTGTAGACACATGGGACAAGTGTTCCAATGCTTTTCTCGCCAAATTTTTTCCGATGGGCAAGACGAATGCTCTGCGCAACAAAATCTCCAGCTTTACGCAACAAGCCGAAGAATCTATTCCCAAGGCGTGGGAGAGGTTGCAAGAGTATGTCGCTGCTTGTCCGCACCATGGTATGGAGGACTGGCTATTGATCCAGAACTTCTACCATGGCCTAACCCCACTCTCTAGAAGCCATTTGGATGCTGCCACCGGCGGTGCATTCTTTTCTCTGAATGTTGCAGATGCTAAGGCTCTCATAGAGAAGATGGTGACGAACCAAGGATGGAATGACGAGAGACTGCAGCCCCGTAAGCGAGGTATGCATTCCCTTAAGGAGGCCGACATGATCGTGGCCAAGATGGACCTGCTGGCAAAGAAGCTGGACTGCTGTGAGAAGATGAACCAACAAGAGAGTGTCCAATCTCTGGAATCCTACATGACTTGTGAAGTATGTGGAGAAACCGGATATTCTGGGAGCCACTGCCCCGAGCTACATGAGATTTGAACTTCATCAACAACAATAACAGTTTCCGTCAACAGAATCAAGGATGGAATCAACACTCCAATTCTCAAGGTAACAATTCATTCCCTCGCTCTAATTTTCATAATTCTGATAATTTCTCATTCCTGAAAAATTTAGTTTACTCACAAGGTAAAACTACTGATTTCTTGAAAGAGAGATTAATGGCGAATGATAAAACCCTTGAGAATATAAATGCTAAATTGGAAGATTTCTCATCTGCTCTGAAAAATCAATTAAGCTTTAATAAGATGTTAGAAACCCAATTAGCTCAACTTGCTGCTATCATACCATCTTTTGAATCTGGCAAAATTCCTGCTAAACTTGACATGGAAACTGCAAATATGGTTGAAATAAAACATTTTAACTATTATGAAGATCAAACCATGACTGTTAAAAAGGGTGATCCTGGTAGTCCCATAATTAGATGCTCAATCTTTGGTGAAGTCTTTAAAAATGCCATGTGTGATTTAGGATCGAGTGTGAACATCCTATCTAAAGATTTTTATGAAAACTCATTCTTTCCACCCATGTCATCCACATCTGCCTATGTTGTTCTAGCTGATCAATCCACTTGCTATGTAGAAGGAATAGTTAATGATTTACCTGTTCATATTAGAGGCTCCTATGTTCCTGCTGATTTCATAATACTAGATATGGGAAATAGGAAAGATGTGCCTTTAATTTTGGGTAGACCTTTCTTGAATACTGTGAATGCCTGCATATATGTGGGAAGTGGTAAAATGCAAATGACATTAGGAGGGAGGAAGGAAATATTCTCTTTCTCCCGAGGCCCCGCATATGCCGCTAACATGCAGGAAGCAAAACCCGTTCGTACCAAGAAGAGGCGCCCAAGAACAAGGTGGAGCAGAATGAAAGAACCACCTCCTCCTGAGTTGTGTAATTCACATAACAAGGGAGAGGTGCCAAAAGAAGAAGAACCCGATGGAGTACTAAGAGAAGAAGTGCCCAAGGAAGAAGATCCACCCGATAAGGATGAAACTCCATGGACCTAAGGTATGGTTTTACTTTTAATTTTTCTCTTCAATTTTCCCTTTTCGAATAAATAACATATGTCATGCATGTAACTAAAAAAAATCAGTTATCATTAGTTATATGCATAGGTATATGTTAACTTACCTAGAATAATAAAATATCATAATAGGATAGTTTCCCTTTTTCACAACATTAGATAGTTTCCCTTTTAATAAAATGAGAACAAGAGCTCTGACCGAGAAAGAAGAAGGCCCTTCACCAAGCAAGAAGCCAGCTTGGGGGAGACTCCCGCTCCAATAAGGTATGTCTCAAGCCTACACTTTACATTTAGTTCTTAAATTCTATATCTTTTGAATGTCATATGCTTGCCTAAGTATCCATTCCATGAATAATATTGATAAAATCTGCTTAAACAAGTTGAAACCTGAATAAGATTTGAAATATGTCATGCAAATGCTATTGTTATGGTTTGAATAACTGGTCTTATCTAAGTTGTATCTTTTGTGGGTTGCACATGCTTTAACTGAAATCATGCTTAGTGAGTAAAGTTGGTAAGAAATGGAGTAATTCTTTAAACTTGCTAAGGTGAAATTAGGACCTAATCTGGAGGATTTCTTTTAAAAAAATATGAAAACCTTGCTAAAAGTTCCTCCTAGATTTTATCCCATCGCACCTGAAGGACCGAAAGTGCAATCAGAAAGCGACCAGAGGGGGGGGGGGGTGAATGGGATCTTCAAATTTTGCTTTCGAAAACTAGTTGCTACTGTCCCGAGAATCAACCCCAAAAGCAAACCTAGAGCTCGTATGTGTCCACGACCCTAGAGATAGGGTGGATGCTTCCAAGAAGCACAGCGAGACACTACACGACTCTAGAAACCCAATACAAAAACCGAAAATCGATTCCGACACCGGACGAACGAACGATGAACAAAACTGTGCAGAATCACCTGCACCGGACGCTGGCCAGCGTCCGATGACCAAGCGTCGGACGCGTCCGATGCAAACAGTGCGTCTCCGGAACCTTACTGGACACCCATCGGACGCTGTGAACAGTGAACTCTCAGCGTCCGATGGTTACATTCCGGCGCGTCCGATGCACAACGGAGCATCCGGTGATAGCGTTCGATGCTCCTTTGAAAATGTCAGAAACTGACACGTGGCAACGGTGCATCCGATGCCAAGAGAGTCAGCGTCTGATGCTCAGAACTCGAGCATCCGATGCCCCCGACGCAGTGTTGTTCTTCCGCGAAATCCACATGATCTCCTCCGAATCAAAAGCACTAGGGCTTAGACTTAGTGTGAGGAGTTCCAAGGAGGTTAGTGAGCTATCCTATGGGAATCATGGCTCGAACCTAACACCAAATCGAGGAATTTGGGGAAGGGAGCAAAAACCGATCCGAAACTAAAATCGCTCGATCTCCTAGACCGTGGGGTTAGAAGTGAATTCCTTCGGTGGAAAGAAGTGCCTCACGATCTAGAACAACTTGGTTCAAACGGATTTGCAAAAGATGAACCGAGCAAAGAGATCAATCGACGAGAAAAACGTGACAGAAAGGATTCCGCAAAGAACACGAACAAAACGCGAATCACAACCACGAATATGCAACCCTATGGCTACCACACGGTACAGTAGTGAGATTACGGTCTCACTTCCTGAAAATCTCACGGGCACAGAGGTATTGTTCTCTTCTCTGTGGATCTCAGTTCGCTACAGCAGGGATGTGGGAGAGCAGGAAACCCTAGAAGCAAAAGAGCAAATGACTGAGATAGGAAGGGAGGTGAGTGTCTCCCTCTACTTATCCTAATCCTAACTATTCCTATTTCCCACTCTACCCCTAACTACTTACAGAGCGAACCAGCTAAACCCTAAGGTTATTCTGGACCAACTCGACGGTAGGTGGATCCGACGGCCACGCCCGCACAACTCGTAGCGTTGCCTCGACGCAACCTCCCGATTGCCGCCACGTGCCGCCCTCGCTCTGCACCCCCGGTTTTGTGGCCCAAACCGGGAAACCAGCCTTTTCCAGCCAGCCCCCGGTTTTGAGGCCCAAACCGGGAAACCAGCCCACCAGCATCTGAGTTTTGAGGCCCAAACTCAGCAAACCCGCAGCGCCCAGGTTTTGAGGCCCAAACCTGGACACCGTCCTCAGCCCGAGTTTTGTGGTCAAACTCGGAAACCCTCCGCACCCAGGTTTTGAGGCCCAAACCTGGAAACCGTCCACCCGATGGTTTTTCTCTGGCTCTACCACCAAACCGACGTCGTAGAAGGGATGCACCGCCCGTGCACCCCGTCCATCGACACGTGTCCCTAATTCCACAACTAAGGCAACACATGACCGCAAGTCTTCGCTCGTTGCTGTCCCAGGCTGCCAGCCACCACAGCTGATCCTCGGGGCACCGGTCCCTCAGTTCAAGCCTCATGTCCGCCCTTCGCCACTCTCGGTCCATCGGCACGGCACGTCTCAACTTGACCTTCACCTTGCCTCTGATCACTGTATCCGTGCTCGACACCTGCACAACACAAGCCAAAGAACATGCGCATCATCCCAGTTGAAAATCACTCATCACTCAGAGACCCGGCATACGCCCATGTATCTGCAATCTCCCCGTTGATGAGTGCATTGTCAACTACCAACACAGATCATAAAGGAAGCAGAAGAAGGAAGAAGGAGAAGAAGAAGAAGAAGGGAACTCAACCAAATGACCCAAAAGCATAGCAAAGCCGAAGAAGGTCAAGTGTCAAGACCAAGACAACTTGGTCCCCAAAGACATGGGGAACGGCTCGACGCAACCAAGCAAAGCAAAGCTAGCCCTCAAGAAGAGGTAGAACAGGCTCAACACCGCTAGCAAATACCAATTGAAAAATCGAAGCAAAATGCTAGTCCCTCAAGATAGAGGCACAGAGGCTCAACACAACTAGCAAAGAAAGCTCGATACCAATGCCTTACGGCCAACAGGAAGCAGCAAAAACTCCCCCTCGAATAGTGCAAACAACCAGGAAAGCTCCCCCTTAGTTCAAACGGAGGGTAATGATTTGCAATTTCTCCCCCTTAGTTGAAAATGCACTTATCAAGAACCAATGCTCCTCCTCCGAAAATGCACCATCAAAAAGTGCCAACCAGAGAAGTTCTCCTACCAACAAGAGAAGTTCTCCCCCTTCCAAAACGCATATGAGTCAAAAATGCAAGTTAGGAGCTTCAGGACTATACTCAAAAGAGTGCAAAGATGCTCTACAGAGTTCTGATCCGATGACTCAGAAAATGCACAGAATGCTAGCAATGGCTCAAACTGATCACTAAGTCGGAAATGAGAGCACATAGAGCAGTTTTTAGCCGAAAAAGGTATTCACCATCAAAATAGCACAGACATGTATAGACAGGAAGTCAAACAAGTGCTAAACATGTATACAAGGTGAACTACCCCTAGCGCAGTTCAAACATCATGCTGATACTCATTTAAAAATGAAGCATACACTTGTGATTTCAGATTTTAATCGAAGTTGCAGCGGTGAAACTACACAAGTTCAGAAATCAGCATGTGACTGCGATAGGTTGAATGCTTGTTATTGCCTAACTTTCCAACTGTGCGAAGCCTATGCATAAGCAATCAGAAGCTTAAAGCAACAGTTTCGGTCATACACTACACAGCTCAAGTTTAACTCAAAGTGCAATGAGAAACAGTCTCGAAACTGTGAGGTGTTAACAAGCAAACCCATCTCGATCTTTTCAATTCACTTAACTTGGTTCAGATTTTAAACAGAATATGACATACCAAGCAAGTGAATGACTCAATACTAGAGACATAGCAACCTAGCATACATAGATAGCATAAGTGACTTCGACACATTCTACGCTTGCTAGTTGCATATCTCAATGGTGAACATTTTCAAGTTTTAAGTTCATTAATCAAATTCACCATTCAAAAATAGCTCAGCTCACAGTATGTATCAGTGATCAGAAAGAGCATAAGCTACAACATCTACATAAAGCATCGGAGCAAAGACTACATAGAGCATAGTTACATTCTTCAGACTATATTCATGAAGCTCAGAATGTAAAAGCGTATGCTGAAATGCAAGATGCATGAAGAAACCAAAAAGAAGCAAAAACAACTGAAAACACAAAGTCAGTGTATCATACAAGAGTCAAAAAAGTTTCCCCCATCTAAAAGGGGAAACACACACCAAGCTCACCTCTCAACCAATTAAAAGTTGATTGGTCCAAAGGCTTGTTGAAAATATCAGCCAACTGATGATGAGTATCGACATGGCAAAGGTCGATATCACCCTTCTCATAGTGGTCTCGCAGAAAATGAAAGCGCACATCAATGTGTTTGGTCTTCGAGTGCAGCACGGGGTTCTTAGCAACGCTAATCGCACTTGTGCTGTCACAAAGCAAAGGAACACGAGAAAAGCTCAGACCAAAATCACGCAAAGTGGCCATCATCCAGAGTAACTGGGAACAGCAGCTCGCCGCAGCAACATACTCAGCCTCCATGGTAGACTGGGCGACACTAGACTGCTTGCGAGAAGACCACGATACAAGAGAAGAACCAATAAACTGGCAAGACCCAGAAGTGGACTTGCGATCAATACGGCAACTAGCAAAATCGGCATCAGAATAACCGCAAAGCGAGAGGGTGGAGGAAGCAGAATACCAAATCCCGAATTCTGGAGTGAAGGATAAGTACCTCATAATGCGCTTAACCGCCTGACGGTGAGAGGTGCGCGGCGAAGACTGAAAACGCGCGCAAAGACACACCGCAAACTGGATGTCCGGGCGTGTCGCCGTCAGGTAGAGCAGCGATCCGATCATACTCCGGTACTCCTTCTGGTCCACTGCTTCTCCCTCCTTGTCTGCATCCAGGGCCGTCGTGGTCGACATGGGTGTTGGAAGAGGCTTGGCCTCATCCATATCGAATTTCTTCAAGATATCCTTGATATACTTACCCTGGTGCACAAATATTCCCTCTCGAGATTGCTTGATTTGTAATCCGAGGAAAAATGTCAACTCACCCATCATGCTCATCTCAAACTCCCTGCTCATAGTATCTGCAAACTTGGCAACCAAAGCGTGAGATGAACCACCGAAAATGATATCATCCACGTAAATTTGGAGCAAGAGAGTGTCAGTGCCTTGCTTGAGGAGAAAGAGCATTTTATCTACACACCCCATTTTAAAACCCTTAGCAAGCAAAAAGGTTTTCAACCTATCATACCAGGCTCTAGGGGCTTGTTTCAAACCATACAAAGCTTTGTGAAGTTTAAAGACATGGTTTGGAAACTTGGGATTTTCGAAACCGAGGGGTTGTCTAACATACACCTCCTCTTCTATGTAGCCGTTTAAGAAGGCACTCTTGACATCCTTTTGAAAAAGTTTGAAACCTTTGGATGCAGCAAAAGCCAAGAGTATCCTAATAGCCTCCAAACGAGCTACAGGAGCAAACGTCTCCTCATAGTCTATCCCCTCCTTCTGACTATATCCCTGGGCTACGAGTCTGGCCTTGTTTCTCACAACATGGCCATCTTCTCCCTATTTGTTTTTGAAAACCCATTTTGTCCCAATTGGATGACACTCAGAAGGTGGAGACACTAGAACCCAAACCCGATTTCTCTCAAAGTTCTCAAGCTCCTCATGCATGGCATTGACCCAATCCGGATCCGTCAAGGCGTGTCGAACATCCCGGGGTTCAAAATCAGCAACAAATGCAGAATGAGCAAAGTGAGAGATTTGCCTTGACCGGGTGACGCGTTCGTCGATGCTGCCGATCATCTGCTGAGGCGGGTGCTAGCGCTGAATGTGTCGTGGTGCCTCCCTTGCCGAAGTGGTCTCCCCCTCAGCAGCAGCTAGTGCCTCCCCGGGTACAAAGGGTACCACTCGGGGTGGCGGATCCCACGGCCCCTAGGAAGAAGACGTGTCGGGGCCATGAGTCGTCGTAGAAAACGCTCTTTGCGACACAGCAGGTGGAGGAGGTGCTGGGTCATCTATCCCTTCAGCACCTTCTTCTTCATCATTGAAAAGAGGCTCGCCAACGTCGTGATCACCTGCACGCTCAAAACGAGAAGAAGGACAAACCATGGTCTCGTCGAAGGTGACATCGGATGTCTCCATGACTCGGTTAGTGTCAAGGTTAAGTACACGATAAGCTTGAGTATGAGTGCCATAACCCAAAAACACACCGTCAGAAGAACGAGACTCAAATTTGTCCAGGTTGCCCTTTTTGAGTATAAAACAGTGGCAACCAAAAACTCGATAGTAACTCACCTTGGGCAGTTTTCCAAAACGCAACTCATAAGAAGTCTTTTTCAAGAAAGCTCGGAGAAAAATGCAATTTGAAATGTAGCATGCAGTGCTCATAGCTTCGGCCCAATATCGCCTAGGAGTCCTATGCTCATCGAGCATCGTCCTGGCCATCTCTACAAGGGTCCGATTCTTCCTCTCTACAACACCATTCTGAGGGGGTGTGTAGGGGGAAGAAAACTGATGCTCTAAACCCAAAGAGTTACAAAATTTCTCAAAATCCGAATTCTTGAATTCGGAACCATTATCACTCCTAATAGCTCGCATCGAGTTCAAAGGGAACTCGTTCTGAAGACGCAAAATCAGATTGCGAGCAAAGGAGAAACTCTCGGTCTTCTCAGCTAAATAGAAGACCCACGAATATTTCAAAAAGTCATCAACAACAACAAGCACATACCACTTCCACCCAACCGAGCTCACCCGAGCCGGACCAACAAGGTCCATGTGCAAAAGCTCTCCAGGGCGTTTGGTCATGACCTGAGTCACTGGATGGTGGGGAGCGGCAACCATCTTCCCATGTCTACAAGAGTGGCAAACAAGATCCTTCTCCATATGCAACTTGGGCAATCCTCGGATTAGGCCAAGTGAACTAAGCCTTGCAAGCAAGTCGAAGCTCAAATGTCCAAGTCTCCTATGCCACTTCCAAAGATCAGAAGAGGAAGGTCCAGCCACAAGACAACGAGAAATGCCAAAAGACTCCGAGAAATCCGCACGAAAGACTTTCCCAAAGGGCGAAATCACACAAACAAGATTGCCCTGAGGGTCCAAAATACGACTGAGATTCGGCTTAAAACGAATCTCATAGTCATCATCGAAAAGTTGCGAAATGGAAAGAAGGTTAAAATGCAAGTTAGAAACAAGAGCAACATCGCGCAACACAAAGTGCTCATTAACTCGCACAGACCCACGAGACAGCACCTTACCTTTGTTGTTGTCGCCGAAGGTGATATACTCCTTTCCGGCGACCGGACTAAGACTGGAGAACCACTTGGCGTTTCCGGTCATGTGCCTTGAACACCCGAAATCCACCAACCAAACGTTCTCCAATCGTTTTACCTACATCAATAAAAAGACATAGGGTGAGCATACGTGCCAACACTGGGGTTAGTGAAGTAAGGGGAATACCAGTGTTGGGCCGGCTGCTCAAAAGAACGGTTAGCGAAAAAACCATTCCTAGCATACCTACGAAGGAAGCGATCACCACGTTTAGAAGAACGTGGTCCGCTATGGGAGGAGTGCTCACTGCGATACTCAAAACGCTGCGGGGGAAAGCGCTCAACTACAAAGCCTCCACCACAGGGTCCGTAGCCCACAACAGCAGGCTCCCGCCGGGCACGCTCTCTACGAGGCCTAGGCCTAGGAACTTGAGGCACTGCACCTCTAGGCCTAGCATCTCTCCTCGGAGCTCTCCTCTGGCTAGGCCTGGGAACTTGAGGTTCTGGACCTCTGGGCCTAGTAGCACTCCCCAGAGCTCTCCTCTGAACATTCGGCACATGTACATCACAAAAAGGATGGTACATGTCCGGGTTGTTCATCTCCTTTGCACGGCGCGCCTCTCTCTTGCGCCGAAAGCAGAACTCGCTCAAGTGTCCATCTCTCCCACAATGCTCACAATGGTACCTCACCGCTCTGATAGGGGGTTGTTGGTACTCATGGTTGTGGGTGTGGATCACTTTGCCCTTCTGTGGCAAACACTCCTCCTGAATAGGTGGCATCGTATCAAGCTTGTTTTTCAAGTGGTTGGGTTTGGGATGCCACACTTGGTTCTTGGGTGGAGCTCTCGGAGGTTCTTCAAACACTCCGTCCTTGGTGTTAGGCTTGAGAGGCTCTTTGGTTGGAAGCTTGGTAAGTTTGGGAGTAGTGGTGGAGTTGGGCTTCTCACTTGGATTCAGACCACTCGACCCTCCAATCTTCCCAAAAGCAGAAAGATCAACACCCGGAGCAAAACCTACACCAGGGCCTCCAGCAGCTCGCTTGAATTGGGAGATCATCATCCCGAGCTGCGGCTCACCACAAGACACCCATGACAAGATGGTCCGAAGGTATGTATTTTCCTCCTCGGTTTGCATCTTGTCATGCTTCACGTTTGCAATCTCCATCTCCAAACCCTCACACAAAGCGCACCTAGTCACACAAGTGTTACCTGAGCTGGCCTCCTCAAGAGACACAATCTTGGCATTCTTCTCTGCCAACTCAGATTGCAAGACAGGGCAAGTCTTGCACGCACCCAACAGCGAGGGTCTAGCCTTCAGCTCATCCACCTCTCCTACCAACGCAACATACTTGCTTCTCAAATTGAGAAGGTCAGTCATGTGCGTGGTGCACATCTAACACTCAACCTCCTCAGAAACGACCACAATGGACTTAGCAAACTCTAGCTCCCTCACCGTGTCCTCCCACTTCTGCCTAAACTCCTTGCGCTCTCTAGCGGCACGCCTAAGCAGCTTATCCTCACTAAGCAAGGCGGCAGTAAGCTTCTCGACCTCAGCAGAAAGCTCGTCGTGGGTGAGGGATACCTAGGAGGTGTCGTCGTCGTCGTCGTTCCGAGGGGAGTTCACCAGCTCGCCGTCGACCTCCTTGCCGAGGGCCATGGTGCAGAGGCCGTTGTCGTCAGCGAAGAAGCAGAGACCGTTCAGCTTGTCCTCGATCCTCTTCTTCTTCTCGGACTCGTCGTCGCTTGAGAAAGCAGAGTCGTCATCCGAGCCGTCGATGTCGCTGAGCATGGCGAAGAATGCACGATGCTCAGCCTGGGCCTTCTCCAAGTACTTCTTCTTGATGTACTCCTTGTCGAAGCCACCCCTCCGCTTGTGCCTCGCGGGGACGTACTTCTCCTTGCGCTTGCCGGAGTCGTACTTGTGCCCATGATCGCCCTTCCCAGATGAATGCTTCTTCTTGGGACAGTTGGCGATGAAGTGATCGGGGTCGCCGCACTCATAGCATCTTGAGCGTCCTCCTCCGCGGCGACGGTTCATGCTGTTGTTGTGAAACCGCGAGAACCGGTTGGCGAGCATTGCCAACTCGTCATCCCCCAAAGACTCCAGTTGGTCCTCTGTGACAGAAAAGAGAGACAAAAGAGCAAAACCTCCAGAGGGGTTAGAAGAGCCAGAAACCAAAGCCATAGTTGGGCCAGAAGGATTCTCATAAGAAGCCCTTGCCATGGCATCGATCTCACTGGACTTGAGCTTACTAAAGAGCTCGTCGCACGTGAGGGTCTCATAGTTAGGTGATTCGATGATCGCGTGAACATTGGAATCCCACACCGATCGATCAAGGGTATGCAAAAGCTTGAGAGCCCTCTCATGATCATTGAAAGGCAACAGCTCCTTGTTAGCCCTCATCCTGTTGACAATCACCTGAAAGCGAGCGAATAAACTTTCTATGCTCTCGCCAGGCATATGTCGAAAGTTCTCATACTCTCGCTTGAACGACTCGTAGAGACGGGTTTTGACTTGAGAGGTTCCCTCATGAAAGCGCATGAGGGTAGCCCAAATCTCCCGAGCTGTAGCGAGGTGAGAAACACGATCAAACTCACTCATGCTCAAACATGAGAAAAGAGCATTATGTGCTCGGCTATTGGCATCGTGCTCATCGATCTGAAGCTGAGAGACACGAGCAGCCAAGACCACGTAATCAGCAGAGTTGCAAATATCCCAGATGGAAGCACCCAAACTCTGCAGATAGGCCGACATGCGTATCTTCCAATACGCATAGTTCGTCCCATCGAAAAACGGCGGTTTGCCCACGCCGCGATCCATGTCGCCTTTTGTGGATCTAGAACCGGCTAAGGTTGAAGATCCTTAACCTGCTCCGATACCAATTGAAGGACCGAAAGTGCAATCAGAAAGTGACCAGAGGGGGGGGTGAATGGGAGCTTCAAATTTTCCTTTCGGAAACTAGTTGCTACTGTCCCGAGAATCAACCCCAAAAGCAAACCTAGAGCTCGTATGTGTCCACGACCCTAGAGATAGGGTGGATGCTTCCAAGAAGCACAGCGAGACACTACACGACTCTAGAAACCCAACACAAAAACCAAAAATTGATTCCGACACCGGACGAACGAACGGCGAACGAAACTGTGCAGAATCACCTGCACCGGACGCTGGCCAGCGTCCGATGACCAAGCGTCGGACGCGTCCGATGCAAACAGTGGATCTCGGGAACCTAACTGGACACCCATCGGACGCTGTGAACAGTGAACTCTCAGCGTCCGATGGTTACATTCCGGCGCGTCCGATGCACAACGGAGCGTCCGGTGATAGCGTCCGATGCTCCTTTGAAAATGTCAGAAACTGACACGTGGCAACGGTGCGTCCGATGCCAAGAGAGTCAGCGTCCGATGCTAAGAGCTCGAGCGTCCGATGCCCCCGACGCAGTGCTGTTCTTCTGCGAAATCCACTCGATCTCCTCCGAATCAAAAGCACTAGGGCTTAGACTTAGTGTGAGGAGTTCCAAGGAGGTTATTGAGCTATCCGATGGGAATCATGGCTCGAACCTAACTCCAAATCGAGGAATTTGAGGAATTCAGGGCAAGGGAGCAAAAACCGATCCAAAACTTAAATCGCTCGATCTCCTAGACCGTGGGGTTAGAAGTGAATTCCTTCGGTGGAAAAAGAAGTGCCTCACGATCTAGAACAACTTGGTTCAAACAGATTTGCAAAAGATGAACCGAGCAAAGAGATCAATCGACAGGAAAAATGTGACAAAAAGGATTCCGCGAAGAACACGAACAAAACGCGAATCACAACCACGAATATGCAACCGTGTGGCTACCACACGCTACAATAGTGAGATTACGGTCTCACTTCCTCAAAATCTCACGGGCACAGAGGTATTGTTCTCTTCTCTGTGGATCTTAGTTCGCTACAGTAGGGATGTGGGAGAGCAGGAAACCCTAGAAGCAAAAGAGCAAATGACTGATATAGGAAGGGAGGTGGGTGTCTCCCTCTACTTATCCTAATCCTAACTATTCCTATTTCCCACTCTACCCCTAACTACTTACAGAGCGAACCAGCTAAACCCTAAGGTTATTCTGGACCAACTCGGCGGTAGGTGGATCCGACGGCCACGCCCGCACAACTCATAGCGTTGCCTCGACGCAACCTCCCGATTGCCGCCACGTGCCGCCCTCGTTCTGCACCCCCGGTTTTGTGGCCCAAACCGGGAAACCAGCCTTTTCCAACCAGCCCCCGGTTTTGAGGCCCAAACCGGGAAACCAGCCCACCAGCATCTGAGTTTTGAGGCCCAACTCAGCAAACCCGCATCGCCCAGGTTTTGTGGCCCAAACCTAGAAACCGTCCTCAGCTCGAGTTTTGTGGTCAAACTCGGAAACCCTCAGCACCCAGGTTTTGAGGCCCAAACCTCGAAACCGTCCACCCGATGGTTTTTCTCTAGCTCTACCACCAAACCGACATCGTAGAAGGGATGCACCGCCCGTGCACCCCGTCCACCGACACGTGTCCCCAAGTCCACGACTCAGGCAACACATGACCGCAAGTCTTCGCTCATCGCTGTCGCAGGCTGCCAGCCACCACAGCTGATCCTCGGGCCACCGGTCCCTCAGTCCAAGCCTCATGTCCGCCCTTCGCCAGTCTCGGTCCATCGGCACGACACGTCTCTACTTGACCTTCACCTTGCCTCTGATCACTTTATCCGTGCTCGACACCTGCACAACACAAGCCAAAGAACATGCGCATCATCCCAGTTGACAATCACTCATCACTCAGAGACCCGGCATACGCCCATGTATCCGCACCACCACCAGCCAAATATTTGTTAGTCATTAGTCAAAAGCACAAAGAGCTTTGTTTGTGTTGAGCTTTGTTAGACCTCATAGATCTTAGTAGAGAAGCTTATCATATCTTTTGAATCAAGATTCACACACACCCACCATAAATTGCGTACTTTCCACTTTGGAAGTTTCCAACCACCAAATAAATTGCTCATTCTCTACACCGGAGATATGCAATACCCTGCCAAACATCCCATTGCCAGCCTTTTGCTTATTCCTACACTGGGAATAAGCATTTCTCCCTCTTCCCCCTTTTTTCATTTCTGAAATCTTTTCCTATAGATGTCTGGGGAAATCTAGAGCTAAAAAAAATGAGCAAAGTAGCTCAAGAAAGGACTATGTCCTGAAGAAAGAAAAAAAGGGGGTGAGCAAAGTAGCTCAAGAGAGGACTATGTCCTAAGAAAATGTGAGGACACATCTTTTGTCTACTCACTATGTATCCAAAAAAAAGAAAAAGAAGAAGAGAGAGAGAGAGAATTATCATTAGCTCTAGACCCTAGAAATTAACTAGGAAGGATTATGAAATATCTCTCTATGCACTTCCACATAACCACACATGCACATCTTGATCAATTTTTATGATTTGCTGCTCCTTATGATCTGAGTGTCTAGCTTAGCAATAAACATCAGACAATTTGCTCATGGTTCTTAGCCTTCCTATAACTCCACATATCATTCTTTAGAAATAGGAGAGGCTACATTTTGGCCTAAGTGAGGATTTAAACACCATTGAGTGATTCAGTGAATCTTGGAGGACTTAAGCAAGTTGTTATCTTTTGAAAACCTTGAAAAACCTCCAGACAAAATCCTAGTCAAACCTAAGCAAGATAAAAGTTTCCTATCTACTGCTTTATTTCACTCTTGCATGTTTGAAGTGAAAAGCTATAAGCCCCACATTGCTATGATTAATGATACATGCTAAGTTATTTCTCACTATACAATATGCACTTGCATACATCTTAAGTTACTATCCATTTCATGCTCAATGCTTAAACTGCATTGTTGCTCGAGGACGAGCAACAGGTTAGCTTGGGGGAGCTTATTGATGGTCCTTAAACACCTGTTTTACCATCAACATTTGACCCTAAAATCCACCAAAAAGGCATGAAATGTAGTCAAATAGGTTTCAAACTAACCAAATTCCACATGTCCATAGATTTTTATTTGAATGCAGGAATTTGGACCAAATTTGGACATTTGAACCACCAGAGGCCAAACCCACTCACCAGGGCCCAAATGGGCCTAGGGAGGGTGGCGCCCGCCATCCCTAGGTGGCGCCCGCCACTTGGGTTGGCCCAAACCTCCTCCCCTGCCACGTCACTAATCCGTGTGACTTCCCCAAGGCCAAATCTTGGCCCTTGGTCACTAGGACAGTGGCATCGGACGGCTACGGAGGGGAGTGGCCTGGATCATGACCTAAGTTGGTTGCTAGGACATGGAACCGACCTCCAAACCGCCTTGGACAACCACCTGGAGGCTGTAGGATCAACGACGAAGCATCCAACGGCCACGGGACTGGCGGCCGCCAGTAGGGGGTGGCGCCCGCCACCTGACCTAACCCTAGGTCGGCTGGCTGCACCCTATAAGTACCCCCTCACTCCTCAAGACTATAAATACCCCCTAGTGGCATCACTTCATTCACATCCAGTACCATCCCAAGCAAAGTAACACCAAGCAAGAGAAGCAAGTGAGAGTTAGGTTAGAAGCTCATAGAGCTTAGGCAAGTAGGTAGCTAGTAGAGCAAGGCATCTTCGTCCTCGCGGTAGCGCTGCTCAAGGCTTAGCTCAAGAGTAGAGGCGTGCGAGTGATCGGTCCTGGAGCTGGGAAGAGTCTTCCTTCATCTCCAGTTCAGGTTTTGCTCTTGTTACTCAAGCACTTTACTATATTCTATTTCATCATTTCAAGTATTACTTTATTCTACTTATCAATATTGAGTGGTATACTTGATTGATTGCTTGAGTGCCTAGCTATCCTACAGTTCAATTCACTTAGCCATAGCAGTTAATCTCTAGTGAGCTTAGTGTTTGATCTTTGCCAATAGGTTGCTTAGTTAGTTTAGTGTTTATCTTATTAAGTCAAGTATTTCCTCTGACGTCCACAAGGGTGTCTCTATTCAAAGCTAGGGTAGAGATAGTTAGAATATAGTTAAGCGTGGTGCTTAGTTATAGACTTACCTTCAGATATGGCTGGACCCCCGGATAGCTGTGGTAGCAAGCAGGTGGTGACAGCCCTATGCGCCATGAATTCCACCACGTAGTTGGCCCAGTTTAATAGTAAGGCTCGTTGTGCTAGCGTTCAACCTAAGTAAGTGGTAAAGGCTAGTACGCCTCGGTACTTGACAAGATAGGAATAAAAATTTACATAACTTAGTTGCTTTATTGACTTTTGCCTGCCTTGCTTCATAACTATCTTGCTTCGTAGTTATCTTGCTTTGTAGCTATCTAGGACTAGTTATTAGTTAGTAGTTAGTTATCTTAGTTAGCCTTATCAACCTATCCATCCACCTTACCTGAGCCATCCATTTCATCCTTACCTATCCACTCATATATTCTTTCTAGCCTTTCATCTTCCCTTCTCCCCTTTTCCTTTTTCTTATTTCTTCGACTCTCATCCCCTCCTTGACTCAACTCATACACCACCCTAGCCTTCCCTTGGGATCAAATAAATCGACACCTGGTACTCCCAGGCGAAGTGCTACTATGATAGTTCTGTGCGCTTGCAGAATCTCCTCCTGGAAGATTGCATTCTCTCTAGCTAGCTCCTACTAGTTTCGGGATTGACAACCCCGCTTGGCATTAGCAGATAGTTGCTTTAGCTCCACTCCTTTAGGTATAGTGACCGGTCTTGCTTCAAGCATTTCTGACGCCGTTGCCGGGGATAGACTCCATAGTCTACTCCTAGTAACAACGTTAGCAAGTGCCAACTAGCATTCCTAGGCCGTTACTGGGGATAGTTGCCTAGCTCTATCTTTAGTTAAGCTAAGAACTTCCAACACCCGTAATGCTCTTTTCTCCTATTTGAGCATGTCCGAGTTTGATCGCGTTTCTCACCTCGCTACGGCTCGAGAGATTTGGGCTACCCTCATGCGTTTCCATGAGGGAACCACTCAAGTCAAAACCCGTCTCTACGAGTCGTTCAAGCGAGAGTATGAGAACTTTCGACATATGCCTGGCGAGAGCATAGAGAGTTTATTCGCTCGCTTTCAGGTGATTGACAACAGGATGAGGGCTAACAAGGAGCTCTTGGCTTTCGATGATCATGAGAGAGCTTTGAAGCTTTTGCATACTCTTGATCGGTCGGTGTGGGACTCGAAGGTTCAGGCGATCATCGAATCACCTAACTATGAGACCCTCACATGCGACGAGCTCTTCAGTAAGCTCAAGTCCAGTGAGATTGACGCCATGGCGAGGGCTTCTTATGAAAATCCTTCTGGCCCATCAATGTCTTTGGTTTCTGGCTCTTCTGCTAACCCCTCTGGAGGCTTTGCACTCTCGTCTCTTCTTTCTGTTACAGAGGAGCAGCTGGAGTTCATGGGGGATGACGAGTTGGCTTTGCTCGCCAACCGGTTCTCACGGTTCCACAACAACCGCATGAACCGTCGCCGCGGAGGAGGACGCAAGGGATGTTTCAAGTGCGGCGACCCCAACCACTTTATCGCCAATTGCCCGAAAAAGAACAAGCAGACCTTCGGCAAGGCCGATCATGGGCACAAGTATGACTCCGGCAAGCGCAAGGAGAAGTACGTCCCCGCGAAGCACAAGCGGAAGGGCGGCTTCAACAAGGAGTACATCAAGACAAAGTACTTGGAGAAGGCCCAGGCTGAGCAGCGTGCATTCTTCGCCATGCTTAGCGACGTCGATGACTCGGATGACGACTCCGCTTCCTCAAGCGATGACGAGTCTGAGAAGAAGAAGAGGATTGAGGACAAGCTGAACGGCCTCTGCTTCTTCGCCGACGACGAGGGTTTCTGCACCATGGCCCTCGGCAAGGAGGTCGACGGCGAGCTGGAGGACACCCCTCGGAATGACAACGACGACGACGACACCTCCCAGGTATCTCAGACCCCCGACGAGCTTTCTGCTGAGGTCAAGAAACTTACTGCCGTGCTCCTTAGTCAAGATAAGTTGCTTAGGCGTGCTGCTAGAGAGCGCAAGGAGTTTAGGCAGAAGTGGGAGGATATCGTGAAGGAGCTTGAGTTTGCCAAGTCCATGGTAGTCGTTTCAGAGGAGGTTGAGTGCGAGATGTGCACCACACACATGACTGAACTTCTCACTTTGAGAAGCAAGTATGTTGTGTTGGTAGGAGAGGTGGATGAGCTGAAGGCTAGATCCTCGCTATTGGGTGCGTGCAAGTCCTGTGCGGGCTTGCAATCTGAGTTGGCAGAGAAGAATGCCAAGATTGTGTCTATTGAAGAGGCCAACTCGGGTAGCACATGTGTGGCTAGGTGTGTTCTTTGTGAGGGTTTGGAGATGGAGATCGCTAATGTGAAGCATGACAAGATGCAAACCGAGGAGGAAAACACATACCTTCGGACCATCTTGTCATGGGTGTCTAGTGGTGAGCCACAGCTCGGGAAGATGATCTCCCAATTCAAGCGAGCTGCTGGAGGTCCAGGTGTAGGTTTTGCTCCCGGTGTTGATGTTTCGTCTTTTGGGAAGATTGGAGAGTCGAGTGGTCTTAACCCATGTGAGAAGCCCAACCCCACCACTACTCCCAAGCTTACCAAGATTCCACCCAAAGAGCCTCTCAAGCCTAACACCAAGGATGGGGTCTTTGTTGAACCTCCAAGAGCTCCACCCAAGAAACAATCATGGGCTCCCAAACCAAACCACCTCAAGAACAAGCTGGACACCATGCCACCCATCCAGCAGGAGCTTATGCCACAGAAGGGCAAAGTGATCCACACCCACTACCATGAGTACCAACAACCCCCTTTGAGAGCGGTGAGGTACCATTGTGAGCACTGTGGGAGAGATGGTCACTTGAGTGAGTTTTGCTTTCGGCGCAAGAGAGAGGCGCGTCGTGCAAAGGAGATGAACAACATGGACATGTACCGTCCTTTCCATGATGTACATGTGCCAAATGTTCAGAAGCGTGCTGCTAGGCCTAGAGGTCCAAAACCTCAGATTCCTAGGCCTAGGCCACGAAGAGAACGTTCCCGGTGGGAGCCTGCAGTTGTGGGCTATTGACGCCGTGGCGGTGGCTTTGTAGTTGAGCGTTTTCCCCCATCGCGTTTTGAGTATCGCGATGGACGCTCCTCCCTTAGCGGACCACATTTTCCTCTACGTGGTGATCGCTCTTCCCGTAGGCATGCTAGCAATGGTTTTTCTGCTAACCGTTCTTTTGAGCAGCCGGCCCAACACTGGTATTCTCCCTACTTCACTAACCCCAGTGTTGGACCGTATGCTCACCCTATGTCTTTTTATTGATGTAGGTAAAACGATTGGAGAACGTTTGGTTGGTGGATTCCGGTTGCTCGAGGCACATGATCGGAAACGCCAAGTGGTTCTCCAGTCTTAGTCCGGTCGCCGGAAAGGAGTTTATCACCTTCGGCGACAATAGCAAAGGTAGAGTGCTGTCTCGTGGGTCGGTGTGAGTTAATGAGCACTTTGTGTTGCGCGATGTTGCTCTTGTTTCTAACTTGCATTTTAACCTTCTCTCTGTTTCGCAACTCTTTGATGACGACTATGAGATTCGTTTTAAGCCGAATCTCAGTCGTATTTTGGATCCTCAGGGCAATCTTGTTTGTGTGATTTCGCCCTTTGGGAAAGTCTTCCGTGCGGATTTCTCTGAGTCATTTGGAGTTTCTTGTTGTCTTTTGGTTGGACCTTCCTCCGCTGATCTTTGGAAGTGGCATAGGAGACTAGGACATTTGAGCTTCGACTTGCTTGCAAGGCTTAGTTCACATGGCCTAATCCGAGGATTGCCCAAGCTATGCATGGAGAAGGATCTTGTTTGCCATTCTTGTAGACATGGGAAGATGGTTGCCGCTCCCCACCATCCAGTGACTCAGGTCATGACCAAGCGCCCTAGAGAGCTTTTGCACATGGACCTTGTTGGTCCGACTCGGGTGAGCTCGGTTGGGGGGAAGTGGTATGTGGTTGTTGTTGTTGACGATTTTTCGAGATATTCGTGGGTTTTCTTTTTAGCTGAGAAAACTGAGACTTTCTCCTTTGCTCACAATCTAATTTAGCGTCTTCAGAACGAGTTCCCTTTGAACTCGATGCGAGCTATTAGGGGTGATAATGGTTCCGAGTTCAAAAACTCGGATTTTGAGAAGTTTTGTAACTCCTTGGGTGTAGAGCATCAGTTTTCTTCTCCTTACACACCGCCTCAAAATGGTGTTGTAGAAAGGAAGAATCGGACCATTGTAGAGATGGCCAAGACGATGCTCGATGAGCATAGGACTCCTAGGCGATATTGGGCCGAAGCTATGAGCAATGCATGCTACATTTCCAATCGCATTTTTCTCCGAGCTTTCTTGAAAAAAACTTCTTATGAGTTGCATTTTGGAAAACAGCCTAAGGTGAGTTATTTTAGAGTTTTTGGTTGCCATTGTTTTATACTCAAAAAGGACAATTTGGACAAGTTTGAGTCTCGTTCTTCTGACGGTGTATTTTTGGGTTATGGCACTCACACTCGAGCCTATCGTGTACTTAACCTTGATACTAACTGAGTCATGGAGACATCCGATGTCACCTTCGACAAGACCATTGTTTGTCCTTCTTCTCGTTTTGAGCGTGCAGGTGATCATGAGGTCGGCGAGCCTCTTTTCGATGATGAGGAAGAAGGTGCTGAAGGGATGGATGACCCAGCACCTCCTCCACCTGCTGTGCCCCAAAGAGGAGCCTTTTCCCTATGTGCCATTATGAAAGTTGGTCTATTCCTCTGTGCCCCTCTAAAGTTGGGTCGTCCCTCTGTGCCATGACGTTTTTCTTTCTTTCCCTCCATGCCATTCCGTCTAAAATTGCTCTTAACGGTGGGTAACGGCTGTGCGAAAAGACGATATTACCCTTAGGCTCGAGAGACAAAGTGATTTTAGTTATTCCCTTCATGCCATTCCCAGGCTCAGAACCATTGGCGGGAAAGGGCGAGCTGCTGGCGCAGAACCGTTCTCTTCCTCCTACCTACGACGTACCTGGGCTTGAGCTTGGAGAAGAGATGGTCGGCGTGGAGGAGGTCGTAGGACCTCGGGTAGGTGCTGAAGGACTCGCACCAGTCATGGTAGATCCCGAACAGGCCGCGCTCGTAGATCACCGGCAGCGTGTCCGGCGAGTCGATGGTGACCACGTTCATGACCCACACCTTCATCTCCCGCAGCACCGCCGCAAAGCCTCCGTAGGCGGCCCTCATGTCCATGACATTCCGGATGGTCTTCCAGTCGATGCCCATGCCGGCGAGGTATGAGCTCCGCACCACCTTCTTCCAGTGCTGCAGGTCCGCCGCGAAGTCGTCGGGCCCCGGCTTCCCGTACACGCACACCTGGCTGCGGTCCAGCCAGTAGGGCGCCTTCCGCAACCTGTCCGGCCACAGCTCCGGCCACCGCGCGCCGCGCACCGACTGGTCCTCGGGAACACGGTGCATACACGCCCGGAACTTTATGTTCCTGCACGCATGCATGACGTTTTGCCGGAGAATTGAAGTTTGTTGACGTCAGTTCCCGGTCTGACGTGGCAAGTACGTACTAGCTCTGACAGTGGTCTTATTGTCCTGTTACCATACCATGCAGCGTTGGTACACGGGCGTGGCGGACCAGACGAAGAAGCCGCCGGGGCGGAGCAGGCAGTTGAGCTCGAGGAGGAGCATGCCGCCCTCGATGTGCCACGGCACGCGGCACCGCGCGCAGTGCACGACGTCGAAGACGTTGGCGGGGAACGGGAGGCGCTGCGTGCCCATGACGGCGGAGATGGCCGGGATGCCGCGCTCCAGCGCGAACTGCACCTGCGCCTCATGCTCGTCCTTGGGCGCCAGCGACATGGTGAGCGTGTCGCGGTCGAACAGGTAGCCGCCGAAGCTGGCCACGCCGCAGCCGACGTCGAGCACGACGCGGCTGCGCCTCCCCCACGCCACGTCCGCGAACGAGTTCTGGATCAGCTCGATGTAGTGCAGCGCGCCATGCTTGAACTGCGTGCCGCCGCCCGGGAACGTCAGGTACTCACCGGACACCTTCACCCAGTTGTGGTGCCCCTTGTACTCCCCCAGCTTGGTGTGCGGCACGTTGTTGTACCAGATCTTGTCGTGGCTGTGCGGCCACCGGATCGGCTCCCGGTACTCGGTAGGACGATGACGGACCAATGCAAGCCCTGTAGGTGCTGCAGTGGCCGCGAAAGCTAAGCTCTATATATATATATATATATATATATATATATATATATATATATATATATATATATATATATATATATATATATATATATATATATATATATATATATATATATATATATATATATGACGGCTAGCATGCAGCGGCACTAGCTACCCGGCATCTCGTCGTCGTCGTTCTCGATCGATCGACCGTCCATTCGATCATTGGCTGTACGTGACGTGTCGAGCAACCGCGAACGCGAAGGCGGCCGTTCCGTATTATTGGCCAACTGCTGCTGCATGTTGTATTATGCCTACTGCTGGTACTAATGCATGCTGTATTATTGGCTACGTAATACATGTCAACTGTCAACCACGGTCAAGGCAAGTCAGCCACGGTCCACATGTCAGTGAGACTGAGGGCAAAAATGGCAACTTACAGGGCTAGTCCCACATGCCAGGGCTGCCAAACGGAAGACAACAAACGGAATGGAGACGGAATGGCGTGGAGGAAAAGAAAGAAAAATGTCATGGCACAGAGAGACGACCCAACTTTGGAGGGGCTCAGAGGAATAGACCAACTTTCATAATGGCACACAGGGAAAAGGCTCCCCAAAGAGCGGCTTCTACTACGACTCACGACCCCGACCCTTCCTCTTCGACTACTTGGGGGCCGTGGGATCCGCCACCTCGAGCGGTACGTTGTGTACCCGAGGAGGCACCAGCTGTTGTTGAGGGGGAGGCTACATCAGCTCGGGAGGCGCCACGACACATTCAGCGTCAACACCCACCTCAACAGATGATCGGCAGCATTGGCGAACGTGTCACTCGGTCAAGGTCACAACAAATTTCTCACTTTGCTCATTCCGCATTTGTTGCCGATTTTGAACCCCGAGATGTTGGGCACGCTTTGACGGATCCGGATTGGGTCAATGCCATGCATGAGGAGCTTGAAAACTTTGAGAGAAATCAGGTTTTGGTTCTTGTTCCTCTTCCTCCTGAGTGTCACCCTATTGGGACAAAATGGTTTTTCAAAAACAAACAAGGAGAAGATGGCCATGTTGTGAGAAACAAGGCCAGACTTGTAGCCCAGGTGTATAGTCAGAAGGAGGGGATAGACTATGAGGAGGCTTTTGCTCCTGTAGCTCGTTTGGAGGCGATTAGGATACTCTTGTCTTTTGCTGCATCCAAAGGGTTTAAACTTTTTCAAATGGATGTCAAGAGTGCCTTCTTAAACAGCTACATAGAAGAAGAGGTGTATGTAAAACAACCCCCCGGTTTCGAAAATCCCAAGTTTCCAAACCATGTTTTTAAACTTCACAAAGCTTTGTATGGTTTGAAACAAGCCCCTAGAGCCTGGTATGATAGGTTGAAAACCTTTTTGCTTGCTAAGGGTTTTAAAATGGGATGTGTGGATAAAACGCTCTTTCTCCTCAAGCAAGACAGTGACACTCTCTTGGTCCAGATTTACGTGGATGATATCATTTTTGGTGGTTCTTCTCATGCTTTGGTTGCCAAGTTTGCAGATACTATGAGCAGGGAGTTTGAGATGAGCATGATGGGTGAGTTGACGTTTTTCCTCGGATTGCAAATCAAGCAATCTCGAGCAGGAACGTTTGTGCACCAGGGTAAGTATACCAAGGATATCTCAAAGAAGTTCGATATGGGTGAGGCCAAGCCTCTTGCCACACCCATGTCGACCACGACGGCCCTGGATGCGGACAAGGATGGAGAAGCGGTGGACCAAAAGGAGTACCCGAGTATGATCGGGTCACTGCTGTACCTGACGGTGACTCGTCCGGACATTCAGTTCGCGGTGTGTCTTTGCGCGCGATTTTAGTCATCGCCGTGCACCTCTCACCGTCATGCGGTCAAGCGCTTTTTGAGGTACTTATGCTTCACACCTTAGTTTGGGATTTGGTATTCTGCTTCCTCCACCCTTTCTCTTTGTGGTTATTCCGATGCCGATTTTGCTGAGGTTGTCGCATTGAGCGCAAGTCCACTTCTGGGACTTGTCAGTTTATTGGTCCTTCTTTTGTATCGTGGTCTTCTCACAAGCAGTCTAGTGTCGCCCAATCTACCACGGAGGCTAAGTATGTTGCTGCGGCTAGCTGCTGTTCCCAGTTGCTTTGGATGATGGCCACTTTGCGTCATTTTGGTCTGAGCTTTTCTCGCGTTCCTTTGCTTTGTGACAGCACGAGTGCTATTAGCGTTGCTAAGAACCCTGTGTTGCATTCTAAGACCAAACACATTGATGTGCGCTTTCATTTTCTGCGAGACCACTATGAGAAGGGTGATATCGACCTTGGACATGTCGATACTCATCATCAGTTGGCTGGTATTTTCACCAAGCCTTTGGACCAATCAACTTTTGCTAGGTTGAGAGGTGAGCTTGGTGTGTGTTTCCCCTTTTAGATGGGGGAAACATTTTTGATTCTTGTATTATAAACTGACTTTGTGTTTTTCATTTGGTTTCATCATGCATCCTTGCATTTCATCTGGCATATTTACATTCAGAGCTTCATGTATATAATCTTTAGAATGTAACTATGCTCTGTATATTATTTGCTCCGATGCTTTATGATGATGCTGTAGCTTATGCTCTTTCTGATCACTGATACATGTTGTGAGCGGAGCTATTTTATGAATGGTGAATCTAATTAATGAACATAAAAATGTGAAAATGTTCACCATTGAGATATGCAACTAGCATGTGTAGAATGTGTTGAATTCACTTGTGCTTTTCATATATGCTAGGTTGCTATGTCTCTAGTTTTGAGTCTTTCACTTGCTTGGTATGTTCATTTTCTGTGTTAAATTTGAACCAAGTTAAGTGAATTAGAAAGATCGAGATGGGATTGCTTGTCAGCACATCACAGTTTCGAGTCTGTTTCTCATTGCACTTTGAGTTAAACTTGAGCTGTGTAGTGCATGACCGAAACTGTTGCTTAAAGCTTTTGATTGCTTCTGCATAGGCTTCGCACAGTTGGAAATTTAGGCAATGACAAGTTTTCAACCTCTCGCAGTCACATGCTGAAATTTGAACTTGTGTACTTTAACCGCTGCAACTCCGATAAAATTTTGGATACACAAGTCTATGTTTCATTCTATAGCATGATGATTGAACCTTGCTAGGGGTAGTTCACCTTGTATACATGTTTAGCACTTGTTTGAATTCCTGTCTATCCATGAATAGTGCTATTTTTTGTTGTGAACATCCTTTTCTGAATGGCTAAAACTGCTCACTTTGCTCAAATGCTTATATTTCGTATTTGGTGATCAGTTTGAGCATTTGCTAGCATTCTGTGCATACTCTGAGTCATCGGATCAGCATTTTGACTAGCATCTTCATATTCTATCGACTATATTCCTTAAGCTGCTAACTTGCATTTTGACTCATATGCATTTGGAGGGAGAGTTATTCTGTCAAAGGGGGAGAAATGAGCTCTTTGATGCATTTTTGCTTGATAGTGCATTTTCAACTAAGGGAGAGAAATTTATTTGACAAATCATGTGCTTTCTAAAGTTTAACTAAGGGGGAGAAAATATTTGCAAATCATGTGCTTTTCGAGTTGAACCAAGGAGATTTCCCGGTTGTGTGCACTAATTGAGGGGGAGTCTGCTAGTTGTGTTGAGCCTTTGCCTCTTTCTTGAGGGACTAGTAAACGTTTTTAGTTTTTCAATTGGTATCAAACTCTTTTGTTTTTGAGTTGGTAACAGTTGGTATCGAGCTTCCTCGCTAGCGGTGTTGAGCCCGTTCTGCCTCTTCTTGAGGGCTAGCTCTGTTTTGCTTGAATTTCAGTTGATTCTTCAATTAGTATCAAATTTTCTCGCTAGCGGTGTTGAGCCTGTTCTACCTCTTCTTGAGGGCTAGCTTTGCTTTGCTTGGTTGCGTCGAGCCGTTGCCCATGTCTTTGGGAACCAAGTTGCTTTGCTCTTTCTACTTGACCTTCTTCGGCTTTGCTATGCATTTGGCTCATTTGGTCGAGTTCTCTCTCCTTCTTCTTCCCTCTTCTATTCTATTATGATTTGTGTTGGTAGTTGACAATGCACTCATCAATGGGGAGATTGCGGATACATGGGTGTATGCCGAGTCTCTGAGTGACGAGTGATTGTCAACTAGGATAATGCGCATGTTCTTTGGCTTGTGTTGTGCAGGTGTCGAGCACGGATACAGTGATCGAAGGCAAGGTGAAGGTCAAGTAGAGACGTGCCGTGCCGACGGACCGACAGTGGCGAAGGGCGGACGTGAGGCTTGGACTGAGGGACCAGTGGCCTGAGGATCAGCTGTGGTGGCTGACAGCCTGGGACAGCGACGAGCGAAGACTTGTGGGTGGACGGGGTGCACGGGCGGTGCATCCCATCTACGGCTCGGTTTGGTGGTTGAGCCACAGAAAAACCACCGAGTGGACGGTTTCCAGGTTTGGGCCTCAAAACCTGGGTGCTGATGGTTTCCGAGTTTGGGCCACAAAACTCGGGCTAAGGATGGTTTCCAGGTTTGGGCATCAAAACCCGGGTGTTGCGTGTTTCTGAGTTTGGGCCACAAAACTCAGGCGATGGTCGGCTGGTTTCCCGGTTTGGGCCTCAAAACCGGGGGTTGGCTGTGAAGGCTGGTTTCCCGGTTTGGGTCACAAAACCTGGGGCGACGTCCGGGAAAAGGACAAGCAGAGCGGTGGCGGCACGTGGCGGCAATCGGTGAGGTTGCGTCGAGGCAACGCTACCAGTTGTGCGGGCATGGCCGTCGGATCACCACCTACCATGAGTTGGTCCAGAATAACCCTAGGGTTTAGCTGGTTCGCTTTGTAATTAGTTAGGTGTAGAGTGGGAATTAGAATTAGGATAAGTAGGGGGAGACACCCACCTCCCCATCTATCTCAGTCATTTGCTCTTTGCCTTCTAGGTTTTCTTGCTCTCCCAATCCCCTGATGTAGCAACTGAGATCCGCAGAGAACCATACCTCTGTGTACTGGAGATTTTGAGGAAGTGAGACCGTAATCTCACTGTTGTAGCATGTGGTAGCCACACGGTTGCAGATCGATGTGTTGATTTGCATTTTGTTCGTGTTCTTCGCGTTCTTCGTTTCTCCACGATTTTCCCGTCACTCGATCTCTCTCTATACTGCGTGTTTTTGAATGCCACTTGAATCAACCTGTTCTCTATAGTGAGGAGATCATTTCCACCGAAGGAATTCATCTAACTCCTCACGAACAAGTAGATCGGGTTGATTTCGTTTTCGTGGCGCTTTTTTGGTTCTTACTCCTTCCCTCTCGGATTCCCGGTGTTTGAGTTGATTTGAGCGGATGATTTCTTGGGGATAGTCTTCCAACTACCTCGTGATCATCTTTCCAAGTTTGGGATCAAGGGATTTTGATTTGAATCGAATTTGGGAGGATTTGAGTTCAGGGCGACCAAAATCGCCCTCACTGGACACTCGCGGACAGTCCGCCGTTGGAGGCGCGGACAGTCCGCCGTTGGAGGCGCGGACAGTCCGCGCGTCGGGCTCCGACGGAGCAGTGGTCGTGTGGCTCAGCTGTGCTGATTCAGTTTGACCGGCGGACAGTCCGCGGTACTGAGTCGCGGACAGTCCGGGAGGCGTCCAGCAGCTGTTCAGCAACATTGCTATTTCGCTCTTTTGGCCGGCGGACAGTCCGCCACCTGAGCCAGGACAGTCCGCCGTAGGGCAGACAGTCCGTGGTCTGTAGCCCGGACAGTCCGCGAGTTGGCTGCTTGTTGAGTTTTAGTGCGTTTGCTCTCTCGGCTTCTTCGCTTGGTTTTCGGTCTTCTCGGTTGGCCATTTAGTTCACCTAGGAACCTCTCTAAGTATCTTCACTACTTGTTAGCATCGGTATTTGGTGATTTCCCGGCATAGCCTCCAATCTACATTTGGGTCTAGGTTTTTAGGGGTCGAACTTGTGACCGTGCTTTTGGCGTTTGGATTGCTATCCCTTTGTGGTGCCTCGCTGTGATCCTAGGGATCATCCACCCTCTTCCAAGGGTCGTGGGCATCACAGTTTCGATCGAAGCTCTTGGGGTTGATTTTTGGGAAAAAGGACAAAGTTTCGAGAGAAATTTTTGAGCTCCCATTCACCCCTCCTCTGGTTGCCTTGCTATTGCATTCTCGGTCCTTCACATGAAAACAATTCTCCCCCTTGAAAAATTCTCCCCCTTGGGGGCAATTTGCAATCAAAAGAGAAGGGAAAAGAGCTCAAATAAGCGAAATAGAGCTAGGCCATGCCTATCGGAGCAACCTAACGCATATGAGTGAAAAATGCAAGTCAGCAGCTTCAGGTATATAGTCGATAGAGTGAAAACATGCTCTAAAGAGTGCTGATCCGATCATCAAGCAACAATCAAAAGTGCTAGCAAAGGATCAAACTGATCATAGAATACGAAATATGAGCATGTAAGCATTTTGAGTAGTTTTTAGCTTTTCAGAAAGGGATTTCACCATCAAAATAGCACTCAACATGTATAGACAGGAAGTCAAACAAGTGCTAATCATGTATACAAGGTGAACTACCTCTAGCAAAGTTCAATCATCATGCTATAGAATGAAACATAGACTTGTGTTTTTCATATTTTATCGGAGAAATGCAGCGGTTTTTAACACAAGTTCAGATTTCAGCATATGATTGCGAGAGGTTGAAAGCTTATCAATGCCTAACTTTTCAACTGAGCTAAACCTATGCAAATGCAATCAGAAGCTTGAAGCATCAGTTTCGGTCTTGCACTACACGACTCAAGTTTAACTCAATGTGCAATGAGAAACAGTCTTGATAACGTGATGTGATGACAAAGCAATCTCATCTCGATCTTTTTAATTCACTTATACTTGGTTCAATTTAAGCAAAATATGAACACACCAAGCAAGCGAAAGACTCAAAACTAGAGACATGGCAACCTAGGATATATGAAATAGCATATGTTATCTCAACACATTCTAAACATGCTAGTTGCCAATCTCAATGGTGAACATGTATCAAGTTTTATGTTCATTAAGCATATTCACCATTCATAAAATAGCTCAGCTCACAACATGTATAATGTGATCAAAGAGAGCCTAAGCTACAGGCATCATCATATAGCATCAAAGCATACACTAATCAGAGCAT
Source organism: Coix lacryma-jobi var. lacryma-jobi (assembly GCA_009763385.1). Lineage (NCBI taxonomy): Eukaryota > Viridiplantae > Streptophyta > Magnoliopsida > Poales > Poaceae > Coix > Coix lacryma-jobi. The sequence continues at coordinate 82,620,219 of CM019830.1, forward strand.
AAGTTCATTCTAGAGACTATAGACATGAAGCTTGAAAATGCAAAGTGTATACATGATGAAATGCATGCAGAAGTCAGTATCGGAGCAAAGACACTAGACTAAAAGCATCAGAGCAGAAAGCTTTACAAAGAGAATCAAAGCAAAAGACAAAAACCACCCAAATCAAAAGGGTGTAAAAGAGTCAATCTATGGTACACAATCAAAATGTTTCCCCCATCTACAAAGGGAAACACACACCAAGCTCACCTCTCAACCTAGCAATAGTTGAGAGATCCAAAGGCTTGGTGAAAATATCCGCAACCTAGTTATGGGTGTCTACATGCCTAAGATCAATGTTGCCTTTCTCGTAGTGATCACAAAGAAAGTGAAAGCGAACATCGATGTGATTGGTCTTGGAGTGAAGAATAGGGTTTTTTTCCTACAATAATGGCAGATGTGCTATCACAAAGCAAAGGAACCTGACTGAAATCTAGACCAAAATCACGCAATGTAGCAACCATCCATAAAAGTTGCGAAGCACAAGAAGCAGCGGCAACGTACTCGGCTTCAGCAGTAGACTGGGCTACGCTAGACTGCTTGCGAGAATACCACGAAACTAGTGAAGGGCCAAGAAATTGACAAGTCCCAGAACTAGACTTGCACTCAAGCCAACAGCTGGCAAAATCTGCATCGGAATAACCACAGAGCGAAAGGGTCGAAGAAGAAGAGTACCAATGACCGAATTTGGGAGTGAATCGGAGGTACCTCATGATGCGCTTGACTGCCTGCTTGTGGGAAGTCTGAGGGGACGCCTGAAAACGAGCGCACAGACACACTGCAAAGTGTATGTCTGGCCACGTCGTCGTCAGGTACAAGAGCAAGCCGATCATGCTCCTGTACTCCTTCTGGTCAACCGCCTCTCCGTCCTGGTCCGCGTCCATCGCAATAGTCGTTGCCATGGGCGTCGTAAGAGGCTTGGCCTCGCCCATGTCGAACTTCTTCAGGATGTCCTTTGTGTACTTACCTTGATGCACGAACGTCCCCTCTCGGGTTTGCTTGATTTGCAACCCGAGGAAGAGGGTCAACTCACCCATCATACTGATCTCAAACTCCCTGCTCATGGTATCTGCAAACTTGGCAACAAGTGCATGAGAGGAGCCACCAAAGATGATATCATCGACGTAAATCTGAATGAAAAGGGTGTCACTGCCTTGCTTGAGGAGAAAAAGAGTCTTATCTATCCATCCCATTTTAAAACCCTTAGAGAGCAAAAAGTTTTTCAAACACTCATACCACGCTCTCGGGGCTTGTTTCAAACCATACAAAGCTTTTGAAAGTTTAAAGACATGGTTTGGAAACTTGGGATCCTCGAAACCAGGGGGTTGCCTAACATACACCTCTTCCTCTATATACCCATTTAGGAAAGCACTCTTGACATCCATCTGGTAAAGCTTAAAACCCTTCGAAGCTGCAAAAGCTAGAAGGTTCCTAATGAATTCTAAACGGGCTACAGGGGCAAAGGTTTCCTCATAGTCTATCCCCTCTTTCTGGCAAAAACCCTGGGCTACTAGCCTAGCCTTGTTCCTCACTACCATCCCATCCTCACCCTTTTTGTTTTTGAAAACCCATTTGGTACCTATAGGGTGGCATTCTGGTGGAGGTGGAACTAGGGTCCAAACTTGGTTTTGCTCAAAGTTCTCTCACTCCTCATACATGGCATTAACCCAGTTAGGATGAGAAAGAGCGTGTCCAACATCTTTGGGCTCAAAAGAAGCAACGAATGCAGAATGAGCAAAGTGTGAGATTTCATATGCTCGCGACCGCGTGACTCACTGGTCGATGCCGCCGATCAACTGCTGCGAGGGATGAGCCTGCTGAATGCTTCGGGGCGCCTGCCTTGCCGAAGTTGCCTCCTCTCTCCAGATGCTGTCGCTCCCTCAGGTGCAGTAGGTGCTCGCTGGAGAGGTGGCTCTAGTGGACCCCAAGTAGTCAAAGTAGTGGGATCGGGTCCTCAAGCTGAAGTCGTCATCGCAGGGTCGATAGGGGCAGCTAGTGGACTTGGCTCGGGATCACCCCAATCGGCATCGTCCTGCTCCTTCTCCATGAAAATGGACTCTCCAATTTCCTGCAACATCAAAAGTAGAAGAAACACAGATCTCCACTATCTGGTCAGTCTCAAGGTTAAGAACTCGATAAGTACGCGAATGCAAAGAATAACCAAGAAACACACCATCAGAAGAGCGAGATTCAAATTTGTCCAAATTGCCTTGTTTCAGGATAAAGCACTTGTGCGGATACATGGGTGTATGCAGGATCTTGAGTGATGAGTGATTGTCAACTGGTTTGATGCGCATGTTCTTTGGCTTGTGTTGTGCAGGTGTCGAGCACGGATACAGTGATCGAAGGCAAGGTGAAGGTCAAGTAGAGACATGCTGTGCCGACGGACTGGGAGCGGTGAAGGATGGGCGTGTCGTGCGGCCGACGTGCCATGCCGATGAACCCAGAGCGGTGAAGGGTGGACGTGAGGCTTGGACTGATGGACCGGTGGCCTGAGGATCAGCTGTGGTGGCTGACAGCCTGGGACAGCGACGAGCAGAGACTTGCGGGGCACGGTGTTGCTCGGGTCGAGGACCTGGGGACACGTGTCGGTGGACAGGGTGCACGGGTGGTGCATCCCCTCTATGGCTTCCAGGTTTGGGCCACAAAACCTGGATGCGGCCGGTTTCCGAGTTTGGGCCACAAAACTCTGGCTGAGGACGGTTTCTAGGTTTGGGCCTCAAAACCTAGGTGCTGGCGGGTTTCTGAGTTTGGGCCACAAAACTCAGGTGATGGACGACAGGTTTCCCAGTTTCGGCCTCCAAACCGGGGGATGGCCAGGTTTCCCGGTTTCGGCCTCAAAACCGGGGGCGAGGTCTATGAAAAGGACGAACAGAGCGGTGGCGGCACGTGGCGGCAATCGGTGAGGTCGCGTCGAGGCGAAGCTACCAGTTGTGCGGGCACGGCCGTCGGATCACCATCTACTTTGAGTTGGTCCAGAATAACCTTAGGGTTTAGCTAGTTCGCTCTATGTATAATTAGGGGTAGAGTGGGAATAGGAATTGGGATAAGTAGGGGGAGACACCCACCTCCCAAACTATCTCAGTCATTGTTATTTTCTTTCTAGGGTTTCATGTTCTCCCAATCCCTGCTGTAGCTACTAAGATCCGCAGGGACGGCTGATCATACCTCTGTGTTCCCGAGATTTTGAGGAAGTGAGACCGTAAACTCACTGTAGTCTCGTGTGTTCGAGACACGGTTGAATTTGTAGTGTTGATTCGCGATTGTTCTTCGCATTCTTGTTCACTCCACGATTTTCCCGTGACTCAAACTTCCACCACGCTGTGTCTTTTTCGATTTCGTTTGAACAGAGTTGCTCTAGATCGTGAGGGGCATATTTCCACCGAAGGAATTCACCTCTAACCTCACGAGCTAGTAGATCGATCGATTTTCATTTCGAATCAGTTTTTGTCTTCCTTTGCCCTCAATTCTTCCGATTCACCGATTTGGAGTTTGATTCGAGCCATGATCTCTTAGGGATAGCTCACTAACCACCTTGGAACTCTTCATACTGAGTCTAAGCCTTAGAGGTTTTGATTCGGAGGAGATCGGGTTGAATCCATGGAAGAACTATGCAGTTTCGAGGGCATCGGACGCTCGGGTTGGGGGCATCAGACGCTGAGTTTGTCGCATCGGACGCTTAGGTGCCACATGTCAAAGAACTGAGTTTTTGAAGGAGCATCGGACGTAGGCCATCGGACGCTCCGTTGTCATCGGACGCGTCTGAGGGTTGCGTCCGAGGGTTGAGCATCGGACGCTGAACTGTCACTCTAGCCAGCGTCCGATGACTATGCAGTAAGGTTCCATAATGGGTCATTTTGCATCGGACGCATCCAGTGCTTGTACATCGGACGCTGGCCAGCGTCCGATGCAGTAAGTTCAGCACTATTTTGTCCGCAGTTTGTTCGTCCGACTTCGGATTTGGTTTTGGGTTTTAGCATAGTGTTTCTAGAGTCTAGTAGTGTCCCGCTGTGCTTCTTGAAAGCATCCACCCTACATCTAGGGTCGTGGACATTATCAAACTCTAGGTTTGAGCTTGGGGTTGATTTTTGGGACAGAGGCTAAAAGTTTCTGAGAAGAAATTTGATGCTCCCATTCACCCCCCTCTGGTCGCCTTCGCATAGCACTTTTGGTCCTTCAATTGGTATCAGATCGGTTTAAGGATCTTCCACCTTAGCCGGTTCCAGATCCACAGAAGGCGACATGGATCGCGGCGTGGGCAAACTGCTGTTTTTTGATGGGACGAACTATGCGTATTGGAAGATACGCATGTCGGCCTATCTTCAGAGCATGGGTGCTTCTGTCCGGGAGATTTGCAACAAGGCCGATTACGTGGTTCTGGCTGCTCGTGTGACTCAGCTGCAGATCGATGAGCACGATGCCAATAGCCGAGCCTATAATGCTCTTTTCTCAAGTTTGAGCATGTCTGAGTTTGATCGCGTTTCTCACCTCCCCACGGCTCGGGAGATTTGGGCGACCCTCATGCGCTTCCATGAGGGAACCACTCAAGTCAAATCTCATCTCTACGAGTCGCACAAGCGGGGGTATGAGAACTTTCGACACATGCCTGGCGAGAGCATAGAGAATTTATTCACTCGCTTTCAGGTGATTGTCAACAGGATAAGGGCTAACAAGGAGTTGTTGCCTTTCGATGACCATGAGAGGGCTCTCAAGCTTTTACACACTCTTGATCTGTCGGTGTGGGACTCTAAGGTTCAAGCGATCAATGAATCGCCTAACTATGAGACTCGCAAGTGCGACGATCTCTTTAGTAAGCTCAAGTCCAGTGAGATTGATGCCGTGACAAGGGCTTCGTATGAGAATCCTTCTGGCCCATCGATGGCTTTGCTTTCTGGCTCTTCTGCTAACCCCTCTAGAGGCTTTGCACCTTCTTCTCTTCTTTCTGTTATAGAGGTGCAGCTGGAGTTCATGGGAGACGACGAGTTGGCTTTGCTTGCCAACCGGTTCTCGTGGTTTCACAACAACCGCATGAACCATCGTCGTGGAGGAGGACGCGTTGGGTGCTATGAGTGCGGCGATCCAGACCACTTCATCGCCAACTGTCCGAAGAAGAACAAGCAAGCGGCGAGCAAGGGCGATCGTGGCAACAAGTATGACTCCGGCTAGCACAAGGAGAAGCTAACCCCTCCCAAGCACAAGCGGAAGGGTGGCTTCAACAAGGAGTACATCAAGAAGAAGTACTTGGAGAAAGCTCAGGCCGAGCAGCGTGCTTTCTTCTCCATGCTCAGCGACATCGACGACTCGGATGACGACTCCGCTGCCTCAAGCGATGACGAGTCCAAGAAGAAGAAGAGGATCGAGGACAAGCTGAACGGCATCTGCTTCTTCGCCGACAATGAGGGCTTTTGCACCATGGCCCTCGGCAAGGAGGTCGACAGCCGGTTGGAGGAGAACCCTCTGAACGATGACGACGGCGACACCTCCCAGGTATCTCAGACTCCTAAAGAACTTTCTGCTGAGGTCGATAAGCTTACTGCCGCTCTCCTTAGTCAAGATAAGCTGCTTAGGCGTGCTGCTAGAGAGAGGAAGGAGTTTAGGCAGAAGTGGGAGGATACGGTGAAGGAGCTTGAGTTTGCCAAGTCCACCATTGTTGTCTCTGAGGAGGGTGAGTGTGAGATGTGCTCCAAGCACATGACTGACCTTCTCACTTTGAGAGGTAAGTATGCTGCTTTGGTTCGAGAGGTGGATGAGCTTCGGGCTAGACCCGCGTTGCTGGGTGCGTGCAAGTCTTGTGCAGGCTTGCAATCTGAGTTGGCTGAGAAGAATGCCAAGATTGTGTCTCTTGAGAAGGCTAGCTCGGGTAGCACTTGTGTGGATAGGTGTGCTTTGTGTGAGGGCTTGGAGATAATAGCAAAGGAGTTTATCACCGAAAACGCCAAGTGGTTCTCCAGTCTTAGTCCAGTTGCCGGAAAGGAGTTTATCACCTTCGGCGACAATAGCAAAGGTAAAGTGTTGTCTCGTGGGTCGGTGCGAGTTAATGGGCACTTTGTGTTGCGTGATGTTGCTCTTGTTTCTAACTTGCATTTTAACCTTCTTTCTGTTTCACAACTCTTTGATGATGACTATGAGATTCGTTTTAAGCCGAATCTCAGTCGTATTTTAGATCCTCAGGGCAATCTTGTATGTTTGATTTCGTCCTTTGGGAAAGTCTTTCGTGCGAATTTCTCGTAGTCGTTTGGGATTTCTCGTTGTCTTTTGGCTGGACCTTCCTCTTCTGATCTTTGGAAGTGGCATAGGAGACTTGGACATTTGAGCTTCGACTTGCTTGCAAGGCTTAGTTCACTTGGCCTAATCCGAGGATTGCCCAAGTTACACATGGAGAAGGATCTTGTTTGCCATTCTTGTAGACATGGGAAAATGGTTGCTGCTCCCCACCATCGAGTGAATCAAGTTATGACCAAGCGCCCTGGAGAGCTTTTGCATATGGACCTTGTTGGTCCGGCTCGGGTGAGCTCGGTTGGTGGGAAGTGGTATGTACTTGTTGTTGTTGATGACTTTTCGAGATATTCGTGGGTTTTCATTTTAGCTGAGAAAACTGAGACTTTCTCTTTTTCTCGCAATCTGATTTTGTGTCTTCAGAACGAGTTCCCTAAGAACTCGATGCAAGCTATTCGTAGTGATAATGGTTCTGAGTTTAAAAACTTGGATTTTCAAAAGTTTTGTAACTCTTTGGTTTGGAGCATCAGTTTTCTTCTCCCTACACACCGCCACAAAATGGTGTTGTAGAGAGGAAGAATCGGAACCTTGTTGAGATGGTCAGGACGATGCTCGATGAGCATAGGACTCCTTGGCGGTATTGGGACGTGTCGCGGAACCGTCCTGATTATAAGAGCTCAAGTACCGCCTTAGTCAAATCCGTCTGACATCGACTAATACTTGAACCCATATAACCCCGGTAGTCCGGAAATCTCGAAGGATTTCAAACATCGTACAACATACATGATCGCATCATTCATGTATTACATTCGTAGGGAGACATCACAGTTAAACGAAACCAAATTTAAACATCAGAGTGCGAAATTAAAACAGAGTTATTACAGTACTGAGTTTCAAAGTGCGGAAGCTTAATAAAGTTTTGGAACACGACCACCACACATGTGGTCCAATAAAACATTGTTTGATAACTTCACCCAACACAACTCACTCCTCCTTTTTCAGATAGTGTGACACTAGGAGTCTCAGTCCGGCAAAAGAGAAGGGGAAGCTTCTTGACGACCCTGCCCTGGGCCTACTCCTCATCACCCTCCACCGGGTAGAGGAAGTGCTTACAATAGCCATAGTACACCTGGCCATCTGCAACAACGGGATAAACCCTGAGTACGAGAATGTACACAGCTAGACTTACCCATCCAACTAAAAATAAAGACACCAAGGGTATGCAAGGCTTTTGGTGGAGCTGGGATCATTTAGTTGCGAAAAGCTCAAAATTAAGAGAAGGATTATTTAATGATGTTGGTGAGCTGTCAGTTTTAAACCTACCTCTTAATCTGGGTTTGCACCTGAACTATTACATCCACTTGAGTCTAACAAGCAATAATATAACCATATCCAGTTGACTTATGCATATTTTAGTTGAACCTTTAAAACATCACATGGACTTGCATCGTGGTGAAGCTCGCCATAGTTTCCCACTAACCGGGGGAGATGACGACTCGAATCGAATTCCAAACCAGCTGGTGAAAGACCTTTAATACCAACCCACACTTTCCCCGTCGGGTCCATGCATTGGGTAACCGCTCGATGCTTGTTCGTGGTGGTAATCGTCGCGGCTCACAGCATGGACCACCCAATTGGAACTATACGATGGCCATTCCGAGGCAGATCGTGTTTCCATACTAGAGGGTGCGACATGGGTTGAGACCGGCCCGAACAGCTTCTAACCGGCTTTGGGGTCGATGATTACGGCACCGACATATCCCTAAGTAAAAGGGCGCGTTCAAAAATGAACGAGGGCCAACATCGATACAAACCTACACGATCCAACGGACGGACTGCCCCAACTTTCCAAACTTGTGCCTTGCCTTCCAATTGACTGTATTTCTTTACTACTTAGGTTCTTTTCCACGATAGCAAATATAGCCAACCGTGATCCGGTACTTATCCACCAGGGATATTACGGGAACATCCTTAACTACTACTTTTAGTAAGCAGACTAAGCAATTCTACATTGTAAATAAATAACAGGATAACAAGGCAGGTAATAATCAATAATCAAGGAATGGTAATGCAGCAAGTAGGATGCAATCAACTCCTATACCTAATGCATCACAATATAAATACTCAAATAGATTAATTGTAAAGACTGGGAGACTTAAAATGCTCCGGGGCTTGCCATGGGAAAAGACTGAGGCCTCGTGAGCGGGGCACTCAGGCTGGTTAGTTTTCGGCTCGGGGTCGACTTCCTCGGTCCTGGGCAGCTCTGTTATTTCCTGCTCGTCGTTTACTTCCGGCTCCTGGTTGGCCTCCGGGACTATCGATTCTATTGTATGCGGTGAATAATAATTAAATAATGCAATGTGCAAAATGTTGGTATGAAAAGTATCATTTCATGCAAACCAACAAAACCAACTTGTTGAACAACTTTTGACATTGAGGTAACTACTTAATTACCACATAAAACAAAACCATTATTTCAACTGTTTCCTTTTTTTAATTCAAAAGAACTCAGGTTTGAACTGCAAGTGCATTTTTCTAAACTCAGAAAAATAATCAAAAATTCGAGGAGGTAATTAACACTAACTGGACTTCACTGAACAATTTTCAGCCAGAAAGGAAATACAGAACGGCAGATACAAAAAGATGAAACAAACTTGCTCAAAAGGTGTTTTGAACTAACTCCTCTGATGAAAAGTATCAAACAGCAGATTTTATATTTTTCCTAGCTTCATCTATCCATAAAAACTATAGAGAATTCACTGCCAAAGCATAAACACATAAACCTACACAAAATAAACAAGTTTATTCCAAAATAAACCATTTGAACTACAACCCTGCTGGAAAAGGGTGACATGCTCATTTTCATATTTTTCCCAGGTTCTATTCCACATTTCATATTTATCAAGGAAGTTCCATCAACAGAAACATTATATTCTTTTCTACATGAATTTCCTAAGAAAAACACAGAAAAGCACATTTGTACAGGAACTTCACATTTTTCCATATAGAACCTATGCTTAATATTTTTTTCCTAACTGGAACATCACACACAGAGACTGCACAAATTTTCCCATATTTTATTTTCACATATAAAGCACCTTAACACTTTTTCCAAGAAAACAACCAAAAAGGACTTTAAACCCTAACAGTTACTTTTTCTATATCAACATGGTAAGGAACCTACACAAATTTTACCATGAATTAACTCGACAAGAAAACATATATATCCATTTATCTCAACAAAAGCACATAAACTGAATTAAATAAAAACAGTAATATAAACTTTCACCAAAAATACTTTCATATTTTTCCATGATAGATCTACTCATGAACAAACTACCAAAACTGAAAACACCTCATTTGGACTTTTAAGTCGTGGTACACAAAAATAACAAACCTTTCTAGGAAATAAAACAAAAAGAAAAATCATTTGAAAACTACGGTCCGACTCGCACAGACCCGGTCCATGGACCGGGACGCATGGGACCCGCTGGTCAACGGGGCCCAGCAGTCAGTGAGAGAAAAATAGGGGAGGGGGTTTGACCGCACGGTTCTCGCCGGCGTTGAGGTCGCCGGCGGTGCGGTAGTGCTCGGCGTGTTCCCCTTGACGAGGCGGACCGAGTGGTGGTGATGCTTGGGCTAGCACAAGGCCGTAGCTCGTCGGCGGCGAGCAATGGCGGACGGCGGCGGTGGGGGTGCTCGGTTGTGCCGTTTCCGGCGGTCGCCGGCCAATTTAACGGGCGCGTCGCACTTCACTAACCCTAGGGAGGATAGCTAGGGGGGTGGTTTGGCCGAAAAGGCTACGGGAAAGCTCGATCACGTGCGCGGCCATGGCGGACAGTGGCGGCGCTCGGTCGGGGAAGAAGAGGGGGTGAGAGAGCGGTAGCGTTGAGGCTGAGTGGTGTTCTCACCTTGCCTTGGTGTGACGAGGCTTGACGGGGAAGAAGGGGCTCGGCGGAGGCTCGGTTGACGAAGAACGAACACTTGCCGTCCTTCGGTGGTGGTGGCGACCGAAAAGGGGAAGTGGTGGCGCCGGCGTGGTGGAGCTCGACCGGCGCTTTCTTCGCGCGCACTGCGTGTGCGAGGCAAAGGCGGAGCTCGGTGCGAGGTGGATTGGATGATGGGGCTCAGTCGTGGCCGGAACGGAGAGGGGTTGCAAGGGCTGTCTCGGCGAGCGCTCGGTGTTCGTCCCGAGCGTTCACGAGAGAGCAGGGAAGAGAGCGGGAGCGAACGGGGTGGCGAGTGTGTGTGGGTGAGTGAGGGAGAGGGAGAGGTGTGCAGTACGCCCGGGTTTTGCTCGGCCAGCGGCGACTCGAGGTCGTGGCGGGGGCCACGGCCAACGCGACGTCGTGGCAGAGCGGCGGGAGCGACGAGGCGGCGCGGCAGGCGAGGCAGCGTGGAAGTGGGCAAGCAAGATCGCTTGGGTGCGCGAGTGAGAGAGGATCGCGCGGCGAGAGGCGGGAGCGGATTTGGCCCAGGGTTTGGCGGCCACGCGGCGGGCCGGCCGGCGTACGGCGCGGCGTGCGCGGCGCGGGCGCGGGAGCGGGCCGGCGTCGGTGCAGGGTGGGCCGAAAGGCCGGTTGGGCCAAAAGTGGGGCGCGGGAGAAAATGTTTTTTCCTTTTTCTTTTTCCAAAACTTTCAAACTTTGATCATTCAAAAACAGTTTCAAAAACTCCAAACTAGGCTTTGACCCAAAAATAAAAGTTGCTTAAAATAATTTTCTCTACAACTTTCATATAAGACACTTTTGCTGAAAAGTATTTTCTCAACCTCCACAGAAACAAAGCCAAATCTTGAGCTATAAATCATTTTATTCTCACATTTTTATTTGTCAAACTATTTTGAACTAGATCAAGGTGTCAATATAAAAAGTATGAGACTCAATATTCTCTATTTTATAAAATTATTTGCCAAGTCAGAAATCCACTCAAACTATTAACTCTGATAGAAATCAATAATCCAATAAATAAACCAAAGACAAAAAGCACTTTCATGCACATGAAATGATGCAATGCATTGCTTATGCATTTTAGTAGCTAAAAGTAGTTCCTAATGCAGTGCTTGACACTAGGGTGTCACAGGTCGAAGCTATGAACACTGCATGCTATATTTCCAATCGCATTTTTCTCTGAGCTTCCTTGAAAAATACTTCTTATGAGTTCCGTTTTGGAAGATAGCCCAAAGTGAGTTATTTTAGAGTTTTTGGTTGCCATTGTTTTATACTCAAAAAGGGCAATTTGGACAAGTTTGAGTCTCGTTCTTCTGACGGTGTATTTTTGGGTTATGGCACTCATACTCGTGCATATCGTGTACTTAACCTTGATACTAACCGAGTCATGGAGACATCTGATGTCACCTTCGACGAGACCATGGTTTGTCCTTCTTCTAGATTTGAGCGTGCAGGTGATCACAAGGTTAGCGAACCTCTTTTTGATGACGAGGAAGAAGGTGCTGAAGGGATGGATGACCAAGCACCACCTCCACCTGCTGTGCCGCTAGGATCAGCTTCTACTATGACGACTCATGGCCCCAACTGTAACAGAACCGACCAATTTGCACCAGATTAAGCACTGAGATCCTTGCTTGACGCAGGCTCATCAAGTACTTAAGCTCGTACAAACCCGGTAGTCCGGAAATCTCGAAGGATTTCAAATCATTTCAACATTCAGCCAAGAGCGTACTAGTTCAATGACATGCCCATAAGTTACATCATAGTTGTACAAAGTTCAAATACATCGGAGTTCGAAAAAATATTACAAACCATAGTTTTGAATAGTAGCGGAAGCAACATAGACTTAAAACATAAGTTCGGGTTGTTCTTATTACAGTGCCATCAGTCTGACCAGGCCCACAAAAGCATCAGATAAGATAAGTGGTGACCATGCCCCTGGTCTAATCCTCTCCCGTAACTGGGTACAGGCAGTTCTCGCAGTAACCAAAGAAGCATTGGCCATCTGCAACAACAAGGGAATAAAACCCTGAGTACAAGAAGGTACTCAGCTAGACTTACCCGTCATAACCAGAAATAATAAGACTCCAAGGATCATGTACGCTATATAGGTGGGGATGGCTACATAAACACTTTTGCATGAAAGCTTTTGTAAGTAAAACTCATTTTAGGGTGTTGGTAGTTGCTTTTAACCATTAATTCTACATTGCTAGATTTGCATCTGAACTAAAGCAAACACTTGAGTAATTAATCAAACAAGAGTGACTATTTCATCAATAGCCTTTCAGATTCAACATTATAACCACTTTTAGTTCCATAAGTTCTACGGGTGATGATCTACAGTCAACTGCTCACTGTCTAGGAGCGATGGTGATTATAATCGATTCCTACCAGCTGGGGATAAAATGTCTCACACTCGCCCGACACAATCCGGCTACGGCAGTCGTAAGCTACCAGTCAGGAGATTCGAGAACACAATGCGCGGGACGGCCATGGGCCCTTCTACATCGGGGGTTATCTCAGTGCCAGGTCGCTCAAGCTATAACTGCCCACGGTCATGCCAGGTCGATCAGGCCCTGCCTGCCCTCGGACCATGCCAGGTTGATCAGAATAGTTGCCCACGGTACAACCGAGGCCCTGGGTGTTAGGCGTCAACATCTCCGTCACCGGCTCCAATAACCTTACTCAGCTTCGCGGGAGGTACTCAGACCTACTCCGTTAAGTGATCGACACGTTCAATTTGACTGAAGGGACATTCCCGAACGGGTCCTAGGCGACACAGACGGGAGACTACTAGCACACAGGACCCATGTCCTGCTGCTCTTACATCCCGCCCGGCCTCAGATTAATTATCCCATGGTTATTCCCATGATAGCACAGGCTAATCATGATCAGTATCCACCTCATGCGGGAGACAGGAAATCACCCGACTTTTACCTATCTAAGCAGGGCTAAGCATATAACGAGCCTAGACCTAAACAGGGATAACAAGGTATAATTGTAGGTGGACACGGATAAGTAATAATGCATCAACGGTAGCAATAAATTCCTATAACCTAATGCAACATTCATCATCAGGTTAATTGTAAGACATTTGCAAACCGTAAGAGTTAGAATGCTCCGGGGCTTGCCTTTCTTAAAGTCCGACGGACGGTGGTCGCGACACTCTGGTAGATCTTCGGCGTCGGTCCCTCCGGCCTCCTCGGTCAGCGCCTCTTCCTGGCTGGGTTCTTCCTGGGTCGACTGATTCTGGGTCTCCTCCGTTGATCCTGTATGATGCATAACATGTATGAATAGGATGAATGCACATAGAATGCATATATGATGCACAGGATTAACAGCTGCATTCTCTTCAACAAGGTAGTCAACATCATCCTAATGTTTATAGAGGACTCTAACATCTAACCATCCACTTATTTCATAACCAACTTGTTAAGTTGTATAACCACCACAGCAAGACTTACTTAATGAATTTATTTTCCTCTAAATAATTTGCTGAAATAAATTCATTTAACCATGCTCACAACAGCAACCCATCCTAGACAGCTTCAGAAAAATCTACAAAAATTACCATTGATGAATACTATGTAGAGCAGTCCACTATCAAAATTTTAGGCCATTTGGATTTAAACATTGTCCCCTATGGAAAAGACAAAAATTAGGGTGAAAAGATGTTTTGAACTACACATCCTAACAGAAAGTGTCAAACAACAGATTTTATATTTTTCTTTTAAACTTCTTAGCACAAGAGCAGCCTACAAAAATTATCAGGTTCATATTCATAATATTTTAATTACTACAAATTTCACAAGAAAACAGCATTTAATCATTTTAAATGCTACTACCAAAATATTTCATAGAACAACTTCACATTATATTTTTCTCTGATACTACTCATCTACACAAGCCTAACAAAACTGGAATCACATTTTTCTGAGTTATACAGAATTAGTTATGCATTTTCCAAGTTAACAGCAATTTCCTATATTAAATTAAACTGCATATAAAAGTATCACCAAAAATGCATTTAACATTTTTCACAGATAGATCTACTCATGCTTAACACAACAAAATTTGTTTCATAGGATTTGGACTTAAAATGAGCCTTGTACGAATTTTTTGAAGCCTTTACATAAATTCTGGAAACTTATTTTAAAGAAAACCCTATCCTAAACGCTACGGACACCCGGAAAAAGGCACCCGCAGACACAAGCAAAAACGCTTTGCGCACCCGGCTATCTCGAGCGCTACTGCACCCAGACTCCTCTCCTTCTCTCTCCTTCTCACTGCCAAATGGGACCCGCTGGTCAGTGACCCCACACGTCAGCGGTCAACGGGCCCATGCGTCGGAGGTAGCGAGCTTCCGCCGAAGTTGACCGGCTCTAGTTCGCCGGCGGCGAGGTTTCCGGCGACACCAACCCTACCACTAGACTCACCAACGCGAGGCGGACACGTTCGGCTAGGTCGCTTGGCCAGAGCATCACCGGAGCAAGCTCGACGGCGGCAATGGCGGAGCGGCGGTGCAGCAACCCTACGGTGCGGCCTTGCCCGGCTATTCCAAGGCTCGGCGGCGTGAGCATCAGCTCAAGCACTCCTAAGCTACCTCCCTAGGCTGCTATTGAGCCTCGTCGGCCTCGGCATTGCCCGGCGTCACGCACAACGGCGGTCCGCGACGGACATGGCAGCGACACGGCTCTGTTTCGGCTGAAACAAAGCAAGAGAAGGGTCTCCATCTAGCCCTAAGCACTTACAGAGGTTGAGGAGGTGAGAACTGGGCTTGGTTTGAGATGGTTTGGCTGGAGATGGCCGGACCACGCTTTGGTCATGGCGGCGGCCATGGCGAGAACCCGAGGATGGCATTCGACGTTCTGCCGGCTAGAGAGGAGAAGGGGGAAACCAACCCTGGCTGATGAAAGAGGAGGTTATGGCGGAGAGGTTGGCGGGAGGAATCGGGCGGCGGTGCGGTGAGAAGAGAGTAATCGCTCGCCGGAGTTTTGCAGGCGGCGGCAGCGCTTTGCACTGGAGAAGATGGAGTGGGGCGGAGCGAGCGAGAGAGTGAGCGAGAGAGAGGGCTTCTGGCTTGTGAGCGCGAGGCGGAGAGGGGGCAAAAGGCAATGACGGGCTCGGTGCATTGCACCTAGCTGGTTCCCGTCCGGAGGGCTCCCGACCAGGCGCGGCGGCGCCAGGAATCGGCGGCCACGCGGCGAGCGCGCAGAGAGGGGGCAGCGCACGCTGGCGGTTTGGTCGGAATCCAGGGGCGGCGAGCGGCGGTTTGAACGGCCTGGCAGGCGGGCCTTCGGCGGCAGCGACTGCGACGGCGAGCAGCGGCAGCCAGCGGCGCGCGCGGGGAGGAAGAAGGGGGCTGACAGGTAGGCCCCACTGACAGGTTTAAACTAATGAGGTTTTGTTTAAAACTTTGATGCTCCATAACTCCCAAACTAAGCCGAATTAGGAAAAGGTCCTAAAAGCAAAGTTGCTTAGAAGTTTGCAAGGAACAAATCATATTTAAGGCTCAAGTCCAAATTCTGCTTAGAAAAAGAGTTTTACTTCTAATCTATTTTTCTAATGCAAGAAATGACAATTTAAAAGCCTTTTCTGAGAAAGTGCTTTTAAGCAAAGTTGTTTCTCTTATCAAGATCTACAACTTTGTTTTAAGGCACTAGGTCAGAAACAGAAAGCAAAACATGGATTCACTAGAGACTATGCAAGGACTTAAACACTCATACAAACAAATGCACATGAAATGATGAGATGCTATGCTCATGCTATGTCAAATTATGCATTTTAGGATTGCTTAACACCTAGGGTGTTACAGCCCTCCCCTCCTTAAAGAAATCTCATCCTGAGATTTGAATTACGAACCATTTCTTATA
Organism: Coix lacryma-jobi var. lacryma-jobi; assembly: GCA_009763385.1. Taxonomy (NCBI): domain Eukaryota; kingdom Viridiplantae; phylum Streptophyta; class Magnoliopsida; order Poales; family Poaceae; genus Coix; species Coix lacryma-jobi. The sequence continues at coordinate 82,636,294 of CM019830.1, forward strand.
AAAGTGTGGATACACCTCCTTTAGATAGTTGTCCGTTTCCCAAGTAGCATCCCGATCATCTTGCTCACTCCACGATACCTTATACTGCTTTACTATTCTTCCACGAGTTGCTCTTTCTTTCTCATCAAGCACTCGACACGGTGTAACTGAGTAAGTAAGATTGGATTGCAACTTGATACGGGCTGGCGGTACCTCTTCTTCTGGCACTCGAAGACATTTCTTCAACTGCGAGACATGGAACACAGGAAATATAGCCTTCAAATGTTCTGGCAACTGTAGCTGATAAGCAACTTCTCCCCTTCTTTCCACAATTCTATAAGGTCCCACAAACCTTGGTGCTAACTTTCTTTTAACCCCAAAGCGCCTAACACCTTTCATAGGCGAAACCTTCAGGTAGACATAGTCACCAACATTGAATTCAAGTGGCCTCCTTCATTTATTGGCATAGCTTTTCTGTCGAGACTGTGCAGCTGCGATATGTTGCTGAATGATCCTAACTTGTTCTTCTGCTTCTTTGACGAAGTCAAATCCATAGTACCTACATTCTCCTGGTTCTACCCAGTTTATTGGTGTTCTTCATTTTCTCCCATATAGAGCTTCAAAAGGTGCCATCTGGATACTCTCTTGATAACTATTATTGTAAGCGAATTCTGCCAAAGGTAACCATTTTTCCCAAGAACCTTTCGCTGATATTACGCAGGCTCTTAACATATCATCTAACACTTGATTTATTCTTTCAGTTTGTCCTGACGTTTGCGGATGATAAGCTGAGCTTCGAACTAAATCCGTGCCTAACTCCTTTTGCAACTTCTCCCAAAATGGTGCAGTAAATTGCGGTCCTCGATCAGAAACTATAACCTTTGGTATCCCATGTAGTCGAACAATTTGACTCACATAGATCTCTGCATAGTCTGGTCCCTTATATTTGGTTTTGACCGGGATAAAATGCGCTGTCTTGGTGAGACGATCCACAATTACCCAAATCGAGTCATTACCCTTTTGAGTGGTGGGCAAACCGGTGATAAAGTCCATGCTCACCTCTTCCCATTTCCATTCGGGTATAGCTAACGGCTGAAGCATTCCAGCTGGTTTCAAGTGACTAGCCTTCACTCGACAACATGTGTCACACCTAGCCACATAAGCAGCAATTTCCTCCTTCATTTTGGTCCACCAAAATCTAGGACGCAAGTCTTGATACATCTTCGCACTTCCAGGATGGATAGTTAACCTGGACAAATGTGCTTCATCCATGATTTGGTTTCTGAGTTCTCTATCTTTGGGTACCACTAGTCGTTGGTTGAACCATAGGACTCCATTGTCATCCACTCGAAAATGCTTATCGGATTCCGTTTCAACCTTGAGCCTTTCCTTGATATGGTAGATTCCTTTATCGGTTTTCTGTCCTTCTATGATTTGATCAACTAATGCACTGCGTAACTCCAAAACATGTAGTATTGCAGGATGCATTAGACTGAATTCATCTTCGGGTAGTAGCTTCATAGCATTACAATGTGATTTCCGACTCAGAGCATCGGCTACCACATTTGCTTTGCCGGGATGATAGTGAATCTGTAGATTGTAATCTTTAATCAATTCAAGCCATCTTCTCTGCCTCATGTTCAATTCTGCCTGAGTGAAGATATACTTAAGACTTTTGTGATCTGTGTACATATTACAGACATTACCAAGCAAATAATGCCTCCAAATCTTCAAAGCGTGCACGACTGCAGCTAACTCCAAATCATGTGTCGGATAGTTCTCTTCATGTTTCCTTAATTGCCGAGAAGCATAAGAGATTACTTTACCTTCTTGCATAAGAACACAACCTAAGCCAACCTTCGATGCATCACAAAAGACATCAAATGGTTTCTCTACATCTGGCTGAGCTAAAATAGGAGCAGTGGTCAACAGTTTCCGCAAGGCACGGAAAGCAGTTTCGCACTCCCTGTCCATTCAGACTTGTGATTCTTTTGCAACAAACTTGTCATAGGCTTTGCAATCTTGGAGACATCCGGAATGAATCGGCGATATTATCCTGTTAAGCCTAAGAAACTTCGAATCTCACCGACGGTTGTAGGAGCCTTCCACTCCATCACTTCCTGCACTTTACTGGGATCAACTGAGATGCCTTCTTCAGACAAAATGTGGCCAAGAAAGTGTACTTTCTTCATCCAAAACTCACATTTGCTGAACTTCGCATAGAGCTTATGCTCCCTGAGTCTAGACAAAACAATCCTCAGGTGTTTTGCATGGTCTTCTGCATTTTCTGAATAGATCAGAATGTCATCAATGAACACCACCACATATTTGTCCAATTCTGGCATAAACACTGAGTTCATCAAACTCATGAAGTATGCTAGAGCATTCGTCAGTCCATAGGACATGACAAGATACTCATATAAACCGTATCTGGTTGAAAAAGTAGTTTTTGGGATATCTTGCGGTCGGATTCGGATCTGATGATAACCCGATCTCACATCAATCTTGGAAAACACTTTGGCTCTGGACAACTTGTCAAAAAGGATATCTATTCTGGGTAACGAGTACTTATTCTTAACAGTCACAGCATTGAGCGGACGATAATCCACACACATACGTAAGGACTTATCTTTCTTCTTGACGAACAGAGCTGGGCAACCCCATTCTGACACACTAGGTTGAATGAACCCTTTGTTCAACAGTTCCTTGATCTGGGTTTTGAGTTCTGCTAATTCATTGGGCGACATACGATATGGCCTCCTAGAGATTGGTGCAGTTCCTGGTAACAACTCTATTGCAAACTCCATTGCTCTTTTGGGTGGTAACCCTGGTAACTCATCCGGGAAAACATCTGGAAAATCTCTGACAACTGGGATTTTGGAGAGGTCTTCTATAGCAAGAGTGCACGATAGGTCAACAAAATCGGCACCTCGAGGAAGAGATACACGAAGTTTGTTACTTGTCCGACTATCGGATAAGGTAAGAGTTCTGTTTGCAGTGTCTAACACCGCATTCCACATTCTCATCCAACTCATACCTAAGACTACATCCATACTTAGTCCTGGCAGGACTACTAAATTGGCTCTAAATTTATGCCCTCCAATATCGATGGTTGCATTACAAACCATCTGTCTAGACAACATGCTACTCCCAACGGAGCTTACGCGAAACCCATAATCCATTTCAGATATTTCTTGATTATGCTTTTGTGTGAATGCCTTGCTCATAAAAGAATGCGATGATCCAGTATCAAACAAAACAACTGCAGGATGATGGTTCACGAGACACATACCGGCAGTCACGAGCTCTCCTGCACGAGCTTCTTCAGCAGTCATATTATGCAGGCGCGCTGGGTAATTGGCCTGCTGCTTCTTTGGGTGTGGGCAATACCTTGCAAAGTGCCCTTCTTGATTGCAATTGTAGCATGGCCCACGAACTAGAGGCTTGCTTCCGACTGAGCTGCCTTGACCTGCTCGAGTTTGATTGGCCGATATCTTGTATGGCCGTTGACCACGCTGAGCTTGCTGCTGACCCTTCTTTTGAGGCGGCCTGAAACGAGCCCCAAGTGCTAGTGGTCGATATTGAGAACGCTGGGCTGGTGGTCCTCGAGGTTGAGATGGTCCAGACTCTATGGTCCTCTTCCTGGCCTTGCTGGCAATATGCTTGTTATTGTGATTCTCCTGAATCAAGCAGTCACTGATAAAGTCGTTGAAAATGGTACGGGACGAAGTACCCACTGATTTTCCCATCTTGGTATTTAGCCCTATCTTGAAACTAGCTATCTTCTTAGCATCAGTGTCAACAAAGTCCGGGGCGTAACGAGACAAGGAGTTGAACAAGTGATGATACTCAGTCACAGATCGAGTTCCTTGGGTTAAGCTCATGAACTCTGCCACTTTCATCTGAGTTAAGCCTGGCAGAATATAATGCCCACGAATATCCTCCAGGTAATAGGTGTACGGGCAGGATAGGTGGTACGGTGATGTCCCCACCAGATTCCGGCCGGTCCTTGTAGCTAATGTGCAGCATACTCTGCCTTCAACTCTTCTGTAAGCCTGAGCAGCCGAAATTTCTGCTCCATCATATGGAGCCATTCTTCCGCTTCCAGAGGTTCTGTGGCCTCTTTGAAGATTGGTGGCCTTGTATCTAGAAAATCCTTGAATGAGCTGTACTGATTTGGCTCCGGGCGTTGATGGCCCTGTGCCAAATTCTACCGCAGAAGTGCCTCAATGTTGCGTTGACTCCCCAGAAATTGAGCAAACAGTTGCTCGGCCGTGGGTGGTGGAGGAGGTGGTGGATTGCGGTTCTCTCTGTTATCATCATTACCACCACTACCGCCTGCTCCACTGCGAGTCGTCGTCATCTGCATGTATCGACAACAATGATCATTAGGCAATGTTGCCGTTATCATAGAGAATAATAAACTATGCCGACGAAATTATTTGGAAAATGAATCCGCCAAACAATTGTAGAGGCATAATCGATTTCAATCCACATCGTAGCATCACATAATAAAACTGCTCATCATATAACATGCAAAAGCCAACATAACATCCACAGATGCCCATACATATGGGACTTTTAAGGGTCTCGTACCACACGTGCATACGTCCATAACACAACCTTACATCATCACGATAACCACAAAAGATCAAGCGCGAAGGATATGCGACAAAAGGTTACTACGCGCCAACACTATCTAGTCTACTCCCTACCGGCATCATCATCATCATCCTCATCATCATCGTCACCGCCATCGTCACTCGAGATATCCGAAGAACCACTAGACGAAGCACGGGGATCTGGGTCCTCCTAAGGAAGGAGAGGGTTCCTCTCATTCTCGCGGCGATGGATCTCCTCATGTAGGCGGTCATTGTAATCCTGGAGATGGTGAAGCTGTAACTCCAGGTCTCCCACCTGAAGCCTGAGAAGCCTGTTCTGCTCGGTCGCACGCATGCCCTCAAGACAAACACCGCGAAGTGACTCCTCGGTCTCGGCCATGATCGTGGATAGGAAAGTCGTCATCCCCTACTGATCACTAAGCTGTTGTGCCGTCTCCTGCTCCCTCTGATGAGCCTGGTCCCTCTCAACAGTCATATGCGCTAGCTGGGTGGTGAGAAGGTCTATCTCTGTAGCATGCTCCTCCAGACTCCGGTGATGTGCAGCTATCTCCTCATTGAGAACATGGTCCAGGTGGTCGTAGCTACGTGACAAACACCCATAGGTAGCCATGAGTGTAGCCATAGCACTCCCAGCTGGTCCTGCGCAGTGCTCTCGCTCCAAAGAATTGGCCTCAAGTACGGTGGCACCTGGCTGACGCCACACCGACTGGTAAGGGTCCGCCGTAGGAAAGATGCTAGCAGTGGCTTGCGCGACCACCTCCGGGTGATCCTCCATAATGTCCCGAAGAACAATATAGGCAACCCTGTTAGCTCTGTCCCGCGGGGTCCTACCCTATAGTGCGAAGACCCGGTGGCACCATACATGATCCTGCGGATCACGGCTGGGCACGTCCACCTCAACTGTGTACACATAGTGATCCTCGGAAAGCTGAACACGATGCCAATCATACTGCGGATCCTGGCCCTCTGGTATCTAACCAAGTGCAGCACCCTCCACAAAACGGTAGGCATGCCGAACTCCTCCAGGAAGTCCTCCGATCCCTTAGCAGTCCAGGGTCCCAGCATATAGTTAGGCCTCTTGCCTCTGGTCGACTTACGGGCTGTACGCTTGGTGCGAGCCATCTGAAAGAAGTTTATCCACATAGTTTTAATTAGTTGAGAACAACTTTTATTTTAAAGAAACGGGACGGATATGATAAGGAAGGAAGTAAGATTAATGCAAGATTGTATGATCATGATGCATGTGCGTAACATACGTCCTCACTATCTAACAATCTAACGGCTAGACAGTGACATACAACGTTCTCTCATAGCGTTAACTAACGTACTGCACGTTCGCAAGTTAGCGTACCTGCAGAAAATCACTTCAGCCCTGCCCACAGTATGAATATCATGCATTGCTGAATTTAAATCTAATACTGACTTAGGTGCACACCCAGTATACACGTAAGCAGTATATGCACCCATCAAATGAAATACTCCCACAATTAAATACTTTCGCTTGTACTCGTGTGCATACGGGTACAGACACCAGTACCAAACTAACTCTCCCCTAGACCAACGTATGTTTGGTCATGCTCTCAGAGCTCCCTTATTACCTTGGCGTAGAGGCATTTGATCCATACATTACTATTCCAAAGAATAGCACCCATACAATTTCACCCTTGCCGTATGGACGACAGAACAACAGAATTCAGATATGATGCATGACCCCGAAGTTAGTACTTACATAGCCACCTAAGATCCTATTGGGCATAAGGACTTGGTCATTGGCACACTCTAGTTTTAATCTTTGCAAATTTTCAAATCCTACTATAACTATAGGTTGACAATTACCGTTTTGTCTTTGTAAAATACTATTTTTTCAAATACACTTATGAACAGTACACTGAACTATGCTCCGATGCCAGCTGTAATAGAACCGACCAATTTGCACCAGATTAAGCACTAAGATCCTTGCTTGACGCAGGCTCATCAAGTACTTAAGCTCGTACAAACCCGGTAGTCCGGAAATCTCGAAGGATTTGAAATCATTTCAACATTCAGCCAAGATCGTACTAGTTCAATGACATGCCCACAAGTTACATCACAGTTGTACAAAGTTCAAATACATCGAAGTTCAAAACAATATTACAAACCATAGTTTTGAATAGTAGCGGAAGCAACATAGACTTAAAACATAAGTTTGGGTTGTTCTAAATACAGTGCCATCAGTCTGACCAGGCCCACAAAAGCATCAGATAAGATAAGTGGTGACCATGCCCCTGGTCTAATCCTCTCCCGTAACCGGGTACAGGCAGTTCTCGCAGTAACCAAAGAAGCATTGGCCATCTGCAACAACAAGGGAATAAAACCCTGAGTACAAGAAGGTACTCAGCTAGACTTACCCGTCATAACCAGAAATAATGAGACTCCAAGGATCATGTAGGCTATATAGGTGGGGTTGGCTACATAAACTCTTTTGCGTGAAAGCTTTTGTAAGTAAAACTCATTTTAGGGTGTTGGCAGTTGCTTTTAAGCATTAATTCTACATTGCTAGATTTGCATCTGAACTAAAGCAAACACTTGAGTAATTAATCAAACAAGAGTGACTATTTCATCAATAGCCTTTCAGATTCAACATTATAACCACTTTTAGTTCCATAAGTTCTACGGGTGATGATCTACAGTCAACTGCTCACTGTCTAGGAGCGATGGCGATTATAATCGATTCCTACCAACAGGGGATAAAATGTCTCACACTCGCCCCGCACAATCCGGCTACGGCAGTCGTAAGCTACCAGTCAGGAGATTCGCGAACACAACGCGCGGGACGGCCATGGGCCCTTCTACACCGGGGGTTATCTCAGTGCCAGGTCGCTCAAGCTATAACTATCCACGGTCATGCCATGTCGATCAGGCCCTGCTTGCCCTCGGACCATGCCAGGTTGATCAGAATACTTGCCCACGGTACAGCTGAGGCCCTGGGTGTTAGGCGTCAACGTCTCTGTCACCGGCTCGAATAACCTTACTCGGCTTCGCGGGAGGTACTCAGACCTACTCCGTTAAGTGATCGACGCATTCAATTTGACTGAAGGGACATTCCCGAACGGGTCCTAGGCGACACAGACGGGAGACTACTAGCACACAGGACCCATGTCCTGCTGCTCTTACATCCCGCCCGGCCTCAGATTAATTATCCCATGGTTATTCCCATGATAGCACAGGCTAATCATGATCAGTATCCACCTAATGCGGGAGACAGGAAATCACCCGACTTTTACTGATCTAAGCAGGGCTAAGCATATAACGAGCCTAGACCTAAACAGGGATAACAACGTATAATTGTAGGTGGACAAGGATAAGTAATAATGCATCAACGGTAGCAATAAATTCCTATAACCTAATGCAACATTCATCATCAGGTTAATTGTAAGACATTTGCAAACCGTAGGAGTTAGAATGCTCCGGGGCTTGCCTTTCTCAAAGTCTGACGGACGGTGGTCGCGACACTCTGGTAGATCTTTGGCGTCGGTCCCTCCGGCCTCCTCGGTCAGCGCCTCTTCCTGGCTAGGTTCTTCCTGGGTCGACTGGTTCTAGGTCTCCTCCGTTGATCCTGTATGATGCATAACATGTATGAATAGGATGAATGCACATAGAATGCATATGTGATGCACAGGATTAACAGCGATTAGGAGACAAGCACATGTCATCTACTGCATTCTCTTCAACAAGGTAGTCAACATCATCCTAATGTTTATAGAGGACTCTAACATCTAACCATCCACTTATTTCATAACCAACTTGTTAAGTTATATAATCACCACAGCAAGACTTACTTAATGAATTTATTTTCCTCTAAATACTTTGCTGAAATAAATTCATTTAACCATGCTCACAATAGCAACCCATCCTAGACAGTTTCAGAAAAATCTAAAAAAATTACCATAGATGAATACTATGCAGAACAATCCACTATCAAAATTTTAGGCCATTTGGATTTAAACATTGTCCCCTATGGAAAAGACAAAAATTAGGGTGAAAAGGTGCTTTAAACTACACATCCTAACAGAAAGTGTCAAACAACAAATTTCATATTTTTCTTTTAAACTTCTTAGCACAAGAGCAGTCTACAAAAATTATCAGGTTCATATTCATCATATTTTAATTACTACAAAATTCAGAAGAAAACAGCATTTAATCATTTTAAATGCTACTGCCAAAATATTTTATAGAACAACTTTACATTATATTTTTCCCTGATACTACTCATCTATACAAGCCTAACAAAACTAGAATCACATTTTTCTGAGTTATACAGAATTAGTTATGTGTTTTCCATGTTAACAGCAATTTCCTATATTAAATTAAACTGCATATAAAAGTATCACCAAAAATGTATTTAACATTTTTCACAGATAGATCTACTCATGCTTAACACAACAAAATTTGTTTCACACGATTTGGACTGAAAATGAGCCTTGTACGAATTTTTTGAAGCCTTTACATAAATTCTTGAAACTCATTTTAAAGAAAACCCTAACCTAAACGCTACGGACACCCGGAAAAAGGCACCCGCAGATACAAGCAAAAACGCTTCGCGCACCCGGTTATCCCAAGGGCTACTGCACCAGACTCCTCTCCTTCTCTCTCCTTCTCACTGCCAAATGGGACCCGCTGGTTAGTGACCCCACACGTCAGCGGTCAACGGGCCCATGCGTCGGAGGCAGCGAGCTTCCGCCGGAGTTGACCGGCTCTAGCTCGCCGGCGGCGAGGTTTCCGGCGACACCAACCCTACCACTAGACTCACCAACGTGAGGCGGACACGTTCGGCTAGGTCGCTTGGCCAGAGTATCACCGGAGCAAGCTCGACGGTGGCAATGGCGGAGCGGCGGCGCGGCAGCCCTACGGTGCGGCCTTGCCCGACTATTCCAAGGCTCGGCGGTGTGAGCATCAGCTCAAGCACTCCCTAGGCTACTATTGAGCCTCGCCGGCCTCGGCATTGCCCGGCGTCACACACGGCGGCGGTCCGCGACGGACATGGCGGCGACACGGCTCTGTTCTGGCAGAAACAAAGCAAGAGAAGGGTCTCCATCTAGCCCTAAGCACCTACAGAGGTCGAGGATGTGGGAACTGGGCTTGGTTTGAGATGGTTTGGCCGGAGATGGCTGGACCACGCTTTGGTCATGGCGGCGGCCATGGCGAGAACCCGAGGATGGCATTCGACGTTCTGCCGGCTAGAGAGGAGAAGAGGGGAAACCAACCCTGGCTGATGAAAGAGGAGGTTAAGGCGGAGAGGTTGGCGGGAGGAATCGGGCGGCGGTGCGGTGAGAAGCGAGTAATCGCTCGCCGGAGTTTGGCGGGCGGCGGCGGCGCTTTGCACTAGAGAAGATGGAGTGGGGCGGAGCGAGCGAGCGAGTGAGCGAGAGAGAGGGCTTCTGGCTTGCGAGAGCGAGGCGGAGAGGGGACAAAAGGGAACGACGGGCTCGGTGCATTGCACCTGGCCGATTCCCGTCGGGAGGGCTCCCGACCGGGCGCGGCGGTGCCAGCAATCGGCGGCCACGCGGCGAGCGCGCATAGAGGGGGCAGCGCACGCGGGCGGTTTGGTCGGAATCCAGGGGCGGCGAGCGGCGGTTTGAACAGCCTGACAGGCGGGCCTTCGACGACAGCGGCTGCGGCTGCGGCGGCGAGCAGCGGCAGCCAGCGGCGTGCGTGGGGAGGAAGAAGGGGGCTGACAGGTAGGCCCCACTGACAGGTTAAAATTATGAGGTTTTGTTTAAAACTTTGATGCTCCATAACTCCCAAACTATGCTGAATTAGGAAAAGGACCTAAAAGCAAAGTTGCTTAGAATTTTGCAAGGAACAAATCATCTTTAAGGCTCAAGTCCAAATTCTGCTTAGAAAAAGAGTTTTATTTCTAATCTATTTTTCTAATGCAAGAAATCACAATTTAAAAGCCTTTTCTGAGAAAGTGCTTTTAAGGAAAGTTGTTTCTCTCATCAAGATCTACAACTTTGTTTTAAGGCACTAGGTCAGAAACAGAAAGCAAAATATGGATTCACTAGAGACTAAGCAAGGACTTAAACACTCATACAAACAAATGCACATGAAATGATGAGATGCTATGCTCATGCTATGTCAAATTATGCATTTTAGGATTGCTTAACACCTAGGGTGTTACACCAACCCCTCTTCATCGACTACTTGGGGGTCGTGGGATCCGCCACCTTGGGCTGTACCATTTGTACCCGAGGAGGCACCAGCTGCTGTTGAGGGGGAGGTTTCTTCAGCTCGGGAGGCGCCACGACACATTCAGCGCCAACACCCACCTCAACAGATGATCGGCAACATCGACCAACGTGTCACTCGGTCAAGGTCACAACAAATCTCTCACGTTGCTCATTCTGCATTTGTTGCTGATTTTGAACCCCGAGATGTTGGACACGCTTTATCTGATTCGGATTGGGTCAATGCCATGCATGAGGATTTAGAAAATTCTGAGAGAAATCGGGTTTGGGTTTTGGTTCCACCTCCTCCAGACTGTAATTCTATTGGGACAAAATGGGTTTTCAAAAACAAACAAGGAGAGCATGGCCACATTGTGAGAAAAAATGCCAGACTTGTAGCCCAAGGGTATAGTCAGAAGGAGGGGATAGACTATAAGGAGACTTTTGCCCCTGTAGCTCGTTTGGTGGCAATTATGATACTCTTGGCTTTTGCTACATCCAAAGGGTTTAAACTTTTTCAAATGGATGTCAAGAGTGCCTTCTTAAACGGCTACATAGAAGAAGAGGTGTATGTGAAACAACCCCCCGGTTTTGAAAATCCCAAGGTTCCAAACCATGTTTTTAAACTTCACAAAGCTTTGTATGGTTTGAAACAAGCCCCTAGAGCCTGGTATGATAGGTTGAAAACCTTTTTGCTTGCTAAGGGTTTTAAAATGGGATGTGTTGATAAAACGCTCTTTCTCCTCAGGCAAGGCAATGACACTCTCTTGGTCCAGATTTACGTGGATGATATCATTTTTGGTGGTTCTTCTCACGCTTTGGTTGCCAAGTTTGCAGATCTTATGAGCAGGGAATTTGAGATGAGCATCATGGGCGAGTTGACATTCTTCCTCGGGTTGCAAATTAAGCAATCCCGAGAAGGGACGTTTGTGCACCAAGGCAAGTATACCAAGGACATATTGAAGAAGTTCGATATGGGTTAGGCCAAGCCTCTTCCAACACCCATGTCGACCACAACGGCTCTGGATGTGGACAAGGATGGAGAAGCTGTGGACCAGAAGGAGTACCGGAGTATGATCGGGTCGCTGTTGTACCTGACGGCGACACGCCCGGACATCCAGTTCGCGGTGTGTCTTTGCGCGCGCTTTCCGGCATCGCCGCGCACCTCTCACCGTCAGGCGGTCAAGCGCATTATGAGGTACCTTCGTTTCACACCTGAGTTCAGAATTTGGTATTTTGCTTCCTCCACCCTCTCCCTTTGCGGTTATTCAGATGCCGATTTTGCTGGTTGCCGACTTGAGCGCAAGTCCACTTCTGGGACTTGTTAGTTTTTGGGTTCTTCTCTTGTTTCTTGGTCTTCTCGCAATCAGTCTAGTGTCACCCAGTCTACTACAGATGCTGAGTATGTTGCTGCGGCAAGCTGCTGTTCCCAGTTGCTTTGGATGATGGCCACTTTACGTGATTTTGGTCTGAGCTTTTCTCGAGTTCCTTTGCTTTGTGACAGCATGAGTGCGATTAGCGTTGCTAAGAACCCCGTGCTGCATTCTAAGACCAAACACATTGATGTGTGCTTTCATTTTCTGTGAGACTATGTTGAGAAGGGTGATATCGACCTTCGCCATGTCGATACTCATAATCAGTTGGCCGATATCTTTACCAAGCCTTTGGACCAATCAACCTTTAATAGGTTGAGAGGTGAGCTTGGTGTGTGTTTCCCCTTTTAGATGGGGGAAACATTTTGTCTATTGTATCATAGACTGACTCCTTTTCCTTTGTTTTGTTTTCGTTTTTGATAGGTTCGTCTTTGCATTTCATCTTGCATCTTTGCACATTCGAGCTTCATGTATGTAATCTTTAGAATGTGACTATGCTCTGCTTAGTGTATGCTCCGATGCTATATGATGATGCTTGTAGCTTAGGCTCTTTTTGATCACTGATACATGTTTTGAGCTAAGCTATTTTATGAATGGTGAATATGTCTAATGAACTTAAACTTTGAAACTGTTCACCATTGAGATTGGCAACTAGCATGTGTAGAATGTGTTGAAATCACTTGGGCTTTTCATATATGCTAGGTTGCTATGTCTCTAGTCCTGAGTCATTCACTTGCTTGGTATGTTCATATTCTGTTTTAAAATTGAACCAAGTTAAGTAAATTGGAAAGATCGAGATGGGATTGCTTGTCAACACATCACGTTATCGAGACTGTTTCTCATTGCACATTGAGTTAAACTTGAGCCGTGCAGTGTAAGACTGAAACCGTTTCTTTAAGCTTCTGATTGTTGTTGCATAGGCTTCGCTCAGTTGAAAAGTTAGGCTTTGACAAGCTTTCAACCTCTCGCAGTCACATGCTACAATTTGAACTTGTGAATTTTCACCGCTGCAACTCCGATAAAATTTGAAAATACAAGTCTATGCTTCATTCTATAGCATGATGATTGAACTTTGCTAGGGGTAGTTCACCTTGTATACATGTTTAGCACTTGTTTGACTTCCTGTCTATACATGCTTGGTGCTAGTTTTATGATGAACATCCTTTTTCTGAATGGCTAAAACTGCTCATTTTGCTCATATGTTCATTTTTCTTATTTTGTGATCAGTTTGAGCCTTGGCTGGCATTTATGCTTATTATTGAGTCATCAGATCAACACTCTTTTTAGCAGCTTTTCATTCTATCGACTATATTCCTGAAGCTGCTAACTTGCATTTTTGACTCATATGCATTTGAGGGGGAGAAATCTGCTTGATAGTGCATTATCAACTAAGGGGGAGAAATTTTGTCAAATCATATCTTAGTCGTATGCATTGTTGAAGGGGGAGTTTGCTTGTTTGTAGCTTTGGAGCATTTTTCAATTGATTCGGAGCTTTTTCTGCTAGTTGTTATTCGAAGCTTTTTCTGCTAGTTGTGTTGAGCCTCTGTGCCTCTATCTTGAGGGACTAGCAGTTTTGCATTCTGTTGTGCTTTTCAGTTGATTTAGGTTCAATTGGTATCTGAGCTCTCTTGCTTTTTAGTTGGTCTCGAGCTTTCTTGCTAGCGGTGTTGAGCCCGTTCTGCCTCTTCTTGAGGGCTACTTTTTGAATTGATGTTGAGCTTTCTTAGAGTTTCAGTTGGTATCGAGCTTTCTCGCTAGCGGTGTTGAGCCTGTTCTACCTCTGATTGAGGGCTAGCTTTGCTCTGCTTGGTTGCGTCGAGCCGTTGCCCATGTCTTTGGGGACCAAGTTGTTTTTCCTCTTCCACTTGACCTTCTTTCGGCTTTGCTATGCTTTTGGGTCATTTGGACGAGCTCTCCACTCTTCCTTCTTCTTCTTTCTTCTACCTTCATATGATTTGTGTTGGTAGTTGACAATGCACTCATCAAGGGGGAGATTGCAGATACATGGGTGTATGCCAGATCTTGAGTGATGAGTGATTGTCAACTGGTTTGATGCACATGTTCTTTGGCTTGTGTTGTGCAGGTGTCGAGCACGGATACAGTGAACGAAGGCAAGGTGAAGGTTAAGTAGAGACATGCTGTGCCGACGGACCGGGAGCGGTGAAGGATGGGCGTGCTGTGCGGCGGACGTGCCATGCCGATGAACCCAGAGCAGTGAAGGGCGGACGTGAGGCTTGGACTGACAGACCGGTGGCCTGAGGATCAGCTGTGGTGGCTGACAGCCTGGGACAGCGACGAGCAGAGACTTGCGGGGCATGGTGTTGCTCGGGTCGAGGACCTGGGGTCACGTGTCAGTGGACGGGGTGCACGGGCGGTGCATCCCCTCTACGGCTTCGGTTTGGTGGTTGAGCCACAGAAAAACCACCGGGTGGACGGTTTCCAAGTTTGGGCGACAAAACCTGGGTGCGTCCGGTTTCTGAGTTTGGGCCACAAAACTCGGGCTGAGGACGGTTTCCAAGTTTGGGCCTCAAAACCTCGGTGCTGGCGGGTTTCTGAGTTTGGGCCACAAAACTCAGGCGATGGACTACAGGTTTCCCAGTTTCGGCCTCAAAACCGGGGGGATCGCCAGGTTTCCTGGTTTCGGCCTCAAAACCGGGGGTGAGGTCCGTGAAAAGGACGCGCAGAGCGGTGGCGGCAATCGCTGATGTCGCATCGAGGCGAAGCTACCAGTTGTGCGGGCGTGGCCGTCGGATTACCATCTACTTCGAGTTCGTCCAGAATAACCTTAGGGTTTAGCTGGTTCGCTCTGCGTATAATTAGGTGTAGAGTGCGAATAGGAATTAAGATAAGTAGGGGGAGACACCCTCCTCCCAAACTATCTCAGTCATTGCTATTTTCTTTCTAGGGTTTCCTGTTCTCCCAATCCCTTCTGTAGCTACTGAGATCCGCAGAGACGGCTGATCATACCTCTGTGTTCTCGAGATTTTGATGAAGTGAGACCGTAATCTCACTGTAGTCTCGTGTGTTCGAGAGACGGTTGAATTTGTGGTGTTGATTCACGATTGATCTTCGCGTTCTTGTTTACTCCACGATTTTCCCGTGACTCAATCTTCCACCTCGTTGCATCTTTTTCGATTCCGTTTGAACTGAGTTGTTCTAGATAGTGAGGGGCATATGCCACCGAAGGAATTCACCTCTAACCTCACGAGCTAGTAGATTGATCGATTTTCGTTTCGAATCGGTTTTTGTCTTCCTTTGCCCTCAATTCTTCCGATTCACCGATTGGAAGTTAGGTTCGAACCATGATCTCTTAGGGATAGCTCACTAACCTCCTTGGAACTCCTCATACTGAGTCTAAGCCTTAGAGCTTTTGATTCGGAGGAGATCGGGTTGAATCCGTGGAAGAACTGTGCAGTTTTGGGGGCATCGGACGCTCAGGTCGGGGGAATCGGACGCTGAGTTCGTCGCATTGGACACTTAGGTGCCACGTGTCAAAGAACTGAGTTTTTGAAGGAGCATCGGCGCAGGCCATCGGACGCTCCGTTGTTATCGGACGCGTCCGAGGGTTGAGCATCGAACGCTGAACTGTCACTGTAGCCAACGTTCGATGACTATGCAGTAAGGTTCCAGAACGGGTCATTTTGCATCAGACGCGTCCGGTGCTTGTACGTCGGACGCTGGCCAACGTCCAATGCAGTAAGTTCTGCACTATTTTGTCCGTAGTTTGTTCGTCCGACTTCGGATTTGGTTTTGGGTTTTTGCATAGTGTTTCTAGAGTCTAGTAGTATCCCGCTGTGCTTCTTGGAAGCATCCACCCTTCATCTAGGGTCGTGGACATTATCAAACTCTAGGTTTGAGCTTGGGGTTGATTTTCGGGACAGAGGCTAAAAGTTTCTGAGAAGAAATTTGACGCTCCCATTCACCCCCCCTTCTGGTCGCCTTCGCATCGCACTTTCGGTCCTTCAACTTGCACCCAAAGACTCTTAAATGAGACACCTTGGGCAGCCGTCCAAAACGCAACTCATAAGAAGTCTTCTTCATGAAAGCTCCAAGAAAGATGCCATTTGAAACATGGCTAGCGGTGTTGATCGCCTCAGCCCAAAAATGCCTAGGAGTCCTATGCTCATCTAGCATCGTCCTAGCCATCTCAACAAGGGTCCGGTTCTTGCGCTCAACAACACCGTTCTGCTGGGGGACATAGGGATAAGACAACTGATGCTCGATTCCACGAGAAGAACAGAAAGAGGCAAACTGCGAGTTAACAAACTCAGTACCATTATCGCTATGAATAGCTCTAATATTGTCAAGGGGAAACTCAGTTTTCAACCTCAAAATCAGATCTCGAGCTAAAGAAAAAGCATCGTCCTTAGCCTCCATGAAGAACACCCAAGAATACCACGAAAAATCATCAACGATCACTAGAACGTACCACTTCCCACCCGCTGAGCAAACCCGAGCTGGACCAACTGTGTCCATGTGTAAAAGCTCACCGGGTTGCTTGGTCATCACCTGATTAACAGGTGGGTGAGAAGCAGAAACCATCTTCCTGTGATGACATGGATAGCAAACAAGGTCCTTCTGAAACTTAAGCTTGGGCAATCCTTGGATTAGGTAGAGTGAGCTAAGTCTTGCAAGCAAGTCGAAGCTCAAGTGACCAAGCCTCCTATGCCACTTCCACAAATCAGAAGAAGGACCAGCCATCAAACATCTAGCAGAGCAGAAAGAACGAGAAAAATCGGCTCTAAAAACACGACCAAAAGGAACGACCCAACCAACAAGGTCCCCCTCGAGAATCCAAAACTCGACTAAGGCCTTTCTTAAAGCGCACTTCAAAATCGTCTTCAAAGAGTTGTGAAACAGAAAGCAAGTTAAAATGCAAGTTAGAAACCAAAGCAACATCCTTAAGAATGAAATTCTCGTTAATTCGGATAGACCCACGAGATGTGACCTTACCTCTACCACTATCCCCGAAAGTGATGTACTCCTTATGCCCAACGGGGTCTAGGCTAGAGAACCATTCCTTCTTTCCGGTCATGTGGCGCGAACACCCGGAATCCATGAGCCACATGTTCTCCAGCCATAGTTCCTACATCAATAGAAAGGTAGGAAATGAGCATATGGCACAACACTGGGGGTTAGTATACTGTTGGTATAAATTAACGCACACTTTACTTTATCCGCAAGCGCACAGATAAAATCTACCGATGTAGCAATTCACTGGAGTAACCCAGTTTTAATATCGAACCCAAAGGAACGAATAGTGTTAAGTCTCAAAGTCTAACCCCTGAGCAGCTAACAAGGATGGAGAATCTAGAAGCATAGAGGGGATCACTAAGATTGTATAAATCCAATTCAAGAGTGATATGAATATATTATTCTTAGTGGGGAAGTTACCATAAAAGGTCACAAATAGAGTATGAGTCTTTTATGCAAATGTATAATCCTACCGAGCCTACACACGGGTAAGTGGACTATAGAAGAATCAACAAGGCTATAAGAGTCACCCTTGCGAACAACCACTACTACCAGCGTTATAGGAGGCATTTATGAGCTATCAAGTCTAAGCACCACGCTTACACTATCCAACTAATCTAACTCTAGAATTAAAGTACTCAGAAGAGAGTCATAAACCTTAAGAATAATAAGAACAATGGCTCAAACTTAAATATAGACATTGATTACCAAAACAATCACTGAAGCAAGTTGAAGATGAACTTGAATCCGCAGGTACAAGATGAAGAAGTTAATCCGACAGGCCGGAGCTCCTTCTTGATCTCTTCCTCTCTCTATCTCTCTCTCTTCTAGTTCTAGTATAAGACTAGGTTCTAAACCTAAACTAGAGGGGTATCTAGTCTTCTACTTGAAAGCTAGCTCTTGAAGTCTTCCTCTAGGGTTTCTAAATGAGGCGTAGACTTTTCTGAAGAGAGACATGATCTTCCCTGGGGCCTGGGGGCCTGTTTATATAGACCTGAGGGATTAACCACGACCGTTAGATCAAAATGACCTTAGGTACGACTAAGATGCATCCTCATAGGTGGTGGAGGAAGGTTCCAGAAGATGGAGGCCATAGGGCCCAGTGGGTAACCGACCGGTCATAAGGTGGGACCGGTCGTTCCCACCTGGCGGCCTCTCGGGATGTCCAGCATCGTGGTGTCCTCTAAGTCCTTTTGGAGTATTCCTGACGTGCCAGTTCCGTAATCTTCCGTCGGTTTCCTTCTAGGAGAAGTAATCAGTGCTGATTTTCCTGTTTAGTCCCTGCAGAATCACAATTCACCAAAACTCATGGAATATTATTAATTAAACCCCTAAACCTTTGTTGGTGATTGAATTCATGCCCTTTTCATATTTATTTATCCTTTCATTTTGATAGATAACCAGTGTCAACATATACTGAGAAGGATACCCGTGTTGTGTCATAGGCCCAGAAAAAGTGTTAGAAGCAACACCAAACTATCCTCGTCCCATGGGTGGATAGCGATCACCACCAAACTGAAAGGGTGGTCCGCTATGGAACGAAAATCCTCCAAACTCACCTCCATGTCCCATTTGAGCAAAGCGATCATCACCATGCTGAAAATGTGGTCCGCTATGGGACGGTGCAGCAAAGCCTCTTACACCCGACTCACGATCGTATTGAGGACGACCGAAACCGCGACGGGCACGACCACCACCCCGTGGTTTAGCTGCCTGGGGCCTAGCCGCCTGAGGGGGTGCACCTCCAAGTCTAGCGCCCTACCTCTGAACTACCTGACCCTGCACACCATGGTGAGGGTGGTGCCTGGCCTGGTTGTTCAGTTCCAACTCCTTCCTAGCGTCTCTCTTCCTCCAAAAGCAAAACTCAGCTAGGTGACCCTCGCGGTGACAGTACACACACTTGAACCTCACCACTCTCTTGGGTTGTTGGTTCCTATGGTTGCGAGGGTTGTTCACTCTGGCTGGCTGCTTGCCTTCCGAAAGGGGATCACTAGAGATGCCAGGAAGGGTGTCAAGTGTGTTCCTAAGATGGTTAGGTTTGGGAACCCACACATGCTTGCAAGGTGGAGCCTTGGGAGGTTCATCAAGGATACCATCCTTAGTGATAGGCTTGGGAGGCTCAGGTAGGGTGATCTTGGTAAGCTTAGAGATAGCGGATGGCTTCTCACTTGGGTTCACTCCGCTAAACTCACCGATCTTGCCAAACATGTTAGCACCCTTCCCACCTGAAGCGAAGCCTACTCCTGAGCAATCAGTTCCCCTCTTGAACCGACTGATCATCATGCCCAACTGCGGCTCACTTCATGACACCCAACTCAGGGATGGACCGAAGGTATGTGTTTTCCTCCTCGGTTTGCATCCTGTCATGCCGATAGTTGGCAATCTCAAGCTCCATCGCCGCGCATCGCTCACATGGAGCGGACAAGGTGCTAACTAAATTGGCCTTCATGGCTTCATCAAGCTTGGCACTAACTTCTGCCAACTCAGTTCACAAGCCCGGACAAGTCTTGCATGCACCCAGTAAAGAAGGCCTCGCCTTCACTTCCTCCAGCTCCATCTTGAGGAGAGGACACTCTTTGCAATCACCAACCAAGTCTAGCCTACTCTTCAGCTCATCATACACCTCAATCAAAGAGGCATACTTGGTTTGTATGGTGGCAAAGTTTGTCATGTGCATCGTGTACTCCTCACACTCCTCATCGGCCACCTTCACCTCCAACCTAGCAAAATCAA
Organism: Coix lacryma-jobi var. lacryma-jobi; assembly: GCA_009763385.1. Lineage (NCBI taxonomy): Eukaryota > Viridiplantae > Streptophyta > Magnoliopsida > Poales > Poaceae > Coix > Coix lacryma-jobi. Next base: position 82,656,181 of record CM019830.1, read on the forward strand.
GCTCCTTAAGCGCTACACCTAGCTTAGCCTTAAACTCATTGCGCTCTCTAATGGCACGCTTAAGCTGCTTGTCTTGAGCAAGGACAATCTCAGCCAAAGAATCACGCTCACCGGTAAGACGATCGACAATAGAAGAATATGATACCTCAGAAGCATCGTCGTCATCGGTGTCGACATCCTTTACCTGGCACTTGCGGTCCTCCTCGTCCAAGGCCATGGTGCAGAAGCCCTTGGGGGAGTTGCCGAAGAAGCAGAGTCCGTTGAAGCGTTCTTTAGTCTTACGTTCGAACCCATCATCGCTGGAGTCGCCGTCAGAGCTCTTCTCTCAGTCGCTGAACGAGGCGATGAAGGCACGCCTGCTAGCGTCGAACGCCCTCTCTAGATCCTCTCGGTGGTAGCCACCCTTCTTCTTCTTCCCGGTCTTGGTTCTCCGGCTTGGCCTTGCGCCTGGAGTTGCGGTTCTTCTCGGGGAAGCTCTTGTCGCGCTTGGGGCAGCTCGCGACGAAGTGATCGGGGTCTCCACACCTGTAGCAGCCCTCACGTGCACCACCACGCCGGTGATTCAAGCGGTTGTTGTGAAACCGCGAAAACCGGGTGATGATGAGGGCGAGCTCGTCATCGTCCAACGCCTCCACCTGCTCCTCTGTCACTGAAAGCAAAGAAGACAAATCAAAGAGAGGTGGTGAAGCATCAATGGAAAGAGTCAATCCACCCTTGCCTTAGACCAAAGCCATGGAATGTGAAGATGGGTTCTTCAGCTTGGCCTGAGTCAAGTGATTGATCTCGGTGGACTTGAGCTTACTGAATAGCTCATCCACGGTGAGGGTGTCATAGGCAGGAGACTCTATGATGGTCGACACCTTCACCTCCCATACATTCCAATCTTGGGAATATAGCAACTTGAGTGCCCTCTCATGATCATCATATGGTAGGTTGGCCCGATTGGCACACATCTTGTTCATAATCGTTTGGAAACGAGCGAACGTAGCATCAATCGTCTCTCCCTCCAACTGAACAAAGTTCTCGTATTCCCGCTTGTATGTCTCAAAGAGTCTAGTCTTGACTTGAGCGATCCCCTCGTGATAGCTCTGAAGCTTCACCCAGATCTCTCGAGTAGTCTGAAGCTCGGAAACATGCTTGAACTCAGGAAGGGAGATGTTGGCCAAAAGCGCGTTACGGGCCTTAGAGTTGGCCACGTGCTGGTCAATCCGGCGCTGACCCACACGAGCCGCAAGGACCACGTAATCGGCATCCTCGCATATCTCCCACACAGAAGATCCGATGCTGTTGAGATAAGCACACATCCGAATCTTTCAATAGGGATAGTTCGTCACATCGAAATAGGGTGCCTTGTTGTTCCCTCGATCCATGTCGCCCTTAGGATACAAAACCGATTAAGGTAGAGAAGATCCTTAACCGGCTCCGATACCAATTGAAGGATCGGATTGGCGACCAGAGGGGGGATGAATGGGAGCCTCAAATTTCATCTCATGAAATAGATGGCCCTTGTCCTAGAAAATCACCCCAAAAGCGAAGACTCGAAACAACTGGTGAGTTCACGACCTACGAATAGGTGGATACCCTAGGAGATGTCCTAGTGACACAGCGGAACTACCAGAGAATGCCCAAAGCCAAGCACCAAAGCCACGAAGCAAATCTGCACAAACAGCAGGATCGCGGACTGTCCGCCGTTAGGGTCCCGGACTGTCCGTAGTTCAATGCCGGACTGTCTGCGCCTGGGTCCCGGACTGTCCGTCGGCAAAACTCTAGAAAACAAACTGTTCTATAACAGTCCTGGACAGATCCTGGACTGTCCACGGGTTTGTACCGTAGACTGTCCGCTGGTCACCTGACCAGAAACAGTCAGGGGGCTGCGCCTGACTGCCTGTTCCAAAACCCGATGCCCGGACTGTCCATGCCTAGAGTGGGGGGCTGTCCGCCAACTCCTAGAAAGCTGAAAACAGCTCGGGTCAAAACCAAAATCGATTGCAACTCGACCAAATCAGATGGGGCTTCAACCAAACTTCACCCAAGTGTTCTTCTACGTATTGGGGTGCTAATCCTAAGAAATCATTGCACCAAACCAAGTGAACAGCCAGAGTTGAACCCATGCTCCGTCTTTGGCGTGGGTTTGGTAGTTGAACCATAGAAAAACTACCCCGACGGTTTCTAGGTTTTGGCCTTAACACCTGGGGTGGCTGGTTTCTGAGTTTGGGCCTCAAAACCCGGCGGAGGTTCTTATGCGGAATGGGACAATGCGTGGTGGCACCGCGAGGCTTGCGTCAAGGCGAAGCTAGCGGTGGGAAGGCACGGCGGTCGTCGGGACGGCACGTGGTGGCATCAAAGAGCGTGCGTCGAGGCGAAGCGACTGATGAGGAAGGCGCGTGACTGTTGATGAAGATCGTAATAGAGTTGGACTAGAATACCCCTAGGGTTTGCTAGTTTGTTCTTATATCTAGGGGTAGAAAGGGTATAGTGTAATAGGCTATAAATAAGAGATGACACACCTCATCCGATCCATCACATGCTTGCAGCATTTCATTCTCCAGACTCTTGCTTTCATATGTTAGTGCTCCTCTCTCTCTAGTTGCTTGTTGTTAACACTTGATTTTGGTCAACATTGAGAAGATGATAGGTGGGCCCGCATACAGCGAGAAAGGCATTCGACAAACGTGCGAACGGTCGGTTAAACCTCGATGATTCGACAGACGCCCATGCGGTCGGCTATCTCAGAAGGCGGTGATTCCATTCATGAAGCGAAGGATGGCAAGTGAAGCCGATTCAAAGAATAAAGTCATAATAATAAAAGGACTCCGAAGAGAATTAGATCTAGGAGTCGTAGTTTCCAAGTTTTGTTTACTGTTTTTTATAAGTCGTAGTCTTTTGGGACTCATGTTCTGCCCAGGGTATAAATATAAACCCCCGGCCATTGTAAAGAGATCTGTTCACAACCATATCAATACAAACCGGCCCATGCCACCTTCGAGTCCTTAGTCGTGTCGCCGAGTTCTTCGAGAGGAATCATCGATCCGTCGACCTCCGTAAGTCCCGGCAACCTTGTTATCATGTCTAGTATTATGCGGTGGATTTAGATATGATGCAAGTAGTCTTGTTTGTTTTCAATGGTCATGCGGCGGACCCTTGTTAGCGATCAAGAAGTCTCTGCTTATGCTTTGCTTATGGGTAGATACCGTGCGGCAGACGTTTATTCATATGTTTAGCAGAAGCGAGATAGTTATCGGCTCTGTTAGATTTGGCAAGATCTAATAGATTCATTAAATTATCATGTGTTGCATTGTTTATTTAATTCTGTAACACTCTTTTGCCCAATCTAGATTGATCTTGTTTCGGCCTTGCTTTACAAGTTTGCTTGTATTCCAATAATTGCATGATCATAATGGCCGAATCGATTTCCAATCTAGGTTGTTACATGTTGTGGGTTCATGCATGTTAATTATGGTTAGGCTTTGATAAGAACTAGGTATCGTGCGGCAGATGCAGGTTTTAGATTGGTTTAATCATGTTTGCTTGTATGTTCCTTCTTCATGCTAGTTTGCCGATCTTGGTTAAGCTTACATGAGTGACGAGTATTTATAGATCTGTTCAGACACATGCTTGCTTTTAGCTTCTTATAATTAGATTGTATCATGTTGTGGATTAATCTAATTATAAGGAGTGGTGTAGACTTAGTTTATGCTTGACGGGTTTATGAAGATTAGACGTGCGGCAGACTAATTGGATTAAGCCTATGCATGCATTGTTTGGATAGATTTATATTTACAAGTTACCTATTTATGAATCTTTATGTCTTATACATTCGGCAACCAGCTGTTGATACATGCTCATTTTTAATGTTAGCCGAATGACTTTTGAATTTATCAACAGACAGCTTCTATAGCTGTGTACCGTCGTTATTGGCTTTAGAGCCATAAATTTGGAACTGTCTGGTCTTATCCGGCATGTTCCAGGTATTCTCACAGTTTTATCCCTTGTTGATTTTCAGGTCAAACCGACTGGCACGTCTCCGGATTCCATACCGTCCGGGCACCCGATTGAAGCCGCGCTGTTTCTGGCTTGCTGTGTGTGAGGCGCGGAACCACATTTTGCGCCAACACACTTTTTGGCACGCCCAGTGGGACCATCATCGCCACTCTGTCATCATGTTTCCAAGCTACCATTAACCATCCATCAGAGTATAATATCATCTCACACTTCATGATCGGCTACGCGGAGCCTCGCAAGACTGTTGCAACCTGCAGCCTCTGCAATATCGACAAAGAGGCAACAGTCGATCTATTTTTAGTATTCACAAGAAGTGGAGAATCTTTTATTGGTGAATAAAGAAGCTAGATATGATCGATGGAGTAAGCTGATAGACTCGGACAACAGTGATCGAGAGCAAGGTGAAGGTCAAGTAGAGATGTGTCGTGCCGACGGACCGGGAGCGGTGAAGGGCAGACATGAGGCTTGGACTGAGGAACCGGTGGCCTGAGGATCAGCTATGGTGGCTGACAGCATAGGACAGCGACGAGCAGAGACTTGCGGGGCACACTGTTGCTCGGGTCGAGGACCTGGGGACACGTGTCGGTGGATGGGGTGCACGGGCGGTGCATCCCTTCTACAGCGCCGGTTTGGTGGTTGAGCCACAGAAAAACCACCGGTGGACGGTTTCCAGGTTTGGGCCACAAAACCTGGGTGCTGTGGGTTTGCCGAGTTTGGGCCACAAAACTCAGGTTGAGGACGGTTTCCAGGTTTGGGCTGAAAACCTGGGCGCTGGCGGGTTTCTGAGTTTGGGCCACAAAACTCAAGCGACGGACGTCAGGTTTCCCGGTTTCGGCCTCAAAACCGGGGGAGGACTTGAAGGCCTGGTTTCCCGGTTTCGGCCTCAAAACCGGGGGGCGGAGTCCGGGAAAAGGACAAGCAGAGCGGTGACGGCACGTGGCGGCAATCGTTGAGGTTGCGTCGAGGCAACGCTGCCAGTTGTGCGGGCGTGGCCGTCGGATCACCACCTACCACAAGTTGGTCCAGAATAACCTTAGGGTTTAGCTGGTTCGCTCTGTAAATAATTAGGGGTAGAGTGGGAATTAGAATTAGGATAAGTAGGGGGAGACACCCACCTCCGAAATTATCTCAGTTATTTGCTCTTTGCTCCTAGGGTTTTCCTGCTCTCCCTATTCTCTGCTATAGCGAACTGAGATCCACAGAGAAGACAATCATACCTCTGTGTTTGTGAGATTCTGAGGAAGTGAGACCGTAATCTCACTATTGTATTGTGTGGAAGCCAGACGGTTGCAAATTCATGGTTGTGATTCACGTGTTGGTGTTGTTCTTCGCGGGTTGCTTTTCTCCACGTTTTTCCCGGTGATCGATCTCTCTACTCGGTGCATCTTTTGCAAATCCATTTGAACTGAGTTGTTCTAGGTCATGAGGCACTTCTTTCCACCGAAGGAAACCACCTCTGATCTCACGAGCTAGTAGATCGGTCGATTTTCGTTTCGGATCGAGTTTTGCTCCCTTTGCCCCGAATTCTTCAAATTCATCGATTTGGAGATAGGTTCGAGCCATGATCTCCTAGGAGTAGCTCACTATCCTCCTTGTGACTCATCTCTCCAAGTTTGAACCCTAGAGGTTTCGTTTTGGGAGAGATTGAGTCGAATCGGTGGACGAACTGCACAGAATCGGGGTGACCGGACGCACTCGGCGGGTTGACCGGACGCTTGGCCCAGAGTCCGGTCGTTGAAGGTTTGATTTGTTTGAGTTCTGCAGTTTTGATCAGACGCTCGTTTATCAAACGACCGGACACGCCTCTTGTACGATTCTCGGCGTTTGTCGGAACTGACCGGACACTCAAGCCTCGACCGGACTCTCAGTGTCAGTGAGTCCGGTCAGGAATAGTAAGCTCCCAAACCTGTTTTGACTTGACCGGACGCGTCCGGTGGTATCTGACCGGACGCAGGCAGAGTCTGGTCAGTTCAGCTTCTACGTGTTTTCGTCCGCAGTTTGTTCGTCCGTTGTCGGTTCTGGTTTCCATCTTTTGCGTTGGGTTTCTAGGGTTATGTTGTGTTCCGCTGTGCTTCTTGGAAGCATCAACACTACATCTAGGGTCTTGGACACTTGCAAGCCCTAGGTTTGCTCTTGGGGTTGTTTCTCGGGAAAGGGGCGACAAGTTTCTGAAAAGAAATTTTGAAGCTCCCATTCACCCCCCTCTTCTCGCTTTCTCGTAGCAGTCTCGGTCCTTCAATTGGTATCAGAGCAGGTTAAGGATCTTCCACCTTAGCCGGTTCCAGATCCACAGAAGGCGACATGGATCATGGCGTGGGCAAACCGCCGTTTTTCGATGGGACGAACTATGCGTATTGGAAGATACGCATGTCGGCCTATCTTCAGAGCATGGGTTCTTCTGTTTGGGAGATTTGCAACATGGCCGATTACGTTGTCTTGGCTGCTCGTGCTACACAGCTTCAGATCGATGAGCACGATGCCAATAGCCGAGCCTGTAATGCTCTTTTCTCCTGTTTGAGCATGTCCGAGTTTGATCGCGTTTCTCACCTCCCCACAGCTCGTGAGATTTGGGCGACCCTCATGCGCTTCCATGAGGGAACCACTCAAGTCAAATCCTGTCTCTACGAGTCGCACAAGCGGGAGTATGAGAACTTTCGACACATGCCTGGCGAGAGCATAGAAAGTTTACTCGCTCGCTTTCAGGTGATTGTCAACAAGATGAGAGCGAACAAGGAGTTGTTGCCTTTCGACGATCATGAGAGAGCTTTGAAGCTTTTGCATACTCTCGATCGGTCGGTGTGGGACTCAAAGGTCCAGGTGATAATCGAATCGTCTAACTATGAGACCCTCACATGCGACGAGCTCTTTAGTAAGCTCAAGTCTAGTGAGATTGACGCCATGTAGAGGGCTTCTTATGAGAATCCTTCTGGCCCGTCGATGGCTTTGGTTTCTGGCTCTGCTGCTAACCCCTCTGGAGGATTTGCACTCTCTTCACTTCTTTCTATCACAGAGGAGCAGTTGAAGTTTTTGGGGGATGATGAGTTGGCTTTGCTTGCCAACCGGTTCTCGCGGTTTCACAACAACCGCAAGAACCGTCGTCGCGGAGGAGGACGCTCGGGATGTTTCGAGTGCGGCGACCCCGACCACTTCATCGCCAATTGTCCCAAGAAGAACAAGCAAGCATTTGGGAAGGGCGATCATGGGCACAAGTACGACTCCGGCAAGCGCAAGGAGAAGTACGTCCCCGCAAAGCACAAGCAGAAGGGCGGCTTCAACAAGGAGTACATCAAGAAGAAGTACTTGGAGAAGACCCAGGCTGAGCAGCGTGCTTTCTTCGCCATGCTCAGCGATGTGGATTACGACTCCGCTTGCTCAAGCGACGATGAGTCCGAGAAGAGGAAGAAGATCGAGGACAAGCTGAACGGCCTCTGCTTCTTTGCCGACAACGAGGGCTTTTGCACCATGGCCCTCGGCAAGGAGGTCGACAGCCAGCTGGAGGAGATCCATCGGAACGACGACGACGACGTCACCTCCCAGATATCTCAGACCCCCGACGAGCTTTCTGCTGAGGTCGAGAAACTTACTGCCGCGCTCCTTAGTCAAGATAAGCTGCTTAGGCGCCCTGCTAGAGAGCGAAAGGAGTTTAGGCAGAAGTGGGAGGATACTGTGAAGGAGCTTGAGTTTGCTAAGGCCACCATGGTCGTTTCTGAGGAGGGTGAGTGTGAGATGTGCACCAAGCACATTGTGACACCCTAGTGTCAAGCACTGCATTAGGGACTACATTTAGCTACTAAAAAGCATAAGTAATGCATTGCATCATTTCATGTGCATAAGAGTGCTTTTTGCTTTTGCTTATTTATTTGGATTTTGAATTCTATTGGACTTAATGGTTTAAGTGGATTTCTAATTTGGCAAATAATTTTATAAAGTAGAGAATAATGAATCTAATACTTTTATAATGATACCTTGACCTAGTTCAAAATAGTTTGGCAAATAAAAATGGGGTAAACAAAATGATTTATGTCTCGAAAAAAAACTGACTTTATTTATGTGAAGGTTGCAAAAATGATTTTTTCAGCAAAAATGTCATATATGAAAGTTGTAGAGAAAATTATTTTGAGCAACTTTTATTTTTGGGTCAAAGCCTGGTTTGAAGTTTTTGAAACTGTTTTTGATTGGTCAAAGTTTGAAAGGTTTTTGGAAAAAGAAAAAGGAAAATCTTTTCTCCCGCGCCCTCACTTTCGGCCCACGTGGCCTTTCGGCCCAGCTCCGCACCCGCGCCGCGCGCCACGCCGCGCCGCTCGCCTGACACCGCCCACGCTGTATGCCGGCCCCGACCGCCGCGTGGCCGCCAAATCGTCACTACTGCACAAAGCTTAACCGCAGCGGGCGTTTTGGCTTTACCACAGCGGGCAACAGCGTCCGCTGCGGTGCTAAGGCCACGGTTAATCGTGGCCATTACCGCAGCGGGCGCTGTTGCCCGCTGCGGTAAAAGCCTTAACCGCAGCGGGCAACATAAGGAGCCCGCTGTGGTTAATAGCATTTACCGCAGCGGACAACCAAAAGCGCCCGCCGCGGTAAATTATTAACCGCAGCGGTCGTTTTAGGTTGCCCGCTGCGGTAGTTGCGTTTAACCGTAGCGGGCAGCTTATGTTGCCCGCCACGGTTATTAATTTTGGATTAAAAAAATAAATAATGCAGCCAGCAGAAACAACAGGATATGAATTCAAATCTGCAGTTTTCAAATAATTCCAGAATTCCAGATTTCTAACATATATATATATATATGTGCACATATAAACCATCTGGACATAACATACAAAGTGACTTAGTTGTTTGTTGTCATCATATACACATTGACTTAGTTGATTTCAAATTCAAATTACAATTCATATTTCAACTTGATGAGCATAATCTGTCGGACGAAGCATTGTGTTCCATTTGCGGAGCTTCTCGTATTGGGGTAGCAACGCCAGCTCAGATTCGTTGTCAAAGAACGTTTCTCCTTCGAGAATGCATTTCTCCATTACAAACTTGCATATGTCCGCCTTGACTTGTTTAAAGCACATCCTGCGGCTTTGCTGCTCTCCCCAATACTTGACACCTTCCTTGAGCTTCTTCCAGCTATTGGTGTACTCCTTGCTTTCCCTTAGAAACTCGCATGTGTACAAGCCACATGTCTTCGATCCTAGTGGCTGTTTGGCGCACTGCACGATTGATACACAAGCATTAGAACCCATATATATGTATGAAACATGAATTGAACCTTTGAAATACTTACCGGGAAATCTCGTCGGATTTTGAGGTGGTACCTATGCTTGTCCTTGAACTTTTGAGTTCTTCGGTCCCAGAATCTTGGCACCTTTTGGTATTCCTTATAAGCGCTGTACGAAATATAATAGTTTTAGCCACATTTTAAAAATGTATGGTAACCGTAACTGATGAAAAAGCTGGATGACTTACTTTTTCAGACAATCTTCGAATGCCTTGTACCCTTACTTGTTTGGTACGCTCAAGGAGTCAAACACACAGGCCCTGCCATCTTGAGGGTATATGATAAAAATGACCCAGTGGCCACCCACGAGGCCCTGGCTGCACCATTGCAACAAAATAGAGTTTATGATGACTAGAAGGCATGATATGCTAGCGACTTAGGTGTACGTACATGTATTTGACTTACCCAAAGTGATAGGCAGCCATTATACACTCTGGCTCATCCGGCTTGATCTTCTTCATGCATTCTAATATGTAATTTTTCATCTTAGTCTTCTCGGCTTTCATATTTTCTTCATATTTCTTCTCTCGCTGTCGAACTGTCATCTCCGGATCAGTGATCTCGAAACCCTTGATGACTCTTTCGGCAATATGTGCAGGAGACAGGTAGAGTACAGGACGTGTCTTTTTATTACTTACAGTGACCGTCATGCTGCACGGACAAGTCATCGTGACATAATAAGTATAGAACTATGGAAAATACGAATGTAGTGATCTGTGGAAGTTGCATTCATCGCTTACAGTGTGAATAGGGTGATTTGAACGATGTCCAGGTCTTCTTCCCGCATCAGGTTGTACATGTCGCTAAAGTCGACGGGTAGGTGCATTTCGTTACCAGCGGGCAAGTGGAAGTACTCCGTGGGAATCTTGACGTTAAAACTTGACATCCCGGCTTTTGCAGCTTCCATGTACCATAGATGGAACCTCCTTGTATCCCACTTTTCCTCGTCGATGAGCTGGGCCTTGGGAATCATGAACTTCCCGCACACATTGTGGCCAGAGCAGTCTTCGGCCTCATCAAATAGTTGACGGGTAGTTTCAGGCCTAGCAAACGATGGATAGGGATGTTAGTAGCATATATACTATGGACGTGGTATTATGCTCAATGTTACCATACCTTTCGAACGTGAGCGTGTACGGGAGCTTGTCGGTGGACGTTCTTGGATTCTTGTTGGGCGGGGGAGGACATTGGCTTGTGGTTGACGGGGGAGGTGTCTTCGTCCCTGTTTCCTCCCCCGTCGTGCCTCCCTGTTGCTCGTTCGTGCTTGGCTGGCTTGTCGTTGTCGTGTTGTCACCCTTACCGGCCTCTGAGCTTCTTGCTTCATTGACCGGGCCGATCGGCGGACTATTTGGAGGCGAGGGAGACACAGTTCCCATGTCAGTGCCCTTTTCCTTTTCCCCGCCATCACCTTCTACCTTTTCCTTGTCCCCGCCTTCGCTACCGCCTTCTCCTTTGTCCTTTCCCATGCCCTTGTCCCTGCCCTTTTCTTCGTCATCATCGCTGTCGTGATCTGGATCTTCCAGAGGACAAGATCCAGCGGCTGATGGTTGTGATGCTGGTGTCGGCGTTGGAGTTGGCGTCCGAGCAATGATCTCGATGTCCTCGCGGTTCCATAGGACTTCCAATCCAAGTGCCTGCCCTAGGTGCCTGGCCGTTTGTAGGTTGGGATGGTCCAATTCAAAATGTTCCTGGTCGAGAACGTGCCATAACGGGCTCACGACCACATAGTCTTCAGGGATGTTGTCTTTGTTGAAGTCGTGAATATCGTGGGGAGCAAGAATGCATCCCTCGGCCACCACCATCTTCTTGGACCTTCCGAACGGGATGAGGAGTTGGACATGCTGGTTTTCCTTGAAGTCCTCGTTCGAGACCCTTGGGTGATCCTCGTTCATCGGCAGTAAGGCTTTCTTTTCCTTTGCTTGAGGATTGGGCAGCCCATGGTGATCAAACATCTTCGACCTCATCACGACCATCTCCGGGTCGTTGCTCGTGAAGGCTTCCTTTATTGAGCTTTTGATCATTTCAGCCACGCTTTCATTGAAGCCCTTCTTATATAGCTCATCTTTATACCTCTGCCTGGACTTGTATGTTGCCGCGTTGGATTGCCACGACTCAACCGACTTCCAGCTCATCTTTGACCCGACACCACAAACGCAGTCATGGTGCTCGGGGGTTCCTAGGACCTCGGTGAGCAAGTCGTGGCCCCAGCGGACCACGATGTTGTCCTTAAGCTTTGCTTTCTCCATCAAAGTCTTCTCGATGTCCTCGAGGTGGGGCTCGATAAACATGGCCGCCCCGGGCTTTAGCCTCTTTGGAATGCAGGCCCTCATGTAGTCCTTTGCCCTTGGGTCGATTCCCTCATACGGATCTGGAACCCCGGCAGCCTGTCTTGCTTGTTCTTCTTGCTGCCACTTGGTCCTCTGACCGGCAAAGCCAGTCATGCCCAAGTGGTGAGGATTCTTGTTCCTCTTCGCGAGCTCACTGAACTTAGCGCTCTTTTCCTCTACTTCTTGCGTCTTTCTCATTTCGCAGAAAGCGTCCCACACGTGTGCCTTGACCATATTGTACTTCAGCAGTGGCGACTTCCCCTTCTTCAGGTAATTTCTGGTCAGCATGGACCTGAAGTTGCGAAGCGCAGTCGACGCCACGTGCAAAGCCCACTCTTGGCACTTCTCCATGTCAGCTGAGGGCGGATATCTGAATCTCCTTGTCAGCTCACCCCATACATTGTTTTTTATGTCTTTCGGTACATCGTGCCAGTTGGGCCAAGTGATCTCCACCTTCTCCTTGGCTATACACGCCACTTGATTGTTGAACTTGCCAATGACTGTATCTGGAGCTATTGGGTTTCCCTCTGGCCCCACCGCATCGATGACATGCACCTCGTTTTCTTTGTCCAACTTGTGCCTCCCGTGTTGTCCCCTCACCCTCTTCTGGCCCTTAGATTTGGACGAAGAGGTTGCCGTAGAGGGAGCGGGGGCTTCTTCCTCCCTGACCGCGTCTTCGTCCCTAAACTCGAGCTGACGAGGCACAATCGGCAGCTGTTGACAAGAGTCATGAGCCTTTAGTGATTCAATCGCGTCTTTGTACATGTTAGAAAGCCAGCGTGTTGCGTAAACCTCGAGACTCTCTGCTTCGTCTGCCCCTGGTTCGTACGTGGGATCGTTTCCCTCCTCTGTACGCTGCTTCTTCGGTGGTGGAGTCACGGACACCTCACTCATCAAGCTGGTTGACGAGGAGCTAGGGGTAGGGTCCCTCCATTCGTTTGTTTTGTCTTCCGCCATTTCAGTTCTACATATACACAGACGCGTATATAATATGATCAGTTCAAAGCTTTTGAATAAAAAATGACACGTATAAGTTTTTGGCTCAGATTTGCCCCTAGGTCAACATGTCACTGCTAAACTGGTTGCTTGTAAAATACAAGCCATCCTAGTCTAGCAGCTGACTCAGCATAGAAAGTAGGGGGGCAATTGATCATCATCGCCGCTGCCTCAGCATAGATCGAAAGGGGTCACTTCATCGCATTTGCCACTACCTCAGCTTACAAGTTCGAAAAAAATCATCAATGGAAATGCCATAGTAGGGAGTAGGGAGAGTAGTAACAGAGAGTAGTAGTAGGGAGAGGAGTATAAAGAGAGGAGTAGGGATAGTAGTAACAAAGGACTAGTAGGGAGAGTTGTATAGAGAGGACTAGTACAGAGACTAGGTAGAGAGTAGGGAGAGGAGTAGTACAGTAGTATAGAGTAGTAGGGAGAGGAGTAGTAGGGAGAGGAGTAGTACAGTAGTATATATAGAGTAGTAATGAAGCACTAGTACAAAGTAGTAGTAGACAGTAGGGCATTTGCATAGTGTAAAAAAAACATCACATGGCATCATAGGTCGCAAATAAAAAAGCATCAGATGGCATCATAGGTAGTGGCATTTGCATAGTAGGGTAAAAAGGCATCAAAGTGCATCATAGGCAGCAAATAAACTCTGAATTAAAGCATCACGAGACATAAGATAGGTTCCATCTGAAGACAAGTAGTAACCAGTAGTAAGTAGGAAGTAGACAGAAGATAAGTAGATAGGAGTACTAGCAATAGAGAAGTAGTAAGTAGCTGTAGTAAGTAGGAAGTAGTAGATAAAGCCTTACAAAATCTTACAAGTAGGAAGTAGTAGATAAAGTAGTAGATAAAGTAAGTAGGAAGTAGTAAGTAGGAGTGATAGTATACAGTAGTGGCAAATGCATAGGGAGAGAGTAATGACTAAAAATTAAGAAATGAATAACCCAAAGTCTTACGAAATCCATATCTCTTAATTTAACAGACCTAAAATAGATGCAGCCACACCAATTTATAAATAAGATCAAAACAGACAGTGAGTTGTACACCAATGATTAATAAGACAGAAATGAATAATGAAACTAAGACAGAAATACTGCATGGCAAGCGCAGAGAGAAATCACACATATATAGAAACCTTCATGACAGAAATGTTATTCTAACTTTCAAGGAACAGATGTTATTCTTCAGATTATCAGATATATAACAACTATCTGATCACACATATATGTAGAATCCATGGGTGTGTTGTTATCTCTGATCATCGATGCTATAAGTATCATACAAGAACTCTGCACTGAACTCTAGAAAGGTAAAGTTGTGTCCATCCAAACTAGAGTAACAGTCTCATGTGCTACTGTATTCATCATAAGGTGAAGTAAAACCAGAGTAGTAGAGGGAGAGAGTAGTAGGAGTTGAGAGTAGTACAGAGAGGAGTGGTACAGGGAGAGAGTAATAGGGAGAGTAGTATAGAGAGTAGTAACAGAGAGGGAGAGAGTAGTATCCAGTGCAGAATCATAATGATGAAGTTCTATATATCAGTGACTAATAATTCATCTCAAACCTATATATCAGTGACTAATCATACCTATATATGTCAGTGACTAATGCCATTGATTAATAATTCATTGATTAGTCATATATATATGTCAGTGACTAATAATTCATCTCAAACCATGTTCAGGAGGTTAGTGAAATTAGCTATTGCTTAAATAAGTTTAGGAGGTTAGTGGAGGCAAAGCCATAGATCATATCAGTGACTAATTCATCTCAAACCCTACATCAGTGACTAAGTCATCTCAAGAAGCAGGGCATCATCACATAGAAGCATGGCATCACATAGAGGCATGGCATCGTCTCAAACGAGGAAGAAGAGGTTATGAACTCACATCGGGCTCCTGGCGATGCTCCGGCGGTGGACGAGCTCCAAGCGACGGGCAGTGGCGGTGGGCTAGGGCACCGACGGACTCCTGGCGGCGGGCGGGCTCCAGGCGATGCTCCCGCGGCGTACAGGCTCCAGGCGATGCTCCGGTGGTGGGCTAGGGCACCGACCGGCGTCGCTCCGACTCCGGCGGAGATGGCACGTCGCTCCGACTCCGGCGGCGCTAGGGCAGCAGCAGTGGAGGAGGAAGGGCGCTAGGGTTTCGTCGGGCGGCGCGCTGCTTCCTCAGTTAATATTTACTGCAGTGGGCTCCTTATGTTGCCCGCTGCGGTTAAAACAAATAACCGCAGTGGGCATCTTAATGTGCCCGCTGCGGTTATGACAAAGATTTGTTATTAATAATATTAACTTATTAATGACTCATTAACAAATTGAGATTTGTTATTATTAATATTAACTTATTAATGAGTCATTAACAAATTGAGATTTGTTATTAATAATATTAACTTATTAACAAAAATCTATTACAAAACTTGTCTCGAATACTATTACATAACTTTCCACTACTTCATTACAAAACATGTGGCATATATATGAATAATATTAACTTAAAAACAAAAATCTTATTTTGGTGCGGGCGCTTTCACGGATCGCTTCTCACCATCGGGACGGGCCCAGGGCTTCATACCGCTCTTGTTGCAACGGTCCTCAACGGCCTTGATCTTCTGTGCAAAATCAGTAAAAAGTTGGAGCTCTGCATAGTTGTTGTATTGTTCTAGGCTTTGGACCCCATCAGCTCCAACAATCCGCTGCTTTCCAGACACGACCACATGCCTCTTTGGGTCCGCCGGATAGATATAGTAGGCCACTTGCGCGACATTGGTTGCGAGTACCCATTGGTCATCTTTGTACCCGATACTTTTGAGGTTCACAGTGGTTAGCCCAAAACTGTCGACCGCAACCGCTTTGGGGTTTACCCAGTGGCACCGGAAGACCGTTACGCATACATCCTTGCCATAGTCAAGTTCCCATATTTCTTCGATCTAGCCATAGTATTGCGTCCTCGTGTTTGTGGCCTCGTCGACGCCCTCATATCGAACACCGCAGTTCTGTGCCGCGCTCTTCTTGTCCTTCTCTTTCGTGTGGAACCTATACCCCTTCACATCGTACCCTTGCCACGTCGTGATTTGTCTTGACGGGCCTTGCAGAAGCTTCTGCACGGTCTCCGTATCTTCATCATCAGGGCATCTTTCTAGGGTTACGTGTTGCTCTTTGAGCCAATCTATGAAACTGTTCCTGTGCTCATTCTGGACCCATGCCTCTGTGCATTGTCCGTCATTAGTGGCGCGGATCTCTTCTATGTGCCTCTCGACATATTTCTCCATGCTCACGAACTGATGAAGGATGTTGTAATGAGCTTGTTCAATCTCCTTGTATGGTATATCCGTGCGAACTTTTCGGCCCGTGCACCCCATGCCCGCGGTTCTGCCCTCATGCTGATGGACAGGCAACCCAATCGCCCTCCCATCTTTTATGTACCTCATACACCAGTTCACTGCCTCTTCGGTTGTGTATGCCTCGATCATAGAGCCCTCCGGGTGAGCACGGTTATGAACATATCTGTTGAGGTTGGACATGAACCGCTCATACGTCCACATCTCGTGTAGGTACACGAGGCCTAGTTGCTCGATCTGATCCACCATGTGCATCATTAGGTGTACCATAATATCAAAATATGATGGGGGAAAGCACATCTCAAGCTGGCAAAGGGTCTCCGCGATGAAGTCCTTAAGGGCAGGGAGGTCAGCCTTACCGATGACCTTCTGCGTGATGCGGTTAAAGAAGTATGATATCCGAGTGACCACCATCTTCACGTACTCTGGACCGATAATCCTTATCACAATTGGAAGGAACACCGTCAGCATGATGTGGCAGTCATGTGCATTGTAGCCAGTCAATGTGAGGTCTTTCAAGGAGACGAGGCTTTTAATGTTGGAAGAGAAACCGGTAGGCACCTTGATACCCCTGAGAAGGTTGAGCATAGCAGTCTTCTCGCCATGCCTTAGGTTGTAGGCCGCACCTGGAAGATCGACTTTACCATTATGAGGTGACCCAGGGTGAAGGTCCTGCCTGATGCCCTGGTTGAGAAGATCCGTCCGTGACTTCAGACCATCCTTCGTCTTTCCCGGGATGTCCAGCAGGACACCGATCGTGCTATCAAAGACGTTCTTCTCGAGATGCATACAGTCGATGGCATGGGGTGTTTTTAGTGTCTTCCAATATGACAGGTACTCGAAGAAAATCGACCTCTTCTTGAAAGGAACAGAGGGGACCTGTGACGCTTCCTCCGTCGTGTCTCACTTTCGCTTCCTCGTTTGTTTTGTCCCCTCCTCTGGTGGCTTCTTCTTCTTCCCAAACTCGATCTGATCAATATCCTTCACCATCTCATACACCTTTGGCCCCCCAACTAGTCTGCGCCGGTGGTTCACCCTGTGGCTCGCCCTGATCATCGAACAATTGATTCATGACACTTCTTCTATATCTGTGCCTTTTCGGAAGGAACCGCCTGTGCCTCATGTAGACCATCTTGTTTGATCCCTTGAGGTAAGTGTAGCATGTCTCGTCGATGCACATTACGCAGCCGGTCTTCCCTTTTGATCTGCCCCGACAGTGAGAAGAGGCCGGGGTAGTCGGTGATGGTGACAAAGATGATGGCTTTTAGGGTGAACTTCTCCTTGAGGGACGCATCCACCATATCGACCCCAACATCAAATAGCTCCTTCATTTCCTCCATTACCGGCTCCAGGAAAACATCGATATCATTGTCGGGCTGCTTCGGTCCCGAGATAAGCATGGTCAACAGAAGATACCTGCGCCTCTGACATAGATTGAGAGGTAGGTTGTAGATGGTCAGTACGACCGGCCAGGTGCTGCGGGAGCTGCTCAGCTCGCCGAACGGATTCATCCCATCGGTGCTAAGCGCGAACCGAACGTTCCTGGGATCTTTGCCAAATTGTGGGTAGGCCTTGTCGAAATCTATCCACTGCTGGCCATCGGAGGGGTGCCGCAGCATGTCATCGTCCTTCAAGCGGTCAGCAGATGCATGCCAGGACATGAGCTTTGCATCCTCTGGGTTCCCAAATAGCGCACGGAGGCGGTCGATCACTGGCATGTACCACACCGACAGTGCCGGACTTCTCCTCAACGTGTAACCCTCTTCTTCCTCGTACTGCTAATGAGCCGAGATGTGATTGGCTGCAACATTGCTCTTCTTGACACCCTTCTTCTTCTTCCTCTGACCACCTCGCAAGGCCTCATCGTCGTTTGCATCCACGGGACAGCCAGCATTTCTCTTGTAGCGACTGGCGCCACAGTGCGGACAGCTCGTCAAATTCTCATACTTTATGCCCCGATAGAGGATGCAGTGGTTAGGGCAGGCATCGAACTTTCTAAGCTTCATCGCCACTGGCCGGATAAGCTTCTTCACCCGATACATATTTGCTGGGATCTTGTTACTCGTCGGGAATGTTTTAGCAAGGTAACCTAACAGCTCATCAAAGCTAGTGTCTGACCACCCATGCTGAGCCTTCATCATCAACATGTGGAGGTTGAAACGAAGCACCGTGCAATCCTTTGGACATTCTTCGCCGTCCTTATATAAAGGATCAAGTGACGCCTGCTTCATCTCTCTGAAATTTTCCAGCCACTTCGGGGAGCCATACACGACGTCGTCTTCGTCTATGTGGTTGACTAAATCCTGAAACAGCTGCACATCCGCAGGGTCCTGCACCGTAGCGTCCTCAACATCTCCACCACCATCATCTGTCATATCCTGGAGTACATCTGCCTCCACAGCGATGTGGTCACGAGCACTACTGTCACTGAAGGCAGGCGCTACTGTTGCTGATGAGACGTGCGCTCCAGGATCTTGGTTCACCGTCGCCATCGACGCTGAGCTTACTCCAGATGCCGCCCCGACACTTGGATCGAATCTCTTGCCGTGATGAGTCCACACCGTGTAATCATCCATGAAACCAAAACGAATCAAATGAGATTGCACTGTGCCTTCGTCTTTGAAGGTGGTCAGATTCTTGCAACGATGACATGGACATATGATTATCGTCTGGTTCGATCTCTCATGGTCAGCTTTCGCAGCGGAAATAAAATTTCTCACTTCAACGATATACCGCACATCAAGTACTCTATTGATCTTATACATCCATTCCGACCGGTCCATCGTACCTGCGATCCTTAATTAATAACACACATCATGAATCACAAAACAAAGATGAATTAGAAAAACATAATAATTTATTATATTTACGTAAAATCTGGGGACAGAATTAATAACGACGGCAAATAAAATTAATGCATCCATGATGAACTTAGAGAAATAAATACCAGTTTTCTCTCTCCTACATAAAACTAGATCTAAAAGGGAGGCTAAAAAGAGAGAAAAAGAGAGGGGAAAGAGGGTGGAGATCATCTAGGTACCTCTTGTGGAGTACTTCTCCTCCAAATCAAACAAATAAACCTCAAAAACAAGTTATTTGGGACAAAAATTCGGCAAAACTTCTTCCTCAGTTTTTGGTCTAGAGGAAGAAGATGATCGAGTTCTTTTCTGCTAGCGGCGGCTTAAATAGCCAGGAATAACCGCAGCGGGCAACGTAAGGAGCCCGCTGCGGTTAATCATCTTTAACTGCAGCGGTCTTCTTTACACGCCCGCTGTGGTTAATAATTAACCGAAGCGGGCATATATGGAAGCCCGCTGCTGTTAAATAAGATTAACCGCAGCGGGCTCCTTACGTTGCCCACTTCGGTTAATGATTAACCGCAGCGGGTGCTTCCGCGGCCGGCCGCGGTAGGCCGGCCACCGAATAACCATGGCGGGCAAAAACTGTGCCCGCCACGGAGACCATTTAGGCAACGCTGCGCAAGTTCTTTTTTATAGTAGTGCCTGTGCCGTATCCCGCTCGTCCACTCATCGCCCGATTCTTCCCCGCTCAATCACGCCACGATCGCGCGCGGCCACTCCCCGCTCGCCACGCCCACGCCAGCGCCGGCGCACGCCTCGCCCGCCGCGACGGCGTGGCCCCCGCCACGACCACTGGCCGGCCAAGGCCACGGCCAAAACCCCGAGCGCCTCTCCCGCTCCCTCACTCACCCACACGCACACTCCCTCGCTCTCGCCCTCACTTCTTTATCTCTGCGAACAAACGCGAGCGCGAACGCTCGTGCCCGCCGCCGTTCGACACCGTGAGGACACCCCACCGTTCCGACCGCACCCGTCCACCACCGTCCGATTCCTCTCGCCAGCCACTCCGCCTTAACCGTGCACACGCCGTGCGCGCGCCATCTTCCCCGACCAAGCCCCATCGCCGCCGGAGGACGAAGTGTCCCCTTCGGTCCCCGTTCGCCACCGCGGAGCCCGCGTCGTCGTTCCTCCCCAACCCGAGCTCCACCTTCCCCATCCTTCGTCAGCGAACCTCACCGAGCGAAGGCAAGGTGAGAACACCCCGCCTTCTAGGTCGCTACCGCTCTCCCCCTCTCTCTCTCACCCGGCCGAGCGCCATGGGCGCCGCCGCGGCCCTCTCACGCGGCCAAGCTCCTTTGGAGCCATCCAAGCCTATCCAACCCCCTCAGTTAGCTCCCTAGGGTTCGCAAAGCACAGCGCACCCGCCAATTTGGCCGGCGACCGCCGGAAACGGCGTAGCCGTGCGTCACCGCCATCGCCGTCCGCCATCGCTCACCGCCGGTGAGCTACGGTCGCGCGCTAGCCCAACCACCACCACCTTTCGACCCGCCTCGTCAAGGGGAACACGTTGAGCACGGTCGCGTCGCCGGCGACCTCACCACCGGCGAGAATCTCACGGTCAACTCCTTCCCCTGCCTTGCTCTCTCTTACCAGTGGGTCCCGTTGACCAGAGGGTCCCATGCGTCAGCCACCCCGTGGTCCATGGACCCAGTCCACGAAGTCAGGCCGGGAAGATTTAAATGTTTTTCCTTTTTGTTTTATTTCCCAGAAAAATTTATTATTTTTTTGTAGCACGATTTAAAAGTCCAAATGAGGTGCTTTCAGTTTTGGTAGCTTGCTCATGAGTATATATATCATGGAAAAATATGAAAGTATTTTTGGTGAAAGTTTATATTACTGTTTTTATTTAATTTGGTTTATGTGCTTTTGTTGAGATAAATGGATTTATATGTTTTGTTGTTGAGTTAATTCATGGTAAAATTTGTGTAGGTTTCTTATCATGTTAAGTACCTGTGAAAAATGTATGAGGCACTGTTTGTGCAGAAAAAGTGTCTATTAGGGTTTAATGTCCTTTTTGGCTGTTTTCTTGGAATAAGTGTTAAGGTGTTTTATATGTAAAGATAAAATATGGGAAAATTTGTGCAGTCTCTGTGTTTGATGTTCCAGTTAGGAAAAATGTTAAACATAGGTTGTTATGTAGAAAAATATGAAGTTGCTGTATAAACGTGCTTTTCTATGTTTTTCTTAGGAAATTCATGTAGAGAATAATATAATGTTTCTGTTCATGGCATTTTCTTAATAAATATGAAATGTGGTTTAGAATCTTGGAAAAATATGAAAATAAGCATGTCACCCTTTTCCAGCAGGGTTGTAGTTCAAATGGTTTATTTTGGAATAAACTTGTTTATTTTGTGTAAGTTGATATGTTCATGCTTAGGCTGTGAATTTTCTACAGTAGAATGGTTATGAATAGGTGAAGCTAGAAAAAATATGAAACCTGCTGGTTGACACTTTTCATGAGAAGAGGTAGTTCAAAGTACCTTTTGAGCAGTTTATTTCATCTTTTTGTACCTGCTGTTTTGCATTTTATTTCTGGCTGAAAATTGTTCAGTGAAGTTCAGTTAGTGTTAGTTACCTTCTGGAATTTTTGTAGATTTTTCTGAGTTCATAAAAATGCACTTGCAGTTCAAACTGGAGTTCTTTTGAATTATTAAATAGGAAATAGTTGAAATAATGGTTTTGTTTTATGTGGTAATTAGGTAGTTACCTCAATGTCAAAAGTTGTTCAACAAGTTGGTTTTGTTGGTTTGCAAAAAATGATACTTTTCATACCAACATTTTGCACCTTGCATTATTTAATTATGTACCGCATTGCAAATAGGATCGACAGCCCCGGAGCCCAACCAGGAGCCGGAAGTAAATGACGAGCAGGAGATACCAGAGCTGCCCAGGACCGAGGAAGTTGACCCCGAGCCGGAAACTAACCTGCCTGAGTGCCCCGCTCACGAGGCCTCAGTCTTTTCCAAAGGCAATCCCCGGAGCATTCTAAGCCTCCCACCTTTTATAATTAATTTACTTGAGTATTTTATATTGTGATGCATTAGGTATAGGAGTTGATTGAATCCTAATTGCTACATTACCATCCCTTGGTTATTGATTAATATCTGCCTTGTTATCCTGTTACTCATTTATATAGAATTGCTTAGCCTGCTAATAAAAGTAGTAGTTCAGAATATTCCCATAATACCCCTAATGGGTATTTACCGGATCACGGTTGGATATATTTGCTATCGTGGAACAGAACCTGAGTAGTAATGAAATACGGTCAACTGGAAGGCAAGGCACAAGTTTGGAAACTTGGGGCAGTCCGTCCGTTAGATTGTGTAGGTTTGTATCGATGTTGGCCCTCGTTCATTTTTGAACGCGCCCTTTTACTTAGGGATATATCGGTGCTGTAATCATCGACCCCAAAGCCGGTTAGACGTTGTTCGGGCCGGAATCAACCCGAGTCGCGCCCTCTAGTATGGAAATGCGATCTGCCTCGGATGGCCATCGTCAGGTTCCAATTGGGCGGTCCGTGCTTGAACCGCGATGATTACCACCACGAACAAGCGTCGAGCGGTTACCCAATGCATGGACCTGACGGGGAAAGTGTGGGTTGGTATTAAAGGTCTTTCACCAGCTGGTTTGGAATTTGATTCGAGTCACCGTCTCCCCCGGTTAGTGAGAAACTATGGCGAGCTTCACCACGATACAACTCCATGTGATGTTTTAAAGGTTCAACTAAAATTGGATAAGTCAACTGGATATGGTTATATTATTGCTTGTTAGACTCAAGTGGATGTATTAGTTCAGGTGCAAACCTAGATTAAGAGGTAGGTTTAAACTGACCGCTCATCAAAAATCATTAAATAATCCTTCTCTTCATTTTGAGCTTTTCGCAACTAAAGATCCCAGCTCCACCAAAAAGCTTTGCATACCCTTGGTGTCTTTATTTTCAGTTGGATGGGTAAGTCTAGCTGAGTACATTCCCGTACTCAGGGTTTATCCCGTTTGTTGCAGATGGCCAGGTGTACTATGGCTATTGTAAGCACTGCCTCTACCCAGTGGAGGGTGATGAGGAATAGGCCCAGGGCAGGGTCATCAAGAAGCTTCCCTTTCTCTTTTGCCAGACTAAGACCCCTAGTGGCACACTATCTGAAAAAGGAGGAGTGAGTTGTGTTGAGTCAAGTGATCAAACAATGTTTTATTTGGACCACATGTGTGGTGGTCGTGTTTCAAAACTTATTTAAGCTTCCGCACTTTGAAACTCAGTATTGTAATAACTCTGTTTTAATTTCGCACTCTGATGTTTAAATTCGGTTTCGTTTAACTGTGATGCCTCCTTGCGAATGTAATACTTGAACGATGCGATCCTGTATGTTGTACGATGTTTGAAATCCTTCGAGATTTTCGGACTACCGGGGTTATATGGCTTCAAGTGCGAGTCGATGTCAGGCGAATTTGACTAAGACGGTACTTGAGTTCTTATAATCAGGACGGTTCCGCGACACACATGACTGACCTTCTCAGTTTGAGAGGTAAGTATGCTGCTTTGGTTGGTGAGGTGGATGAGCTCCAGGCTAGACCGTGTTGCTGGGTGCGTGCAAGTCTTGTGTAGGCTTGCAATCCGATTTGGCAGAGAAGTATGCCAAGATTGAGTCTCTTGAGAAGGCCAGCTCCGGTAGCACTTGTGTGTCTAGGTGCGCTTTGTGTGAGGGTTTGGAGATGGAGATTGCAAACGTGAAGCATGACATGATGCAAACCGAGGAGGAAAACACATACCTTCGGACCATCTTGTCATGGGTGTCTTGTGGTGAGCCGCAGCTTGGGATGATGATCTCCTAGTTCAAGCGCGCTGCAGGAGGTCCTGATGTAGGTTTTGCTCAGGGTGTTGATGCTTTTTCTTTTGGCAAGATTGGAGAGTCGAGTGGTCTTAACCCGAGTGAGAAGCCTAACTCCACCACTACTCCCAAACTTACCAAGATTCCACCCAAAGAGCCTCCCAAGCCTAACACCAAAGATGGAGTGTATGAGGAACCTCCAAGAGCTCCACCCAAGAAACAATTGTGGTATCCCAAACCCAACCACCTGAAAAACAAGCTAGACACAATGGCACCTATCCAGGAGGAGCTTAAGCCACAGAAGGGCAAAGTGATCCTCACCCACTACCGTGAGTACCAACAACCCCCTATGAGAGCGGTGAGGTACCATTGTGAGCACTGTGGGATGGATGGACACTTGAGTGAGTATTGCTTTCGGCGCAAGAGAGAGGAGCACTGTGCCAGGGAGATGAACAATGCAGACACGTACCACCC
Organism: Coix lacryma-jobi var. lacryma-jobi; assembly: GCA_009763385.1. NCBI lineage: Eukaryota > Viridiplantae > Streptophyta > Magnoliopsida > Poales > Poaceae > Coix > Coix lacryma-jobi. The sequence continues at coordinate 82,680,278 of CM019830.1, forward strand.
TTTCCATGATGTACATGTGCCGAATTTTCAGAGGAGAGCTGCTAGGTCTAGAGGTGCAATACCTCAAGGTCCTAGGCGTCAGGGAGGTGTTGCCCGGCGGGGTCCTGACTTTGCAGGATACGGACCCCGTGGCGGTGGCTTTGTTGAGTGTTACCCACCACCGCGTTTTTAGTATCGCGATGGACGCTCTTCCCTTAGCGGACCACGTTTTCCTGTGCGTGGTGATCGCTTTCCCCGTAGGCGTGCTAGGAATGGTTTTTCTACTAACCGTTCTTTTGAGCAGCTGGCCCAACACTGGTATTCTTCCTATTTCACTCACCCCAGTGTTGGACCGTATGCTCACCCTATGTCTTTTTATTGATGTAGGTAAAACGATTGGAGGACTTTTGGTTGGTGGATTCCGGTTGCTCGAGGCATATGATCGGAAACGCCAAGTGGTTCTCCAGTCTTAGTCCTGTTGCCGGAAAGGAGTTTATCACCTTTGGCGACAATAGTAAAGGTAAAGTGTTGTCTCGTGGGTCGGTGCGAGTTAATGAGCACTTTGTGTTGCGTGATGTTGCTCTTGTTTCTAACTTGCATTTTAACCTTCTTTCTGTTTCACAACTTTTTGATGATGACTACGAGATTCGTTTTAAACCGAATCTCAGTCGTATTTTAGATCCTCAGGGCAATCTTGTATGTTTGATTTCGCCCTTTGGGAAGGTCTTTCGTGCGAATTTCTCAGAGTTGTTTGGATTTTCTCGCTGTCTTGTGGCTGGTCCTTCCTCCTCTGATCTCTGGAAGTGGCATAGGAGACTCGGTCACCTGAGCTTCGACTTGCTTGCAAGGCTTAGCTCACTTGGCCTAATCCGAGGATTGCCCAAGTTGTCCTTGGAGAAGGATCTTGTTTGCCATTCTTGTAGACATGGGAAGATGGTTGCCGCTCCCCACCATCCAGTGACTCAGGTCATGACTAAGCGCCCTGGAGAGCTATTACACATGGACTTTGTTGGTCCGGCTCGGGTGAGCTCGGTTGGGGGGAAGTGGTATGTACTTGTTGTCGTTGATGATTTTTCGAGATATTCGTGGGTCTTCTTTTTGACTGAGAAGACGGAGACTTTCTCTTTTGCTCGCAATCTGATTTTGCGTCTTTAGAACGAGTTCCCTAAGAACTCGATGCGAGCTATTCGTAGTGATAATGGTACCGAATTCAAAAACTCAAACTTTGAAAAGTTTTGTGACTCTTTGGGTTTGGAGCATCAGTTTTCTTCTCCCTACACACTGCCACAAAATGGTGTTGTAGAGAGGCAAAATTGGACCCTTGTTGAGATGGCCAGGACGATGCTCGAAGAGCATAGGACTCCTAGGCGGTATTGGGCCGAAGGTATGAACACTGCATGGTATATCTCCAATCGCATTTTTCTCTGAGCTTTCTTGAAAAAGACTTCTTATGAGTTGCGTTTTGGAAGACAGCCCAAAGTGAGTTACTTTAGAGTTTTTGGTTGCCACTGTTTTATACTTAAGAAAAGCAACCTGGACAAGTTTGAGTCTCGTTCTTCTGACGGTGTATTTTTGGGTTTTGGTAATCATACTCGTGCATATCGTGTACTTACACTACTGGAGAACAGGCCTTTAGCCCCGGTCCAAAATGGCCTTTAGCCCCGGGTATGGAGCCGGGGCTAAGGAATCGGGACTAAAGGCACGACCTTTAGCCCCGGTTCCACGCCCCGGGGCTAAAGGGGGGACCTTTAGCCCCGGTTGGTAATACCAACCGGGACTAAAGAGGTCCCGAGCCGGGCCCCGATGGTTTGCCTCTTTAGTCCCGGTTGGTATTACCAACCGGGGCTAAAGACCCTAGGGGGTTGTCCTCTTTTTTCTTTTTTCTTTTTCTTTTCTTTTTTCTTTTCAATTGGTTATTGTTTTCTGTTTTACAATTACATTAGGTTTTCTAATATGTTTTCTTTGCTGCTATAATATATTATACATTAGGGTTTCAAATACATATTCTTCGCTGCTAATGTATGTATGCGCGTATATATACACATAAAATTTACAAATACACACATAAAATATGAAAACTATATATATATTGATCGAGCTACCAGCTAGCTATACCTATTATATGTATAATATATTTATGCACATAAAATTTACAGCATTATCCATGCATGCATCCTTGGAATTTACAACACAAATATTGACCGTCACTTAAATATCATACAAATGGTCGTCTTGGTTTGGTTTCACTGGTTCTTCCGGGTTATAGTAGAACTCGGTGCCGGCTTTGAGGACATGGTCATTAAGAAATCCTGCGATTGTCTCTTGAATTCCTTTGAGTCGCACCATTTCCAACACCTGGTTCTTCAACCATAAGTCCTTCAATTTGCAAAAAAAGAAAAATGCATTAATATACATAAGATTTATTTAATAGCAATAAAAAATACATGGGATTATTATTATGTATACATGTTACATACTTTTTGTCTCTCTACAGGAGTTCTTTTCACATACACCGAGAGAAACTCGCAAACGTAGTACCCACACAAATTGTTCCCTGTTGGTTGCCGTAGAACCCACTGCACGATGTAAAAAGATTAATATCTCGTCATCCCACGCGTGTGATGAAGCATGCTACAGTGGTAAAGACGCGGGGAGCTAATAATACAACTTACTTGCAATTGGATAGGAGGAGGAAGTGCCACTTTCAAATTCGGACGGTGTTTCAGAATGAACCAGGCCCAAACGCTGCACAATAAATGGATCATAATTAACTATTGTAGATTTAAAGTGTAGAAATCAATATTTAGAGATCGAAAGTTACCCCTGGATAATGTCTTTGATATCATGGTAATCTCCCAGTGGTTTTCTCAATGAGTCATAGATTAGCAATTGAGTTTCGGAGAGATCGATGACAATCAATATCCAGTGAAAGCTGCATTAATTTGCTTATATAGTCAACATATTAACGAGAATTGAGTAAGTAAAATTAAATATGCACATGATAACAACACCCACCTAAAGTTGTAGGGGAAGAGTATATATCTTTTGTTCTTTTGGTTGATCAAGAACCTCTGGAGATTCCTCTCTGTTTCATTTCTCCATATATCATAGCCGGAATCTTTGTTTGGGAGCGAGAATACGATATATGGATCAATGAAACCAACTTCCTTGTCATTTCTACGTACGAGGTCTCTCATCATGTTCCTGACACACTAGCTAG